>OZ007590.1:204390634-205015634 GCA_963931845.1 Maratus michaelseni | reverse complement strand
GATCCCGATAGGGATTATTGATTTCTTTTTATTCGTCATTTTCAAACTGAAATTGAATTTATCTTTTATTTCAATGGATAATGAAGACAAGGTTGTGATTAAATTATGTTTTTCAGGAAAATTTAAAAAAAAAAAAAATCACATTTCTATCGTCAGGATTCAATTGTCTGTCAGCATTTAATTTAATTTATAAACTGGAGATATTTTGAATAAATTCGTCCAAATGACGTCATTTGTGTAAATACGTCATTTATGTTTATCCAATTTATTTAATATAAAGAAGCCATTTATCTATTTTTATGTACAAAAAGAGGTAAATTGAAAGACAAGTATAGATAAATTGCATATATACATATAAATACATATATAAACAAGCATAAAAGTTCGGTGCTTTTCCAGTATATGGGGCCTTGACGAAACAGAGAAAATAGCCTTGGCGGAAAAAGAAATTTGGCAACATACTTTCTGTCAACATATTCACTTTGTCATTTCGTATACAGAAGCATTTTTTCAATATTTATACAATTTGTTTAGCGTAGAATGTCATTTATCCTATTTTATATATAATTGAAGTAATTTGTATAGAAAAAACAATAATAATAATATACGTATAATTAAAATACGCATATAAACAAAAAAATCGTCGAATTTGTTTCCATGGCTGTTTATGTCATTTGGCACCAAATCTCACTTTCTGATGCCCGAATTGCGCCAAGCTTTTTAAAAAAGCGTCAAGACCCCTATAATAGAAAAGCACCAAATGTTCATTGGGTTTGTTTTCATAACTTTTGGCAACAAATATATGTATATTAACGAATCTATCCCTTTTTGAAGCTCGAATTACGCCAAACCTAAAAGCAAAGGATCCTATACTGGAAAAGTACCCAATTTTCTTATGGACAATATTCAAGTGACATAACATGGTGTAAAATTATCGCGGATAGCAAATTTGTTTAAATATCTCATCAATTGATGCCGAATAAATGCAGGCATGCATGCACAAAATATTTAATTAATTTTGTATGATAAATAATTATTAGAAAATTCGTATATACATATTAATTAAAATAAATAATTTACATACTTAAAATGACATTAAAATATGCATGATGGTGCACTAAAATAGAGAGAAAATTAAAACCTGTTACTGAAAATGTCTATAACATAATACTTTTCAATACCGTGGTTCTTAATGTTATTCACAAGCAGATGGAATTTTTCTCATCCTTAAACGCAAAGGAAGAATAGAGATAGAATACAGATCGTTGTTATAAAAGTCCGAGAGGTAGCCACAATTTCAACCTAACCATTTTATACAAGCTGGTTTTCAGGGTGTAATTGATTTTACTTATCAATCCCGAAAACAGTCGTCAGTTGTCGCAACAGCTGTGTATGAGGCCATGAATAAAAAAATGCCCCATTAAAACGTTAAAAGCATGGCAACCAAATTACATATTTACCAATATTTTTATAACAAAGCACGCTGTTATGTTTTAAGAGGCCTCGAAGTCTGAGCGGCGGTTGGCGAGCGTAGCTCGCAGGGGGTAGCCCCCCTAGTATATATATAATAATGATTGTATCTGAATGACTGCGCATTTTTTGCAATTAAGTATGAAAATAACTTCATGAATGTGTCAGAAAGTAACCAGTTTGGATAAGAGAAAAAAAAAACTAATATCCTGAATTTATTCGGCGAGATAGCTCGCAATATTCGGCCGAAATATTTTGCCAACTAACCTTCAGTATTCGGTCAACTGAATATTCGACAAAAGAGCTGAATACTGAATAGGGGCCGATTATTCACCGCATCCCCAGTAGACAGTTTGGAGTTGAACCGCTTATCCCGCAATGTCCCCGCAATGTCCAACATATTTGTTGAAATATTTATACAATGCATAATTTTGGAAGCAATTTTATTTTAAAAATTCCACAGTCAAATTGTGAAAATACTAATGATAAATTTACTACATATTTCAGATACATGATGATTTGAAATATGTAATAATATAGATGATACTGGTCGATTACATATTGGCAGAAAGAAAATTGAAAAAAAAATAATAAGTAGTCAGGGGGTTAAAGACTTCGTTTTTCAAGTTTTCTTCTTTTGCGATTTAGAACAATCTATCATCAGGCTTGGCTTGCTCCTACTGTTTGACAGATGACAAACAGACGAGTTCGGTAAATCCCTCTGTGGCAAGCCTGAGATCCATTCAATTTACCCACATTAAAGACGACTGGGCGAAATTACGTTTTCCTTCGTCGTCAAGTGGTAAAGTGTACCTGTCAAGTGGACTAAGAGAAAATAACCTCTGCTTTGCTTTACCCATTACTACTGCTTGTAAATAAAATGAATGAATGAAATGAAAGAGTGCAGTGTAAAAAATAGTCGTTATATTGTAGCTCTATGATTAGCATACCATTTCAAAAAAAGTAATATTTATAACAGTTAAAAAGAAATAATTTTTATAACAGCACAAATTTTAGAAATTGATTGGGTAGACTAAGCCTCAATACCCTCTTAATAGATTCGCCACTGGAAATAAGAAGAACTTACCCTACAATTTCCTTATTTCTTTTTGTAAACGCTATTCATATTAGCATTCTGATTGTCAAAAATATTATCCATAAACAAAACCAACAATCATTTACTCGATATTGTATAGTAAACAAGTCTCTCTCTGTAATCAGAAAACACCCTCTAGCGCTTCACCGCTTGAGTTACTGTATGATGATCAGTGCTTGTCTATGTATGTTGCAACTCTCCTAAATGTGTGTTGTAATAATTTTGAGATATGTTGTATATTTTAATTTGTATTAATATGTCACTATTGATATTTATCAATCTAATATGGTACATTTGCCTGTTCACCTGAAAAGATTCAGTTAATCAATAACGTAGATTTTATATTTATAATAAACTGGAATATGTTTAATACAAAGTGAACTTATGTTTTATCTTTCATTCTAAGGGATAACTTTTTTAATGAAATATACTTTCCCATACATACTTATCTGCCATTTAATTAAAGTTGACTAACTGTTTCACAAATAGTTTACAAGTATTTAGAAAGTGTAAAAGGAAAAATATTATAATTACTTCTTAAATTAAATCGCCAAGCTACTGGAGGGTTAAAATATAATTTTATGTTGGAGAAACATAATTTATCAATAATAATAGAAAAGTAATATTAAATTACAATGGAAACAGAATCGAATAAAATAAATATTTTGCAAATGAATAAATAAAATTATAGATGAAAAATTAATTTTACGCATAAATTAACAGAACTATATTACTAAATGCATATTATACGTCCATGATAAGTTGGCTGATGTGTAATGCAAATTTAGACGAGTTTATTCGTCAATTAAGGAAATCATGATTAGCAGAATCTAGTTTTACAATACATAATGCATTTTCTTCCCAATTTGGGTCTATTAGCTACTTTATTTCACCAAACCATCGCAAACTATTTCAAGATCATCCATTAACTTATCGTGGCCAGAATATTTTAAATTGTCAAAATTCAAAATGATCAAAATAATGTTTGAAATTTTAATAGTTAAAACAAAATTGGTAATTTATAGAGTTTTATGTAACAGCTATTCAGCCCTGTGTCAAAAACAGTAAAACAATAAAAATATAATGAAAAATATCATGCATTGTAACCCCAGGGGGATACTTTCTTTAGGTATTCACGGGTTTCTTCACCCATGCTCCTGACCAATCTTTCACTTTTTTCTCTTTTTTTTTTCTTCTTCTTCTTTAAACCATTTCTCCATTTCTTTCTTATCTGTTCTTTTCTCTCTTTTTTCACACTCATTGTGGTTTCCTCTTCAGAGATGAGGCGACTCTCCACAAACCTATATTAATCTGTCTATATCGACATGGAAAATTGAAACACATCCACGTGTTTGTGGTGGAAAGGGGTATCCTGGTAGTTGAGAGAAAACAACACACTGCTTTGGCCTCTGTTTCAGGTAGAAGGTAGGTGCATATAGTTCCTTTATGCATCAATCGGTTGATCAACTAATTGGCAATGGTTAGAGATCAAACAATCAGCCCCTTTACTATCCATCTAGATAAGTGTGGAGGCTGACATAACAGTGTTTTGTGAACATAAGGATGGGCTCTGGTTAGCAATTATGCACGATTGTGCATCCCCTTGTTGTACTCGGCAGTGGGTGATGCGGCCGGAATCTGAATTGTTTTCTTTTTTTACTATGGATGGAAGCACTTCACTTTATTTTATTTCTCTACCGTGTGGAGAGCAAAAAGTTGCACAGGATATTTCATTCACTCATTTCTTTATAATTAAACGCACTGATAACCGTTCTAATAGTTTTAAAAGAGAATTTCATATTTTTTTTAATTGCAAAAACATTTCAGTATGTTTAGGAGATGTTCATTCACTTATAAAAATGAAGTCTGGGGATATGCTTGTGAAGTTTTCTTCAGCCAACTAATTACTATTGCTCTCAAAATTGCACAAGAATAGATTCTTTTTTTGTTTCTGCTCAGCTACATCAAACATTAAATACAAGCTGTGGTGTAATGCCAGAACTAGAACTTTTACAAATGAAGAAGTCTTACAAAATTTAAAAGATCATAATATCATAGATGTATGCCGTGTCACTTTCCATCTGGATGAACAAGTGCTTCCTACAAAGGATATGATTTTAACTTTCAGTAGCACTACTTTACCTACTAGAATTAAAGCAGTTGTCCTGTATGGCCTCATACCTAACCGTCTCCGTTGTTTTAAATGCCAGTGCTACAACCTGTGCTCGCTGTGCAGAAATAGGCCACGACGATAAAAATTTTGAAGATGAAGAACGCTGTGCCAACTATAAAGGAGATGAGACAAACTGCCTGCATAACTCCTTTATAATTTCACAGAGGTTGTGATTACGATGGAAAAGTAATTTTAAATATACCGGCAATAAAAACTTAGGCGACAATATGTAAATAATATTCAAAATATAGACTGCTAACTTCCTGAAAATACCCTTATTTTATCTAATAAGTTATTAAGAAAAGGGAAAATATTAGTTAAAAAGATTATTAAAAAAATATATATATTATATAATATTAGTATAAATTCAATTCAAAAAATGAGGATCCATAGAAGCAATTATATGATAAAATATACGAACTTCTAACGTGGTTACAAGATTTTATTGTTATTGTTGATTGCTTTTAATGGAATTTGTAATTATCCATTCGAAAATGTGTTAAAGTTTCTTTAATTAGAAAAAGGTTTAAACTATTTTCTATAATTTAATAGGTGTTTCGTTTGTATATAATAACGCATCTGGTTTCATACGCATATTCATACTGTTTTCATAACGCGTTGCTTTCTTTTCTTCAATTACAAGAGTATTCAAAATAAGGTAGGAACTAGGACTATATAAAAGAAGTAGTCCTGCTATTATTATCTTTTTAAATAACATTTCAATTTTTATACAACTACCTTCCTTAAACAATATTGGTCAGTTAGAATAATTTTCCTTTTGTTGCAAAAAATATTATTTGCATTGTAAATGAGGACCATACATAAAATTAAAATTGCATGTCTGGGATATATCCGATAACAAAACGTTTTGTGGATCCTTCTTAATTCAACAAATCAGTGGACAATTAATTCACGGATTCTTATGTACTTTTCACATTCAGACCTGCTATTTTTTTTCATAAGAAACGGGAAAGAAAGTTTGATTGCATTTTATCGTTAAAGCCATCATAATTTCGCGCAGCTGAGTTCTTGAAAGCTGAACTTTTTTCTTCCTTTTTCTAACTGAAATTTAGTTTTTATATTTCAAATATTCACAGCAGAATATTTTTTTTTAAGTTAATAACAAATTGCAGATTTTTTCTTTTCTTTTTAGATTTTTATTTCCTATATAAGACCAGTCCTACAGTTTCCTACTATTTACAGATCATTCAATACTACTGAAATAAACTTTTACTATTATAATAAAGTAAAGAAGATTAACAATCACTCAATGAGTCGTCAGCATGTGTATGTAAAACGACAAATTAAGAACACAGTATTGGTTGTGCATTATGGCATTTAATAAAATTACGGGCGTTATGAATTAATAATGATTTATGTCCTGTACAGTAAAAATAATAATTTGGAAACTACTCACAACTCATACATTTGAAGCGCTATTTCCAAATCTGAAGATGCTCGTACATTTGTTGGTTGGATGATGAGATGATTAGGAACTACTGGTGTATTTCATCCGGAGGAAATCACTTATACACAGAAAATCAAGGAACTTATATTACAGCATTTTTTGTATCAACCCACAAACAAGCAATCGAGTAGAAAGCGAAACATTGGGACTACCTAGTAATTCAATTGCCAGAGAACAAATATCACTGACATCCGTTTTGTGATTACGAATTGCAAGCGGTTCGTCCTTCTGACTTGGCTTAGAAGGCAGCATTCTGCAACTCATTGTTAATCCAAAAGGATATAAATTCGAACTTTATTAAGAACATTCCGTGGACTGTTCAATTACGAAAGCTGGTTCAACTAATACACACAACAATTATTACTGTGTGTGTCCTTACTTTTCATAAATCACTTGTAAAGTGGATATTAGAAAGAAATGACTTTTAGCCTTGGCTATAAAAAATTTAATATATCTCATACATTTTAAATGAGAATAATTTGTTTTCATGCTTGAAAACGTAACTCTCTTTTTTTTCTGACACACGTCCCCTATTTATTTATGTATTGAGATATGTAATTTTGGGAATAAATGTGAGATAAGTATGCTTTTATATTTGTCACATGTAACCGCCTATCTAGCAACTTTCCAACAACAGGCTCCTGGTTCACTTTGTATATCTATATACTGAAAATATTTACTACATAAATGTTATACGTTAAATTTTTATTTAAATTTTTAGCTTGCTCAAAAATAAATAAATAGAATTGTAAAGTATTACATTTTTATTATATTTCAATCATAATATTCTTCAATCTTAAATCTGATTCAATCTTAAATCAATTCAAATTTAAATACAGTAACATGAGTATATTGTGAGCTGAATAATGTACAGGAAAAATTAAAACACGTGTATGAAGCACAGTTAGTTTTGACATTCAACTATATTTATGTTAATATGGCCGAAACACAGAGAATGTCTCTAAATTTAATAATATGTAGTAATAAAAATCAAAATTCTCTGTAATGCACTCATATAAAGATTAAAAAAAAAGTAATAAAATTGCGAAATTTCATTCGACTTATGATATTATACCAGATTTCTTAAATCAAGGAACCCTAAGAATTTACCATCGCGTCAAGACAAATAAATTAGATGAAAACAGATTAATAATACAGGATGTCTTAAAATTTGCCTAACAAGATTAAACTTCAATTCTTCACCTAGTATTAAATTTTATTATTAAAAAAATTATGTGAAGTTTATGACATCAAAAAATTTTGCCTAACGTTATAATCATCCTAATGAACAAATTCAAGACGAGGTTTTCTGTTCTGGGGTGCTAGAAAACATCTCCACGTTCGTTGGTTATTGTATGTGGGGCTCAACTTTGACTTCAAAAAAAAAAAAAGAAAGAAAGAAAGAAAGAAAGAAAATGGAAAAAAACACTCTTCTCCCTCATTCCGGACTTTTAGCTCCCGAGTGTAATCTTCAGTGAGAAAAAATCCGCTATCGGTGGAATAGAGACTATTTTTTTCAATCCTGGTTATAATAGAAAAAAACGCATTACACAAAATGTTTGTTTGTTACGAAAATTTCCCAAAACTGGCAAAGAATTGCACTTATTACTATCGGATAATTTGATATTTAATCTTGGGTAAGTTTTCGGCCACCCTGTATTATGATATGATTCTATATATGTAATTTCTATATACGGTGGATTACGTATATTATGCTGAAGACCGAAGTATAAAGGTAAAAATGCTTTATGAGAAAAATAGTGTTAAATGGGACTACTTTAAAAAAAAGTATTCTTTCGACGAACTTGTAAATGAACAAGAAAGTTTTTTTTTTTTTTTTTTTTTTACATAAAAACTGCAAGATCAAAAGGCTATATAGAAAAAAGACCTGTGCAATTTTTCATTATATTTTGCCATATTTGGTAGAAGTATTGGGTAAATCAGTGCTTTTTCAGAATATTTTGAAAAATAATGTTGTTTTAAGCGTTGACAAAGCATACCAGCTTTTATAGTATGTTTAATATCATAAAATACTAAACTATTAAAATGGCTTTCATTCTCATTATATAATACGTTAGATTAATTTCGTTCTTAGAGGCCTTGAAATCATTCAAAATCTACAAATATGTGTAACGTTGGTATGTCTCCAAAATTCAACTGTCTCACATGAAAAATTTAAATATTTAGATTATTACATACGTTACAACACCACATGCTACATATAGATTATTTTAAATAAACAGATTTAAATAACATTACTTATTTCAAAGTCGATGAATAAAATATTAAATATGCAAATTAATATTTTGTTTAAAAGTAAAGCATTTACTTAAATTGGATTATATTTAATCAGTCCCAATCATTTAAAAAATGCTCCATTAATAATAATGAGTGTTATTTTGTGTTTTTCAATAGAATCATTCTATTGGAAACATGTGTAATATGCAGCCTAAATACATGAGAATTCATGATATAATTAGAGTATGCTCACTTTTAATTAAAATGGCATTTCATATTTAAATTGTGTTAATTAAGGAAGATTTACATAATTTAAACCATCTAACATACCTCACGGCGTATGAAATTTATTTATTTAATCTAACAATAATTATTTCTGAATATATAGATATTCGTTTTAAGAAGTGATAGTAAAATTAGGGATAGGGACCTTTTAAAAGTACTTCATTCATATTTTCCTCATCAAGAGATGAAATATACGGCAAATTATATTCAAAGGCATCTTAAACTTGCATATGATACACTATACGTGAAAAAAGAGCAGAAGGACATTTGATTTTTAAAAGAAACTCCTCTTAAATTTTACTCAGATAAATTAAAATTTTCAAGGTTTATTTCTAAGGATAAATTATTTGATACATGTTTTAAATTAAATATATGTTACTATTTATATAGAACATACTTGTAAAAAGTAAGAAAAAAAATAGATTAATATTATTGATAATTAGATCCTGTGGATAAGTATTTAAGTAGGTGTTTATTTATTTTTCATATTATATGGTGGAAATGTTCTTTTTGCATTAAAAAATATATATTATTTATTCTATTGGAATCTCTATAGGAATAAATATTTTTAAATGATTTTCAAAAAAGTCAGGCCCTAACTCATAGAAATGAAGGTGAAGTCGTGAAAGAGATTGCTCTTATCAATAACGTTAGACATAATGCTAATTCTAACTTCCTTATAAATCTTGATATCATGGAAAGATTATTTTAAAAAGGGGGCGTAAAAATGATACCCAAATAATTTTAAATCTGAGGTGAAAGTATTTTTTCATGAGATAAAGAAGAAAGACGCAGTCATTATTAAGGTCCGAAAACAAGCAGAATTCATTCATGTGTTGAAATAAACAGCATAAAAACTTTATAAGAAACACCATCCAAAACTTTGAAAAACCCACTTTGCTAATCAGTTGCCTTGAGCTAAACAACATATGTCATGGGCTCGAGAGTGAACAACTGTTATATCATCTAATGTGAAAATGTTGAATATAGATGGTCTTGGTAAGTATGAATATTATTCAATTTCAAGGAGGAATTATAATTTTACTCATTCCGATCGAGTGGTGAAAGAATAAGTTTAATGGTGGAGCTTGAAGTTGAATATGATGCAGGACAAATCTGCCTTTTGTAAATCGCAGATATATTCAATTACTTGAATCATATATTCTCAGGATTAGTTGGAAAAAACTGATGAATTGTCCGGCAAGATGAAACATCCATACAAGATATCAAGATATTAAAAATGGTCCCACAAAAATAAAAATCCGGTCTTATCATAACCAGCTAGAAGTCTTGATTTGAATGCATTTGAAAATATTTGGTCCTCATTAGTTATACGTTTATATGGTGGAAACTAGTTTGAATAATCAGTGAGAGATCTTCAGAAAGCACTTAGTAAAGTTTCAGACACTTTCTACCAAACAGAAATTCAGAGATTTTAGGATCCATCGCCAAATAGAAAAAAAGTTGCTGAAAAGAAAACTTCATACTAAAATATTGATTTTAATTGTTTAATTGTTAATATAAAAGTGTTGTAAATAAAAAATGTTTTAAATATTAGTTTCATTTCTTAGTTCACTTATGATTTTCATATTATTATATTTGTTTGAACTGCATAATATCAGCTTTCAAAACATTTCTATGTAAAATTACGATATTTATCTTTCTTTTTTTTTTCTTTTTTATCATAACAATACAAGTGCCCGTTTATCATGGAATATACCCATGTGTAACTGAGGAAAATGTCTTTAAAAAAAACTACTGACAAGAAATGTACGATTTCTTGTCATTTAATAACAAGAAATATGAATTTCGGAAAAATGTAATCTTTATATTTCTTTAACTTTACAATTTAAAAAATCATTCTAAGAATAATAAATGATTTTAAAAATGAATAATTAATATATTCATCAAATGCTAAAAAAATATTGGTTTTACTTGTTTAAACTAAGGAAAATAAATACAAAAAAGTGCGAAAATAAGTTATTGATAAATATTTTGGCTAAAAATAATGAATAAAATTAGTATTTTGGAGTTATCGAACATCAAGTACTTTAAGATAGAGGAGTGTCAAGTGTACTTCTGAGAACAGCATACAAATAGCCGCTAGGCATTTGAAAATAATAGATACACAAAAGAAATTATTAATTTTTTCATTTTTTTTTTATTGCATAAGTTTATTATCTCATCGCATTAAGATTTTTTTCCGAAGAATTTATACACTAACAAAATAAAGCGTTTTACCGTTATTTATCAGCAGGCAAAACACATCTCAAATTGTAAGGTACTTTTAAAATAATTAAAATTACCTTATAAACTTAGATATCAGTAAGAGTCTATAAATATTATATTTTAGAGAGGACGGATACGGAGCTGTACACTGAGAAAAAAAAGTTGTAAAATCAGCATTTTTTTTCAGTGTAACGACCATTAAAATAGAATTATTTGTAGGGGGAGAGAGGGGGTAGTATTCACAATTTATTCAAACAGAATTTTCCATTAGATTAGACAAACTTTAAACAATTAATTTCATAAAAATAAAATTGATCTGATTATCAGGAAGTTCAGAAGAATAAAATGATCTGTAGACTCCACCACAGATCCTTCTGGCTGCTTAGCACCAGTATTGTCATGTGTCCTGATTTACGCAGCATGTCCCGATTTTCAGGAGCTCGAAGACCTGTCCCGATAATCACTGCGCAGGACGCCAAAAGTCTCGATTTTTAATGGTGCACAATATCTTTAAAATCTCTTTTAGTACCATCCTTTTCGTTAGTCTGCATCGAGTGGAACTTAATACAGTAAAACCTGTGAAGACAGAACTAAATTATAGCAGAAATTATTTATAGTCTCTCCAAAGGAATACTTTACAAATCTACCTGCTTAGAAACAAACCTGTCTAAAGCGGAATTCTTTGGAGCTCTTAGCGATTCTAGTTTTACAAGTTTTACTGTGTACTTTGTTCAGTAAAACAAAATCAGCGTTCTCTGTGTAAACGGAACCTGCTTATAACAGAATTCCGTTTTAGAAGTAAAAATTTCATTATCCTTACGATAGGGATACTATACAAATATATCTGCTTAATTGGAATTTTCTTTCAGTTTTGAGTAATTCCGCTTTCACAGGTTTTAAGGTGTAAGATTGTTGTGTTTATTTAGTAAGAACATGTGCTAAGATGAAATCGCAAGGGACAGGAGAAAGATTCCATTTTAAACAAGCTTTCCTCTTAGCAGGTACTCCTACCGTAGAGACAATGAAATTTTTACGTTTAATACAGGATTCCGTTAAAAGACAGGTTACGTTTCCATGGGGTTTACTGTAATATTATGTCCCGATTTAGAGGTCACTGTCCGTTTTTAGGGTTTCGTTCATCTCACGAAACCCTATTACTCTCGCTTCGTTGTCTGTCCGTCAAAGAGCCGTTCTCAGAAACTATATAACTTACAGGCATGAAAATTTGTATACTTATAGCTAAATACCTACTATGAAGCTCAAAATATTAAAATTTTAAAAAATCGTATTATTTTAATATAGAGAGATAAAAAACCAAAATTCTAACAGCCTTTTCCTATTAAATTTAAACATTTTCCGTTATAGCAGTTGCCAACAATTAAAAACCCACAATAAAATTCTTTCTACAATAATTAATTTTCTATTGAAAGTTGTCCACGTGAAAAATGAAAATGAAATAAAAAGTTTCACCAATTGAAAAAAAAGATTAATATGACTTCATATTGGTAATAAAATGGAAATTTTCAAAGATTTCTCAATAATACAAGGAGTACGAGTATGTGTATGTACAGCAGATTAATATCACGTCATTAAAGAATTAAAAAGAAAATTAATCTGACGTAATATCGGAAGTTTAACGGATTTTTCAAATGTTTGAGAATAATACAAAACGAGTATCAATATGAGTAATATAGAATAGTAAATATCGGAGTTTGAGGAACGTATTGAAACATGATAAAAAACCGATTATGGAAATATTCGCATATTTTAACATTTTGAAAGTGTACAACATGCTTAATTATGAAATTATTTTTTTTAAATATCGCATTTAGTCCACATGACAGATATTATTATGACAGAGTATAATAGCGGGCTTTGCACGCTATCGGACCTGTTCAGATATTTGAAAAAAAACGGAGTTTGTTATAAAGAGAGTTACATATGTTTTTAATTATCGGGGGTGAAACGTTTTCCTTAATCAATGCATTTATTTTTCTTTTAATGTTACGTGAACGACGTCACGGGTAACAGCTAGTAAAAAAAAATCGTCAAAAAACGGAGAAGTACTGTAGCCCAGTCAAAAGTTGGTCGGGGACAGAGAAAAGGGGGCAAAGCTTGGATTTTCACAGGGTACAAATATTTTAATCAACTTATGTCATTTTACCTGCTTATGTAGTATCTGACATTTCATGGTTTATCACATGCGCATAGCATCAAGTATGAAGATGGCTTATGGCATTATATCTCTGAGTCTGGATAGGAGACATCGCCATATTCGAAACTCCATAAAATCCATTTGCTGCATACTTTTCTATAACAAGTCATGTGGTATTCAGAAATTATGTTGTGTTGATGCCTCCTTCATCACACACACGCAGGCACAATTCAGCATGCAAAATTGATTTTTAAAAATTATATCTTGAATTAGACATTCTTCACATGGAAAGAAATTTTAAAAACCAAAGCTCACACTGCAAAAAAAAAAAAAAAAAAAAAAAAAAAAAATGTTGATTTTACAGTATAATACTGGCATCCGAGCTTCCAGTATTATACCATAAAATCAACAGTAATAAACAGTAAAATAAGCAGTAATACGCTGTCGCGCATGCGATTATTAGAAAATGATTCAATTATGTGTAAACTGACATAATTTAGTTTACACTTTTTAAATTAAAGAGTTGTTCTTTCCTATAATTAATAAAATGAATTATCGTATTTCATTTAAAGTTATATGAAATCTTTAATGTCATTTAATGCTTTTTTTTTCTACGGATGAGGTTACGTCATTTTATTACTCAACCAAGGACATTATTTTTCAAGTGTTGTGCATACATATGTTGCTTATGAATTATCATATCAAAGCTTAGGATGGCAAAAACCAACTATTAAAAGAAACTTTTGACGATTCTATATTAAACCGTTCTTTGCGCTGCTATAGGTTGCTTTTTCTGATTTTTTTATACCTTTCTTTCTTTTCCTAATATGAAAGACCAATTTTTTAATGCTTTCAATTGCAGATAAAAATTACGAAAAGCTGATATTATTTAACAAAATTTCGACCGTTCATAAAAGTGCATGATATTTGTCAAAAAATTCCACTTTTGAAGTTAACATTTCAATATTTTCTGAATACAATGAAAAATTATAAGCAAATTGATTGAAATTTTAAATTAAGGTAAGTCTTTTTTAGTTAAATTTTACGTATGGTAAGTTGTTTCAGCTCACTCTTTTATGATTAAGAGCATTCGTGTAAGAACTTGCACAAGACTGGAAGTTATTATCGGATGTCGCATGAGATGAAATATCAATCTAAATGTCTAATTCTGGTTTGAGGTAATTTCTTTTAATTGCATTTTTCAGCTATGAAATACATATTTCATTTTTCATGGGATACGTTTAATTCTATAGCATGTATTTATAATAATGATATTATATTATATTATTGTTATTATTGATAAGAATATTTGTATAAAATAACAAAACAATATTTTTGGTTATGTACGAGGGGAAAGAAATAGGTATGACGACTTTTTGTTACCGATATATATTTGTGACCGGGTGACAACATATGACGTCTTCTGATAACCGAACTTTAATTGACTGGGTTTTATACAATTTAATGGGGGTTATTGTTCCGTTATCGTTTGTAATTACAGTTACTCAAAAATAGATCGATATCTAAATCGCTTATCTTAAACATATATAATGAAAATATTGGCAGTAGAGTAGAATCTTTCGCTTGCAACATTTTACATCTTTTTAAACGATAATTGAACAAGAACTTCAATACCTAACCAATTATTTCCGTTTGTTGTTATATAACGTCTCCGGACAACAACTTACGGATATCGAAAAACATCATCCCGGGGAATAATGTCCTACCAAACGCGAGTTCTTTTTTATTCACTTTTAGGGGGAAATGCTGATTCACTCTGGAAAATTTCCGGGTCATCAATGTGTTAATTTGAAATCTCTTATTTCCACAAACACTTACAAAAATAGAGTAATAAAAACAAAAGATCTACATTACTTGAATATCAAGACATTGATAAAAATTACTTAATGAACATAAATTGTTAAACATTTTAATGTTCTTTCTTTGATGCATGTTAGCAATGTATGGATATCAAAAGATGTCAAATGACGTCTACTGTCAATAACGTGCTTAATCGAACATGGATTCTTTTTCATTGACTTTTAGGGAAAAACCCCATTTAACTTCAGTCTTTATAAAATTTCCCGCTCTGCAATGTGTTAATTAGAAATCTCTTATTCTCACAAACGGTTAGAGAAATAAAGTAATAAAAGTATGTGATATATGATATATATATCATGTACTTTTAGGAGTACGTACGTATACTTACTTTTAAGTGTAAGTACTTTTAAGAGTAGGTACTTTTAAGAATTTGTACTTTTAGAGTATGTACTTTTAAGAGAAGGTACTTTAAAGAGTAGGCACTTTTAAGAGAAGGTACTTTTAAGAGTAGCTACTTTTAAGAGAAAAGTCATAAATGATGCTTCCTCATCCGTAGATAAACAAAATATTAATAAAATGGCATTTAAAGATTTCATATCACTTTGTATTTGAAATAAGATAATTCATTTTATTAATTATAGGAAATAACAACTCTTTTATTTAAACTGAAAAATAACAATTTTTAGCCTAAAATTTCCTGTGCTTCTTTCCGTTTCGAATGCCAACTAGTTGAACGCTCAATTAAAAAAAAAATCATACGTCAAGCATAAATTTATGAAATACTTTCCAACATTTTTTAGAATATTGTTACGAAACTTAATCTTTTGATATGGTGAAAATAGATATCTAAATGAACAATTTGGAAAACGCGTACCACATTGCTTGGGATACGCAGACAATGACAAATATTACTTAAAGAACATAATTTTTTAAATATATTTAATGAATTTTCGTGTCAAGAATGTATGGATATGAAAAGACGTCATATGATGTCTCCGGTGAATGATGTGCGAATGAAACACGAATCCGTTTTTATTTACTTTTAGAAAACGAACGCTAGTCATACCTCTCTAAAAAAAAAAATTTCCCAGTCAATAGTGCGTTAATTAGAAAACTCTAATTTCCACAAAAGTTTACTGAAATAGAGTGATATAAACAAAAAATTCTACATTTCTTGAATATAGTATATGCATCGACAAAAATAAGACACTTCAACTCTGGTTCGGGTTGGAAAAAAAAAATGATTTATTTTTTATTATTATTATCTGCCGTTTATTTATTGTCACAAAAGAACAGTCTTATTTAGTTATGAATAATCTCTGTAATTCTTACTTGGAATCTCGTCAGATTAACTTTAAATTATTCGAAAAAACAAAAAATAAATATTTTTTTGTTCCCAAAAAAATGTACGTCCAATTTAATACAAGAATATCATTAACATTTTGTAGCATAAAATGTAAAATTAAAATAGCATTTAAATTAGTACTTAAATAACAAGCATTTTCCGTACTAATCAAATGTAGTTAATGCCCTTCAATTTTACAACACGTAAGCTGCAATTTGTTTCTAGGATATCGAAAACAAAAAAAGCTAACGAGAATGCTAAACCTCCTTCCTTTATTCAATTTCATTCAAACTCGTTATTTTTATTCTCTTCTCCGAAAAGCACGTTCTCTCCCGTTTTCATTCATAATGGTATAAAATCGTCACCCTTACATAACAAATGTTATACCAGCTAGCAACGAGAGAACAGTACTTGGTCACGTGATTTTTCTATCAGGGAAGCTTCGCATATGAAATTTAGTCAAATTGGAAGTCACACCGTACGCAAGCAATCGATCATGGACGTCAGCTGAATGAAATACAGGAAGACATGAAATATTCGAACAGATGTGCCTGTGGTCTGCTGTCTAAACTAAGTTTTTTTTTTTTTTTTAATGAAGTATTTAAAAATAAAATAAGCTAAACTAAGAACTTTTCGTTAGACTTAGCATACAAGAAAGTTTTTAAACATATCAACATAAAAAGCAATAGAGAAATTTTAACAATTAAAAAAATATTAGATATTTAAAAATGAGTTTCTATCAGCGTTTTTCGGGAGAGAATATTCTTTCTACTTCGGCTTAAAACATTTTTTAAATATACAAATGTAAAGAGCAATACAGAAATGTAACAAAGAACTATTTAAAAACCAAAATTAAATTTCTAGCGGCCTTATCCAAAATATAAAATTGAAGGATTTTTTTTTTTTTTCGTCAACAGGTTTTTGCCCCTTTTTAATATAATATTTAAAGACTTGGAGGTAATAGAAAAATAAAGAAAAATATTGTTTTCTACTGGGGGTTCAGCAGAAAACACTTAGAACAACACTTTCGAAAAACATAGTTCTTTTTTCACTTAGCGTTTATTTTAAGTCATTTGGTAAGAATATTTTTTCGAAATCATTACGGAGAAAAATTTTAAAACTTAAATTTAAAAAAAAAAAAATACTCCCCCTGCCCTCCCTTTTTTGCCGGCGCACTTGCAATCGATCGCAGCACCATTCCTTTTTTCCAATTAGCTCCCTCATCTCGTATAACTCCTGCATTTCAACTTTTCCGTTACGCGGCTGTATGCAGTGAAACTCGCGACCGGTCAGCCAATCAAAGAGAGACCGATGGCCGATCCGGGTGACCCAGTGTCCGGCAATGTCCTCTAGTATCCGTAGCTTGTGCAGTTCCAAATGTGTAACCATAGTGACAAGAAATACCAGGTATAATGTAATGGGAGACAGGTTGTACAAATTGGGTGCTTTTGTGCATAGAGATCACAATTTCCTAGATTTAGTCGAACAGATTCATTTTGTGAAACAGTTTTGCCGAAAGAGAGGGGTTTTTTTTTTTTTTTCTAGAAAAGTGAATGAAATATTATGGCCTATCCTACTAACTTCTTCAGCTATTGAGCAAAAAGTTTTATCGTTCCAAAATCGTAGGCTTGACCTATATCCAAACATTTTTCATTAACAGCATTACTTTTAAAAGAATAATAATTTTTAAACTGTTGTATGTTTCTTCTTCTTTTTTTAGTAAATATTATAAACATTTATAAACATTTTGGTAAATATTTAGAAATAGTGGAAATATCTGCAATTTTACACACACACATATATATGTATATAATAAAACTTTTGTTAATAATAACCATTAAATCACATTAAAAATCGTATTCGTGCATATATATATATATAACACGTATATAAAAATAATATCTAGTTCTTTTTCATTTGTGTATTGATATTTTGACACATTAATGTTTTCTAAGACAATAAACAAGTAAAAAGTTAATTTCGAAATTAATATCTTTTCTAAATTACCATATATATGCTGCCACGCATGCGGTGTATTACTGCTTATTTTACTGTCTATTACTGTTGATTTTACGGTATAATACTAGCAGCTGGGTTGCCAGTATTAAACCGTAAAATCAACAATTTTTTTGCAGTGTATGCATAATTCATAGTATATGTGTCGTTATATTCCGGCGTATAACGCGCACCTACGATTTGATATTTCATTTTATTATGTTTCGGTACATTTGCCGTGTTACGCGCACCTTCTTTTTCGCACAAAAACCTTATGAAATATGTAGCATGCAACTACTAAATAACATTAAAAGTATATATAATAACTAGTACAAACAAGAAGAAAAATAAGGATAGTGAAGTGAGGACATTCACTTCTGCCAGACCTTATCTACTTGAATCCTCACAAAGCGTTTAGAATCGTACTCTCGTTCATTCAAATAATCACGTCTTATCTTCTTCATAATATAGAAATCTAAATTCTTATGCTTATATTTTCTTGAAGTTTTAACTTTTATACCCTGCGTATAACGCGCATCTTTATAATTTGATCAATTTTCTTGTTTCAAAAGTGTCCGTTATACGCCAGAATACGGTAATGGTTATATATATACGTAATATATATATATATATATATATATATATATGATTCGAATGCAAGCTGGCAATGTGCGTTTTCCACGATGCCGCCAAACATGGATGCTGGCATCATGATGCTGCATACAGAGCCTGGATTCATCAAAGACGACGTGAGACGCCATTCCTGCGTCATATACAGCATCATAATGCCAGCATCCATGCGGCATCGTGGAAAACGCATATTGTCAGCTTGCATTCGAGTCGACATACTGTCATATCACCTAGAGTGACGGTATGAAGTGCCATTGGATACACGTCTCGGTAACCTCTTGTTCGCATTGCCGGCAATTTCAACAGCAGGCGTTACGTTTCTGATGTGTTACTGCCTGTGGTTCTGCCTTATCTTTGATGCTCCGCAACTCTACGATTTAGCAGGACAATGCACGACCACATGTTGCTCGTACTATCCTGATCTTCCTTGATACAGAACATATTCTACTGTTGCCCTGGCCGGCACGTTCTCCTGATTTCTCACCAATTGAAAATGTCCTGTCAATGGTTTCTGCGCGACTGGCCCGACACCACTCGCCCGTCACTACGGTTGATGAACTGTGGCATAGTGTTAAAGCTGCATGGACTGATGTACCCGTACATGACATCCAATCTCTCTTCGACTCCATGGCTAGGCAGATAAATGCTGTTATTGCGGCCAGAGGTGGCTGCTTTGGGTAGTGTTTTCTCAGGATCTATGCCTCCAAATGTTCTGAAAATGTAATCACTTGTCCTTCCTATTATAATGTATTTGTCCAATAAATATCATTCTGTTATTTGCATTCCTTCATGGTGTTGCATTTTGGATGGCCAGCAGTGTGTATAATACCTTTGAAATCAAAGACAACGAAATAGTTCTTTTACTAAATCTGACCAAATCTATAATTTAAAGATAGCTTTTAATTAATTAATATATATAGAATATCTAACTTGAAATGAAAGTTAACCGATTCGAACAATAAATGACCGAAACTCCAATTTAGAGACGTCATATAGTAATAGTTTACACATTTGTCACAGAAAAATTACAAAACATAATGAATAAAATCCATTAAGAAATTCCAATATAATAGGAAATAAAAACGTATTTAAAAGCATATTAAGCAAGATAAAATTGAAATAAATATAATATAAGTATAAACTGGAATAACAATGTAATATAGATATCAAATAAAGATAGAAATTTAAAATACCAAAGCAACATATGGTCAACATATCGCCAGTCGGCAGAACACCACCATGTTGCAAAAAAAATGCATTACTTGACTGGCAAATTTGCCAAGAATAATCTATCACTGCTGATATAATGCATTGGAAGAATAAAACAATTTATATATATGAGGGGGTTAGAATGATAGTGGAGTAAGTCAAAAATTTGAAAAATCTAGATGACCATATTTTCATTGATTAGTTCACTTAGGGAGTCGCTAGAGAGCAAAACAAGTTGGACCACTAAATGCAATGGCAATACGACAAGTTTCACAAAACCCTTCATTTCTCAAATTACTAAATATTGACTTAATCGACTGTCGTTCTAATCCACTCATATAATATGCAAATAAAATAAATTTTAAATTTCAAAATAATCAACAACAAACAAATTAACCAATTACAAAGAGAAACTCAAAAGCACAAAATATCCAAAAATGTAGAGCAACCGACAAGATTACGAAAATTCAAATGTTTGATTCGATAGTATACATTCTAAAAAATAAGTGTGAAGAAAGCTGCCATTGTACATAAAAAAAAATGACTGAAATAATAAAAATAGTGAAAAATAAATAAATACACAACTAAATGCGCATATTACAGCAATGAAATTATGAATTTTAAACTTAATTAAGTTGTATTGCCAAAGTAAGGGCTTTATATAGATGATTAAAAAGGTATATCAATTGCATGATACTTTTAGATGTGAAACAAAATTAATACTACCGTAAATAAACGCTCATTAGCAACAATTTATTAAGGAAATATAATATAACGAAACTTTTTGCTAATAAAATAACTATTAAACCTTAAAATAATCGACACTAAAGAAATTAACCAATTACAAAGAGAAACTCGGAAGCATAAAATATCTAACATTATAAATTATAAGGCAACGGACAAAATTACGAACATTCAAATGCTTGATTCATAGTATATATTACAAAAAGTAAGTGTGAAAAAAACAGCAACATTTCAAATCAAATCATTACTTTCAAGTAACGTATAACAAATGTAACCGTTACTTACCCCAAATTCTAGAAATGATCTTCTTTACGTTGATAGTACATTTAAAGCGTAACATATATTACTAGAAATGACAACAAAATAGAGAGTAGCGGGCGGGTTATTTTCCTATTGGTTTTTAAACTCTAAATAGATCTAGAAATAAATGCCCTGACCGCTATTTATTTAATAATGAATATTAAAAATTACATTTAATCCTATCAGTTGCGAGCGTATCTTCAAAAGAAATATATGTAAGAAGAAATAATATTTATTGATAAAGTAAAATAAAATAAATTTTAAATAACTCTTATTTTATTTAATTAATTATTATTTTTATTTTCTGTTTCTTTTTACGTAGAGTTATTTTGCATATTTACAATAAGTAATGTGTTGGAAAAAGTAAAGAATATAACAATATAGATAATTAAATTTGATTTTTTTAAAACATAGATGTCCATGAAAATTTTAATTATTTATTAATATAATTACGCTTTCTAGTTGTTATTGCAAATTAGAAGTTTGGGAGAAAATGGGTTAAAAACTTGTAATAAGTTGAAAACCGGATACTTCAGTTTGACTCAATTTGAGAAGCACTGTAAGGACTAATGGTTGAAATACTTACCTATACAAAAAGAAAAAGAAGCTATTACGGTATTACCATAATGGCATTTGTGTAGTTTCTGTGTTGGAAAGTTTATGTAATCATTTTTATTTTAATGTATGCTAGTTTTCCCAATTCTTAAATATAAACACATTTAAAGTTATTGTAACTTTTTATATTATTGTGTGTAGCATATTTAAAAAGGATTTATTTCCCATAACGAAGCTGTTACTAGCAATTATCGGTGCAATTTTATGACGTGTTTCACGACCTCACCCTTTTTGAGGTAAAACCGAATATCCTACGTAAGATAAAAATGGATACTATAAAACAATAATTGAAGAGCCCGTAAACAATGTTTGAAGAAAAGGCAGTCAGAATTACATGAACAAGAGGGATAACGATTTTTCTAATGCTGATAAAGAGGTGAACTTCTTTTCTGCTATTTTTCAAATTGTTATGAAAGTAATTATATTTCTGTTTTTAAATATTAAACCCTTAGACTTATAATTGAAATATTATTAGTTTAGTTGCCTATTCAAAATTGTAAAATGGAATGTGTTCTTTATTTTTAAAAGAAAGTCTAAACTTTTTCATTTCCTATAAGATCAACATATCCATAGGATTTTACCCCACCGGTGGCGTATGATTTGACTTTTCATAGACAAACATTTATTAATAAAAATGGGATGAACTAGTTATATATTTAAAATGATATTGTGGTGAAAGGATAAGTGCAGTGTGTGAACGCAGAGTTACATTAAATTCCGTTCGAAATTTTGGCTTCTACTGACAATAAGCGTTTTTGCCTCACTTCCCCCTACCTATATCAATTCTCAATCAAAAAATACAATATTTCCAGTAAATTTGCAAAATTTTCAAAACAAACCGTGGGGGGTTGCTGCTTATTTTACTTTGTATTGCGGTTAAGTTTACGGTATAATAGTGGCAGAAGGCATGCCAGTATTATACCGTAAAATCAACAATTTATTTTTTGCAGTGTAGGCCCAGGGTCACAAAAACAGAATCGTTCACCGCAATCCATGATCCTACACTTATTGTAGTGCGGTGGAATTTAGATTTTTTTTTTCAGTTGAAAATATGCATTACTAAATTAAAAGGATTATTCATGGCGTTTAATAACTACTTTTAATCTGATTTGAATAATTATACTGGGGTACGAAAAAAAAATGTATTTTGTTATTCTTCTTGGCAGTGTTACTCAAAATAAAGAAAGTATTTTAGTATATTATTTTAGGCGTTTTACTTTATACTTTAGATTTTTAGCTTCTTCTTACTCGTATTTGGTAGAAGTAATAATATTGTCTATTCGGTATCAGAATAACTATTCAGTAACACTGATCACTTTCAGTTGAGAACTTTTAAAATTCCGCCTGGACAACAAAATAAAATTTTGTTACTAGTTTAAAATATAAAGTATTTGAAAACCATTTCAAGAAGAGACTTAATTAAATAGGTTTTCAAGGCTATCGATTGTTCTTAAAAATCTTGTTCAGAGATAACAGCACTCGAAATTAACGTATATTATCTTTATAAACTTTCGTGAAATTGTTTTGTCTCTATATCTATGGTTTTGCAGTAGTGTTTAATGATATTTATTTATCTTCATTTTTTTTTTATCGTAATTTAATGTAAGATAAAACTTATAAATATGTTTATCAACTATTTGTTTAAAGTTTAAAAAAAAATTATTACTCATAAACTTTTTAAGGATGCAAATACACAAAGACGTTAGGGTCTTCTTGCTTGTGGAACAGCGCTCATGGGAATAATTATGTTCAACAAAAATAAATAAATAAATAAAAATAAATATTTTTATTTTATTAAAATTTTCTTTTATTGAAATATATATATATATATATATACATATATAAATATTTAACAAAAAGAAAGATAACGTATGTGACGAAAATTATATATATATATATATATATATATATATATATAAAGAAAGGAAGAAAGAAAGAAAAAACAATACTAAATATAGTACAGTACAATGTTTTTGTATCATAAAGAGGAAAACGGCAGGATTCATAATGTAAACTTTAAGAAAAATCAAAAATCAAAACCTCAAGCGTTTAGATTTTCAGTGTTTCTAAGTTTCAAGATAAAAGAAGCTTAGAATTAGGGAAGCAAAATTCAATAAAAAAAATAAGAGTAAATAACAAAGAAAATGTGCTAGGTTAAATCATCCGATGTTTGATTTTTTTTATTTTTCTTAAAGTCTACGTATTGAATTTTAGCATTTTCATACAGACTTACGATAGTATGCACCTCTCACTGTCACACACACAAACATACACACACACACTTACACATACACTACGTTCGTGTGTAAGTGTGTATGTATTTAATATTATCGACTATCGTAGAAAAATTAAAATATAAATAAATAAATAAAATGAAGTTCAGCTTTACGGCTTAAACATGTTTATATACTAAATATCTTATTTTTATTCTCATGCAAAGTAATAGCTCTTCATATGTTTTAAAAAAACTAATATCTAAATAGTTCCATTTCCTTCAGTAATTTTTTTTTCATGTCATTTCTTTCTTTTCCACTTAATTAGATCATTACTTTCAGATCCACCTACTAAGACATGGACGTTTCATGCTGATGCGCTTTTGCTTTTAAAAACTCATGCACTTTTTTTAGTTTTTAATCTTAATTTATTCTCGAACGTATTTGTAAAAGAAAACATATCTTTCAGAAATTTTCTCCCTGAAATTTATAACAAAATATCTAGATATAGGATAAAATAAATTGAAAGCTTTTCGACAAAATATGATTACGTAAAAGTAGATATAGTGGATTAAGAGAAGATAATAAATAATATTATATAAAAACGCATATATTTTTCAGTAAAAAGTGCTTATAAAAATTCATTTAATGGTTTTTTATTATTTTTTTTTATCGCTTATATAGTTATAGAATAGCAATTTACTTTCAAAACGCAAGTAAAATATTTTTATGATTCATCAAAATTGAACTACCGGTGCATTTTTGTTTATTTGCTTTCTATAAAGGGAAAATTCAGACTTATACATTACTCCGAAGATATTCATGCACTTGTAAGAACAGACAACCGTTTCTTAATCTTCTTAATCAAGGAAAATATAATATAACCACAAATGAAAATGTATAATAACCTCTTCCGAGTTAGCCACGATTCTGAAAAGCGCTCTTTATCTTTAGAAACCTCAGAAACTTATATGTTTTTGTAATTTAGAGAGAAAAAAAAAAAAAAAGTTTTTTTTTTTTTTTTTTTTTTTTTTTTTTTGCCATTGATTTTCGGAAACGCTTCCGGACAGTTTTTATAGCATATTAATCAATTTTCTCAGCATAGAATATGTGTTTTTCGGATTCTATTAATTCTCAAATAAACATTATCATGTTCAACAAACATGTTTTACAGACAAACATGATGAATTAACAGTTTTGATAATAATATTACAAATAATATTATTTTGTTAACTTTTGCATGTATAACTCCAGTTACGCAGCTGAAAATGTTTAATTGAGAATAGTTTTCATCCTAAAAACCGATATTCCGGTTTCAGAAAACTGATTAATAAACTCTAAAAACTGCTAAATGCTTCTATAAATTTCGAAAATATATTGGCTTCTGAGGTTTCTATAGATAAAGAACACTTTTCGGAATCGTGGATAACTCGGAAGAGTCTATTGCATATTTTCGTACAATATGTTATATTAAATGTTAGCTTTTATGTTATATTTTTGTAGATTAAGAAATATGCGTCTTTTTTTTACAGGGTGTTATGTAGATAGCTTTTATGCTTTCTAAAATATTTTCAAAATTGCTTTAATATAATTCATTTTCGTGAGATTTTTATTGGAGGGCTTATTAATGTTTTTTTTTTCTCCCGACAAATATCGAGAAATTTCGAGATAAGAAACATCAAAAAATATTATTTGTATTACGAATTATATGTCTACTCTATTACTCTATATCTTAACTATATTTCCGAGTTGAATACAAATATGATGAAGTATTTTCTAAAAATATGTGCCAATTTCTGCTAAAAATATATAAATACATTTTTTTAACTTAGTTTTAAATTTTAATATATACGCTATACATATATTTATTGTAGATTGTTCCCAGGCTGTACAAAAATTTTCCTGAATTGTTCAACTTTCGTATTTTGTAACGAGAAATTTATGTTTAAAGTTAACTTACAACATAAAAAATAACAAAATCCAACCAATATTACTTCATCTATAGATAAAAACTATTATGAATCAATATAAATGTTCACGTACTTCAATAACTTATTTTTAAATTTACGTATAAACAGAATTAAACTATTGTAAATATAAATTCACTGTTTTTTATGAATCAAGTTTTTAGTTCTCATAAATTTCATGCCTCATATTTCTTCTTTGAATTCATAACAAAATCAAGTATTTCATAATTAAATTTATGGATCTCATATGGATCTGATCTCTGTAGGGAAATAGCACTGAAGTTTTAAAATTAAAGGAAAACAGTATTTAAAAGTTCCAAAAGTTGCCGAAAATGGTGACTTTGAGATTTTTATGCTAAAAAAGTACATATACTTTGAAAGATGTTTCCGAGTTACTTTTATTAGAATAACCTACAATTGTTCTTACATACACCGATCAACTATTTGGAATAATGAGAGAAATATTTTATTTAAATGCATTTATCTGAGGGTTTTTTTTTTTTTTAATATCTTCAAATTGTTAAAAGTTTTGTTAATGTTTTATAAAATTTTCAGTTTTGTTCATTGAATCTAAGAAATAAAATATTTGGAACTGAAATATCTTTAAAATCTCTCTTTCTCACTCTTCTTTTTTTTTTTTTTTTTTTTTTTTTTTAAAGAAAGGTGTCATTATTCATGATTTTTGTAGTTTTGTAGTTTAAATTTTTTGCGGCCAAATAAACATAATGCACCTAATTTCAATATCGGGCACTGTTAAATAGATATAAATCATACAAACAATTTTCCATAAGATCCATGCTGTAATAAGTCTCAACAATCATTCTGTACAAAAATTCTTTCAAGTGTCTCAGTTAGAAAAAAAAAAGGAAAATAAAAGAAAGAAAGAAAGAGGGAGACTATTAATATTACTCTTAACATTTTCATTAGGAAACAGAATGTATTTAACTTTTATAACACATTTAAATTTCGTGTAAATATAATTGTATTTACAAAAGTTCGAGTGCCGACAGATAGGCAGACTGACATATAAACGAATGAATTAAAATCATAATTAGGGATGCACTGAATAGTGATTTGGGCCGAATATCGAACACCGAATAGTCTGTCTACATGTAAACCGAATACCGAAGTTCGCATCTCTAGTCATAATTACTTTTCTACTTTCTTAGAAAGTGCTAATAATATATGCCTAAACTATCATTGCTATTAAATCTAACACAAACTAAATCTAAATGCCCTTTTCTCTATCTCTCTCTCTTTTTTTTTTTTTTTTTTTTTTTTGTTTACCACTCTTTCACATTTTTTTTATCTAAGCAATGCAATGTTATTAGCTTGATAAAGTTTGTCCCGAAATGTTCTGATTCTCCATGTTTTAATTCGGGAAAAGAGTGGATTTAAAAAACAAATACCCGACAGGTGTCTTAATTTTTACCCTCTATTCAAGTCTCGTTTATGTTCTTGTGTTAAGATAGAAGTAATAAACTTGTATTCTTCCCTTTTGTTTCCTTGTCTAGTATTTTAAAACCCTGACGACTTATAGCTCCGAAGAAATAATTAGATTTAAAGAAAGAAATTTACTTTATTACATTTAGCTAATAAATAGAAAGTTTTATTTCAAAAACATATAAGCAAATAAATATTAAAAAATTCATATCACAGTTTTTCAAACCTTTTTATTGCATGGCACATTTGAAATTATAGTTAACTTTTTGTGGGGCAGTTAAATTATGACAAAAATTAATAAAAGTCAGAAAAATATTTTTTTTTATTTATAAAAATAAAGAAAATATACAAATATAAAACCAAATCAATTTATTATTATTATTTGTGATTAAAAAAAATAACAAATAACATTCAATAAACACCGTTTTATATTTATTTATTTTATTTTATTTTATTTTATTTTATTTTATTTGTTTATTTATTTATTTTGTTAAAGTTTGACATTTAATGAAGTAATAGAATTTGACATTTATTTAACATTTCTTCTTTCCTCTGTTGAATTTTTGGGCAGACCTGTTCTTAAATCTTCCACAAATTCTAGCCGTGATCCTTTATGCTTTTAATTTTTTTTAAGCTTAGTAAGGCTCATTTAACAAAAATATGATCTTCAGGATGGAACACTTATTATTATTATTATTATTATTATTATTATTATTATTATTATTATTATTATTATTATTGCTTTTGCAATATTTCGAAATTCATCATTCAGAAATAATTATATTTAAAATTTGTCATGCTGCATGTAAGGTCATGTCACAAAACCGCCTTTGGACAGCTTAACATAAATATGTGCAATTTTTATTCTTATTAAAATTGTAGTTGTTTTATGTAAAACATTAATAAAACATAAAAGAAATCTTTTTAAAACGTTAGCAATCTATAAATTTTCGGCTTAAATAATTCAGTTGTATGTGTTTCTAAATAAACCATTATTGACATGTTATGGAAGAATCTATGTACAATAATGTCAGGCATTTTACAATATTTTTGTAAGACGAAGTTGATCTCAGTTTGGGAGAATATGGCTAATATTCCCCATTCATAATTATCTGCTACAAGTTAAATATTTACATTTAATTGGAATTATTTAATATCAAAATATCAAATGCCAAAGTTTTTATAACTTCCGCATCTTATTGTAAAAATTCTATGCCAATAATAGAAAATACTCATAATACTGTAGCAATTTCTGTTTACTGTTACACCCCTCTCCATCATAACACTAAATAACACTGACGACTTCACTAGCATATCTATTCGGCTTAGTCTTCAAAGCATTGATTCAAAATTGAATGTTTAACAACGAAATAGTCAACACCAAGATTGTAAGTTTTCAATATTTTATTAGTAAATAAAAAGATTTTAAAACATATTACTTGATGTTATCTTAGAAAAATGCTCTTCTTAGTAGTACTATCAAAATAATTAGTGTAATCAACATTTTTATTCGTATTCCTTCTTCCAACTGAATTGTGTATCCACATGACTTTCAAAAGATGAAGAAAAAATTAAAAATTAAATAAAAATTCCTAATTACAAATCTTTACCCTTTTTAAGCATTTTATACAGATGTGGTTGTCTGTGGTATACAGACTAGGCAACGTTTTTCAAAAAGGAAAATATAAACATGAAATAAGTTAAATTAAGATATTTTTGTTGGAACATCCCGTGAAAGACAATTTTTAAACATATCAACATAAAAAGCAATGCAAAAATATTAACAATTAAAAAAAAATAAAAACATAAATGCTCTACTGTTTTTTTTTTGTTTTGTTTTTTAATGGAAAACTGAAAAAGTTTTTCCTGTTTTCATCAAGGCGGTTCTGTCCTCTGAACCTCCCGTTTAAGATAAATTTCAAACACATGATCGTAACAAGAAAAACCGAACTAAAAATTGTCTTCCACGGGCTTCAGAAGCAAAACCCTCCTTTACGAAAAAAAAAAAAAATTGTTGTTGTTGTTAAGGGGGGTTTAATTATTTTAAGACATATGGGAATAACATATATATATATATTATATATATATTTAATCGGGGGGAAAAGAGAATTTAGTTAAATTTCAAAATCAAGAGAGGAGTAATGGCCATCCCCTGCCTCCGCCTCCTCAAGTTTTCGGCTCCCATCCTTCACATTTCAATTACATCGAGCAGGAAAATGACTGCGTAGGAAATCTTCATCACACAAAAATTTTAGTAATACATTCCTATCCAGAGAACAAAGATAAAAAACACCTTGTTCCGTTGTGCATTTTCTTTTTAATTTTGTTTCTTTTTTAGTTCACAAACCACGTGGATTGTCCATTAATGCTGAACAATGAGGCCTATTCTCTCTTGGGGACCACACTTTCGGTTTTAGAACATGATAGATGGACAGTGAGCTGCCAGATTTCAGTTGAATTCGCGAAACAAAACTGGAGCAAAGCTGATGGCGCAGTTCAATCCATAAATCGAAAAGAACGACTCGGTAAATGGTTTTTCAGTTCACATTTCATTTGAGAGGGAGGAAAAAAATATTAATGTAATGTTTTATCAATAACATAAAATGTGAAAGTATGGAGATGTTTTAAAGCTAGCTTACGTTCGATTAAAAAAAAAAAATACTATGGCATTTTGTTCGTTTGTGTAATAAAATGCACTTTTACACATTCGTTAAGAGAATTAAAATCAATGTTTTCCTTACATCCGGGCTTTTTCTTAGACTGTCATTTGTACCTACTGAAGAGTGGGCGTAAATGAATTTAGTTAATTTTCCTGTTTCACCCGGTTCTTTCGAATTATTTTTTCCAAATACATCTATAACAACACACATTTTTCTTACTATCTTTATATTTATTTCTTTTTATTTGCTTTTATGTAAATTGTATTTACTTTTAACCGACTTCCAACCAAGAAAATTATACGATTTATTAAATATATAAATATATATATATATATATTAATGTATGCCCACGTATAACTTTTGAATGGATGTCCCGATTTTCATAATTCTTTTTTACTGGAAACGGCTCATTCTGTTGGTGGTCCCGTTATTAGCATCCAAAAATGGTATGTTTGTCTTTTCTAGTTGTTTCCAAAACTTTTTTTTTAAATCTTTATAGGTTCTAACTTTTGTAAAAATTGGCCAAACGCCACTAAATTTGAATATGTTCTTAAGGTTTACAGTACTACTTTATATTTTTAAATAGTGTTCGTTAACTGTATAATTTTTACAGGGATACGTCGAAAGTTATTCTTAAATAATCACCTACTTCCAGTTAAAAAAGCGATACTGGTTTGGCAACGCCATCTCCCATGAACAGAAAACGAGTTTCTAGCAACCGATCTTGCCTTTTGCTCGGCACTGTAAACTCATCTGCTGCTCCGGAGTCTCTGGTTCGATCCCTGCCAACGGCACTCTGCACATCACCTTCACTGGCAACAATGGGATTTAAAATAAATGTGGACAACAATAAGGGTTCTGTTCAAAACATTTTGTTGTGCCAAATCATTCTTACTAAAATAGGTTCAACCGGCGCTACAATAAGGTAAGAAATAATCCCTTGAAAGTTGTATTTTCCACTTAAAAAATTACTTATGTTTTTTATATATAAATACATCTGCAGTAAGCATTAATTTCTTTTATTATTTTTTTCTCTTTTTCCCCCCCTGCTTTTATTTTAGAAGGATCTTTCCAATATGATGTTTATTTTAAAAAATATTCAAAAAATGAGAACCTGAACCCTTTTTCTGTTTTAAGTACAACTGTGTGATAAACGAGTTCATGACATACTCAAATATCGTAAAAAAATCGTAAATTGTTTTTTTTCTTTTTAATTTGTCGATAAATATATATCTCTAATTGCTTCATTTTACATTTTATAAAAGAGAAAATGTTTGAGGCTTGTTCACAGATAATTTTTAAATATTTTTTCTGAATAGTTTCAAGAATTAAAGTTGAACACTTCAAACTTAAAGAACTACATCATATGGTAGGTTTATCGAATCCGTCTGTGGCTACATGTGTTTTGTTTTATTTATATTTCTTGTGGCTCAGTGATTTAACATGCACGCTTCTGTAATAATCGAGTTATTCAGTAAAAATATATAATAGTCCGGGAGGCAGCGTCACATTTTTTAAACCAATTTTAGCTTTCACTATTTTGGTATATATAATAGATTAGATAGTCATATAACGAAACTGTCAGTCAGCTGGCGCACCAGGGGTGGGGGCTGTCACCATAGCAACATTGATGACTCCATTGCAATGTAAAATGAATGGCAACTCGATTACCGATTAAACTCCCGAGTCGCTGTAACATCAGTAATCAAATTGTCATTTATTTTACATTGCAATGGAGTGTAAGATGTTGCTACGATACCCTCGTCCCATTCTGGTACGCCAGCTGATTGGCTGCTTCGTTCTAATATGTACCATTCAGTCTATTTATATATGCCAAAATCACCGATGCTAAAATTGGTTGCAAAAATGTGACACTGCCTCCCGGACTGTAGATGCTGTTGTAAGCGGATAGAACATTAAACAATAACAAAAATCAAGCATCAAGCATAGATTATGAAACACTTTCCAACACATTCGCAATACTGTAACAAAACTTCACGGTTTAATAAGGTGAAATTTGGAAAACGCGTAACACATTTGAAAACCTAAATTTCAGCAAATACCGCGAATAGTCAGAAGAATATCCGAATTCATTTGAGCCCTGTAAATGATCTTTGGATTTGTATATATACTACAGAGTATGCTACACTGTTAAAAACTTGCAGCAAACTGTCCAGTCATATGACCGTTTTTGTAGAAAACGGTTACATAACCGTAATTTAACTATATTCTGACCATATTATTGCTCATTTTATGGTCAGAATATAGTTAAATTACGATTATGTAACCGTTTTCTACAAAAACGGTCAAATGACTGGACAGTTTGCTGCAAATTTTTAACAGTGTATAATTTAGATGAGTTAGGAAACGCATAGCACATTTAAAAATTTCCCTTTCAGCAATTTCCGTCAATAAACGGAAATGTACTTGAGACCTCCTGTGCAACCCCTTTATGATTATCTATAGAATTTATACACACCAAGTAATATGCCAAAAATTAGCTGAATTTAAAAACGCGCACCACAACTGGAAACGCACTTCCAGCAATTATTGCTCATAGATAGTTATTTAACCGGATACTTTTACATGTCCCTGTAAATGAACGGAAAATACTAATCACACCGCATTCTACAGTAAGCATATTGTAGTGCACCTCAGTGATGTTAGTTTAAATATGTTTTAAATAGTGTAACATCATTAAAATACATTGCAAACAATTTTTCTCTATAGAGCAGAATGTAACGGAATTATTTTGAGTGACCCTGCACCTGTAAATGAACTATAAATGCTACACACTTCATTTTCAATACCGAACATGCCACAATCTCAATAACATATATCAATTGCATGGCAATCCGAGTATATACTATACGCGAGTTAGAGCACGGACGAACGACAGACAGACAAACCAAATTCCTAAACACTTTTCAATTATGTTGGAAATTATGCCTTTTTTTAAGTGCCTCTATTTAACTATATAATCTATAATCCGGCCTAATGTGTCGGAAGGTTATGCCCGATAACGAAAAACCCTGATATGCCGAAATTTTATAAATATTTATATCTTGCTACCATCATAACATTAAAAACATACTTTTTACACCAAAAAATGTACCTCCTTTTCATATTTTCTGAACTCTTAGTACAGGCCGGTGTTTTATAAATGTTTGTTATGTATTGTACGGTACGCTTTAAAACTGTATTGCAGGAAAAGGAAGTTCAAGACTATTGCACACGTTTTGAGATAAATTTTATAATGTCTGAATTAGTTGCAAAAAACATAAAATTATATATCCTGTACAGTATCAAGGCAACATTTAGCTTTTTAAAACAAACCAAAACGTAACACGTAGGTCTAATTTTAATTTAAAAAAAGAAAGAAAAAACTTGTTTTACCATTTCTTAATAACTGATTACACAAATGTGAAAAGTTAAACCTGAGATAAAAGAGTCAAAATTTCTTAGTTTATAGTTTTGATAAAGTCTTGATGGATGACTACTTCTCCTTTTTAGCCCTTTCCTGCGATGGCATGAGTGGCATGCAGAGGAGGGTCATAGATCTTAGCAGACACTCGCGTTCATTGCCTTATCAAAGTAATTCCTAATTTTATTTTAAGACTTAAAAAAAAAAACTAGGCCAGATAGTACGGAGTCTACATTATTACCAAACAATTTTGATTCTGCCCAATAAGTATTAGTCTATGTCGTGTCAACTCGTGTATTTGAGTTATTAATATACTCACCATTTTTATATGGTTTTATAAACATAGTCGTGTTGCTTAATTGTTTCTGAAATTTTTCTCAAAAAAGTTTTTTTTTTTTTAAATAAAGTGATTTAATAAGAAATAAAGTATCGTTTATTTATGTATAGAAGCCAATTATTGTCTAAATCATATTGGTAAAATTTTAATTGACTTATTATTTATCCATTACATGATCGATAGTAATTTGAAGATTATGGCCTTATCAAAACTGGGCTAACTTTGCACCATTTAAAAAGTGGTTCAAATGCTACCGGAAAAAAGACGTTGAGCCATCAGCTGTCAGCTCAACTTTCATAGAGTGCCCCGAAGTCAACAAGAACTGCATGCCACAAAATCTGCATGTAAAGTAAAAGTTTATGAACGCCTTTGCCAAATTTCATTATCTCAGTTATTATGTTTACATGTTAAATGCGATGAATTACATTTTTGAAAATTTTAGTTATTTTTTACTTTTTAATGCTGAAAATTCTATTTTCTATCAGTTTCGCAGTGCTGCCAACTACTACGCTTATTTCGAGTCAAATAATTCTTTTACAATCAGAAATTTTAGTTAACAAACGCAATAAAGTATAAAGCATTGCATATCATTAATTAAATTCAGTATGCAATTTATTAATATTTTTCTGGTTCTAAACAGGAATATTTGATTTAAAAAGGCGTAGTAGTTGGCAGCCCTGGTTTCGTGTGATGCTATAAAGTAAGATAATAAATTTCAAATAGAACAGCATTATTCCAAGATATTGGTTTGCTAAACCCTCACCTATGGTATAATTTACCCTACTTTTAAAGATTAAAAAATATTTGCGGTAGCTTTTAATGGAAGATGCGTTATGGATATGCGATGGCTTTACAGTGGGATACAGAATTTTCCTCACTGTCTAATACTATACCAATATCATTTTGAAAAGTCATATTAGAAAAGTTTTGTACCTTACAGAAGTTTTGTTTAATAAAATCCCAAAAACAGTACAAAATAGACCGAGATTGCGGTACTTTAAAATATAAAATAACATTTTACTTTTCCTATATTAATGAAAGAAACTAAAGATAGAATAGCAATTTAAATGTACACCTGAGTAAGGATGCCACATACTTTAAATTCGGTCTCTAAAAGGCATTAAATATATAAAATATATGCCTCCCTACTTATCCGCATGCTACTGTAAACATTCTAGTAGACGAAAACTACAAATTCATACTATCGTATAGTTTACAAATAAATTAAAGTTCAATCATTTTATCATATATTATTTGATAAATAATATTGTATTTTCTTTCAGACTGGTTTAACAAACAAACAAAATGTGTAACAGAAAGTAATGCATGAAGAAGTCTTCAACATTTGCAGTGGTGAATTTGTCTGGCGAGAGATTTACAAGCAGAAAAAGGTTAGGCAAAGAATACAATAAATAACTTTTCAATGACAAGTTCTGCCTAGTTTCTTTTTTCTGGTAGACGTAGACAGCCACTGTGATAAGCTAATACATCAAACTTCTAGATTTAAAATATTACTGTGAAAATGTAATAACTTGTTTAAAAATTCATGAAAAGTATGATAATACTTTAAATTTCGTAACAGGATCATATCTTAGGAGTAAAATAAAATAAAATGAAACCACAAGACAACAGCAAACAAAGCTTTTGAATCATAAATGCAACACAATTCTTAGCGACGAATTAACAGCATTAAACATGCTCATACCATACGGTTACGCAAAATAATAAAAAAGAAGGACATGGTATTTTTTAAATAATTTTAAAAAATGGAATTTTTAATACAGAAAATTGGATAAAATAGTCCAATTTCACACAATTTATGCAATATTATTTCAAGTATTTGGAACTTGTGGAAGACATTAAAGTGTTTATCAACATTAAACTTATCAGGTTAAATGAATCATTCAGAAACCGTTTTCAAGCTCTGAAAGCAAATAGATGATCTCTGTCTTCATATTGGAAGCTTTAATCAGTTGTAATTACCGGTTATATATAACTAAAATAATTCAGTGCTGTTTACAGAGGTAAGTATTTATCATAAAAGAGTAAGTATGTATCACTTTGAGTATTTCTTATTGAAGGTTTAAGGAAGGAATTAAGTCAAATAAGTAACTAACATCAAATTCCAAAAATTTACCAAAAATTAATTCTAGATATTTTTATGGATCAATATAATACTTTTTTATTCAAAAATTAAATCAACCTTGATATTGTTGAATTGTGCAATCAGGGAAAATCGTATTAGGTATGGTAGCATTTTTAGCTGCCAAGCAAAGTTGATCCTTGAAACGTTCAACAGGATGCGAGATATTCTCCTTACGATCTGACAAAGTTTTTGAGTTTTGATGCCTGATCAGATCTTTCAGGAAACTACCATACAACTGAAAATCACATGATTTTATATCAGGGTATCGGGTAGGTCAAACACATCAGACATTGCAGCTCACGATTCTTTTATTTGGAAAATATCCTTTGAGCACACTTTTAACACCTCTGTCAGTGCGCGGTAAAGCTCTGTTTAGCATTAAAATTAACCTTCTGATGGGCTTTTTGGAATCTACAAACTGTGATGCAGATTGTTGCCATAACATGTCTATGTTGAACTTAATTCTTCAAAGAAATAGGATTCAATAATAAAAAACACTAAAACCTGCACTATATCCTTTTTTAACAATGTAATGGAACATATAGAAACCAATAGAGATGTTCTGTAATCCACGTGCACCACTTATGTGTAATAACTGAAATGTCAAAATTAATTTCAGAGCATTCCACGGTTATTAGAAATGAAGCTGGCGTTGAGCAAAGAACTGTCCAAGGAGAAACTGTCGAGAAAAAAACCACCCAAATAAATTTCAATGAAAGTAAGGTAAATTTTCCCTTCAATCTATACTTACTCATCCATTATAAGAGAAACCATAGAGATTGTAACACGTAAAAACACAATAAGTAACGATGTAGCATCTTTTAACTTACCAAAATTGTGACTCGAGTTACTCCATGGTTACAAATAGGGAAATAAACATCCAAGTAAAAATAAAAAATAACTTGCGTCATTTTAAAATGTACCTGAAAAATTAAATGATGGCGTTTCAAATAATGACTTTGTAGACCGTGCAATTGTAGAATATTCTTATGTGTTTTGATATTGGCTCCGATGGAACCGAAACATGTCAACAGTCTAATAAAACTTATTTTACTGTTTATAAAGTTATTACTTATTTTACTGTTTATACTGTTTATAAGTAAAAAAAGAACTGTTATTAGAAAGTCAAACGGACATTGAAATCATCTGGTTGCAAACTGAGCAAGAAAACTTTAAAATTTTATAATAATATTAAGGCAGAATTTCGGAAGAATACTTGTGTACATTGAGTTGTTGGATTGTCTAACGCTCCTGCGATACTTAGTGAATGTTAATGCTAATTATAAAAGTTTACGCCTTATCCATTTTGATCACATACGTTGTTGCAGAAACAGATTTTCTTCTTTGTATAAGCCGAACAATCAACGATCTTATTTTCTCGAATTATATTAAAATTTTTTCGTAACCCATTCGCTATGACTGGAACCATTTTCAAAAAACGAAATTTCCATAAAGCTTCTGGCACCGCACACAGAAAGTAAAAGTGTAGTAAAAAGTGGTCATTAGAAAACCACAATTTGTAAATATGATGTCATTTTCAAAGACGAAGACATGAAAAAAAAAAAAAAAAATAGTTCTGTAAATGTTCAAATTATATATATATATAATAGAGCCCCATATAAGTCTGTAAAAATTAGCGCGCGCGCTTTGGGTTTCTTTTTAAATAATACACCCTTATATCGATATTTAAAAAAACGTTTCTGATAAATGCCTTTTCTCTTTATTAATTAAAAAAATACTCAGAGTGTCGTGTATTTCAGATGAATAGTTGCGGCTTTAGACAGCTCTGACAGGTAAACTTCAATTATAGACGCTCAGTCTGTTTTTTTGTTTTTTTAACTATACGAAAGTAATTTTTAATTATATGAAATACTCCTTTTATTTCTTTAAGTCGTGAAATCAATTTAAAATTTGCTTTGCAATTCAATCTCTTTCATTTTTCTCAATTTAACATTTTAATAGGGTAAATGTATTTCATTTTCATGTACAATTTTATTTCGTTTATGAATAAATCATTTTTTTAGATATATTCTATTAAAATATTTTTAAATACGATTGCTGGAATATTTTCAAATGTAATTGAAATTTCAAATGCAGTGAATCAAATTCGTTTGAAATTCTTTCACAATGTCTAATATTTTTTCCCTTTTCAGTGTATAATTTTATAATAAAAATGTCAGACATATAGATTATAAATATATAAACACAAAAATAAAACTTGCACATTTTGCAATTTCTGTTTATTTATACTAATAAAAGAAAGTTTCGCTCTGTATGTCTGTGTGAGTGTCGGCGATGGCTAGCAAAATCAAGCGCATCTAGAAGTCTGAAAATTTCGGTAAGTACAGTCCAAGGCATGTCTTGATGCACCTGATGCTCAGATTTTTAATATTTTGATAATTAGCCTAGATATTAATTAAAAACTCATCTCTTTCTTTGCTAACCGGCAAAATGGCTTGCGTATGCCCAGAACTCGATTTACACATTGGAAGGAAATGAAGAACCGAACGCGAGTTTGTGTGTGTGTGTGTGTGTGTGTGTGTGTGTTTGTGTTATTTCGTAGTTTTAAATCGGTCTAAATCAACCAAGCCACTCGGTACAGTTAAAATTGGAAGACATATTCAGAAAAATCGTAGTCTTATGTCACAAATGCCGCAATCAATTCAAAAATATGTCGTTGTTAAAGTTTGAAAAAAAATTCAAAAAGGGTAGTTTTCCCCCTTATGGCAACGTCCCTCCAGGGCGCAATTTTAGAAGTGTCGATAAGTCAAAAATATGCTCTTAAAGCTGAAAGCTTCTTCTAATTAACGGTTTAATCGGTTTTTAAAAATACAAATTTTAATCCTTTAAAAAATACCAGCGAACGCAGGTCACTTCGCGCCTCACGGAGACGATATTTTTTCTACACTAAAAGTAACTAGACGTCCTTATTTCGACACAATATGTTTATAGCATCTCGGTAGACCAGATTTACATGACCTAGAAAATTTTTAAAACATTCGGACGTGTAGAATTTAAAAAAAAAAAAAAGTGAAAAGTGAAAAAGCGGGTGTTTTGACGCGGCTCTGCTCTGTTTCGACTCATGTTTTCACTACTAAATATGCATATTTTTTCACAACATTTTAAAAAGAGCTTGTATTTATATTTATAACCGGTTAAAATTTCAGAGAGTTTGGAAGATGAGAACTGTTTTTTTATTGTTATGTTAAAGGAGCCGACGCGAAAACAAACAAACAAAAAAAGTGGGAAGACATGTTTCTTTTACAACTAGATAACAATATTTTTTCATGGGCTGTAAAATTGTTATAGTCATAACCGATAAAAATTAGCAGAATTCGGACAACATCATTTAAAAAAAAAAAAAAAACTAGGAAAAGATCCTATGTGAAAAAAAAAAAAAAAAAAAAAAAATGTCTTCTTACAAACGCTTTTGTCGCTAAATATCAATATTTTTTCGAGAATTTTTCTTTTAAAAATTTCATGGAAAATCGTGTTATAGATATAAAATTATGCAAACTTGGTTTGTTTAAATTTATTATCACGGGCCCGGGCAACGCCGTGAGGGTCTGCTAGTGTTGCATTAAACACTGTTAAAAATTCGCCAGTAAATTTTTTTATTTTCGTTTTTTTTAATTACGATTTATTATAAGCTAAAATGATAACAACATCTTTAAATTAAGCCATTGTAGTGGCTTAATTTAAAGATTTTTTTATCATTTTAGCTTATAATAAATCGTAATTAAAAAGCGAAAATAAAATTTTTTAATTAAGTTTACGTATTTGAATTCCTTATTAAAAATATGCTTTAAATACGTGATCTAACGCTCTTGCTCGTTTCTCACTTTTTCATATTTGACGAAGTATCACTAATTCCGATCTTTTTTACATACAAATTCATGGAAATTCAACTTACTAGTGAAACTAATGTTTACCAAAATATTGAAAATATCTTAAACATAAATAACTATTTTGTAAGGTATGTAAATTAATTTGCAAGTTCTGGGTGGAGGGGGTTTTGTTTTAAATTATTCTAACAAGTTTTTTGCTCCTATTATTCTTCTCCTGTGGATTTCTTAATTTTGTACAGTGACTGTAACCGGGTGATAGGAATGGTTTACATTTGGCCAGAGATAAGATTTATTTAAATGAATGTCGCACAGACTGTGAAAAGTATGTATATGTTGTAAGATGTTGTAAAATGCATGTATGCAATGTGGATTATGTAAGTATGTAATTAAGAATGCATGTAAGTATAGAGATAGTGAATTGAGTATGGAGTAAAAAAGTATTAAGTATAGAGGTAATTTAAAAATCTCTATTCTAAAAAAAAAAGTAACTAACGCTGTCGCTGCCGTAATTGAATTTATTGTGAACAGGGCTGTCTCTAGGCTTACTGGAATATTTCATATTAAGAAAACTATTGATAGAGAAATGTATGATAAACATGCTGAAGTAGACAGTTTTTAAATAAAAAATTAAAGCGGTATTTGAGTTTGAAATCGTTAAAAATAGTTCATTTTAAAAAGTTTATAGGATCAAAAACTGTGCCAGCAATTTAACCATCTTTTGCAACCACATACTGGACTAAGTTGCGGTGTGCAGTGTAGAACAATTTTTTTTGTCTAAGTTTTTAAGGGTTTTTTATATATATATATATTTTTTTAATTTAAAATTTCATTGTTTCGATAGCGATCTATTTCATATTTCGAAAGAGTCAATTTTTTATCTATTGTTGCCAGATTTTAAAAAGCGCAAATAATTATATTTCTAAACACTTTCAAATTGAAAATTATATTTACACGTGAATATTAAAAAAGAAAAACACACATTCCATTAAATTTTATTCAGTTAAATTGATTTTTTTTTCATTATCAAGTGTAACCGCTTCGGCGTAAATAATAAATTTTAGATTCGTGTCATGAATGCATGGGAGGACTTAAAAACACAGTAGCCATCAGACTCACTTTTTCTTCAGGCAGAAAATAGAATTTTAATAATAAATTTTGAGATAATGTCAGAGCAGCCGATACTGGCTGGGCCAATTAAGATATCAGCGCAGTACAAGTATATCAACCGTGATTCGGAAGAAGATACCCGTTCCTTAAAGTTCCCGCAAAAATAAGGATCGATCGATAGACAACGTTCATTCTTTGGAAGGAACGTCCGTCGTTTGCTCGAATCCAAAAAAAAAATTACGGACTTAAGAAGGATAAAACATAAAAGTTAATACTAGTCCGTTTACTTTTTTTTTTTCGAAAATTTCACACGTTTGTTAATCACTTAGCAAGAAATATTTTTATAAGGGGAGAATATAACATTGTTAGGAGATTATAAGAGCTATAATAGAACTGTAATAGCTGTGTCAGCTTGATATTTGGATCAAAAATAAATTCAAATTATGTGTTTACCTTGTAATATAGAGGGAAAGGGCGGGTGTCAGTAAAAGTTTGAGATAGCCTTGCAGGAGTCCACAAAATATAACACATTCGGAATTCGATCCCTGAATAGCTTGAGCCCCAGTCTTCCACAAAAGCAATCTCTATTTCTCTCTCGTTTTCCACTTTACTCCTTTCTTTAACGCGTTTCAGTGATTTCTATTATTATTATTATTATTATTATTATTATTATAGATGTCAAATGTCCTTTGACCTGGTATCGTCGTATATATGAAGTATTTATTTCAAAAATTGCACAGAAACTTGACATTTTTTTGTAAGATGCATAATACAAAAGGTTTTAAAGACCTAAACTTGTTCTTTTTAAAATGTTTTAATTTCTTTGAAATATACAAGTAAACATGCAAAATTGTAAGCATTATTATTATTTTTTTTTAAGTGTTCCATTTTACTTGTCGGGAACAGTAAAATTCAATTGTCGTATATTTCGGCATATAACGCACATTTTTAATAGGAGAAAAATCTTTAAAAACTACTGGTAGGCGTTGTAAACGCCGCGCCGGGTGTGAAAATGAACAAGTTTGTAAGTGTGATCGAAGATCGCACAAAGGGTTTCGTTTAATATTCCTTTCAAAACACTTTATGCTTTCCTTAATAAATTAAAAAAAAAAAAAAAAAAAAAAAAAAGTAATGTTTTTTATAAAGTAAAAATTTACCGGTCTATTTTTCTCGTTTTTTTTTTTTTTTTTTTTTTTTTTTTTTTTCGAAAATCTGAACCGGTCTGATAGCCGGTGACATTTGAAAAAGTCCGTTAAACTACAATATGACGTCAGATTAATTTTATTTGTAATTCTCTAATGACATCATATTAACCTGCTTTCTGTACTTACACATACACATAATCCTTGTATTATTGAGAAATGTTTGAAATTTTCCATTTTATTACCTATATGACGTCATATTAATCTTTTTTCAATTGATGAAACTTTTTATTTCATTTTAATTTTTCACGTGGAAATGTTTCAATAGAAAATTAATTATTGTAGAAAGAATTTTACTGGGGATTTTTAATTGTTGGCAACTGCTATAACGAAAAATGTTTAAATTTAATAGGAAAATGCTGTTATATCTTTGGTTTTTTATCTCTATATATTAAAATAATACGATTTTTTTAAAGTTTATGATTTTCAGCTTCATAGTAGATATTCAGCTATAAGTACACAAAATTTCAAGTCTGTAAGTCATATAGTTTCTGAGAACCGGCTCTGTGGCGCACAGACAACGTAGCAGGACGAATAGGGTTTCGTGAGATGAACGAAACCCTAAAAATGAAAAAAATAGGGAAAGGTGAATATAAATATTGAGTTTTCTACAGGGTGCGTCATAAAAATGCATACACTGTTTAACGTGTCATAATTTTCTAATTTTACTTCCTTTTCAAAGTGTAATTAATTGAAAATAGTGAGTGAACCATGATTCACTTTTGAAAAAAGAAAATTTATTTTAAAATACTATTGTAAGTATGAAAATGTAGCAAAAGTACAAAAACAATATCGCAGTTAGTTTCAGGCAGAATCACCTATATGCGGCTTACAATTCATCGGATAAAAGATAAGTTTCAAACGAATGGATGATCATAAACAACGTTCCGGAACCGCAATTGAGCAAGAATACGCCACAATACCAAAGAAAATGTTTGTTGAAGTTTGTGAATCAATAGCCCACCGTTATAAGCAGTGTATTGACCGGAACTGTAATAATTTTGAACATCTGCAGTAGGATGAAAGGTTATGCATTTTATGAAGATTATTTTGCTATTTATATATTAATTATATGTGAATAAAAGCTGGAGTTATAATCATTCAAAGTGTGTATGCATTTTTCTTACCCACCCTGTACATTAATGAAGATTGCACGAATGGTAATACGTTTTCGCTACACATTTTCTCCTTTTTTAATTTCTATTCAAATTAGTCGTTAAACAGTGCAGCGCAAAAGTTTATGCACAAGCTAAATGTTTTTATAAAATGAAATATATACACTGGAATGCTTTGAAATTTTTACTGTATCTAAACAATTGGATTACAAATTCATGTTTTGAATTCGGAAGCAATTCATTGAAAAAATAATAATAAATTATTAAAATAAAAAATAAAAAAATATTAAAATTGTGATGTTGCAAAAATTTATACACAAAAACGAAATATACATCACTGTTAAAAATTTGCAGCAAACTGTTCAGTCATTTGACCGTTTTTGTAAAAAACGGTAACATAACAGTAATTTAACTCTATTTTGACCATAAAATGGGCAATAATATGGTCAGAATAGCGCTAAATTACGGTTATGTAATTGTTTTCAATAAAAACGGTCAAATGACTGGACAGTTTGCTGCAAATTTTTAACAGTGATTTCACAAAGCACAACAGTCCTTTAGTAGTCTATCGTGTTACCATTGCACCTGATAAGATCGAATACGTGATTTTCCATTGATAATACGAAAGTATGGAAATGTTTCGGAAGCGAGTCTATACCAGGCTTCCTCGATCGCTGATTTGAGTTGTTGAACTGAGTAATACTGCTTCCCATTCTTGTACACGTCGCGTGAGGGATTCCCCAGATGTTGTCTATCGGATTGAGATCTGGGCTGAGTGTTGGCTAGTTCATCACACTGATATTTTGATATCTAAGCCTTTTTTTTTTTTTTTTTTTTTTTTGTGTGTGTGTGTGTGTGTGCAACGGGAAGTGTGTATCGATGCGTTGTCTTACTGAAAGGTCCAGTTGGGACCATCTAGGAGTTCACCAAACGGCAACAAATGCTCACTCAGAGTTGCCTGATACTTTTGACAATTTTGTCTGCAATTTAGGAAGAAAAAAGACGTTTGTCTATTGTAGCCAAAAGCGCCCCATACCACAAGCCAACCACCACGTTGTTGCCGGCTGAATATGGTCTTCGGATCTTTCCTCAAGTCACGCCAATAGAATGAGAACCCATCTGAACCATCCAAATTCCATTTTTTTCATCAGAAAAAATAACACTTATTCATTCGTCACAATAATACATGTGCTGTTTTGCCCACTGAAGTCTTGTTTGTTTGTGACACTGTTTCAGAAAAGGCTTACGAGCTAATTATTATTTTTTGATGAATCCTGATTCGGTTATTCGTCTGCGTATGGTGTCACGTGATATTTTTTTATCCAAGTCGATTTTTTATCTGATTAAGAGACAAATTGCCAGTTATAGCCATTTTTTAAATTCTTCTATCCTCCCGAAATGTGGTTTTTCTCAGCCTTCCTGATCGATACGCATTTTTGAATTGTTTTCCACGTTGCAAAACACTATAAATACAACGTTTAGACCGATTTAAAATAAGTGTAATTTGCAAAACGGATTGACCTTCAGCTTTCAGCTTCCAAACTTCCACAACTTCTGCAGGCGAGAACAACAGAGATTTCGACATTTTGATAACTCGTACAGCGATCGCTACACTTTATCTAGGAAAAAAGTCTCGCCGGTCCTCCATCTATCATGTTTAAAGAGATATTTGCATAAAATCTCATTTGTGCATAAACTTTTGTGACATCACAAAAAAATGTTTTTTAGTAATTTCTGATTTTCGTAATGATGAATTTTTTCCAAACTTGAGATATATATTTATGATCTTAGTATTCGCCTACAGTGGATATTTGAAAGCATTCCGTTGTACAATTTTATTTTTATTAAAATATTTGCATTGTGTTTAAACTTTTGCGCTGCATTGTACTTTTCAATGTTCTTTATTGTATTTTCATATGCTACATATCACATGAAGATTTATTTGCAAAAAAAAGGGTGCCCGCATTACGACAAATATACCTAAAAATATTTTTTTTAATGTAGTTTCAAATAACAGGTATGGATAGTACGACATATATACCAACAAGTAATAAAAAATGTAGTTTCAAATTATAGGTGCGCGTAATATGATGAATATGCCTAAAATATATATATAATGTAGTTTCAAATTATAGGTATGCGTAATACGATGAATATACCTAAAAATTCAAATTATGTAGTTTCAAATGATAGGAGCGCACAATAGGACGAATGTACCTAAAAATATAAAATATGTAGCTTCAAATTACAGGTGCGCGTAATACGCCAGAACACGTTATACACTGGAATACACGGTAAATTTCATTCAGTTCAAATCATTTATTTATTGAGTTTTTCACTATCAAGTATAACCGCTGTGGTAGAAAAAGTAAATTTTACACTTATGTCAAGACTGGATTGAAAGATTAAAAACGCAGTAGTTATCAGATTAGCTTTTTCTCAACGGACAAGGGAAAAAATAAACAAAAAACATAAATAATGCATTTTGAGATAATGTCAAAGAAGCCAATATTGGCTAGGCCAATTAAGATATCAGCGCAATACCGTATATCAAACCCTGATTCGGAGGAAGATACCCTTTTCTTTAAATTTCCGTAAATCGAGGATCGATCGATAGTCAGCTCTCATTCTTTGGAAGGGACATCATCGTTTGCTCGAATTCAGGAAAACTTACGGATTTAAGAAGGATAAAACATGAAAGTTGATACTCGTTCGCTTTTTTCTTCTCCCTGAAATCTCGCAGCTTTTAAATTACTTAGCAAAAAATATTTCTAAAAAATGAGAAAATAATATTTTATGAGATTTTAAGAGACATGTATAATATCTGTTTCAACATAATGTTTGGGACGCAAATAAATTGCGAATGTTTAAATTTAAAAAAATCCTTTCATATCTTTTTATTAAAGAGATGGGGCGCAATTAAATGGAAATTGAAAGTTAAAATTTTATTGTTGTTGTTATTTCAGAAGAAATATACTTTTGTAGATGTGATTTTGATGCTGTAGAAAATGTAACTTGACAACAAATTTAACCGTAAATATCCCCGTAACCGTAAATATACCGTATCATTGTTACGGGTGGTATTAAATACATTATGCAAAAAAAAAAAAAAAATGTTTATTTTACGGTATAATACTAGCATCCCAGCTGCCATCTCTTCTCGCTTCACAGGCATAAAGATGGATTTTCGTCCGCTGATTTTCTTTCGGTTATTGTGTGATCATTACCAATCCTCCGCACTACTGGGTTGCTGTTGCGGTCGATTACAACGTGCTGTCCATCAAACTTCTCAGAAAACAGTCTTCCATTTTCTTTACAAGATTTCTCGTTCAAAAACACTCTGTAATAACACTTTTCTGAGAAAAATACCATGTTGACGTGCACGTATGCGCTCGCTTTTGGGCACTACTAGGGCTCCTATATACTACTAATGCTCCTATTATAGGAGCCCTAGGCACTACTACTGAATTACACATTATACACTTTAGTGTTGCACATGGTGGTATTCAAAAGTCTCTTTCCCTTGTCTAAGTAGCGCACAAATTGCTTAAATTTCCACTAGTTTTTTTTTTTTTTTAGGTGGGGGGGGGGGGGGCAGGGGAGATTTTTATAAATATTTAAATCAGCTTAAAACCTGTGAAATCCAGAAGTATTCGAGATGACTAATTATACACTATTCTCACTCTTAAGTTCCAAATGGGTCGGTATGCAAAAATTATTTGAATTCTAATCAAAATCAACCATTACAATTTTATTTCAAATTTGCAGTTATATATATATATATATATATATATATATATATATAAAGACATCTAGTGTTATACATTATTAGTGAGTCGGAGGAAGATCCCGTTCCTTAATATTCCCGTAAACCGGGGATCGGTCGATAATCACCGTTCATTTTTTGGAAGGAACGTCGATTGCTCGGATCCAGGAAAACTTATGAACTTTAAAAGGATAAAATATGAATCAATACTCGGTGTTTTTTTTTGTTTTTTTTGTTTTTTTTTCTCAAATTTTGGGCTTTTTAATTTACATAGGAAAAAATATTTTTTTTATTGAAGAAATAATATTTTAGAAGATTATAAGAAACATCTATGATATCTGTGTCAGCACGTATTTTGAATACAAATAAAATTCAGAAAAGAATGTTTTATGTGTTTATATAGAGGTGATTGGGCACTCGATAGTTAGCATTTATTCTTTGGAAATGACATCGTTTGCTCGAATCCAGGAAAACTCGCGAACTTAAAAAGGATAAAAAAATGAAACAATACTAGCTCGTTTTTATTTTTCTCAAATCTCGCACTTTTTAATTCACTTGGCAAAAAATATTTTTTTAATGAAAAAATTATATTTTGGAAGATTATAAGGAACATCTATGATACCTGTGTCAGCACAGTATTTTGAATACAAATAAATTCAGAAAAGAATCCGTTATGTGTTTTTAATGAGATGATTGGGCGCTTGATAGTTAGCATTTATTCTTAGGAAAGATCATTTGCTCGGATCCAGGAATACTTCCGGACTTAGACAACAGATAAAACATGAATGTTAATAATCATTCTATTTCTTTCTTCGCAAATCTCTTGCACTTTTTAAATGAGTTTGCAAAAAATATATAAAAAGTTATAAAATTACATTGTAGGAGATTATAAGAGCCATAATAGTTATAATAGCTGTGTAAACATGGTTGAACACAAATAAATTCAGATTGTTTAAATGAAAAAAAAAAAAAAAAAAAAAACTTTACATGTTTTTAATAAGATGATTGGACACTCGATAGTCAGCGTTAATTTCTTAGAGGGGACGTTGCTCGGATCCAGGTAAACTTAAAAAGAATCATCGTATATATTATTTCTCCTGTCAACATCCCTTTTTCTAAGAAAATACGAAACGCAGAACGACGAATGAGATACCATATGAAAGAATTTTGAACAGGCTTCTGACATCGTACACTTACATTTCCCAAAAACATGTTTTTTGATTAAAATTTGCTGATAATTAAAAATTAAATCGGCATTGTTTTCATAAGTGAAATGAAAGGTTTTCCTCGAATTAGTGTTGCCACAAAAATAAAATACTGCAACAATGATTATAAAAAAATGTTCATCAATAAAGATAAAGTGGGACACAGATGCTGCTTGGGTTTGTTTTATATTTATGAGTAAAGAGCAAAATTTAAATTCAAATGCTCAATTTATTTTTCTTTATCCATTTTTTTTTTTTTTTTTTTTTTTTTTTTTTTTTTCGTTTGCGTTTGCGTTTGCTATTCCTGGTCAGTTTTTACTGTAACTTTGATGGAATAAATGAAATGATATTCTGGCTTGACTAATGTTGTTTAGAGATGTTTTTAGACCTTAATTTTTTTTTAAGTTTAATTTTTTTTAAGCTTTATTTTTTTTTTTAACCTGCATCTAAAAAATATTAGATATTGCTAAAAGGTATTAGAATGCAGTGCGAAATATTTGCATGGGTCCACTGGTATATATTATTTATGTTGTCAACATCTCTTTTTCTATAGATTTACAAAACTCACAACAACGAATGAGATATCATTCGAAAGGTTTTTGAAGCGACTTTTGACATAGTACACTCACCTTTCGTTAAAACATGTTTTTTGATTAAAATTGTTGTTAATTAAAAATTAAATCGACATTGTTTCCATAAATGAAAGGAAAGGTTTTCCTAAAATTAGTGTTGCTACGAAAATAAAATACCGTATTATATGATGCTCATTAATGATTATAAAAAAAAAAAAAAAAAAAAAAAAAAATATATACAAAAAAGAAAAAAAATAGTACAAAAAAGATAAAGTATGATTTCTCCGCGCGGGTTTATTTTATATTTATGGTTAAAAAGCAAAATTTAAATTGAAATGTTTAGGAATAAAAGACACCATCGATCGATCAAAGCAGCGGTATTTCACGTGTAGAATAAAAGGTATGCTTTATTATATTAGATTGTATTTTAAATGAGCACAACTGATGATGCTCTAGCTAAAGCGAAAGCGCTTTTGTGGAGTGGTGAAGATTTTTTATTCGAAACTGTTCTTACATTTTTTTAAATGGGGGACGTTTTTAGTGAAAAATTTTGACCACGTTTTTTAAATAATGTCTGAATGAAAATTGGTAAAATGGACAATACATAGTATTATAAGAAACATTTATAAATGCTATATAAAAATGTTATTTGGGACACAATTAAATCATTATTAAATCTTCATTCATTTAAATTTTAAAGAAAAATATCTGTATATGTTTTTAATAATGTGGCTGGATGCTCGGTAATGTACAGCACGCCTAAAAAAATCCGAACAATGGCCAATACTCCAATTCTAAAAGTCGCAGAGAAAATGAAAATAGCCATTCGACTGGAAATTATGTCTTTCAATTTATGTTTTTTTTTTTTTTTTTTTTTTTTTTTTTTTTTAAAGCTTAAAGGACCGTTTTCATACAGAAATTGTACCAAGTTTGAAATTTTCTACACGAACACCCAATTTCGGCAGTATATATTTGGATTTTTAGGTAAATTTTACCTTAGATATAAACGGAAAATCATTCGGTCAAATAGTACAGCAATTATGAAAGTTTAAAGTTTGCGAACTCCTAATATTAAATTCATCTTTAATCGTTGCGAGACAAATTGCAATGCATGTAATTTTTTGAGCATAACTCACTACTTGGCGGAATGAGTTTGGATTTGAATATTTGAAGCTTTTACATTGCAAAAAAAAAAAAAAAAAAAAAAAAAAAAAAAGTGTTGATTTTACAATTAACAGTAATAAACAGTAAAATAAGCAGTAATACGCTGTGGCGCATGCGCGCTAGCGTATTACTGCTTATTTTGCTGAGAACAACAGAATAGTTCGCATTACCTGCGATCTACTTTGTTGAGCTGATAGCTCAGTTGGTAGAGCATGGCAGCTTCAGCCAAGAAATCCCAGGTTCGAATCCTGGCCCGGACATTTTTCGTCCAGTTGGAAAATTACAACTCATTCTATATATGGTCATTGACAACACACAGATTTTCTAATTTAAAATTATTCTACATATACTTTAGCTCAATTTTCTTGCGTTTAAGTAAAACATAGTTACATAATTTAATTTATATTATTTGTATTTAATTTAAATTACAATTAAATGTTGAAAAAACGATGTGATACACAAATAAAAGCAAAAATAAGATTCTTAATAACACTACAAAAATAAGAAATGCGCATATTTTTATGGTGCTATTAAGACGTTTTTTGGCTTTAATTTAAATTAGTTTAAAAATGATAGTTTTACATCAATTTCACATTTAATTGAAATGAATTTTGATTAGCCTGTTAGTCTTTTTAATACTGCTTTCTGAAGGAAATTCATTAGTTAAATGAATAAATATGTAAGAAATAATTGTGTTAGAAAGATCTAAAAAGAATACATTTAACTTTACTGATTATCAGTATTTTTATAATAAAAACACTTAAAGAAATCCAATTCAATATTATCAAAAAGCTCGATTTACTTCAATCAGCATGTTTCAAATTATTTTTTTTAACTCTTTATTTTTTTGCATATTCCATAGCATTACTTAATTATGGTTTGAATTTATAGCTTTTAATTGGTCTGGAAATAGTTTTAAATTTCAGAATAGAGAAAATTGATTAACAATGACTATTTTTGCAGTCAAAATATATTTTGCTGTGGTCATTATCATTCGTGTAATTTCATTAAATTTATGTAAATTCTAATTGATAGTTTCTAAATAAATTTTTAATGTTTCTCTCTCTTTTTTCAAACTTGCTAAGAAGCAAGATGTCGTTCCTGTCAAAACATATTTCGTTGGATTGTATTTAACTAATCGTCGTTTTCGGAATAGGTTAGCTATATACAGGGTGATTCGTTACCACGTATACAAACTTTGAGGGGTGATACAGCTCCCTAATATTTTTCACAGGAAAGCTGGGGCACATTCCACTTATTCAGTAATATATACAAGTTGTCTCACGGCAAGTCCCACATGAGTCTTCATTCACAACTTTAACGATATGAAGATATTTTATCGACATATTCAACAGACTTACTTTACTTTGTGTGAAATGTGATAAATATCACAGGAAATCCCCTGTAATTAGGTCAATGATCCATGCGTACCCATGAGCTACATTCCAAATTACTGAAGTGTGAAAGTCAGTGTTGTTTGGACGCAGATCGTAGCCATTTAGAGCAATTCTTGGCACGTTATCCCATTCCATACAAAGCAAAGTATCTCTGTTGAAAATAATGGAAAAATGCGTTCATTATTGTTAAAGCTATGAAAGAAAACTCGAATTCGACTTGTAGTGAGACATCCTGTATTTACGACTGAAAATATGGATTGCGACCTAGCTTTTCCATACGAAAAAAAAATGCTCGCTTTAGTTAGCTGTACCACCCTTTAAAGTTTGTACACGTGCTAGTGAATCACCCCGTACAGTATTTTAAGCTGTCATGTCCATTTACATTTTTGTTCTTCAAAAAAAAAAAAAAAAAAAAACAATTTAGTCAGGATTGATATAAGACAGAATTCTAATCTAATACAAATATAAGATTGGTTTGGATTTATTGAATACCAGATTTTTGGAAAAGTCTCAAAACTGATGATGATTTTATGGAAATAAGTTTTTTTTTTCAATAACCATCTTGACAAATCGGAAATTTCAGATAGATCATATAATTGATGCCAAAAATTTATAAATTAAGAAATGATATTAGCTATGGTGATTGATTTGATCTAGCATTCATGCTCTAAGAATAGCTAATTCCTTCATTTTGTTTTTATTGAGAAAATCAGAAAATAATAAAAAGTGAAAGTGAAATATCTTATTTTTTATAAAGTTACAATCTGAAGAATATTATACCTAAAATTTGTTTAGTTTACGCACTAAAAATGCATATTATTGTAAGAGAATTTAAATTTGTTATTTGTGTTTACTCTATTTTATGTTGCCAAGTTTGAAGCCAGTACATTTAAAAAATATTATTAAGGTGGTTTAAGAAGACGATCAGAAATAACGTGTGCCTAGCCTATACACAACGCATATATAAACTCAGCCACCAAAACATTTCACTCTAAAATATCTAATTTCATGCACTAAAAGCAATGAATACTTTATCTTTAATTCGTTTACACTAAGAGATTTTAAGATAATTTATTTTGAGGCATTTTGACTAATTTTTTTTTTTGTTTATTCTGAATTCACATTTATGATAGTCATTCCTGGTATTATTTGGACAATACTTTTTCCCCATTCATGTATGATGAAATATAATTTCGTCTATATAATGTTTAGATGTATATAGTTAGCATTCTAGAAACTATTTAAATTATTCTTACTGATAATAATACTTATTTTCTTTTAGTATAAAATAGTAATTATCTCTACAGTTTGAAAGATTACAAGAATAGCATATTCAAGTTTTAAAAATTTTATTTAATAACTGAAAACATTTCAAATCAAATAATATTTAAGAAACAAAAAAATCTAATAGACACCATTTAAGAGTATATTAAATTTTACATCAAAATTGTTGACACAATATTAATTTTTTTAGACTGATTTAGAACAAAATGAAAGTTTTGGTTTATTGAATTTCAAAACTTCGCTATTTCACACTATTAATTATATTTATTTTAGAACTTGTGTTTTTTAAGACATTGTTACACTCTAGATTATGTTGTCTTAAAGTCTTGAATTAGAATTAGTATAGCCATTAGGATTACTATAGAAACAGGAATTTAGAGTCAGAATTCATTGTGTTGATCCGTAAAACTTAGATAATTAAAAACTTTTATGTAAAATTAATCACAATGTATATGTAGTTGTACCAGGGTAGTAACCAGGTGGGGACAGGGTGAGCTGAGCATTCTCTTGAGCACCCCCCCCCCCCTTTTCTAGCTCTCATAATATTTTAATACAATACTAATATATTACTTTAAAGATTTTAATACTTTTAATCGCAAACATTTTAAAATTGTCAAAATATAGAAATACATAAAAAATGATAAAAACTGATTTAAAAAACATTTTAGGTGTAGTGTTTTATTATTATAATGTATGGTCATGGTATTTCAGATTTCAAGCAGCCAAAACTAGTGACATATTCTACTCCCAAAAAATATTTAGTGCTAAAGTAAAAACTAATCCGATCTCCCAAAAAAAAAATTCTGAATTACATTATTTTAATTACATATTATTTGCTAAGATCCTTAAAATCTTTTATGGATGCAAAGAACATTGTTCCTGTCATAACTTTTTTAATTTAGGAAAATTTTAATTATCTTCAATTTATAATTTTTTCATCAAATCTGTCAGTAATGCAAAAGTAATAACTTATTCTTAAATAAAATAGAAATGATAAAGGCTCGTGCATTAGCCCCACCAAAAAAAGTAAAGCCTCCTCAGGATTTACTGTCTGGTTATGGCTCTGAGCTGTACAGTTTTTCATAATTAAGAATATTTAAAGAAGCTAGACTTTAAATACATTTTTAAGGTGATCCGGAGTGTAAAAATCTCGACAATATCACATATTTATGTTTTAATTTTTAAAAAGTACTCTAGAGGTTTTAGAATAATAAATCACACAAACCGCATGGAAATGAGATAATTAGATAAAAATACATAATTATTTTTATGTTGTACTGTCTGTGGATGCCTAAGGCGTACTTAAAACTTTAAACCAATTTATCTCAGAAAGTATTTTTTCAAGTATCTCAGAATGTATTTTTTGTATTTTATCTATTTAAATTTATATATCTAAATTTATCTGAAAGGTAACTTTCTAAGATTTCGCAGAATTATTTTCAGTTATATATTGATTAAATTGTCTGTAATATTTTCTATCTTGAGAAAAATTTTGGAAAATATGGTCGACGGTAGCAAAAATTACTCCTAAAAAATAACTTTTCTTTTCTATAAAAAATATTATTTTTCTTTTAATAAATCTTTTCAAAAATCCTGAAGACAAATTAATATTTATCATTTTCTGTATTCAAAAGTGAAAAAAAAAAAGTAGCCCAAAAGCGATTTTTGAAGGAGCATCAATTTTAAAATAGTCTAAAATTGATAACGTTTAAAAATTAAAAATCATTTTTAAAAAAAGAAAGAAAGAAGAACGAGTAAAAAAATATATACATAAAAAAAAATAATTAATTTAATTTTGTGTCCAAAACCCTCTTAAGCGAATTAAAGAGCATTAAAAGTTACAAGATTATTTATAAATGTACTAAAATTAAAGTTTATATCGAAACAAAAAAATATTCACTTTTATTTTTAAAAAAAATCCTTATAGCAAAAACACCTTTTTAAATTATGCTTTGAAAATAATAAACTAAACTCCTTATGCACAAAGGAGAAACTGTTTTGATTATTCATCTTAGTCATTATTCAGCTCATATCTAGAATCGATAAAGACAACGTGATAAGTTCCGCAATTTCACTTTATCTTCTCAAAAGATGATGCAAAAATAATCAAGTTTCAAGATTTCAGTTCCTTAACAAGCTGAATCGTGTCATTGAAAGCGACAAAGGAAACCCAAAATTTATTTATTTTTTAAATCTCTTAAATAAGTAGAAGCCTCTATTGCATCGAAAAGTGGCATTTACAGCTTAACTTTTACTAGGTATCTATTTACACTCTATGTTCTTTTAGAATTTATGAATAGTTATTCATACTTTTCTTTTGTTTACAAAAAAAATGTATTGTGAAAGTTTTAAATTTCATTTTATTAAAGATATATAAGTTCTTAAATGTAGGATGTAAATACGATTTTTTTTTATTAGTAGAATAATTAAATCAGAAATGTGTATTATTTTGTATCATTTGTATCAGAATAATTAAAAATATATTTATTAAGTTCCATAGATGAGAGAGAGAGAGAGAAAAGTTATCTAAAAATAGTTGTTTTAGGCTTTAGTAAAAGTGATTAAAAGTGTTTTGAATTCCATAAATTATTATCATAAATTATCATTACTTAAATTTAAAAAAAAAAATTAACTGTCGTTTTTATATAAAAAGTTTTCAATTTCCTATTATTGAAACTATGTAGGATTGTAATTCTAGAATTTGTTAATCCGAAGGTTTTTTTTTTTTTTTTTTTTTTTTTTAAATAGCATAAAGTAGTGCAACAGCATAGTTTAGAAAACATTTATGTAGTTCTATAAATAAAATATTATCAAAAATAAGTTTTAGATTGCAATAGCAGTGATTAAAAAGTTAATTATTAAATAATTAAGTGTTGTTTTATAATTTGTGTAATTAAATATTTTCTTCCAAAATCTAAAATTTTGTAGAAGTTTACAGAATTTAGGCATTTTATGAAGGTTATTTTGGATTTTGTTCACTTTTATTAGGAACAGTTTCAAGAATTTATATTTTATTAGAAATTAAACCTAAAATTTATAAATTAAAATCTAATTTTTAGAAACAAAATAAAATGTCATTAGTAGCAAAAGTAAGATGTGTCTTTTTAAAAATTATTATAACGCAAATTTTCTTAAACTGCTTTTATGCAAATAATATTACCTTACACAAGACTTTCTTTCATTCTTTTTCCTATTTTAAAACCAAATAAAATGCAAAAAATTAAACAAGCATATTATAAATACTTAGAAGAAAACTTCATTTAGAAAAGCTCTTAACTTATTACAATATTTATTCTTTTTTACTTAAAAGGGAATGCCAATGTAAAAGCTTCAAAAAAATTCTTTTTTCATCCTAAAAAAAAAAAAAAAAAAAAATCCCGTTTTCAACGCCATCTTGCTCAGTGCTCAATTAAAACCGCGCTTTAGCAAATACCTCTTCCAAAACTTTTAATTTGTTTTTCTCAAAATTATGCTTTTTTAAACTAGTGGGAATTGTAGAAAATTTAATACTTAAGCTATCGACTTCTCACACATATAGCTATCTGGTAAACCATTAAAATTGTTTTTTTTTTTTTTTTTTGTTTTTTTTTAATTATTTTTATTTATTTTTATCTTTTATTTATTATTTATTTATTTTTGACAAAAATAGCTTCTAAGAAAGTATTTTGCATTTTCTCAAAAAAAAAAAAAAATACATTTAAAATAAAATAAATAATAATAATAGCATAGTTTTTACGACAATTAATGGTTTATTCAATTTATATATTGTTATTTTTATTATTTTTTTTAACTCTTGCTTTATTTATTTCAGATCCACCATTACCATGCAGCAGTACCCACCAATCAGAAGGGCGCCTATTAATAATTTTCTTGTTAAGAACTTTCTGATGTTCATATAAATTTTATTTTTATGGATTTTTTTTTTCTTTCTAATCTAATGGAGATTTTCGTTTGAAAATAAATCGTCTTTTTCCAAAAGCCTAGAGAAATTATCTTAACTTTAGGTTGAACTTAAATTATCTGAACTAAAAATAATTTTAACTCTTGGCGTTTACACCAGATTACACCCTCTTTTCTTTTAAATAGAAATTTTTGAAAACGAGTTCCTCATAAACAAAATGAATTTTTTTATATAACAATACACACATATTATTTGTACACCCTTATTCAAACATCTATTTAAATACCACTTAAGAACACTGACATTTTTTTTTTAATTCCCGAGTCATAAAAAAGCAGTTTATTTCAATATTTATGGTAATGATTAAATCAGATTCTTTCTATGCTGGCTCTGTGCAGACAACTGCTTCGCATGACCACTCTACCATCGTACAGAATCATCTAGAATTCACTATTAAAACCTATTTATATTATATTTCTACGTTAAACAGTGTATCCAAGGCAACACAGAAAGCAGTTTTACCGGCTAATTTTCTTGGTCCGGAAGAGTTCATAAAAAGTAATACTTCGAGTATATGTAAAAATACAGAAACAATATAAAGTGGGAATAAGCAAAAGTAATTTTAAAGTAAGTTTTTTCAGTAATATTTTTAAAAATCCCGATTAAATTAAAATTTAATAACAATACGTTTAAACTGAAAAGCTTCCCACAATCAGTATCTCTTATAATTTATAATTTTTTGTAAAAATGCTTTTCAATAAACGATAATAACGCTCCCCTCGTTGCTAATAATATTATAGCATAATCTTATTAAAAAATTATTTAAATCAACTCAGAAGAAATATTTTGAAAATTTTAAATATTTTTAAGTATTTGTAACTAATATAAGGTAGTGACAATTTCGAACGCTTATCAATTGTTTAGCTGATAAGAGAAAACTTTGTGTCGATTAAACACTAATATAGACATGAAATATTTCTTTTACATTCACACAATTTTGGAATTACATACTTAATGATGCAAAATTAATGACTGAATTTTGTTGAAAAATACTAGATCATACCATACTTAGTTACTGAGTCTTCTACTTGTTCAGAATTCGTTTCCATTCGGTTGCCGAAGATGTAAAATAAATGCTACTTTGTAAACAAAACACACATAAATAGATTTTTTTATTATTAATAATAAAACCACAAGAAAGATCTTTAGACAAGCTTGATCAATAAATCGCGCAAATGTTACTTTGTATATATTGCAGTTGAAATTTCTCCAAATTTAAGAGTTCACCTTGTTTCGGTGCCAAAATTGGCCATATTCTTCCAAGTACCACAAAGCTAGGCGACAATTTGGCTTGTGTGTGCAAACCTGCATACGCGTATATGTAAGTTACATGTGTATATGCACGAAAGTATTGCTGTACTTAAGCATACACTCCAACGCATTGTTACATTTGTCAGATTTATTTGTTTTAACATCATGTCGCCATCATCTAATGCCATACAATCATAACGTCAGTGTTACTAATGGACACCTTTATTCTTTATAATATAGATATGCGTATAACTTTGATTTTCGAAAATCGTTACTGTGGATATTTTTTTCCTTGCAAAATTATTAAATTAGGCCTGAAAATTGGTTAAGTAACTACGATATTCCCTACTGAAATTAACTAATAAAATTCAACATATTTATGTTTCACCGCAAAATAAAAACAGAAATACATTTTGATAAATAAATTTATATTGCTCATAAACCACTTTAAGCTATGTGAAAGACTGTTGTGTATGATACATTAAAAAAAATATTTTTAAAGACATTTTTTTAAATATAAAAAAGGGGTTTTTTTTTATCCTATCTATTGAAAAAAAGACATAGACAGTATCAAACAAAATTAAAAAAGAAATCTTATTTAGATTTAATATATATAAATGTATATATAACGGGTTTTTCCTCCGAAAAAGAAAGTAAAAGTGTGTTTTTTAATAGGTTTTCATCAATACTTGTCCTTTCCTAAATTTCGCGCCACATTTACATTTGGCGTTGAGTGATTTCTTTTTTACCGAAAAATAGCCCAAGAAAATATTACGATTAAATGATAACCACATAAAGCATTTTAATTATAATAATTTTAATTACACATAATTTTGTTTTAATTGTAACTTTACTTTTCATTAAAATGTACTCTTCACCCTTTCATGAAAATGGAGATAGAAATGTATAATTAAACAGAAAACACAGATAACAATAAGTTTCTCATGATTAAAAATTCAAAAAATGTTAGTATGTAAAATGTTAACATATCTTATTTTTTGTATATTTTTTTATATTATTAAAGAACGGAAGACCATAAGAGAGATTGGGGTTTTTATTATAAAATATACGTTACTAAAATACATATTACAAACGTTTCTAAAACATTTTATTTTAAAATGAATGTTTAAACTAAATCTAAACACATTGTCAGAGAGGTTTGTGGTTTCATTATAAAAGATGTTTTGCTAAAATATAAGTATATATTAAAAAAAAATTCTGGAAAAATTTATTTTGAAAGGAATGTTTAAAAATTCTCGCGACTTTGTGAGAAAAGTTTTGAGATTTTATCATAAAAGAGTTTTTCTAAAATACAAGTACATATTACAAACGTTTCTAAAATATTTTATCTTAAAATGGATGTTTAAACTTAATCTAAAGACATTGCCAGAGACGTTTGTGGTTTAATTATGAAAGATGTTTTGCTAAAATACTATAAGTACATATTAAAAACGTTGCTGGAACATTTTATTTCAAAATGAATGATAAAAAAAACTCATTATTATCGCGACATTGTCAGAAAGGTTTTGAGATTTTAATATAAAATATGTTTTTCTAAAATACAAGTGCATATTGCAAACGTTTTTAAAATATTTTATTTTAAAATGAATGTTTAAACTAAATCAAAAAACGTTGTCAAGAGGTTTGTGGTTTCATTATAAAAGATGTTTTGCTAAAATACTATAAGTACATATTAAAAAAGTTTCTGGAACATTTTATTTTAAAATAAATGTTTAAAATATCTCGCGATTTTGTCAGAAAGGTTTTGAGATTTTATTATAAAAGATGGTTTTTTAAAATACAAGTACCTATTACAAACATTTCTAAAATATTTTATTTTAAAATGAATGTTTAACTAAATCGCGAGACTTTGAACATGAAATTATTTCAACTACAATATTGCTTAAGGAAATATACTTTGAAATTTCTAGTCTTATATATTTCAATTTTTTAGGTTTTGTTCATTTTATTCAATAACAAAGCCACGGTTGCATATTATTTTAATTCAAAACTATTCTTTCTTCAGGGACAAATGTTACAGCTCAACTAATATTGCACTGGAAAATTATTAAAAATTACGAAACAAAATTGTTTATAGATGGTTTTTAATTAATTGTTGATGAAGCATTTTTATCCTCTTTCAATAAAATTTCAGCGCCACATGACCTAGATTTTCTAGTATAATCTAATGGGGTAAAACATACAAGTAAAAAAAAAAAAATTACAATCATTAATAAAATGGAACAAGTATAGAAAAAGAATAGGAAAAGCAATATGATGTACAAAAAATCATAAATATAAAGTGAATTTCCCTGTCGATAATTGTATAAAAGATATCAAGAAAAAAAGCATAAATACTCCAATTTTTTTCCTGTGCATGTATCACGTACGTTGATTTTTTACATGTCAATTCATGACAAATGTCTTTTTGAAAACTCGTATGTATTTGGAAAAATGTTAAGCATTCCATGATGAAATTGAATTGCGCAATTTGAATTGTCTTGTGATGAGAAATGTGTTATTTTTTTTATAGTTATGAATTACAGATGACATTTTATGTACTTATGAATTTAACATTTAAAGAATGCAATGTATAATCAAGATTAGAAAGTGTATGATAATCAGCATGAAGAGCATGAATTTTCTTATTTTGGACAACTTTTCTGGAAATTGCATGAATTTTAGGCATTTGTTATAATTCATAATAAATGAATTACATTTAAAATATATTTTAAATGCAATATAAATAATATAAATTAATGCATAAAATATATTTTATGAATGTTGAAAAGGCAAAGGAATTGAAATATTGAAATTTTTCATATATTGCAAAAAAATATTTTTTGTTTATTATTATTATTATTATTATTATTATTATTATTATTATTATTATTATGTTAGAATATTATTAATTGTAAGATTGCAAGTAGTAAATTAGAAGACTACATTTGATACATGTTTTTGATAATATTTTTATTTTTAGAATTACATTATTATTAAGATTACCAGAAGGTGTTTTTAAGAGAACAGATTTTTAAGGCAATTCTATCTCTTATGGGAATGTTAAATGGGATTTAATTTATCAAAATTTCATACTTATCAAAATTGCAATCAATGTATCCTAATTTCAAATTTCCAAAACGCAATAAAAAATATCTTCTAAAAAATCAGAATATCTGGTCACCTTAATTATTATAGTTGTGTTAATAAATGTTAAAGGTTTTCATAATATTAATATTTATTTTCCAGGATATCTCTATCCAATTTCCTCTGTTTTTAAAAAAGGTATCCATCACTCTGTAAACTGATATAAATAACTTATTGCATTTTAATTGGATCGTATCAATTCTTCAATGTTTCGATTAAACATTGTGAGAAATCATACAAAAGCCTCTTTTGAAAGAAAGTTATTTTATTGATAAAATCATACTCGAGATAAGTTAATTAGCTTTAAGTTACCAGTTTCCTTTATGATGATTTAATCATTAAAATTAATTTCAATTAAACTTTATGTATTTTCATTAATATCAAAATTTAACATCATTTTCTGTTATTTGAAAAAAAAAGAAAAGAAACATGCAGCAATGGATTATTGGTCACACAAAAAAGTGTCTAAAAAAAATAGGGTGAAAATAAATCATAGAATGCACTTATGATTTATTTATTTTTAATCTTTGCTTTTAAAATTAATCTGTCAATTCAGCACTTATTTAGCCTAAATAATAATTAGAAAATATATGTAAAATGCAATGAGGTAAAATAAAGATTTTTATAATTATTTTTCTATATTATGCAACACGTTTTAAAAAAATATATATTAAATTAAATAAATTTTATAAAATAAAATAATAGCATTGAAACATGGGCTAAGAGTATTTATTACAAACACTATAATAAACAAAGAATCTATGTATTACCAATGTTATAAAATTTGGTAATAAAAAGAATTATTTTATTTTATCCTATGTCATTATTAATTTATGCTTTTAATATCAATTAATGAAAATTACAAACTTTCGGAAACAAAAGAAACATGGAAGATATTACGAACTATTTCAGAATTCCCCACTTGCGTTTAAACATGTAGTATTCAAAAACAAAGTGCAATCACTCGTTTTAAGTTACAATATAAAATTGTTTAAATATATGCGGCTAAGGTATAGTTATATATATATATATATATATATATATTAAGGCGGTAAGAAATTACTATAATAATAGGAAATATACTATCAGCATGGTTTTTTTTTTTTTTTTTTTTTTTTTTTTTTTTAGATAAAATTGTTTATATTTCAATTTTATTTTGACCAAATAAGACAAAAAAAAGCAAAAATAAATAAACAAAGAGTAATTTTTCCCTTGATAATTTGTCAGAAGATCCTATTAGAGGGCTACGTAATAAAAAATATTAAAATAATAAAATACTATTAATTATTTGGATAAATTATACATTTTTAAACACTGTAACTCGTTTGCATCATTGAAGTTTCTGTGCAGCGTAATAATTATCGGAAAAAATTAACCAATATGAAGTAATGATGCAAATTTATTAAAGTACTTAGTGTCAAAATTACTCAAACAACGATTTGTGTTTTGATATTAATTTAGGTTAATAAGCCGTGATTTTTTTTTTCCTAAACTGTTGTCCGAAAAATGAAATGAGGCTTTTATATAAAATTGTGTTTCTATGAGTGCTAATCAATTTATGTTTGACTTTTTTAGATTTAAATTACAATTTTTTTGCATATTAACATTTTTAATTGAAAAATTAGAAACTAGCTCATAGCAAATACTCTCTCATTTATTTATGAAAAAATAAATTAAAAATCAGTGATTGTAAGAGTAAATATTCAGTAAATATTTTTACTTTATTTTGAAAAATAGATATATACATACAGACTTAACAAGAATATTTTATGCCGATATGTAGCAAAATGCTCTTTTTTATTTTTTACAGAAAATAAACTATATTATATTTTAGTATAGTATGGAGGAAACATAAGTATCATTGATAAATTACTGATAAACATGTTTTTTTTTTCATTTTCCTATCATAACAATATAAGAAGTATTGCTTTTTGTTGTTGATGTTTCAAATAGTTAAGTATTCAGCTTATGTAGAAAATATTATCTTATCAGAATAGCGTCACAAGAATAATTGAAAATATCGTTTAAATACCATAAGAAATAGAACTACCAAGTTAAACACACGAAAAATGTTGTAAGGTTCACGCGTGGTATAATAAATATTTATTGCATTTCCGAATAATATAAATGTACGCAAAATAATTAAAATTGAATGTTTGAATTGAAATGTTATGAATAATAAAATCAGAAACGTGTGTATATTCCCGTTTGATCACTTCTGAAATAAAACGCTTACATTTATAATAACAATACAAAAGAAAAAAAATTAAAATAAAACGACATTACACCTTTAAGGAGACTTGTTTTCCTTTGAACATTTTACTTTTAATAAAGCATTTTCATTTACCTCTTATGCATGCTATTAGAAGTTATTACTAGATACACTCATTTTAATGGGCAAAAAAATAATATTCTTAAATAAATTTTAATTTAAAAATTTCACTGATTTTAAAATCGTTTCATCGCTTTCAATTTACAATAATAAGCACTGATTTTTTTTATGTTTATAAAGAGTACTGTATAACTTTAAGGATCGAGAAAAAGGAAACACATATATTTAAGGAAAAATGCTGAAAAAATTACAGATTCTGTTACATTAAATAAAATAAATAAATAAATAAATAATGCAAAATCCATCCCTAATTTTATTAAGTACATTATACTGAATATATATAAAAATATCAAGACATTTGAAAAATAATTGCTGATATTTTTAGCATTTTAGATACAGCAAGTTTTCAAAAAAAGAGCAAACTACGAAAAATCAGTTTAGAGATTTTATGCTTAAAGAAAAAAAAATATTATAAACTGTTCCATTTTTCTTAATACTAACTGAATATCTTTGCTGTTTATATACCTCTAAGTGACAGATGTTATAATGTATTGTTGAACAGTTTATTGTAATTATAGTATATATAGCCTGGCATTGAAAGGGCTGGCAAAATAATAATAAAAAAAAGGATTTTACTACACTCATAATTGTCAGATTGTTTCAAAACTTCGCTCAAATATACTAGATGTGCCAAAGTTTATTTTTAGCAAAAAGATGTAAAAAATCGATATTTTCGTCCTTTTTGCTGATTTGAAGAGAACCAAGTAAAAATCTAAAAGTTTAACTAAAATAAACTTGAATTTAAATACAAAAGGTCCATCTTTAAAATTAATTTATATAATCGTAATAAATCTATCTTACAAAATGCAGTTCATCAGAGAAAGATTATAACTAAAAAATAAACATTATTTCTGCTACTAAAATTTTTTTCCGTCAAGTTCTGCATACATTGCGACATTTTATATTAGACAGTTTTATTCATTGGGAAATTATATGTTTGTTTATTTCTTTTATGTATGATGTATGAAATAAAAGAAAGCTTTTTAAAATATTGCATGCACATTTCGATTATTTTGTTAATATAATATTAAAATGAGTATATTTTTCAATTTTAAAGTAAAAAAAATAGACGATTAAGTTTCCAATCATATACATTATGTAACTCAATCTAATAATTTGTACAAATTATTCAAATTGTATTTTTCATTCAAATGCACCTCTAAGATTCAGTTAAGAATGTATCACTTACTTGATTGCTTAATTTGTTAATCTGATTGTGTGAGAGTTTACAGATGTAATCTATTTATTTGTTTACCTTTTTTTTATGATGTGTCCTACTATTTTAAATGCGTGTATATTTAAAAAATCTGTAATACAAATAAAATGAAATTTAGTTCATCAACTGACAGCCATTAACTTTCATTTTTGTTTTAAGCGTGTTAAAGTTTGCAAAATTTTCTGATATTGAGTCTATTCATTAATTTTTTTATATAAAAATGGCTATATATGTTCTTTTATTATTTTACCATACTGTTTTTAATCAAATTTGGACATTTGTACCAAAACGTGTACAGTACCAAAACGTGGACTTTAAAAGTTTAAAAACAAAACATAATGAGTTGGTGTGAAAGGAAAGATGTAGGGTCTTTAAATAATAATTGAAGAAATTTTTGAAGAAAACACATCTACACTTATAAATTACATATTTTTTAAGCTTAATAAATATACGCAAGTATCGAAAATACATGAAATAAAATGAAATGTAATGTATTTATAAAAATCGACTGTTTACTTCAGTAAGAAGAAAAAATAATAGAAATAAGAAGAGATGATAAGTATATTTAATTTAAATAACTGAGTATATGAGGAATTATAAATTACTTAAAACAATTTAAATGAAAAGGTATTTTAGCAGTAAAGTAACCATTATGTAAAAATAACTGTAACCAATAATGTGATAGTACTTATAAATACTTGCGATTCGATGGTAAGAACAAAAAATAAGAAAAATGAGAGAAAATGGTAAAAATAGTTTATTTAAACAAATGATTATAAAAGGAATTAAGTTCCTTAATAAAATTTATATTGAAAGTGTATTATGTCACACAGTAGCGCATTTTCCCGAAATTTTAACTAAAATTCGAATATCGTTTATTTTTCCTTCGAGAACAAACAAATAGGCAGAATGGTATATTGTGTTACAAAATAACTTGTACGGGGTCTGTATTTTTTTTTTTTTTTTAACGTAGAGTTCAGAGGTACCATATAGTGAACTTCAGTGTAAAATTCCAGCTATTTCGTGCATTTATTGAATGAAAGCTTTAAACAATAATGCAGCATTTTTCTCAAAGTAGCAATTAAAATTAATCCTGTTGTAAAGGTAAGATTACAAACTATTTCTTTAATTTATTAATTCGACTAGATTTGGTTGGATCTCAAACTTTTTTCATCAAAATATGTAAGGAAATGTGAAATTGCTTATTCTGTGGTAACTTTTCTTCCAAAAATTCTTTATTGCTTACTAACAAAACCTACTGATAGATCTTTCCTGAAACACAGTCGATCATACAACACTAAAATTTACAGCCAGAAAAGGTTAATTTTCAGTGTATGTTTCCAAATATTCAACATCACAATGTTATGAGCTAAATTAGACTCTAGTGTCTTAACGCAATAAAGTTGAGCCAAACATATTTTAAGGACAATGGTATACAATGCAAAGTGGTTTGTAGACAGAGTGTAACTTTTGTTCATGGGGTTTTTTGGCAATCTATTTGAGAAGTTCCGTCAGTGTGTATCATCAAATATGTATTACATAAACAGAATTTTAAAAAGTGATGAGACAATGCTTATAAATACCAAAAATTCAATCACAAAAATAAAGAAGGAGAGAAACTAGAAGAAATGGTAAATTTATTTTATGGCAATAGTTTATTGTATGAGGAATTGGAAATTCTCTAAAAGTAATTTTTAAAAACGACTAGTTTGTAAATAAATTAAAAAATGATGTTATAAAATAGACAGGGCAATTTTTAGATTATGACTTTCTAATATTGTGTGACATTAAACGATAAACTACAAATACTTTTGGGTAAATTAATAATTAACGTATTTAATAAAGAAAGATTATTTGGAAATATTTTTTTAAATGATGAAGAAAAATATGAAATATTTAAAACTTCAAACTCAGATATATTTTAATTTTCATATGTATCTTTAGTAAACAAATGTAAGAAGCTGCTAACACACACTTTACTAAACAATTATTAATATGAAATATATAATTTTTTCTTAGATACTGTAAAATGGAAAATGTTAATATATTATAATAATTATATAATTTTAGTTTTATAATCTATTTAACGTATATTATTAGACACGTAGTTATAGTGCTTTTTTATCTGAATTTTAATTTAAATTCAATTACTTATAATTTTAACATATTTAATTCGACGAAAAATTTTGACTGAAACTTTTAAAAAATGGAAAATATTTATATTTATTAATTTAAAATATAATTCTCAGAACAGGGTCTATATAGTATTAAACAGATCATGCTGAGAGGAAAAATGAAAATATATTTTATTAAAATAATCTGTGCACTTTCTTGTCCTAAAATAAATGTTGCAAAAAAGTTTGTATGATTATTCACAATGTTTTTCTTTCTTATGCATTTTATTTTTAAGCAATTACTTTTCGATTGAACAAGTAAAAATGTACAAGGAACCAAAAAAGTCAGATGTAACTTTTTCGAGAATTGAATGATATATATAGATTTAAATACTTTTATATAGTTGGAAGAAGAACAAGTTCTGCACATTTTCATCAGGAATTATGTAATACTGGGATACTATTACTCTTTTATTTAATTAGCATTGTACTTTATTATTTTTAAATAAATATAGTAGAAACGACATAAATACATTTCCAAATTTTACGAAGAAAATTTGAAGATCACGAATTGTGGACAAACCATAATCAATAAAATTATGCAAAAAGTAAAGATTTTTACTTGCATTTTATGCGAGTTAGATCTGTGTCATATCTCTTAAGCCTGAAATATCTATATAAAAAATATATCAACAAAGACAATTATATTATGTCATAATACATGGCAGTTAAGATAATGTCAAATAAAATTTTGGGGGAAATTTTAGAATTTTGTGTTTGGTTTTTGCTTTTTTGTTTGTTTTTTTCTTGACCCATTTTATTACCTATTCTTATTTTTTTTAATGTAAAAAAATTAAATGCTATTTGCAAATATTTCCATTCAATATAAATTATAATTATTTAAAAACGTAACTTATTACTAAAACTTTACAGTTAACTTCAATATGCCGAGACATTTAAAACAATATAGCTGTAGGTGTTATTAAAAATAAATAAATAAATAAATATTTAAACTAAACACTAATACATATATGTGAATTTCAAATTTCAAAAGACAACAATATCATCTTACTTGTACACATAATATATCCTTTTAGAAAAGGATATAATCATTCTCAACATGAAATACATTGCACAAAGTAACTTTTAACTTATGTTTATCTTTATATTTTAATTTCACCAAAATAAACATTTAAATTCTGTTGCTAATCAAAATATCTTTCGTTATAAAATCATGGCTCTGATTTTTATTAAAAGCAGATATATACAAAATTTTCTTGTAGGATTCATAAACTTTATATCCAATATTTAAAGCAGAAAGTAATGCATGAGTTTCCACCAATGCGTATATATGCATTTTCCTATTCTTTGGAATGTTTATCATTAAGAACTTAAGTGCATTACAGCTGTATGTTCCTCTTTAGGATAACTCGTGCATAACATTCAATTATTTTTTTAACACAAAGAAAGCACATAATTATTTTTTGTCCTATTGTGAAACTGAACGGTCGAATTATCTATCCTGTATACTGATGCAGTTAAAGGGTAATTAATATATTTACGAGACGAAAAAATCTCTGCGTATCACAAACTTCCTTAGCCGAAACTCGCGCCGCTGCATCCGGCGTGTGATGCCCGCCATTGCTCTTGCTGTTCTTTTCCCCGATCCTGCCTCTCGCAGTCCCATTTGCTCCCCATCCTCCTCGCAGCTTTTAATCCAATCTCGATCACCTGTAGATCGCCCGCCATACACCTCTAAAAAGTAGAAGGAATGAAAAAAAATTGGGGACACAAGAACAACTGCTATAATAAAGATGACATGACCATGGGGTGCGAGATTCGAGTGCAGTTGAAAAGGGGGTGGGGAAAAGTCGACACCACCACGCGCGCCATGTTGTGTGTGATCGATACTGAACAGCATTGGAGTGTGTACAGTTCTCCTCGTTGTATCTACTCTAATGTCCAGTAAACTGCGTCAACAATCGGCACATAATGAATCCGGACAATCATTTATGTTTCGGTTCTTTCCTCATACAGTAACACAAAACAATAAAATGAATTCACTTGTGTGTACACGACGTATAACGCACCAGGATTGTAGAAAACCCATAAATCTCTGATATTTGAATAAAATGCTTGGTTTAGGACAGACAATATATTGAATAAAAGAGCAATATTCCTTAGGGCATGTAGTAACGTATAAAGAAGTGTAAATGTATATTAAACGGGGAATTTTGGAAACAAGGAAAATTATGTAGGAAGTAGTGGTACTCACTGAGGCCCTCAAACTTTCGGATGATGCTGTCCACAAAGGTGGTCTGTGGGGCAACATGGCCCCTCCTCACTGGCATGGCGTCGCGGCGGTATATCAGAAGGGGTCTAACATAGTCCACAGTCGGGTCGAGCGGGACCCGGGGCCCGGGCGCTGGTCCTCCGGCGCCATTGCTGTCGGCTCTCTCTCGCCGGACTGGCCGATTGCAGAGATACGACCAAAGAGTGCGGACAGGGGGCGCCCCGCACTCAGTGGCTTAGCGCCCCCTGGGATAGGGGGCTGATGTTTGGGTATCTCAACTGTTGGTGACGGAAAAAGTACAAGACACTTAAGATAAAATCTGTAAGCATATGATCAGTTAAAGATATCAGATAGTTTGCAAATAATATGATGGTGTATATCGAATATCGTGAAGCACGATTGCTATATTTATACATATTAAATAATCAATACATTTTCTGTAACGAGTATACTCATTTATATAATTATTTTCTCCTTGTATAACATAAATATGTAGTATCACTTTAGTTTGAAAATAATTCCAATCATTTAGTTAAATGGTAATAAATATGTTATCTACATTTGCTAATATACTGCTAGCTAGTAATAATTACTTATTCAAGGAAAGTACGTTTTTTTTTTAAGAATGACTTGCTTAAAAATTATCAAATTAACTAAAACTTTTTACGATCTATCTAAAACCAAATTTCAAAAAATTAATTAAGTAAATGACGGTAAATCAAAAGCATAAATTTGTTACAATCACAAATTTCTTCAGGAAAATTTTAGGCTATTTTTTTCGCACAATTAATAAATGATAAAAAGAAAAATAATATTGTATTGCGAATAGATTATAGTACATTTCTAACCCATGCAAATATTATCATGCTTAATTTTTATTTTTATATTTATTATATTGAAAATAAACATGCAATAAAATATTATTATTTGTTACACAGAAATTAATTGTTAAATTAATCATATATCTGACATTAGATATTTCAACAGGAAATAAAATTTTAGTTGCATTATAGATATAATAATACGCTATTTATATACATCAGAATATACATCTGGTATAAGATTGAACCAGATATTTTTAGGTAGAAATATTTTTGCTTAAAAACTCTGTTTCTGATTAATCAAAATTTTATTAAATATCTAATTTATTTTTAAAAAATATTGAAATTTCAGAAAAACTAGAAAATTGCATTGTCATAAGAATGAAATGAAAAGATAATGACATTAGAAAATGTATCCAAATTCTTTTGTGCTCTACCAGGAATAAAGTATTTCAGTTATAATATTCGTTTTCAATAGGAGTTTTTTCATGTCGCTCATATAAAACAATAAAATTTTGGACAGGAAAAAATTCGCATAACGTTGTTAAATGAATAATCTGTCTGCTGATTTTTCAAATCCTCCAAAATTTATTAATAACAGTATATAATTATTCTGTAAGAAATAAAGAAGAAAACCGGAAAAATCTTCTGGTAATATTTAGGTGCCCGTATTTTTCACTGTAAAAAAAATGCATTATTACAATCATTTTTACTGTAAACATGTAATAAAAAAAGATTTTTTTAAAGTACATTTTGCTATTAATTTGCAGCGAAAATTGTTGCCAACCAAATTGCCAGCGGATTTTGCTGTAATTTTCTCCATTGAAGTGTTGACGCAAATTGCAGACATGAACACTGACAGTTAAGCTAATTTTACTGTAAAATAATTGTCATCACTAAAAATGCTATTTCAATAACTGTACGTGCATACTTAAACATTAATATTTGAATATATAATTAAAATCCTGAAAACTGAACTGAAATAAAAGAACCGGTTAGTTCCATACTGACACAAACAGAATGCCTACTTGAAAAAATACTACTTCATAGAAAATTACACGAATCTTCATGTTTATTCAAAGACAATTCTGGAAGCCTTGCACAAACCCCTTTTTTGGGCAGCGCGGAATTGAACTCTCGAACTCCGGTTCCATTTTCTTCATTCTGCGATCAAACCATTAGACTTAGTAATAATTGTATAATTATCTGAGAAATAGTTTGAAAGTAGATAAATTAGAACAAATATTGAAAATTATATGATAATACCAATAACAAAGGTTTAATTTGTTACTACTAATACGTAAATAATAAGTTAAGTTTCATCGAGTTTCTAAAAGGAGAATATTTTTTAACGATTACTTTTGTTTTTCGAAAACAATCAATAAAATGAATATGCAAACTTCTGTCAAATATATGTATATAAGGATTAATAATACTAACGAGATTAATAATACTAACGAGACTAAAATGAAAATAATAAAAAGAGATAACAGTTACTCTTTACAAAGAGATACTCATTACAATTTTCCGTTTAAATTAATCTTTTTTTTTTTTTAAATGAACATTAAGTAGCAATGAAATCATTTTTAACGATAAATATTTCCGCTTCTTTCATTTTTCTTAAATTATTCCTGTGAAATGTTTTAAAGTATAATACTTGTATATCTTTGAGTAACTTTTTCTAGAATTTTCTTAGACTTCTAACTCATAACATTGTATCCCCTTTTAGCACAAACTGATAAAATGAGTTTAAGAGGGTTCGGTTGTCAAAAATTTATTTCCTTTATTTATAGGCATTTTTTTAGTAATTTTTTTTTCCTGAAATGTGTTTTCCTATAAAGATTACTTTTCAGATAAAAAGTTTGTGAAAAGTTTGATTTTTTTTAATATATATTTATAAATTGAAATTTTTAAACTTATTTAGTTTTTTAATATAACTCATCAACCACTTGCCCGATTTCATTATTTGTTTCAGCTTAGTGTGTAAAAAAGGTTTGTTGGTAATTTGCCTTCAGTATTTATAATAAAATATTACTTACATATTTGATAATAAATTTTAAAGTTAAAACTAGAGGATTTTGAGAGTGATTTTTATTTCCAGGAATATATTTTCAAAATTTTCACATGAAATTAAAAATCCTTAAATCATTTTATTAAAAACATAACATAAAACTCTGCACAAAATTTCATACATATATTTTACAATAAAGCTTAGATGTATCCTTTTAAACATGACAAATTATGAAAAAATCCATTCTGAGATAAATGGACTTAAAGTTTCGGTTATAGGCGGAACAGGATTGATAGTACAACACAAAAATTGATATATCTCTTGATGTAATCATCGCAGAAATAAACGGTTTGCTTTATTTAACTTGATAGTATTCGATTAGCAAAAAAATAGTAAATAATGCATCTTTTTTTCTTCTTTTTTTGAGAATTTTGAGAATTTTGACTCTCACGAAGAACAGTTAAATGGGAAGTCGTAATATTCTGAAACTACCATGCCATGTGTTGTAAATTTCAACAGTGGGTAAACTGCGTCTAAAAGAATACGTACTTGTCTAAAGGTATAAAGCTAACTTTAAAAAAATAAGAATCATGCATAAATAATAATATTTTTCAGACCACAATTCTTCAAGACTGACGGTTTATAAAATCATTACATCTAGCACACTACTGGTTTTGTTTGACGTAGTAATTGCTATCCAAGACTTTGGTGCATTTCAAATGTCAAAAATTAACGAAAGTTGTATTTTTAAAAATTACTTTTTCAAAATTTAAAAAGGATATTTAAACAGCCCTACTATTTTGAATTCTGATTTTTAAGAAATTGAGTATATTTAATTGTTAATATCTTAAGTACCAAATCGACGCAATTTTTTCCATGAACACAAGCATATAGCGCGCAGGATATCACTCACATAGTTCAATTGTATGAGCTAATATGTAAATACTTCGACAAATGGTGTAAAATTGAAATAACCTACTGTCGAAACAAAACGTTAAGTACACACTTCTATGTTGCAAGTCAATTAATAAAAAATGACAATTTATGAAAAATTCCTTACCATCCAGCTTCGTTTAGAGAAAACAACTGAAATTGAGCTTACTGTGTCGCTGACATCTTTCTAAATTTTCACGATATTCAACTAGCCTTTTAATATGAGTTGCCCTATGTAGTTCACTACTAAATTATACAAAAAAAATGTTGTTCGCACATGCGTAGCTAAAAATTATTTCAAAGAAATGCTCACTCCTTAAGGAAATCTTTATATCTCTATAAACATACGTAGCATTCTCAAGCAAATGCTATACAGAACTCATACAGTCATGTGCTACAGCCACAGATCCCATCAAGTACACCACCCTATAGGGTGACCACAAACATGATTTTCTTTATTCAATTTGCTGTCTGTACCCTAAATGAACCCGCGACCAATCCCTCGCTGAAATATATGAGGCGAAATATGCTGTCTAAACTCTCAAAGTTTCAGAAAAACTCGTCAAGTATCACTAAAGACACTCGACAAAACGTTCAAAATCGAAAGAGTCCGGTGCTCATTAGCCATATAGTGTATCTTGTTTTGGAGTTTGAGTCAGGGACCGATTTACAATTTTGGGGGCCTGGGCACAGATGCTTATGGGGGCTCCTTGCACCAATGCTCGCAACTGCCTTGAATAAAAAAATATATTAATAAAAGAAAAACTGTAAACATTTTTTTAAACGGCTTTTGTAGAGAGTGACCTCAACTATCCAATGAAAAAAAAATCATTTAAAAATATTGAAATGCAAACGAGATATTTTAAAATATGTCTCCCATCGGATTAACATTAGCAAACGGGTGTTTTCACTTGAGTGAAGTAGCCCCTTAAAAATTGTTTTTAAATGAAATAAACGATAAACATATTTTTCCGTATTATTTTTTAATAGTTAAAATGTCATCAGATTTTGACCAATAATTGAAAGATCTTCAGTAGCATTTGGGGGCCCCTGAAATTAGGGGGCCCTGGGCCCATGCTCCGAATGCCATGCCGTAAATCAAGCACTGGTTTGAGTTTGTTTATGAAATGCAATAGTCGATAGTAACGACTGAAATTACTATCCTGAAACAGTGAAAATTCCCAACATAATAAATATTTACATATCAAATCTTTCAATGGTTTTATAAAGGAAAGCAACTATTTCAGTTGCACTGGACATATTTTTATCAATTTATTGACATCTATACAGATAGTTCAAAAATGGGCTAATATCTAGGCTTTGCTTTTGTTTTGCAATAGTCTTTCAGATAGTTGTTATCTCTTGTCGTTATGTTCAGTTTTCACTGCAGAATTCATACCACGTTATCATAATCAGTTTATTATTATAAATAAATTCAACAAATACTATCAAAAATCTGAGAAAAAAAATTCACGCTTTAAGTTCTTGCATCTAAATATGTACCATGAATTTGCTACTCAAGGGTACACTATTGTATTCTGCTATATATTGCTGGGATTTCCAGTCTTAAACTTGCAGTTAAATCAACTGTGAGAAGTATAAAGCACATAATTCCATATTCTGACTTAAAATTATTTATAAAAATTGTGATTTTACATAAATGGTAACCTGACTGGAATATGCGGCTTGCTATAATTTGCTGTATTTTTCATTTAAATTTAATTTTTAAATACCTTGATATTTTTTCTTTATAATATATATAAATTGTATATGCTATAGTGTGAATCAAATTATAAATTTTCATTTTCTTCATAAAAAATCTCGTGCATGATAAAACTGTTATTATTTCATGTGCAATACAGAAATGTTTATTTCCCACTGAATAAAAGTTTTTTAAATGAATAAACGGGATTCTGTTGTAGTTATTGAAATTGGATTCTTTATTTCCTGTCTGGTTCCTCACTAGGTTAGATGAGAATAGATAGATGGATTCTTCACCTTCCTCCTGGGCTTTAGGGATATTTCGGATTTTTAACCCAATGGGTCGGCCGCCCAGTAAGGTGTCTCCTGTCGAAACAAAAATTGTATTCTTTCAACAAAATAAATAAATATTTCATACAAGTCGAAAATCTTGAAGTATTTCAAAGCATAATTATTCATATTTTAATATTATTAATTAAGGAAGGAAAATTTTAGGTCATTACATACAGTAATAGAAAAAAAAATTATGTCTATAACTAATGCAACAAAAAAAGAAATGTATTATTTTAATTCCTACTAAGTTCTTTAGAATTATATGTTTTATTTATTTGTATGTTTGTTTTCATCCTAAGGGGTCATCTAGAAATTAAAACTGAACTTAACTTTAAAAGTTCCATAGCAGCACAATTAATTACATTTTCGTCAATTTTGAATGACTAGTTAGTGAGATATAAATAAATAAGCAATGAACTAAACAATGTAAAGATAAACGCTTACTATTTGGATATAGCTCGAACAATAATTCGCGTATTTCATTACTTTTTGTTTTATATGATACTTAAAAGAAACATGACACGCATGCATATTTTGGAGTAAAATGTTTTCGAAATATTATTAATTAACAATCTGTTATATTAAAATCTGACTGTCTGTTTGTATTTTACAAATCCTCCTCCTAGAATAGGGAACGCAGCAAGAGGAGATTAACATCAGTTATCCGAATGGATCCTAGGATGTTATATATAAGCTCTCAGAATTTTAAAATTTGTATAAATTTCTGAGGTTTTTTATTTTTTTTTTTTTTTTTTTTTACTTTTAACGAAGTTTTTCTAAAGATGACATATGACTATCGTTAAAATTGTGTAAATCATGAAAAATGCAGCATAGCAGCGCCACTTGTTGGGAGATTTACACTAAAACCTAATCAAAAACTTATGTCAACGTCTAATTGAATTTACAGTTTGGTGAAATTCTGTGCATTAGTTCTTGAGATATAGCTATCGTGAAAATCATGAAAAAAGTAGCATGGCAGCGCCACCTTTTGGGCTGGTTACACCAAAACGTAATCAGCGTCTATGGATGTCATGGTCTAACAGAATCTGGAGTTTTATGAAATTATGTGCATTCGTAGTTCTTGAAATATAGCTATAGTGAAAATTGTGAAAACTGTAGCATAGCAGCGCCATCTGTTGGGCGATTTACACTAAAAACTGATCAGCACCAATTTATATCAAGGTCTAGCTGAATCTAAAGTTTTATTAAATTTCGTGCATTAGTTCTTGAAATAGAGCCCCCACAAAATTTTTGTCACATACAAACAGACTCACAGACAGACATTTTCTAAAAACAGTCAAATCGTGTTCAGGACCTTCTAAAACGTATAATTCCGTTGAAAACCGGAAGTCGAAAATTTTCACGAATCCAATGCTTTCTTCTTGTAAAGATAGAAGAAAGTAAAAAACAAAATAAATAAAAAAATGTTGATTTTACGGTATAAAATACTGGAACCCCAGCTGCCAGTATTATACCGTAAAATTAACAGTAATAAACAGTAAAATAAGCAGTAATATGCGTGCGGTAGCGTATTACTGCTTATTTCACTGTTTATTACTGTTAATTTTAAGGTATAATACTGGCAGCTGGGGTACCAATATTATACCGTAAACTCAACTTTTTATTTATTTATTTATTTATTTATTTCAGTGTATAATTGCATCAAAATCCACGTAACTTGCAAAATGTAATTTTCGTAACTTTCAATTCATTGTAAACCTGATTTCTTGCTTATAATAAGAAATTTAATGCAATTAACATTATGAATATTTTCTAAATGTAGAATTAAATTAGACTAATTTTTCCCTCAAACTAGAAAGGTTTCATGCAATGTAAATGCAATATATCGAGTAGTTATGCCAGCTAGTATAATTATTAAAATTTCATAAATAACAACATATGTATATGTGCATAGGCTAATTGAGAAATTTCTCTTTGCAAAGAGCCTAGTCTGTTTGCAAAGATGTAGGCTTAATTGGAGAATCATCTGACTTTTTCCGAATGAATCTAATTGGGAAAAGACCATTTATTTATCAATCATCCTGATTTTTTTTTCAGACTCATTACAATGAGCCAATGCAGTTTTAGGCTAATTAGAAATTGACCACCTATACGTCCAAACAGGCTAGTTTCGTCCTGTTTTATTTCAATAAGTCCAAGGTAGTGAATGTTTATGCATAATTTTAGTATAAAAAATAGGAGCCAGAACTTAAAATACTTTTAAAAATTGTATAAGAAAACCGTCTTATTGACAGATTCCATTAACGCGACTGAGCATCTACGTATATAATCATTTTTATTCGGCAACCTGTTTTTTCTACATAATGCTTAAAACGTTAAAAATCGGCCTCATCTGCAGATTTTTATTGATACTGCACTAATTAACTAATACATATATATTAAATTGTAAATACACATATGTTGAATCGTAACGTCATTTTTATTTTAAGGGTATATTTTTCGGTATAACATCCCGCACAGAAGAATCAATAAAAATCTGCAGATGAGGGAGATTTTTAATGTTTTCCCAGCATTACATATAGAAGACAAATTGCTGAATGAAAATAGTATTAAAATATATATAAGAAAACTGTGTTTTTGGCAGATATGATTTATGGTCCTGAGTATCCGAGATTAGTGATTACTTTAAATTTTATTTTAATACTCTAGCGCACTTTAAATAAAAAATAAGCTCGCAGACAACTCCATACGATTTATAAGGAACTCCAATCATGGAAAACGGGAAAGCATCCCAACTGCAGAAGAAATACTTCAAAATGTTTATAAACTGAAAACATTAAAATTTTGCCTCGTCTGCTGCTTTATTGATATTTTTACAGGGGAGTACAAAAGTCACGCTTAAGATTTTTAAAAAAAAAGATATGTTTATTAATCTTAATTATTAATTAGGTTCGAACAAATTTTGCATATAAAGCAGTTACTTATCTTAGATATGTTTTACAATTTTTTTTCCTTCGACAATATAACATTTCTGCTAAATGTTGTGGAGAAAATAGCAATCTGGTCTTGTCTGCAGATTTTTTTGTTCACCTTTACTGGGAGGAGGAGGGGTAAATTTTATGTATAAAATAAATAAAAAGTGTTTATTAATTTCAATAATCAACCAGGCGCATAAATTAAAGCTGTCAATAAAGTAGTTTTCTTTTTTTCTTTTCTTTTCTTTTCTTTTCTTTTCTTTTCCTTTCTTTTTATTTATTTGTTTATTTATTTTTATTTATTTATTTATTTATTTTTATTTATTTATATTTTATTTATTTATTTATTTATTTATTTATTTATTTATTTTATTTTATTTTATTTTATTTTGCAATCATTTTCATTCAGAAACCCATTTTCTCTTCAGAATGCTGGGAAATGGTTAAAAATCTGCCTCATCTGAAGATTTTATTAAGACAGGATATTAAACCCTGCGGCATATTAGCTACATTTTCTCGAGTAAGAACCATGGGGAAGTTTCCGGCCTTGTGTTGGATTCTTTTATACGATTTGTCTCTGCGCGATTATTAAAACCACAAGACACTCAAAACAACTGCTCAGTATTTTTTTTTTTTTTTAATCTAAACTTCTGACTTCGTTTTAAATGAAATTGGATCATTTTTTTTAATTGTAGCACTTAGCAATGCTAAAAATTTAGAAGACTACAGTGAGTAAAAGAATATGGAAATTGACTGATACAAATTAGAATTCAAGGACATCAAAGCCTTGTGGACTGTAGGCAAAGATCTGCTTGCGCGTATATATAATATTAGTATAAAGATCATTTAAAGGAAAATTTATAATTCAATTTTTATTGTAAATTATTCTTACAATAGGTGTAATTTCTGGAAATTATTGTTGATTAAATTGCGACACCATCTATAATTATGAACATAAATTTATAAATATATATTTTTATTTTAAAAACACAAATTGCACAAATTGTGCTTATTAGTTGCTAAAATCAACTTTAAAGCCGCCATCAGGGAATCATTGGAAATTAAAATTAGAAAAGATTGTATTTGTAATGATAACTTTTCTTTCAACATACCTAGTTTATGGGATACATTTTTAACCCCTTGTTAATTCATTGTTTTGTTTTTCGCTCTTTGGCAACAGAGAGCGCCCGCTTATTTTATTTAAATTTTTCCATACTGTTGATTTCAATTTCTCGTGTCGAATATTAAAAGATCAGTAGTCGTTTGTGTTGTTCCTCTTCCCCGATGATGGCTTTAAGTTTAAAGCCGAAACATGTAGGATTTTAGCTCTTTTATGAGTTTAAAACAATTTTTACACTGATTTTAGCAACTAATAAGCACAATTTGTGCAATTTGTGTTTTTAAAATACTAGTTAACAGTGTAGTGTCCAAATGGATTCAATTGTATATATTTTTATTTTAAAAAAACAACATCATTTGAAAATCCTTTATAGTTTTACACAGAGAAAATATATGAAATTTTGATTTCAAAAATTTCCTTATTTGTAACATCTTCAACAAAACATTTTTCAAGCTGTTCTCTTGAATCTGAAATTTGCACATATACTTTTTGTATATGTTTGTGTGTGTGTTTCAAAGTTTTAATTTTCATTTAATATTTTTTTAATTTAATTTCAATAATCAAGATTTTAATTTAATTTTTTTAATTAATTTAACAAATAATGAGTGAATTATAAAAATATTATATCTATTAAAAAGTATTTAATTCTTTATTAACACTTTGCCGTCCGGCGACACCACAGTGGTGTCGTACGTAAAGTAATCCTTAAATGCTACATTGGCAGCAGAATTTTGGAATGAAAATTTTCCTTTTATCAAGTACACGAAGAAAAGATTTTACTTATTTTCGAATACATTTGTTTCTAAATTCTGGTGTCAATCAATCATTTCAACATTTTACGAATAGAAGTATTTTTACGAGACATGCGGACGGCAAAGTGTTAAATAAATTTAATAATGATTCATCATTTTGATTTCTTAGCAACTCAATATATACCTTTTTTAAAAGTTTTTTTTTTTTACTGTTTTAGCCTAATTTGTAATTTTTAATGTATTTTTAATCTGGGGTATTTATCATTATTTATCATTTCATTTTTATTAAAAAAATATATATATTTGTTATCACAATTTTATGAAAGTGTCAACTGTGTTAAATAACAGACGTTTTTCAAAAAGTTCATGCTGTTTAGCTGCAATAAATATAAAAGTAAAATTGGACACACACAGCAACAACTAAGAGAAAAGATTATTTCATAGAAGTCGGTAAAATTTTAATTAATATATTGTATTTTACATTACCTTGAGATTTAAAAAAAGAACAAAAATGTGTAAATTATAGAAACAAAACAAATAAAAAAATATATTTAAATATCTATCTTGCTGTAACCATTATTTTAAACATGATTTTATTTATACCAACAAAGTTCTTTAAAATAAAACAACATTCAGGAAAGACTTTAATTCTTATAAATTGTTAATTTATAATATTTTTTAATCTCAAAGGAATATAATAAATTAATTTATATTTTATTCATTCCTACAACACAATCTGTTTTTTCTCTCTTAGTTGTTATTATATCCTATTTCACTTTTATATTTATTGCAGCTAGACAGCATGAACTTTTCTAAAAACTTCTTTTATTTGCCAATTTCATAAAAACGCTGTGATGGCAAACAAATTTTTTCTGAAAATGAAATGGTAAATACGCAAAATTGAAAATACATTATAAATCACTAACTAGGTTAAAAAAGTAACAAATAAAAAATATTTAAAAAAAAGAGAGAAAGGAAAAACTTTTTATAAATATTTATTCAGTCGCTAAGAAATAAAAATGATCAATCGTTACTGAATTTATTTAAAAATAAATTAAATATTTTTTTAAATATTAGATTTTTTTTAATATTTTATATCATTTTTTTTAATATTTGATATCATTTTTTTTTATAATTAGCGCATTATTTATTAAATTAAATTAAAAAAAATACATTTTGATCTGAACACAATTGAAAAAAATACAGAAAAATGCGTATACAAATATCAGATTCCAGGAGAACAACTCAAAAAGTGTTTTGTTATTTTACAGATAAAGAAATTTTGATATTGAAATTTTATCAATTTTCTTTGCGCAAAACTATAAAAATTAAACATTTTTTTTACTGAAACAAATTATCTACACAATTGTATTTTAATTCAAGATGGCACCACTATTAAATGAACAATCATTTCATAAATTAAAACCATTTAAAAGATATTTTACAAAATTGGCTTTAAATCACCTTTCAATTAATATTTTATTTATGGGGGAAAAAATCTTTGTCCAAAAGACTGATGTTTTTGTATTTCAATTTTTATTAGTCAATTTTCCAAATTCTTTCACTTACTTTCTTCTAATTTTTTTTATGCCACGTACTCCAATAAATTTGGATTAACTGATTGTAGATCCATTGAATTTCATTAAAAAATGAAATCGGAAGTTTAGCTTTCTTAAAGACAGTCATTTCAGAGTTAAAAAATAAATAAAACTATTACTAAGCAGTTGTTTCAAAAATCCTGTTTCCAATAATCGCCCCGAGACAATTCACATAGAACAAATCAGCCAATCACAAGGCCGGAAACTTCCCCATGGTTTCTACTCGAGTAAAATTAGTTAATATGCAACCCGGCCTTCAAATAACCATTGCATAATGTTCAGTTTTCAATGTTTGCTCGTAGAAAGATTTGCACATACTCTCATTCATTTACTGCAGCAATTTCTATAGGTTTCGAACCTATTTTCTTTGACAAGCCATGACATTTGTCTGGACTCCCTTTAGGTTAGTATTTTTATCCGAAAACAGCTTTGACGACGTTTTTCATGGCTACCAGCAGTGCACCATCCTTGTAGACACCTGTCCTTGTAGACACATTTGTCAGTCTTCGTCAATACGCTAACAAATCGGACAACTTCATTCACTATGTAGTCGTAAGCAGGCCAGAGCCTGACCTGACCATAGTAATGTAAAACGGGACAACTAACACTGAACCCAAGTACCACGGAACCAAGTACACGGAACCACAATACCCCAAGTGGGATTAGTCATCCCCTGGGGAGAATGCCGAAACACGATAGGCCCTTTTTGCCACCCTGTCACATCCTTGTATACTTACCTGTTCTAATGCACCATTCCTTGAAATATGTGAATGGTGCATCTTCACAATGATTTACTCACTTCTCGTTACGACTATAATCAGAATAGCCGTCCAGGCTCAGGACTATTGTTCTCTGCCACTTGATTTCTCTACAACGTCATCCGTATCGGTACAACGAAATCATTTTGTTTCTGCGCAACGATGACAAATTTTTTGCCCAGCGAGCTTAACTAAGCGAGATACTAACAACCTTATAAAATAAATAAATCCCCAAACAGGCATTGCAGAAGGAAATAAAAAAAAATTGTAAATTTCCTATGACTCTAATGCAGGTCTCATACACGTAAACATGCTGGGTGGTTATAATATAAGTATCTCTATTTGGAGCTGTCTGTAGCTTGAAGGATTAACCGGATTGAAACTAAAATCGGCACACTTACTTTTCAAGAAGGGGGAAAAAGAATGAAACAATAAAAAAATAATAATTGCAATTATCGCCGTCAGATGGCACTTTTAAGTGTGAAATGTAATGTGTAATAATGTGTACCGTAGAGGTGTCGCAAACCTCAATGACTTTACCGCATATTACAACATGTGCGAAACATCACTTCTGATGCGTTACATTCCGCAGTTGAGCACGTCGTGCATCGCTTGGATTGTGTCCTCCAGCACAAGATGGTGAACTGATAATAAGAGGACATCTATTAACTACGTCACAGTGCAAGAGAAGAAGGGGATCGAGAAGTGTGACAGGTGGAGGAGAGGGTTTACCTACAGCCCCCTGAATACTAGGCCTATGAACTCTGACAAATAAATGGCGGCTGTCGTAGGCGGATTTTTTTCAGCATTTGTACGGTCACTCGAATTTGAATACCAATGATTTCTAAAAGTTTATTCCGTCTCATTTTTCTGAAATTAAAGAAGTTAAAGAAAACTTTTAGAAAATACTGATGTGTAAATTCTGGGAACTGTATGAACGCCTAAATAAATCCGCTTACGACAGCCGCCATCTTTGTGTCAGCGCGTAGGCCTAGTATTCCGAGGGCAGTAGGTTACCACGTTGTAACGTCACATCTAAAACATGAAACAACTACGTACGTAGACATTAGTTACTTGCAAGCAGCAAAAAAAAGTTCTTTAAAGAAATATGTAGTTTCATACAGGTTGTGGTGGGTAGAATTTTTCTTTTTTCTTTAAATTGCAACAGCTTGAAGTAAAAACACACAAGATCTTATCGATTTTATAGAATTTATGTCAGTAAGTAATATATTACATACCTATATATTTTTTATTTTATTTTTTATTTTATTTTTATTTTATTTTATTTTATTATTTATTTATTTTATTTTATTTATTTATTTATTTGCATAAAATTAGCCATAATCTAACCGTTGCAAAAAAGGTGATGTGACAACAAGAGGGAGGTGACGTCCTGTGATATAGGGAGAAGGAGGGGTAAAAAAAACGACAAAATTTGCGTGACGTAATAAATGAGTGATCCTAATAGAGAAGGAAATTCCAGCTAACAGAGAAGTGTATTATGGTGGGAAAGAAAAGGTCTTTTTAACACTTTCCAACCTAGTTGAAAAGTATTTATGACTTCGGTTTGTCTGGCCGTATGGACGTCTGCCGTCTGGCCGTGCTCTAACTCCCGTAAATATGCTCGGATTGCCTTGCAATTTTTATATGCTATTGTCGTTATCTACAGCACGTTCCCTATTTCAACTGAAGTGTGTAGCACTTATAGTTTTTTTACAGGGACACTCAAAAGAATTCCGTTACATTACGGTCTATGGGGAAAAATCATTTGCGGTTTATTTTAATGAAGTTACACAATTGCAAACACATTGTAATTGATATATATCACTAAGGTGTATTACAAGAAGCTTAATATGGAATATGGCGTGCATAGCGCTTATAGTTACTTTACAGGGACAGTCAAAAGAATTCCGTTACATTACGTCTATGGAGAAAAATCGTCTGCGGTTTATTTAAATAATGTTTCACTATTTTAAACACATCGAAATTTATATAGATCACTCAGGGGCATTACAAGAGGCTTACTACAGAATATTGTGTGTATAGCAGTCATCGCTCATTTACACTTTACAGGGACACACAAAAGTATTCTGTACTGTCTGTTAACAATAATTCCTGGAAGTCCGTTTTAAGTTACTGAACGCGATTTTAAATTTAACTCACTTTTTGTTTATTATGCGGTGTGTATAAATTCTGTAGATCCTATACAGGGAAGCACAAAAGTTCGCGAACACATTTCTGTTTATTGACAGAAACTCCAGAAGGAGAATTTTAAACTGTGCTACGCGTTTCTTAACTGAACTAAAATTTAGCATCCTATGTAGTATATATACAAATCTATAGATTATATACAGGGCTGAATTAAAGTATTCGGATATTTTTCCGAATATTGTATACATTAGAAATTCCTGAAATTATGTTTTTAAACATGTTATACGTTTTCCAAATTGTTTACTTTGGTGTTATCTTTCAGCTTATTAAACGGTATAATTTGTAAAATTATTTTGGAAGCGTTGGAAAGTGTTACATAATCTATGCTTGACGTATGATTTTTCGTTCTTGTTAAAATTGATAAAGATAAGAATTTAGAAATGCTTCTTGTGTTTATGTTATTCATAGAGAATTCACCCTATGTTTAAAAATTTTATACTTGTCGTAATAAAGTACTAAAATAAGTAATAAAATGCATTAATGCTTGCAATTTAATGCAAAATCTGAGAGTCTTCACGAAATTTTGTGAAGATAAAAATGGAGACCGTATAACACTTTTTTCATAATGAGTTAAGTTGCTAAAGAACAACAAAACTCTGTTAGATATGAAGACGAAGATATGAATCCGTTGCATTTGTGGAATTATGTTTGTGACAAAAAAAACTTCTGGCAAAAATGTACCTGATTGATAAACTATCAAATTGTGAAGTGACATGTCACTGTTAATGTTATTTTAAGTTTTTTTCCCTGTAAATAAAAATTTACTTTTTAAATAATAAGAATTTTATATTACAGAGGGAGGAGGGGCATCATGATTTTAGAAAGGCTTGGGTGGGGTGTGGCCAAAAAAGATTGGAAACCACTACTTTAAAGCAAAAAATGTGCAAATTTCCTGACCGATTGAGAAGATTCGTAACTGATTGAATTCCATTATTTTTTTCCGCTATCGTTTGGCGATTTTAGTGATTTTTTTGCGCGATCGTTTGATGAAATTTGTGATTTTTTCCGTGATTATTTGATGAAGTTCGGACTTTTTCTCCGCGACCAATTGATGAAATTTACTATTTGTTTCCGCGATATTTTGACGCAGTTCGCGATTTTTTTCCGAAATCGTTTGGTGAAATTCGCGGGTTTTTTTTCCACAACTGACTATCGAAATTTGCGTTTCTTTCCGCAACCGATTGCCGAAATTCGTTGTTTCAGCGTTTTTTTTTTTTTTTTTTTTTTTTTTTTTTTAAAGACCACGTTGTGATTTTTCCGCAACTAACTGGCAAAATTCACAATTTTTTTTCTTTAAATATTACCGAGTATTGAATTATAATAATACGACCAGTGGCGATCTTTTGTAATCAAGTTTCCATTCATTTAAATTAATTGTTTTAAATGTATCGTTTTCAATATGGCATAATCTTCACCATACGTTTCTTGCTCATTTTAATATTAAAGTGAAAATACAGTTTTTGATTGAAAGGAAATATTATTATTTGCGCTGTTTAAAAATTTGCAACAAAGAGTTTTTTTAAATAAATAAATCTCCCGTATAAATATGTTTTTAAATTGAAACTGATTGAAAATATTATTATTTGAGCATTTAAAATATGACGTAAAATTCCTCATTTACTGCTTTTAACGTGTAATAATTTAATTATTACTTTAAAGTTTTATCTTTCTTTTTAATATTCACGTGCAAGCACTTTTTTATGGCGTAATTTCCCCCCATTTACTGATTTTAACACGCAATCCTTTAATTATTGTGTTAAAGTTTTATTTCTGTTTTTAACAGTCACGGGTAAATATATTTCTAATTGAGGGAAATATTATTATGTGCACTATTTTGCGAAATGGCAACAGTATAAAAAATGACCTTTTTGAAATATAAAATTAATCTCAAATAAAATAGTGAAATTTTGAATACAATATTGAGGGAAAAAAAACCCTCAGAAGATTAGTCAAATTAAAAAAAAAAACCCTGACGGCTTGGCCTACAGACACAGGTAGGATTCGAAAATGCAGACCACCGTGGGACGCCTGTTTATTGGGAATTGCAGAAGAAATTACCTTTTTGCCATGATGCAGCAGTTGGGACCACCCACTTCGAAATCTACCTGTGTCTGTAGACGGAACCAGCAAGGGTTTTTTTTTTTTTTTTTTTTTTTTTTTTTGTTAATTAAAAATATGGAAAATGTTGAATGCGTTTTTTTTTTTTTTTGTTTTCTTTTAAGTATTAAAAATTAACTGAATTTTAATAAGAGTTAAAAAAGAAAATTAAAATTTTTGGTCTGTTTAAAGATATCTGACTCATCAGGATGATATAAGCCAATGTTTTATCATTGAATAAATAAATATACACTAAAGCTTTAAATCAATGTAAACTTATGTCATAAAAAAATTATTAATACAAAGAAGGAAACGCTTCAAAGCTTTTATTGAATATATTTCAATAAACATAACATACTACAAACATACTATAAAATTGTGGAAAAATTATTTTGAAAAAAAAAAAAGATACATAGGGGGGGGGGGGAATCATACATAATACATTATTCCTGGTATATATTTAGGTATAATTTTTATTGTTTATTTATTATCATTTTTTATTTTATTTTTCTACACAGAGATCCTACTTAATCAGATACATGAACACAATTATTTTCTATTTCATTCAGTGCAATGTTATCCGATTGTTCAGAAATATTTTCGTACCCAAACATTACAAAAATGCCGGGCATGTGCGGTAGCGTATTACTGCTTATTTTACTGTTTATTACTGTTAATTTTACGGTATAATACTGTCAGCTGGGATGCTAGTATTATACCGTAAAATCAACAATCTTTTTTGCGGTGTATAAACATATCCTGGACGCTCAGAGGATGTCTGTTATAACAAAATCGAACAAATATAATACCTTGTCCAATCACTGTGATACAATTGCCTCAAAAAAAAAAAAAAAAAAAAAAAAAAAAAAGAAGTTATGCAATTAATGTGAATTGAAAGAAATATGTTATGTAGCTTATACGTAGACGAGAAGGTCGAAATAACGGTTACAACGTTTATTTTCAATCTAGATCCTATATATTTTTTAATTAGTGGAGGAAAAAGTCATGATTGGGTACCTTGATATGTTTAACATTCGTCTAGAAAAAAGCGCTTTCTGTTTATAAGAAGAAAAATTCCGAACGTCTACATATTTTGAGTTCAGAAAATGAAGTCTAAATACCAGCTATCTCAGTTTTTTTTCCAAATCACACAAATGTAATCACACAAATAGGGATAATTTCGCTAATTAAGAGAGAAGAACATTGTTTTAGTACATTTTATTGATTGATAACATTTAATATGTATAGAAAGAAAATGAAATTTCAGTAAACAAGTATTTTTGTTGAATTCATAAAAACCTTAACGATTATCTCTGACAGTCTTCTTTCCATTCAGTCCCTAGTTTTGTTTTTAACGTGCTAAACAAACAAAAGCTTGTTGCTTGAAATGTAGACTACTTTCTCTACAAAAATGACATTCATAAATTACCACTCTCTGCGTCGGGGCAGTCGCTATGGGCCCACGTATCGCATTCTAAATATGGAACCCAGAGTTCGCCTTTCTTGTCCATAGAGAAAGCACCCTCGCAGAAAACACAAATTGCATCACCTTCCTCTATCGGATATCTTCCATATTTACCTTTCTTAAATTCAATTTCTGCCCCCTTTCCCCTATATTTTCTTAGTTTTGTCCCAGACCATTTTTCTTCTTTCTCGTTCCATTTATTGCGGACGATTTTGGAGTGTCCAACAAACAACGCAACAAAGCAATACAGCGTCCGTGATCCCCTAAATTAATTTATTTTCTTTCTTTTCACGCGGAGCAAACCCAGAAAGGTCTAAATACCGGCCAACCGGCATTTAAAGCCGGTATTCGGACAACTGCTTTGTTTAAAACTGGTATTAGCCATTCATATAGTAAAATACCAATAACGTGCGTGCGACATTTGGGAGATAAATATGTCTAAAACACAATTTAATCGTCAATTCAGTCCAATATTGAATCCGCATTAAAAAAAAAATGATAAACGTATACCTGAAAAACTTTTGATTTCTCAGATTTCGTCGTGTCGACACTTTTGCTGTTACTGTTTTTACAACTTCAGCGACGTACTGCTCGTGCCTTTCATCTCTCATTTAAAGGTACAAACTTTGACTATCACCGGTAGGCTGCGCTGCGCTCAGTTCTCAGAACACCGATTAGCCGGTATTCGGACCTTCTCTTCTATATGTTGTGTTAAACATTAGTTAATAGTCATTGCTGAAGCGTTTGTTTAATTCTATTTTTCAAACAAGAAAGGGAAAATATATATTCAATTAGTGTAAAATAATCCGAAACAAGAAATACCAAAAAAAAAAAAAAAAAAAAAAAAAAAGTAAGCATGAGAATTAATTTTATATTTGTGAGTTCATGAATATAAACAATACGAATTATAAAGAAAAGCGTCATGCAATTATTCAGACATTATGGCACATTCTCCAACATTTTGCAGAAATACATGAATACTATACAGGGTGTCCACGTATAACCTGACCGACCTTTATTTTCGCAACCATTGGTCCTAGATGCATACTTCCAATTACAAAAATGGTTTAAATAAGGTAAAGAATTATTTTTAAAGTGATTAGGGTCAAGAAAAACATTTATTAAAAAATTACGAAATTTAAATTTTTATACTGTCCCCCGGTCTTATAAGTGATATTTAGTAAAAATTTACTGTGACACTAACAAGTAAGACAAAAAAAGTCTTATTCATCTAACATTAAAATTGACCAAGTAATAGCTGTTTAAAGTTGGAGTATATTTTTTGCTACGAAATAGGGGTCATTCACAAATGTAGTAGAAATATAAATAATCCTCAGATATATGAAAAAAATAGTTGAGAGCAAAATTAACAGTGCAATCTAATATAAATGTGAAATCTATAATCATTCTGACATATTAATGCAAAATATACATTTTGTACTGAACATATAAGACGATAAAAATAACAGAATTTTTGTTAAATAAAAGGATGAAGAATAACAGCCTCAATTCTTTCCAAAATGATACAGATTTTAAAATGCTGTTAGATTACACTGTCTTTCAAATTTTGGGTTGTGCCATGTTTTTTAGATTTTGAAAATTGATTCTTATGTATTTTTTAGCGCTGAATCTGAAAATGACCTTCATTTTAAACCATCACGTCAGTATTTTTCTCAAATCGCAAATTTCAAAGTTAAAAAGCTCAAAGTTAAAATTGATCCCCCCTCCCCTCCTAGCCTCATCGGACCCCTGAGCTGTTTAGCTGTAAGAAACCCAGTATAAGCCAAAAATTTTAATAAATTATTGAATTAAATAAAATTAAACTGAATAAAAAAGTCTTACATCTATTTTATAGTATCAGATTTTTCGCTATTTTTTAACCTTGAAATTTACGATTTGCGAAAAATCCTGACATGATGATTAAAAGTGAAGGTAATTTTTTTATTTCGCGTTAAAAAATACATAAAACGTAATTATAAAAGTTAAAAAACACAACCATCGCAGGTTTATGTTATCTAATCTAAAACTCTTTCTAAAACTTGTTGACGGTAATCTATCCGAATTTTGTTGTGTTATCCTCTAATATAAGTATGTATAAGATGGTAAGCGTCGAAAATCATAATAATATTACATTGTCATCGGATTTAAGTCAGTATGTAAAATTTAACTTCGATCGGACATTTGAAAGTGAGTTAAAGTTCGAGTACAAATTTTAAACTGGAAAGACGATCGTTTCAAGTTAAATAAAACCTTATGAAAATAACATAAAATTGTTAAAAGAAATCATAGCCTCAAATCCTTTCAAAATAAAACATATGTTAAAATACAATTATTTTAATTAATCTGAAACTTAACTAATTAAACTTAACTCAATCGTAATAGTTTTACGATTTCTTTCAAAGCGCAGATACCTTGAAATAAGTTTAAGTACTTTATATACGACCCCTGAAAGCATGGCCGAAATCATCTGTTTTAAGATGCAAAAAAGTGGTATAAGTCATGCATTTCAAAGTTTCATCACTCGATCAATTTTAATGTTAGATGAATGGGACTTTTTTATCTTACTTGTTAGTGTCACAGTAAATATCACTTATAGGACCGGAGGACCGTATAAAAATTTAAATTTCGTAATTTTTTAATAAATGTTTTTCTTGACCCGAATCGCTTTAAAAATAATTCTTTACCTTATTTAAACCATTTTTGTAATTGGAAGTATGCATCTAGGACCAACGGTTGCGAAAATAAAGGTCGGTCAGGTTATACGTGGACACCCTGTATATAGAATAGTACCACATTAGTTGGGTCCTCATCTGAAAATTAATAAGATTTAAATGAATAGTGAGGTTTTCAAGCGTAATTTGCGTGATTCAAATCTAGACAAATAGTCAATTGCAGCTAACTGTCGAAACATCACCAGAGTTTATCCACCTCTTTATGCATGCATACCTTGCAACGACGGCTATGAAAAGCGTCCAATCAACCTAAAGTTTGATAAGTCTCTTCCCTGAAGTCTTAGAAAAGCTGTTTTCTTCTTGAATAAGAACAATCCATATATAAGTTTAGAAACATTTTTATAGCTGACTTACTGGAATAACATCTTGTCTAAATAAAATAGTTTAATACGCAAGATACTGCATTATCACATGTTAAAATTGACACTTTTTTTTTTTACATTTTTAAAACACAAAACATTTTAGTTCAGTATAAGCATCTACTATATAAAAATTATTAATCCATTAAATTTAAATATAATTTAAATGCATTTTACAATACGTAATCTTTGGTTATTCTCGAATAAAGTAAAATGGCTCTAATTATAAGATTTTGTTCTCTGATGCCCATGATATCTAAAATCTCTATCCAGAAAAAACAAGTCTCTTGTTATTTGTTCTTTCTCGCTTTTGCTCTCTTCTAAATGTGATCCCTTTTATCCACGGACCCGAGGGTAAAATGTTTCTATTGACTCAACTTCGTTTTATTTTTGAACAGAATTACACATAAAAAAAATACTTTTTTATATACATTAATTTGTTTTTTTATTGTGTAATTTTGAAAGCACTATTATACAGTTTTGAAAAAAAAAAAACTACTAATTCTGCCACAAAAAATAGTAGGAAAAAAATCATGTATTAATTGATTGCAGATTTTGTCTTTTTTTTTTTTTTAATCTAAAGATGGAATTTTGTATTCGATTTTTCACTCGTTTTCTGATATGCTAGAATTATAAATTTATCATAGGTAGTGTTTCCGATGACAATACAATATTTTAATATTTTTAGAACTTAATTATAGTTTAATAAATTAATTTACGATATTTATGCGTTAGTCGAGCGAATGTGATAAATCGCCAAAAATTCTTTATGATTACAACTGTTCATCAGTTACAAAAACAATGGTGTTAATGACGCGCCAAACCACTCTCGCCAGAATATCAGCTGGCTGTGAAACTGAAACGACGAAATATTTTGAACACTAAAATGTAGAAAATATAAATAAATAATAAGGATTGCAAATTAAAAAAAAAATAGTCTTTTATCATTTAATAGTTTAATATTAATTAAATTATGATTATACGTTGAGAAAACAATTTAGAAATCCTGAATAGATAGTTTAAATAATACATTTTCCCTCTTTCATGTTAATAAATTCACTAGTTCTCGCTTTCTATCAAGCGTAAATCAAAGCGGTGAATTTTCAATAATTAGAGTATTGTAACGGATTTTTTTCGGAACTACATGAATTGCAATCATGAAATTATTCGTGATTTTTAAGATATACATTAAATACATACAAAAGAGTGTTTTAAAAAAAACTATATTTACTTTCATTAATCAATATTTTGTTTAAATTTAGTTATTAAACTATTTCTGTATTAAAATGAATGCAAACTTAATTTTTTTTTTTCAACAGTATCACCTAAATTTTATACGATAAAAAATGTCCGCATCCTTCAATTAGCCTATATACAAATTTTCACAGCATTTCTGTGATTAGTTTCAAAGTCACTAACTATTTTATATAGAGCCGATTTCAGGAGTTCTCTTCCAATTGCGCAAGTTTTTTGTATATGAGATGAAAGAAAAAATATTAACTCCTACATCCTTGAACCTGTATAATAACAGTTTTTTAAATATACAACTAAAACTACTCGAAGAAAATAGTTAAAATTCTGTATACGCGTATAGGAAGCATTTGTGAATCTGGTGTAATGCAAATTTTTATAGGTTGTAATTAATATTTTTTTTTTTTTTATAATTCCACTCTTTATATATCATATTATAAAATTATGAGAATTACAAAAATAGGATACTTATCTTTGGGTTTCTAAGTAAGTATGTTCGTTAAAAGTAAATGTTATACATGATTTAATGTCGGAATGTCAATAGTATTTTCTTTTTCTTAGTATACTATTATTATTTTTTGAATACGATGAATTTCAGTAGAATAAGTGGTGGTGGGGTATTTACCTTTTTTTCTCGAGGACTATGCCTCTAAGCTAACATCTTTACAAATATGTTAACTGAAATTATAAATAAACGGTTTTTAAAATACATATTCAAAAAATTCTAAAATCAAGTGCCAGAACTGACAAGAAAGAAAAATCGTGCGTCAAACATAGATTATGAAACACTTTCCAACACATTCAGAATACTGTAACAAAACTTCACTGTTTAATAAAGTGAAAGATGATATTTAAGTAAACAATTTGGAAAATTCATAACACATTTGAAAACGCAATTTCAGTCTATAGTCAGGAAAAAAATCCAAATTGTTTTGTGCAACCCTGTATATGTATGTGATCTGTAGATTTGTGTATATACTACCTAGTATGCAAAAATGTAGTTCAGTTAGAAACCGCATATGACAGTTCAAAATTCCCATTCAGCAATTTCTGTGAGTAAGCGTAAATATACTCGAATTCTTTCGTGTAGCCCTGTATATGATCCATAGAACTTAAACACACCAAATAATATGCGAAAAAATAGTTAAATTTAAAAACGCATATTACTACTGAAAACGCACTTCCAGCAATTATTGCTCATAAACAGTACTATAACAGATTTATTTTGTATGCACCCTGCAAATGAACGATAAATGCTATACACATCCTATTCGATAGTAAGCAACTTGTAGTGCACTAGTGAACGTCGTTAAAATACACTGCAAACGATTTTCCCCATAGACCATAATGTAATGGAATTAATTCTTTTGAGTACCCTTGTAAACGAACTATAAGTGCTATATACTTCAGTTTCAATACTGAACATTCCATGGTAAACCTCATTAATATGTATCAATTACAAGGCAATCTGAGTATATTTACGCCAGTTAGAGTACGGCCAGGCAGACCGAATTCATAAACACTTTTCAACCATGTTTGAAAGTGTTAAAAACGAGTTTGATTCTCAAAGAGAAAAAATTAGTCCTAGTAAAACCAAATGCAACTTTGCAATATGCATTACATAAACTGGAGATTTCAACACAGTACTAAATTATAAAAGTATTTTGGAAAATTGAAAATATATCACATTAGCGGGTATTATATTAGTCAATATTACCTTAAGCTTGATCGATTGTATTTAAAATAAATCGCTCAAGTGCGAGTATAACTCGCGCTCAAAGGATTCCGTACATTGATTTTATTAATTAATAAACTCCTACTACCCTTAATTTTTTATTTTAGTTTCGGTAGATTCGGAAATATAGGGAGGGGGACATATTTTGCCAGTACTTTCGACGATATCTCTGAAAATATAATACCTAAAATTAAAACAAATATATTTTTGAGTTCGATGTTACGAGATCTTTCGAACGATACCCTACACGATATATAAAAATATTTTTTTTCGCGTTACTTAATTAATATCTCGGCTAATTATCGACAATTTTTTTTCGAAAATCATTGTCAAATATCCTGCGTCAATAGATACCTCGAGTGCCCGTCAACTCCCCCGCTGACCGCCGGAAAAGTAAAGTTTGTGTGTAACGGAAAAATGCGGGGTTTTTTTTCAAAAACTATGTTACCTAGAAAAATCTCTATAGTTTTCCTGTAAGGTTTAAATAAATTTCTACTACCCCTAATTTTTTATAATTTTATTTTCAGTAGATTCAGAAATAAAGGCGGGAGGGGGCGGCATGTTTTTACAGTGCATTTTCGACGATATCTCTGAAAATATAATACCTAAAATTAAAACAAATATATTTTTGAGTTCGGTATTACGAGATCTTTCACACGATACCCCACGCGATATACAAAAAGAAAACTTTTTTTTTTTTTTCAAGTAACTTAATTAGCCCCCTAAATTTTTCATAAATATATTTGTGAATGGCTAATAATCTGAAAATATGTGGGTAAAAAGGCTTTACAAATTTCCTAAGTTTGAACTTTCCACGTCCCATAGTTTACGAGAAAAAAGGTTCTGACAGACGGACAGACAGATACAGGAGTGGTCTTATAATAGTTCCGTTCTTATTATTTTTATTTTTTAAGTACGGAACACTAAAAAGAAACCAGTGAAATCTAAGCCCTTTTTTTGTCTGAGTGGTATTAACTTCTATAAAAATATTTCACAAAAACTACTTCTTTTTTTATTCCATCAAATATTGCAGATAACAGTTGTGGAAAAGTTTTAACAATTTGATTTCAGTTTTAAAAAACAACCAGATTATATAAATTTTCAAATTCAGATATGGCTAAAACTTTTTAACGAAAAGGGAAATATTTAAAATTTTATAGCGTTTATTTATTCGTGTATTTATTTACTGTTCAATATAATGCATATTTTTATTAATTTTCACTTTCTAAACAATGCTGTGTGTATCAAATATGTAACAAAACTGAAAAACATTTCATTCAATAATCATTGAATTTTTACTCTTTTAATCAAGCATTCTTTTCACATGTTCTAAATACAAATGCTCTTTATTGATTTTAAGTGTGTTGTCCATTTCATGTTCATTTATTGATTTGAATATTGAGATTTTTTTTTTTTTAATACTCAATTTTTTGTCTAAACGACATTTTTCTCAACATTTATTTTTATTACTCAGATAACTAAGATACTTAAGTAATAATTTATGCACTACAGGAATTTGGACTACATTAAAGTTCCTCAAATCATAAATTCTAGAAACGAAAAAAACAGAGAGAGAGAAAGAGATTTTCAATCTTTATTGATATTAATCCATCCGAAGCTTAGCGTATGCAATGGACATAGGCATGAAGGCGAATCGTAATACAAAAATCCCCTAAAAAAACACTGCAATATGTTATGCTGTTGGGGACAGTCCTATCTATTTATTGATTGGAGGCAAAATAGTCTATTCTTTGTTGTCTTGCCAAGCGAAGATTAAAGTCCAAATGGAAAGAAGCATTCGACTCAAAAATTTAAGGAACGGAGCTTGACTTAATTTACATCTATTGTGTATGAGTATCATTTTAAATTTGAAACATGGAAATTTGTTTTTATTAGTGCAATTAAAGAAAATAAAAACCACCTTAATCCCATTAATATAAATTAAATTCTCCTACATTTACGAAAAGAAGTAATAATACATGAACAGTAATCCTTTGTAAGTGACAAATAATGTCACACTTTTGATTATAAAATGTATGTGACGCATTTTGCTTGTTTCTGACAAAGACAGTAAAATATATTATGTTTTTTGAAAAGTTGTAAAATAATTTTTTCACTCTTTTTTGTTCGAGAATCCTGCATAAAAGATTCTCAGACAAAATTTGTTAGCCTATTTATTAGGGGAGAATGGTAAACCTTGGGACACTTTTTGATTAATGATATTTGTATGTTTTATTTTATTTATTTATTTATATTGATCAATTTTGCTGTTTTTTTTTTTTTTTTTTTTTTTTTTTTACTTAGTAAAAATAAAATGAATAAATATAAGTGACTGTAATGGTTGGAAAAGAAAATTTTTAATTAAATAAATGTACAGACCTGGAAAAGAAAATCGCAACTAACTCTGCCACAAATCTCACATAAAAATCGCATAAAAATGCGACTTGTACCAATCGATTAGTAATAACGTCTGCAATTTAATTCTATACTTAAATTTTGCTTATGGGGTTGTCTACATATAGAAATTGATCCAAACTTGAAATGTTTCTACACTAACACCTAATTTTGGCATCATATTTGAATTTTTCGACACATTTTTCCTTCGGATACCAATCGGGAAGTCAAGTAGTTTAGGATTATGCAGGTTTAAAGTTTGGAACTCCTAATGTTAAATTCATTTTTAATCTTTGCAAAATAGGTTGCAATGCAGGTAGTCTTTTCAGCATAACTCAAAACCTACTTAGTGAAATGAACAGTAATTTTGAGAAATGTCTTTGACTCTCATTTGGGATCTTCGTGCGAGATAAAGAGTGTATAGCTTCCGACAGATGTTTATGGTAACCCCGGAGTTAAAAAAAAAAAAACTATCAGTATGTGTTTGTGGTTCGCTGTTTGAGACGATATGAAGCATTTAAAAGGCTTTTTAAATGTGTCAAATAAGCTACTATTTAGGAGCTACTGACATCGTTAAATAATAATCTGAAATAAATTAAAATACTTAGAATGAATGCCTGAAAAAATGCTTTTGAGCGAGTGTCAAATATAAGTAGACCTTAGAAAGACTGGAAGTCTCTTATACTGCACAAACACTGTCCATCACTATATCTTTTTTCAATCTGCCCCAAAAAAACATTTTTTAATGAAAAATTAAAGAGGTACAACAACAAAAAATGCAGCATACAAGTCCATCATATAAGCTGGAAGCTGCATATTTAAATACATAGATGGCGATAATATTGGAACTACACATTGACGAAATCAAACAATGGCAATGTTAGGGTATTTAGAAAAATTCCCGACTGAATGTCAGAATCACAGGAAGCTCAGTCTAGGCTAGCTAAATATGTTTGCTTCTAGCTGACTGTGGTGTTATTCAATATATCTTACGCAATAGACTTTAAGAAACGATGCCGTACGTTATCTTTCGAAATTCTTCGTTTTGAAACAATAGTGGTGGCTGTGATTTTTCTTCAAAATTGCAAAATTACAATACTAATGTCCAACTATCGGCAAACAAAAAGAAACCTGAGCTACTTTCGGACATGAAGATGGGTTCAGTGAGCTATCTCACGATTCAAAGCTCTTCAAAACAAGTTTGAAGCAACTTTTAATACAGACAACACTTTTGTGTTGAATTTTACAGAAATAATTGAACATTCTTCGGAATAAATTTCTCTTAAAGAGATAACTATTGAAACTGGTTTTAAGAAAAATCAACAGAGGAAAACTAAGAAGATGACAGGAGAAGTTTATGATGAAGCAAAAGTTCAATCTACATCTGAAATTTAATTTCGTGTCTATGTTATCAATTGCATTATAGATACAGTTATTCAAGCAATGGAAAATAAATAAGCAAAACACAAAAATTTGTACTTGCATATAGTTTTGTTCTATCCAAAAATTTAAACCGAAATATACCTGATCAACTTCCAATAAATGCAATGCGAGGTGAATGCATTATTAGATAAATGAATAGTCACCCCTGGGAGTTGAGCTTTACAGCTTTATAACTTTAGTGCAAGCCCGGGGGATTACATCATTAAATAAGCGGAAACTTAAAGAAGAAATATTTTCCTTTGTAAAAGTTTGGCCCAGCATATATGTAGAAACTCATGGATAAGATTATTAGGCTTGAATTTAGAAATTGAATATGGTATCTGAGCGTAAAAGACAAGGGTAGATAATCCGTAATTTTTCATCCAGTGATTTTATAAAACATAAATGTTCTCCTTAAAATCAGTAAGCTTTGTTTATTTTTAATAGTAAAACATGTGATCTTCAGATCTGTATAAATTTTAAGTCTGAAACAAAAACAAGAAAAAGTTGTGAGAAACATGGAAAATGATGCGTCAAGCACAGATTATGAAACACATTCCAACACATCCAGAGAACTATAACAAAACTTCACCGTTTATTCAGGTGAAAGAAGATACATAGTAAACAGTTTAGGAAACGTATAACACATTTAAAAATCCCGTTTTAGCATTTACTTTCCATAGTCAAAAAAAGTAGTCAAATTATTTTGTGTAACCTTGTATATGATGTATAAATTTGGATATACACTACATAGCATGATAAAATTTAGTTTAGTTAGAAAATTCACATTTAGCAATTTCGCCAGACGATGGAAATGCACACGAAATCTTTTGTACAGTTCTGTATATTATATAAAGAATTTTGTACACACCACATAATAAGCTAAAATTTAATTCCGATAAAAAACGCATAAGGCAACTTAAAACTCACTTCCACCAATTAACAACCATAAACGACAATGTAACTTGTTCTTTGAGTAGCCCTGTATAGGAATTTATTTATATTCCACAAACTTATATTAGTCTAGTAAGTATAATTCAGCACGAAAATACGTAAAACAATTAAAAACACCATTAAGCAATTCACTCCCATAGTCAGTAATACTTGCGAATTTCTTTGTTTAGCCTTGTATATGATCAACAGAATTTATACACACCACGTACTATTCAAAAATTTAGTTAAACTTAAAAACGCAAACCAAAGTTGAAAACGCACTTATCACACATACACTGTAATTATCGCACTAAGGCTGTAACCGAATTCTTTTGTATGTCCCTATAAATGAACGAGAAACGTAATGCACACCATAATTTTCGATGACCAATTTATACCGCACCTCAGTAATACATATAAATTTCATTATGTTTGAAATAGTGAAACATCATTTAAATTTCACTGCAAACGATTTTTCCCCGTAGAACATTGTGTAACAGAATTATTTTGTGTGACCCTGTAAATGAATAATAGGTGCTTTGCACATCATAATTTATTAAAAGCATGTGTTAGTGCGCTTCATAATTGTATATCAATTTTATCATGTTTCAAATGGCGTAACATCATCAAAATGCACTTGAAACGATTATTTCTTACTGACTGTAATGAATTGGAATACTTTTGACTGTCCCTGTAAATAAACTATGAATACTACACACTTCATTTTCAATAGGGATCATTCTATAGCAGACGTCAATAACATTACAAAATTTCAGTGCAATACGAATATATTAACGAGAGTTAGAGCACGGACGAACTACAGACGGCCAGACGGGAGACAAACCAAAGTCATAAACACTTTTCAATTAGGTTGGAAAGTGTTAAGAATAGTCTTTTAAAGTGAACGTGTTTGTTTCTTTTTCACATTTTTAAGTGTTTTTTTTTTTTTTAAGTTTATTGCGTATTTCAGTAAGAGAGACTCATTGAAGCAAAATAATATATACCTCATTTGCTAGCAAATTATTTAAAAGTTTGAATAATGGCAAAGTTACTACTTTGGTTCATCGAGTTCTTCAATGCAAAATAAAACGAAATCTTTGCGGGAGTTTCGTTAATGTCCATGTCTGTTTTCCTTCTGGTAGAGTATTTTTCTTTATCAGAACAGTGACATACAGTATGTAAAATTTAATTGGACAACACCAGACTTGAAAAGCCCACCATTAAGCAATGTTTATTTACTGATCTGAAATTCGTCCAAGCGTATATTAACAAATTCTTTAGTACTGATTGATATACACTGACTGACTAAAAAAAAATGTCGCACTGTTCAATATTGTGTTGAACCACTTTTTCTTCAAATTACAGAACGCATCCGTCTTGGCAACGATTCAATAAGCGTAAACACGGTCTCCACATTTATTTTTAACCACAATTTCATCAACAATTCTCCAAGTTACTTGGTGGATGAAGGAAGAGTAGAACTACTACTATAGAGTAGAACTACTTCTTAGATCTCTCACCAATGCATCCCACATGTTCTTAATTAGATTGAGATCAGGACTTTGTGGTGGCCAATTCAAGTGTGCGACTGATGACTCGTGCTCCTGGAACTAATCTTTCACTGTCTTGGTTCGGTGAATTCTGGCATTGAATTTTGAAACACACCTTCTCCTACTGGGAAGGAAAAATCCATTGATAGAATCAAATGATCATTCAGTACTTGCACATATTCAGCAGACTTAATTTTTTTCTCTACACGATGTTGTTGCACCTAGTCTAGCCGACCAGAAACATCCCCAGATCATAACACTTCCTCCTGAGGCATGAACAGTTGGCACAAGGCAGGAAGGGTTCAATGCTTCGTGTGCCTTCCTCCTTTCTGTTATGCGTCCATCGTCTTGAAAGGGGGTAAATCTGGACTCATCAGACCACATGATCTTTCCTCAACTTTCCAATTTTTGTGTTCCTTAGCAAATATGAGTCTTTTTTTTTCTGTTGATGTCACTAACAAGTGGTTTTCTTGTTGCAACATAACTGTTCAAACCTAATTCTTTGATTTGTCGTCTCATTGTGAGACTAGAAACTAACTTACAATGGTGTTGAACATTGTTGTTAGTTCCAAATTGGACTTCTTGTGATTGGACTTCAGTAATCACTTTACAGATCTTCGGTCACAATCATTTAGGATTGATTTTCGACCACACATTCTCCATGAAGTCGTTGACAGTTCGCCATCTTTCCAAGATTTAATAATACGTTGAACAGTTCGCAAACCTGTACCAGTTATCTCACTGGTCTCTTTACAACATTTCTGCGCTTGATGCTGACCAATAATTTGCCTATTTTGAACACCGAACCATCATTACCTTGACCACATGTAATGTTGACATTCATGCTTGCTTCAAAATGATCAGCTGCACCTTGATTCAGAACTATTTGAAGATTGCTTGGCACACAAGATTATGCAAATTAACAAAATGCTTAACTAATCATTCTCTCTATAATTATATAAGAAAATCACTGTTTAACATTAAACAAAAGATGTATAAGGTTAAAGTGATAAAACAGAACACATAAATTCTTATAACAACCTTTTAATATAAAGATCAATATGTTTCGAACGCAAACGACGACATTTTCAAGATCAAAATGAAACGTTTTGATGTTTTGACAATTTTGCGAGAATAGTTTATTTATCATTTTTTATCTTGAAAATGTCGCCATTTATGCGTTCGAAACATGTCGATCTTTATATTAAAAGGTTTCTATTATCCTTATGTGTTTTATCACTTTAAACATATACAGCTTTAGTTCAATCATTCTAATTCTGCATTGCGACTTTATTTTTGACCAGCCAGTGTAATTCGGGAAAAACTGTAAACATGTGTCTTGGCAGTCTTGAACATATGTCGCTACTCTGATAAATAAAGTTACTCTATATCGCAAAAGGGGGGGGGGGGGAGAAAAAGATTATGTGCAAGTGTTGTAGGATTGTGTGCGCATGTCGTCACTGCGTTGTGGTATTTGGGTTATTGCCGATTTTTTTCAACTATAAGTAAAAAAAAACTAAATGGGAATAACACACACAGGCACATCAAAACGCTGCTACCGGATGGTTTAATGACGATTCATTCGATCAAAGTTATCTAAATGCTTAGTTAAAAATTAATTTCTCTTAATAAAAATGCAAATTCAAGTTTTTTTTCTATGAAAAAATATATATATTTTGCAAAAGACTATTTTTTTATTGGCATTGAATGATTTATTGAATATACTATTCAAGAAAAATAATGTCATGTAGCATAGTTGATGGATGAAATAAAGCCTCTATCAACCACTCTCCTTTAAACATAAAATAAAAATATTTTGTCAAAATAAGGCTTTGTTATTAAAATTAAAACATTAGTTCAAATTTGAATATATTTATGTAGACGCCATATGTTTTAAAAGTTTCAATTTTTAATATGTAAGCCATGCATACCATGCTACTTCACACATGCTAAAACACCCGGTAGCTAATGTTAATCCTATGGGAGAATTTTTTTTTAATATCTCGTTTGCATTTCAATATTTTAAAATGATTTATTTTGCATTGGATAGCTGGGGTCGATTTCTACGAAGGCCGTTTTTTTAATTTCACGATTTTGTTTGCAGAGTTTTTTTTTTATTATTATTATTAGGATGCTTTCGTTTTCGGAACCGATTTAGAAAGCGAAAGTTTCCTTATAAAAAAACTTAATAATGGAATGTAAAATAATGGAAAGTTCCTAGGTTTTCCAGAGTTTTACAAGGGCGGAAAGAAAAGAAGATTTTCATAATTTGGTATGAAGATATTTTGTATTACTATGTGTACATATTTTCATGATTTATCAAAATCAGCACCGTAACCGATCCGAAAACCAAAAATTCGAAAGAAAAACGTTATTTCTGGTGGAACGAAAACCGGAACTGAACCGAAAACCATTATTTTTAAGGGAACGAAAACCAAAACAACAGAAATATTTCAACTGAAACAAAACGGTAACCGGAACGAAAAAAATATATATATTACGATCCAAAATCCTAGATTTTAGAGTTTCATTCGAAAAATAACATGAATAATATAAAAATCTTGTAAATAAAAGAAAAATACGGATGGCTGTTACAGTTATTATATGTTAATGTTAAACAATTTAAATTTCTTAAAGCAGTATTGTCAAATTTCTGTTACAAGAACCATAAAATCTCTGAACTCTATTATGAGTACAGAACAATTTTTGAAATTAACTTCTAGTTTTCTATATTATTTTGATTTAGTATGTCCAGTTGCACATTGTTTATTTACTGCAGCATGAAAAAAAAATTGTCTTATTCGATCGCGATTTGCTAGCACATCTGTGTTTTAGCACGAGTCATGACTATGAACTTTTGGAAACTCGAAACACATTTTTATCGATATTCACTCTTTTAAGACACCATTTATAAGTATAATACCACCTTTAGTAAGTATTTTTGTCTGAAAACCAAAAATACAGTTATAGAGAATATTAAAGAAATAAAGAATAGGAATATAACGTATCCCTAGGGGTAAATTGAACCAAGGAGAAGGAAAATCTCAAATGCTAATCTCATTATTTTCGTGAATAAAATTGTTTACGTTATAATTATACAAAGGAAAAATGCTATTTGTGATCCGGACAACATATATTTAAATTTCGAGCTAGTGACGGCAATTTTTCGGAGTTAAATTGCAGATACGCAGAAAAACAGACAGGCTGATATTATCATATTCCTACAAAATCGGGGTCATCCAAAAACCTACCATCTAAACAAAAAAAAAACTATATTAGAGAAATAATTTTAAAATTATGCATAAACCTACATCATAAGTAAAAAATAAATAAATAAATAAGCGCCAAATTTTGGTAGCCCTAAATTTTGTAATAGAATCAGTATAGAAAAGTAGAAAAAAAAAACAGCCAGATGGACACTCTTCATTTTTTTAATGGTTTAAAAATCAAAAGATGCACCAACTTATAATTCCCATATCTTAAATCTGTTGTTTACAGAAAGTCACAACACTTCTTTTCTAATAATATAGATACTGGAATCCGTTTTAATAATGCAGCTTATGAAAACTTTGTATTCCATCGATTTCTTATATATTCGATCCTTTTATGCCTTCAATTTCTCGAACATTGGAATAATTAATTTACTATAAAAGATCATTTGATAGTTATTGATAAAATTTGTAAAAGTTCACTGTTCTCTTTGTTCTCACTGTTCTAACATTTTAAAAATAAATTTTAAAAGGATCTATTTAAAATCCATATATTACCATTGTAAGCATTATCGTGTGCCACTTCAACTTTAAGCGGTTTCAGATAAACAGACTTCCGATCTGTGACTATAAATCCCAGTACGTTAGTCTTGTTATTTCCACATCCAAAAATTAATTCATGCTTATAGTCAGAACACCCATTTACAATTATAAATTAATACCAATGGCGTTTCATTTCTTATCTTTTTTTCAATCTCCCATGTTCCGTTATTATTACTATATGCCTAAAAATAATATTTAATATATATAAACCTTATATAACTCAGCTGGGTGAAATCAATTGTACTTGAGCTTTCAATGACCGTAACCTTACAAATTTTATTTATTTATTTATTATTATTATTTTCGTGCATAATATATATATATATATATATATATATATATATTGGTTCATTTGACTTTTTTCTACTAAAGTCCATTGGTTTTCTGTTTTGGAGGTTATGCAATGCGAGTTTACATAATTATGGTTATGATTTTATTGAGTTCTTTTTTTAGCACTGCTTATTTTATTTGTACATTTTGTATATACTTTCATTTATTCAAGATTTTTAATATTTCTAATTCATTAAATTAATCAAGTTTTCTAAATTTCATACATTATTTTTTTTTCAATTATATTTTCATTTTCTTTTTCAAATTGCATTTTTATTGTGTTCAAAAAATTTTTTTAATGGCAGTTCTAAGTAAAATTCTCGTTCCTGGCAAAATACACTTTGCATCAATGCAGTGTAGTGCCCGGTACAGGGGCAATAAATGGGTTGTTCCTGGATCGACATCAAGTGACCATTTTTACTCTCCTCCTCCTCCATTACTTTTTCGATTGTGTAATGATGTTCGCTGCAAGACTTGTCCATTTGCTTCTCAGAAACAAATTGTATCAGATCCTAATTTATCAACTTTTTGTAAAGCATTTAATGTTATATATTGTATAAACTGTAACTTATGTAGTTTGAAATATGTAGGTGAAACATCTGGTCCATTACATAAACGTATTAATCAACATCGCTCAGACACTAACAAGAACAAAGCAAAAAATTTACAGTCTACAGCAGAAATACAACATTTTCATAAACATAAATTTAAAAATACTACAATTGAAATTATACAAATCATAAAATCTAAATCAGAACGTTTATTTATGGAGTCTTCATATATGAAAAACAAAACAATAATTGATCTATTTGATAAACGTAAAGAATTTAAATTTAAAGTTAATACATTTACTAATTTTAAATCATGTCTTCATAATTCTGTATATCGTAATATACTCCTTAATCATATTTATAGAATAAAAAACTTATGTTCCTCTCAACTAATTAACAACAATATTAAAAAACTTTTCTATGAAGCATTACAACATGGTTTTCCAAAAAAATTCATATATTCCTTAATATACAGTTAGTTCTTATTTGATCTTTACAACCAAATTAACACATGCGTTTAAAAAATGTACAAAAAATCATATAATCTTATTAAAAAAAAAAAAAAAAAAAAAAAAAAAAAAAAAAAAAAATTATTATTGTAGGACGGTTGGGTGGGTAGACGTTGGATTGAGGAGGTGTGTGGCGGAGTTGTATGGAAAAATACGCATGGTTAATTTATATTATTAATATATAAAAAAATGGGGGCATTTTGATTTACATATTTGTTTGATAATCGTTTTATAATGGACTGCGATGTGCTATTTCTATATGTTTTTTTAATTTAGTTAGATTTACTTTTTCATTATTTAATTAATTTAAATGAATTTATATTCATTAATATTAAGAATGTATTTGATATAATGATTTGGATTAATACCTATGGTGGACAATATCATATTTACTTCTAATATAATGTTTACTTTTATACAGTGTTAATATATTATGTTTTAATTTTATTAAGTGTTTATATTTTATTTAATTTGGTATGAAGGAACATTATTTGTGACTAATTCATTTCAATATTTAATCAACATTAAATTTAAATTCTTTGTATCATAGTTCAAATATTTAGTATTTTATTTTAATTTAATTTAATTGATGTTGCATTTTTGGTACAGTTATTTAATCGTTTTTGTCATTTAATGGTACATATATTTTTATGTTGCTTTAATTATTAATTTTTCCATCTTACTACTTATTTATAACATAGAATTAATCATTTATACATCCATTACTTCTATGTAATTCAATATTCTATTTATTAATTAATTTCATTTATTTATTATTTAACTAATGACTATCATTAAGATAGTAATTTGGTTTAATTATTAAACAATAATTTATATCCATTACTTTCTATTCAGATTTTATTCACTTTTACCAATAGATGGTAGCACTATTTTAAGTTGTTTAATAATTAATTTTTCCATCTTTATACTTATTTATAACATAGAATTATTCATTAATACATCCATTACTTTAATGTATTTCGATATTCTATTTATTAATTTCTTATTTAACTAATTGGTATTATTTAAGATAGTAATTTGGTTTAATTATTAAACATTTATATCCATCCAATACTTTCGATTCAGATTATATTCATTTTTCCCAATAGATGGCAGCACTTATGTTCCTGTTTACTTTACAATCCATAATATTCTAACATTATTTCTGGCATCATTATAAAGCAATTTATATTTCTAAAATTGGCAACATGTAAAGATTTTTTTTTTTTTTTTTTTTTTTTTTCAATTCATTCCCAAGTCATGGTTGAGTTTCATGCTGGTTCTTGGGGTGTAAATTTATATTTCTAAAATTAGCAACATGTAATGATTTTTTTTTTTTTTTTTTTTTTTTTTTTTTTTTTTTGCAATTCATTCCCAAGTCATGGTTGAGTTTCATGCTGGTTCTTGAGGTGAACGGTATCTATTTTAATCTTTTTTAATCTTTATGGATTTTATACTTACTGACTCTATAAATTGTTTTCTTTGTAAATTATATGTAAGGCTTCTCTCCTTTTTAATATTGTATTATTTTATTTTTCATTTTATCACTGGTTTGCTTCAATGTTTATGAGATGTAGTCCGAAAATCATATTTTTTAGCAATGTATGGCTAATATGATGACGAAACATCTCATTTCATTTTATTTGTGGCATTTAGGCATTTGGGACTTGATAATTCTGTCTAAATTCCACAAGTTTCATTTCATTTCATTCATTTAATTCCATTTTTATTTAATTTCTTATTCTTCTAATATGTTTTTGTTTCCATATTAAGTGTGTTGGGGAATCTTTCATTGTCAACTAATTATTTCATACTTAATTATTATTTCATTGTTTAAGTTGGTGTTATGATAATGTTTCATTTATGGTTATATATATATATATATATATATATATATGCAAAGCAAAATCCTAAACAAATTTTCTCTTCATTTTTATTAAATTTTTTCTTAATTGGATCCATTTTTATCTTTTATTAGCTATCAAATTAAGCTGTCCAAATGACTATAGACGCAGCTTTAAATGGACTATCTTTCTAAAATCATGTGTACCAAAATCTTTATCTATTTTAATGTAATTGATAGTTCGATAAATCTTTTCTGATTAACTAACCTATTCCTTATTTGATCCCATGCAATTAACGCGTTGTATCACCGCGTTGCATATCTGCAACGTCCCCAAAAGCCAATGTTACTTACACAGTGGGCTTAAAAAGACGATTTTATTTATTGATGATATCTTCCAATACCAGCAGTTAATATAAATTGTTCATAGAACTCACAACCAAACAGCGATACTGGGTTAATTTTTCATGCCAAAAATTTCTTTATCATTTGAGCAGTTTCACATCCTTATTGCTAAAATGAACTTCGTAAATTTTGTCAAAATAAAAAAGTTGGAGACGCCCAAAAATAAATATTTTACAACGTAAGTTCGTATACTTTACAATTTTGTATTAGAAAATTGATAATAGTTATGAGAATTATGTAATTTTCTGTTTATTGCAGATGTGAAAAAAGTACCTTTTCTTCAATAATTTTTTATTTTTATGTTCTAATTTTTTTTTTTAATTTTTTTTTTCACATACTTAAAATGATGTATTTTGTTGATTTTACAGTATAATACTGGTATCCCATCTGCCACTATTATACCGTAAAATTACCAGTAATAAACAGTAAAATAAGCAGTAATACGCTTCCGCGCATACGCGGTAGCTTATTACTGCTTATTTTACTGTTCATTACTGTCATCACTGTGTTTATCACTTAACTTTTCGATTTGAATATCGTTTTAAAGATAGAATTTTCTTTAAATTTTATAACAATATATAAAGAAAATTTATCTAAACAAGAAATTTATTTATTTGCATACAATTATTGCAGATAAAAAAAATAATAATAAAATATTAAATATAATCTTTGCTTTAACAATTTTGCATTTTTTACTTCAAATACAACTGTATTAAGATTTCAAAATTGAATGTTTTCATTCTAGTGCAATTTTTTTTTTTTTATATAACTCATATATTTAAACAATACTGTTGTTATTCAGTAAAATCTGCATTTAAAAAAGAAAGAAAGAAAGAAAAAAAAAAGAAATATATCTTGAAAAAATGAAGTAAATTTAGTTTCACCCAGCTGTTGCATTTCTAAAAAAATTTGGTATGCGAATTCATGTTACAAAAAAGAACTAGCAAAAACAATACAGTTAAATTTCCAAAATTTAAAAACACATTATTTTTCTTTTACTATAACTAGGAAAAATATTTTTATTAAAATGATAACTGATCAAAAGTATTAAATATTACCATTAAATAATGTTTTCTGTTAGCAATATTACTCAATATTAAATGAAAACATTTTCTTTTTGAAAAAATAATCTCATATTTGAAGGGGGAGGAGTGCAGCATTTAGAGTACTGTGCTTTACTCTTTTTAAAAAATCTTTTATTTTCAACGGTTTGCTTTTGATGTCAATGGTAATCCTACACTGCAAAAAAAAAGTGTTGATTTTACAGTATAATACTGGCTGCTGGGGTGCCAGCATAATACTGTAAAATCAACACTTTTTTTTTTTTTTTTTCAGTGTAACTTTCATATATTTGTAGTCCAGTATTTCAGTAAATCGCTCATACATTTATACGTTTCTCGTTGCTCAAAGATTACGGAATTGATAAATTTGCATAGATTTTATATTTAGAATGCTTGAAGCGTTACTGCACATTAGTAAAGTTGTCCAGTCTCTCGGTGTCTAAACATCTGGTGTAACATTTTAACACTTTCCAACATAGTTGAAAAGTGTTTATAGATTCGGTTTGTCTGTCTGTCCGTACTCTAACGTGCATAAATAGACTCGGGTTACCATGTAGTTTTTATATGTTATTGAGGTTTACTATAGAATGTTTCGTATTGAAAATAAAGTATGTAGCATTTATAGTTCGTCTACAGAAACGCACAAAAGAATTCTGTTACATTATGGTCAATGCGGAAAAATCGTCTGCAGTGCATTTAAATGATGTTACGATATTTCAAACATAATGAAATGACTAAAGTGCACCACAACAGGTTTTCTATTGATTATGGAGTGCATAGCATTTATCGTTCATTTACAAAGACAAACAAAAAAATTCGGTTACTTGACTGACTAAATCGATAATTGCTGGAAGTGCATTTTCCGCTATGGTATGCATTTTTAAACTTATCTATTTTTGTGTGTATAAATTCTATTTCAATACCACAAAAAGGCTGCGCGCCTAAAACTTGGCTATCAACGAAATAATTTTACCAGTGAGTAAAGCATGATCCATTATTACTAAAGGATTTTAAAAGATAAAACTAGGTATATATAGCTAAAACAGTTTTAATTAGATGAAATTGGTAAAATTAGTAAATCAATCTGTATTATTTTTAAATTGCTTACTTTCTGATTTTTTTTTTTTTTTTTTTTTTTCAATTTTTGGTTTTGTGTATTAAAAGTATGAAATTAATTTATATCATTAGTAATATGAAATTAATTCAATCAAATTAAGAATAAATATTCAAAAATTTTTTGTAAATATAATTTTCACTGTTTTCGATTTACCGTATATACTCGTGTATAAGTCGAAGAATTTTAGACAAAATTTGGCAGTTGAAAATGGAGAGTCGACTTATATACGAGTAAGTAAAAAAAAAAAAAAAAAAAAAAAAAAAAAAAAAAAAAAATGCTGTTTGTCGTGAAATCTAAAATTTTTAACGAAAAATAGAGCTTACTGGAACACGTGCTATGCAACAATGAATTTAAAGGGTTCTGCTTTGTTCTGATCCTTTGCATATCGACACTTTGCATGTGACGTCACATTCCGGAAGAAGTGTGAAATAGTGCAGTAAAATACCGGAGTCATGTTTTTTTTGCAGATAATCGGCCAATGGGCAAGTCTTTTAAGTAATCACATATGGGTCTAGATTGGAGAAAGAGAGATAAAACCGGACAATGTTCTTTTTAAGTATCATTAAACTGATGTGAATAGGTTTCAAAAGAGTTCAAGCTTCTTCAGTTTCGCATAATTATACAGTTTTAAAACGTTCAATTTAAAAAAAAAAAGTCCGATTAAAACGTTTACTAATTTAATGAAAATTTATTTATTCATTTTTTTATCCTCGACTACAAATCCTTTTTCAACATACTACCAGAAATGTGGTTCGACTTATACACGAAAATTCAATGTTTATCAAAATTTTGCGTAAGAATTGGGGGGGGGGGTCGACTTATACACGAGTATATACGGTAAGTACGTGTAATTAAACGATTTTTTTAGATATCCTTATTACAACGTGTATGATTAGTAAACAATATATTATAAGCGAATATCCGTTTTCTCAAGCCAGAATATGGGATTTTAGGATGCTATCAATTATCAAATAAACATTTTCAGCTGCGTAACTGAATGTATACACATGCAAGAATATCAAAATAACATTAATATTAAAATTAATGTTAATGCTGTTATTTTATCATCTTTACTTGACAATTAATAGCATCTTAAAATCCGATATTCCTGGTTGAGAATATTAATACACTATAAAAATTGCTCGGAAACGTAGCAGCAAAAGAAACTTTGTTTTTATAAATACTTCTTTAAATCTCGAAAATAGATTGGTTTCTGCCGATAAGGAACAACGCTTTTCGAAATCGTTGATAATTCGGAAGAGGTTATTGTATGTTTTTATTTGTGGTTATTTTATGTTTTCCTAGATTAAGAAACATATTTTTTACAGCGTATGCTATACGACTGTCATATTAAACAAGTGTTACTTGCCATAAACCTGAATTTTTATTTCATATGAAGAATTTAACTATGCAACCTCTAAAACATACCATGGTTATAGGTTGTTTTAGAGACCATCTAAGAGGCCATTTAGAGGTTGTTCAGCCATCAGGAACTGCAGGCTGAATTGCAGTTCCTGACAATTCAGCCTGCAGTTCAAACGTGCTTATATTTGCAGCCTCGTATGTTGTTCTTTTACATTTCTTATGACTCCTACACGAAATAACATGTACAGTCGAGAAAAAAAACAGCATACTGTTATATCACCAAATTGTCGCAGATAGATGCAAGAGGTACCATTCGACATGGGAATTGTGTCTACTTTCTGAATATGAATGCAATTTTTGAAATAAGGATCGTCTAAATATTAAAAATCGTACCAACTTTCAACTAGAATTTTCAAATGGCAATACCCATTTTTGATGCCATATTTGAGTTCTTTGGATCAATGCAGCCCGGAAAAAGACATAGTTTATATACTTTTTCTTAAATATTCATAGAGTTATAAAAGCAAATGTGTTAGGTATTATCCATAAATTTCAAAACGTAAGGAAGTGTACCGGCAATATTAAATTTGTTACCAGAAAAATGTTAATAGAAACTCTAGATATAAAATAAACTCACCTTAAATAAAAGAAAATTCTATAGAAATTTCCATTTTACTTTTTTAAGATTTTCTATTCTGTAGATGCCAACGATAACAGGAGATGATCCCCTTCTTAGACCGTCGTAAAGTAAAATGTATCTGTGTATCGAAAACTAATAATTCCAATGGTCCGTTCTATATAAAAAATAATGTAAGTCATAATCCATAATTTTTTAATAATAATTTATTAAAATTCTTCATAATTGAAAATGTTTTTAAATCGAAAAAATACCTGTAATATGTTTGGGTCTATTCTTTGAAGGTCTCTCTTCTTTTTCCTACTATCATTAACAAAAAAATCAATCGTTTTTTTTTTTTTTTTTTTTTTTTTTTTTTTTTTTTTTTTTTTTTTTTTGGGGGGGGGGGGGGGAGAGAGAAAGAGAGAGAGAGAGAGATACAAATTAAAGTTTGTCACATGCATTTAACATTAGCATACTCAAACTTTGACATCTTGTAACTCTATAAAGATTTAAGAAAAAGTATCTAAACTATATCTTTTCCGAGCTTCTTTGATTAAAGGAAATTTAGATTGGTGTCAAAAATGGATGTAACCATTTTAAATTTCAAAGTTGGTACAATTTTTGCATATGCAGGGCTTAAATTGCGCCGGAGCCCGGCCCCGGTACTTCTCTGCTTTTATTAAATATTTAAATATTGGTCTGAATTCACCGGAGCCCAGTGCAAGCGCTTCCGAAAAACTTAAGCGTAAATTACCCTTTCCTTTTCCTCATTCATCGAAGCTTTTGCATTCTTTTCTATCAAAACACTATATGTGACATCATTATTTATCAATCCATAATTACTTATCAATACTTATGAATCCCCAAAACAACCGTAAGCTGTCGCGACAGCGGTGGGTAAGGCCATGGTAACCGAAAAATACCCCATTTAAATGAAAAAGCATTATAACCTGATTACAGGAGATAGTTGTCGTTCGTGATATCATTATCATCTTTTTAAAATAGGATACATTACCAGGTTTTAAGTGGCTGCGAAATCAGAACGGGGGTTGGTGAGCGCAGCGAGCAGGGGGCAAAGCCCCCTATAGTATATATAAAATAAAGAACTCTTTTTATTTTTTAATGCTCTATTTTTAATGCTTTTTTAATGTATGAAATATAAATATGCAGATTGGAGTGGCGGTGGAGGGGGAGGGGGGGGGGGCACGCTACGGTTATTAGTATTGCAGAATATTAGGGCTCCGATCGATGATCGATGACATGATCGATTTGGTAATGAAATAGCATGGGATGGTACTTTTGTTCCCCAGAACTGTACACTTCAAATTATAGTAGTTTATTTTCTAATGTAGGTGGGTAATTAACGTTTAGGTCACAGAATGTAAAATGCTGACTTTGGGGAGATGTAAGACTTCAAAAGCAAATTCTATACTATACCCGACAACATTAATTAATCAAAACTTATTTCAGCGATTCTCAAATACTTTATTAGAATTCAAAGTTAAATATTGCCTTACTTTAGTTATAAGAGATATTGTTATAAATCTAAAATTGCTTTCGTATTTTGACATATTTGAACATACAATGTTTTTTCTTAATGTTCTCACTCAGTAGAAACTTTTCACACTATCATATTGTAAATCTAAAAAAAAGATTTAAAATTATTTTTTGTAATTGAGCCGTAGTACTGAATAACAATTTCTTTAATGCTGAATTCGTTTGCCTTAAACAATTTGTTAAAAAAAAAAAAAAAAAAAAAAAAAAAAAATGACATTTTTGATTTTTTTTTATTATTATTATTAATTTTGATTTCCATAACATATTTTTTTTAAATTGAAAATGTGTTATATTATTGAAAATGTGTTCATAGCAAGATTCCTTATACTAGATAAAGCTTCTGAAAACTGCTTCTCAAAAGGATGTCATCTATTCAAGGGATTTCACTCTATTCAGACAAGCATAAAGGGCACATTAATTATTTCTCTTTAAAGATGGCTAATACAATACAGAGCAGGTTGGAGATTTTACAAAACGTTGCCTGCCTAATTCTAACTGTACTATAGTTTAATAAGCATTCTAAAGCCTTACGTCTATGTGTAACATATTTATGCTATGAAAAAAAAAATATTCAAAATTACTACTAAATTCAGTTTTTTTATAAGTTACTATAGAGATATTCAATGCCATGGGTAACCAACGTACATGCATATTAAAACAAGAACGAAAAATTATGCGTCAAGCATAGATTATGAAACACTCTCCAACTCATCCAGAAAACTGTAACGAAACTTCACCGTTAAATAAGGTGAAAGAAGGTATGTAAGTATACAGTATAGATTACATATAACACATTTAAAAGTCCAGTTTTAACAATTAACTTCCATAGTCAAAAGTATAGTCGAATTACTTTGTCCAACCCTGTATATGATCTATAGATTTGGATATATACTACATAGCATGATAAAATTTAGTTCATTTAGAAAATTCACATTTAGCAATTTCCGCCAATCGATGGAAATGCACTCGAAATCTTTTGTACAACCCTGTATATTATCTAGAGTCTTTTGTACACACACCATATTAAGCTATAATTTAATTCAGGTAAACAAACGCATAAGGCAACTTAAAACAAACTTCTACCAATTAATAACCATAAACGAAAATGTACCTTGTTCTTTGCGTAGCCCTGTATATGAATTTATCTATTTTCCACAAACTTCTATAAGTCTGCTAACTATATTTCAACAGGAAAATGCGTAACAAAATTAAAAACTACCCTAAGCAATTGACTTCCATAGTCTGCAATACTTATGAATTCCCTTGTGTAGCCCTGTATATGATCATCCAAATTCATGCACACCACGTACTATGCAAAAATTTAGTTAAACTTAAAAACGCAAACCAATGTTCAAAACACACTTATCATACATATACTGTAATTATTGCGCGTATACAGTCGTATACGGATATCTTTTGTGTATCCCTGTAAATGAATGATAAACGTAATCACACCATACTTTTAAATGAGCAATTTATAGTGTACCTCAGTAGTGTAATGCATATAAATTTCATTATGTTTGAAATAGTAAAACATCATTAAATTACACTGCAACCGCTTTTTCAGTACAATGTATAGTATGTAATGTATTCAGTACAAAATATTTTTGTTTGACCCTGTAAATGAATAATATATACTTTGCACCCCATATTCTACAAAAAGCATGTTTTAGTGCGCTTCATAATTGTATATCAACTTCATAATTTTTCAAGTGGCATAGCATCATTAAAATGCACTTGAAACGATTTTTTTCCATTGACTGTAATGTAACGGAATAATTTTGACTGTCCCTGTAAAAAAACTATAATATTATGTGTATTATAAGTGTTACACACTTCATTTGCAATAGGGGTCATGCTATAGTAAACGACAGTAACAAACAAAAATTTCAGAGCAATCCGAGCATATTTACGGGAGTTAGAGCACGGACAGACGGCGGACAAACCGAAGTCATAAACACTTTTCAACTAGGTTGGAAAGTGTTGAAAAGGGGAGGTACGTGGGGGTTGCACTCACAAAGGTATTTAAAAAAAACCTCAAGTGCGCCTTGGGTAGTATTAAGGTTAAAAACCCTTGATTTAGAGACATTTTTATTTTCAATTGTATGTTAAGGCTTTTAAATAAAAATCTTCCACTACCTTTAAAATTAGTTAAATTTTGCAGCTACTTTAATAAAAAGAATGGGGTAAAATACTTTTGATTTCTTGAATTTCTTATGATTAATAGTGGCAATTCCATCTCTCCTATTTTTATACTATAATAAGAGAACTAAAAGAATAAAATTTCAAGCAGCATAATAGCTTTCGTGAAATGTTTTAAATGCTCAATCGAACAAACAAATTTAGTTTTCTTATATCATTTTTCAAAGAACCTTTTCCTTCTATTAAACTAAATCTCTCAAATTTAATACGTTTAAAGTCAGAAAAAATGCACTTTTAAATGACTGCTATTTTTAGCAAATGCTGTTCTAGCTTTTGATGGATTATTTGTATGCTTACTTTAATGCAGGTTTTTTTTTTTTTTTTTTTTTTTTTTTTTTTTTTTTTTTGGGGGGGGGGGGGAGAATATGATCATTTTTTAAATTTTTACAATAAACGTAAAATGACGGCATTTGTCTTTTCACTTTTTTTTTTCAAAAGTAAAAGAATTTATTGATTTTTACCGGAAAAACATTGAATAATTTGATGTTTTTCTCCAAAAATTCAACAAAATGTTTAAATAAAACTAATGTAATATCCAATACAAGCAAAAAACATCTTTAAAAACACCATAAAAATGAGAAGTGTGCAATGTGTTTCGAAAGAACGTGATTATTCTTCATCAAGCGCTAAGAATACGTGCAACCGCGTTGAAAGCAGGAGCAAGACAGGAGGGAAATAGAAGAGAACGAGACAGCTGGGAGGATCAGATCACAAGGAAAAAGGAGACAGCTAAAAATTTCTTTAGAAATAGCTAAAAACCAAAAACTTATTTTGAATATTCCATCAATGAAGATTCTGTGACACATTAGAGCAGAATTATCTGAAATAGTCCATATTACTTGCCATGTGTAATGTAAATGTAACGTAGAAGTAATAACATTATACATGAAGATGTTGTGTACGTATTCTCATAATGTTGGAAAATCATCATAATCAATGAATTGCACATAGTTTTCCTTTCATACATTTAGCATTAGGTTTTTATCAGGTGTATTAGTCTTTTTTTTTTCTTAAGAAAAGGTATAAAATAAATTCACATGTTAAAAGTACACTGCAAAAAATAATTGTCGATTTTACAGTATAAAACTGGCACCCCAGCTGCCAGTATTATACCGTAAAATTAACAGTATTAAACCGTAAAATAAGCAGTAATACGCTGCCGCGCAAGCAGTAATACGCTACCGCGCAAGCAGTAATACGCTACCGCGCATGCGCGGTAGCGTATTACTGCTTGCGCGGTAGCGTATTACTGCTTGCGCGGCAGCGTATTACTGCTTATTTTACGGTTTAATACTGTTAATTTTACGGTATAATACTGGCAGCTGGGGTGCCAGTTTTATACTGTAAAATCCACAATTATTTTTTGCAGTGTAAGCTTTCGACCAAATTTACAAATAAACATTAAAAGTTTCGTAATCTTCACATCAAAGAAAAAAAAAATCATTTCGTTTTAATAACATATATAGTTACAAATAACTTAAAAATAGACTCATATATGAAATACTAAAAGAATATTTATTCTAAAACAATTTCCGACAGTTTTTATGCTTCAAATGTTAAACTCTTTGAATCAAAAATGAACTTCTCGTTCGATGACATGGCAGTTCTGACTAGACGTTTTCATGTCAGATCAAAATGGAAAACGAAATAAGATCTGTTTTAGCGAAAGTGTTAAGGAATATGATCACAAGAAAAGCAACAAAATACTTTCATATTTTTTTATTCAAGTTAAAAGGTCATCTTTCTGTTTTTAGTGCCGGAAAACACTGAAAATTCATAAAATTCAAAGTATCATAAGTTTTGGTCATTAAAGATTCCCTGGATATTTTTTCATATATTTTTTAAACATAAGGGAACAACCAGGAGCCTTTTAATTTTTCTAAATATAAGTTATCGAAAAAGTGCGAAAGAAATGTCTTATTTTAATATGTATACAGCCTTTTCACAGCCTAAGAGGGACTGCTCAGACTAGGAGGCCAAGTCTGTAGAGCATAGGTGCCCCTCCCGATACCTTTATTAAGGATTTAAAAAAAAAAAAAAAAAAGGTTACAGTTTCAGCTGGAGCTGAGCCCGCCGGAAAACGCGACAGGGGGCGGGTGAATTGCAATGGGCCATTATTACCCGAAATTCACAGAACAAATCCCTCGCTGCCGGAGAACAGATCTCCCTCGCGACACGGGGCAGCGAGGTGCCGAGGTTCTTGAAATGATTTGAGAATGATATGCCGCACAGCACTTGGATATCAGACAGCAGATAAGCTAGAGGGTTGCGCGCCAGAAACATGCTCTCTCGCGACAAGGGGCGCTTTAGCATCGCCAGAGTAACACTATAACTCTACTCGCGACAAGGGGCGATGCCATACGAGGGAGTGGGAGTTGCTCTGGGTACAGACTAGCTTGTGAGGTTGGAGATGTGTGCTAAGTATTGGTGGATATGTTTGAGTTTGTTCAGAAGTGTGGGTCTAGAAAGAATATTTTGTAACCATCCCTTAGGGGGAGTGACTGGACGTTTGATGTGCCAGCGTGCAGTAAGTGTGCATTCGTGGTAGGCGTGGGTAGGAGATCCCACCTCGCCACACTCACACCTATTAGATCCTGCACAACCAAATTTGTGAAAGTATGATTTAAAGGGCCCGTGGCCCGTTAGGAAGCTTGCGGTGTATGGTGTGAGGTGATATATGTTAAGTGAGACTGTGGGGATTAGGTCAAGTATACAGCCTTTGTAAAACAAATGCCATATTTCAAAGCTTTACTTGATTTGTATACTTTTTGTAATTGGAAATATGTTTCTATTTTAAAAGATAACCGGCATTACCTCTATTTTGCATCACCTGAAATGTATATATACATATATAATGCATATAATTAAAATGGAATCACGTCCGGGAAAATAAATGCAAAAAATATTTAACAAGAGTGAGTGAAGATACAATATATATATATATATATATATATATATGAATGTGTTATGGAATCTTCAGAGAAGCACATTTCGTAGTAAAGATATGTTATATTTCATCGAATATTGTCGGCATAAGGCCTAAAGATGACATTTTTAAGTTCCTTATAGCATATCGAAAAAACCCCAGCATGCTTGAAATATAGTAAGACAACCAAGAAATTAATAGCTTTCAACAACAACAACAACAACAACAACAATAATAATAATAATAATAAGATGCAGGCGGATGCAAATTTGTATCCGCAATCCTTCAGTCATGCGCCATGAAAGAGAAGAAGAGCGGATCAACAAAGAGGAGAAAAAAGATAAAATAGCATGTGCTGCCATCTTGAATTGGAATGAATAACTACATTACAATTCAATTCACTAAATGTTAAGCAAATAGATGTTAATATAATGTTAAGCAAGTAAATGGGTGAGAAAAAGATAAATGAAATTACATTTCTCAAATAATAAGGTAATAAAACAAAAGTTAATAAAGAAAAATGAGTAATTTATATTATTTTAAAGATATATAATGACCAATATAAATGATAAATTAATATTAAATAAAATTTTAAAAAATAGAGATGAGTACGTGTAAAAAAGTGATGAAATAGTATATTAAATTAAGGGGGATACTAGTATAGCCTAGAATAGAACGTCACTATGTAAAAATAAGGTATGCTATATAAGTGTGTAAATACATAAAATACCCCTTTTTAACACTTTCCAACCTAGTTGAAAAGTGTTTATGACTTCGGTTTGTCTGGCCGTCTGCCGTCTGGCCGTCTGTCCGTGCTCTAACTCCCGTAAATATGCTCGGATTGCCCTGCAATTTTTATATGTTATAATCGTTATCTATAGCATGTTCCCTATTTCAACGGAAGTGTGTAGCACATATAGTTTTTTTACAGGGACACTCAAAAGAATCCCGTTACATTGCGGTCTATGGGGAAAAATCATTTGCGGTTTATTTAAATAATGTTTCACTATTTTAAACGCATTGAAATTTATATATATCACTAAGGTGCATTAGAAGAAGCTTAATATGGAATAGGGTGTGCATAGCACTTATACTTACTTTACAGGGACAGTCAAAAGAATTCTGTTACATAACGTCTATGGAGAAAAATCGTCTGCGGTTTATTTAAATAATGTTTCCCTATTTTAAACGCATTGAAATTTATATAAGGTTCATTACAAGAGACTTACTACAGAATATTGTGTGTATAGCAGTCATCGTTCATTTACAGGGACACACAAAAGAATTCTCTACTGTATGTTAACAATAATTCCTGGAAGTGCGTTTTAAGTTACTGAACGCGATTTTAATTTTAAATCGCTTTTTGTATATTACGTGGTGTGTATAAATTCTGTAGATCCTATACAGGGAAGCACAAAAGTTCGGGAACACATTTCCGTATTATTTAACTCCAGACGGAGAATTTTAAACTGTGCTACGTGTTTCCTAACTGAACTAAAATTTAGCATCCTATGTAGTATATATACAAATCTATAGATCCTATACAGGGCTGAATAAAAGTATTCGGATTACTTAGATGTTATCTTTTAGCTTATTAAAGAGTATGATTCGTAAAATTATTTTGGAAGCGTTGGAAAGTGTTACATAATCTATGCTTGACGCATGATTTTTCGTTCTTGTTTAATATATAAATGTTTTAAACTTTTTTAACACTCCTGACCTCAACACTTTGTAGTGACGTTTCGATCCTATAAGTTTTGGAGGGATTTTTTTTTTTATTAAAAAAATTGACATTTATATATGTATTTATTTATTTATTTTTGTAGTTTTCTATGTATCTTTATAATTTTTCAGCAATCCTCTCCCTCCCCCCTTTGTGGTTTTTTTTCTGGTTTTATAATTCTTTTAAACATAATAAATGTGCAAACTGGTAAATAAAAATGAATATTGATTGCTTTATCTAAGATTAAATAAAAAGAAAGGGTATAATTATATAGCAGTGCTATTTGTTTTAAATTTATTAAAATATAAACGCTTACGATTACAGTAATTTAGAAGAATATTTTTGTAAACTGAAATATGTAGACAGGAATTAAATTAACGTTAAATAACTAAACTTTCGTCCAACAAACTACCGAACTCTTTTACTTTTGTGAATTCGAGATATCCCTTTAACTTTCCGATTACCAAAATTGCCAAAAATTGCTTTCGAATCCAATGTACCTGAACTTCTACATTGGATTCGAAAGCAATTTTTGGCCTTTTCTGTCATGGGGACAAAGATTGCGAATAATAAAAATAAGTGTGTAATGATTACAATACGTTTTTTCTTTCTGTTTTGTACAGATTATGCTGAATTATTTATTAGTGTACTCATTATAAATCAGCAGTTTGTTTGTACTTTTGTAAATTTATATATGGGTCCGATGGACCTGATTATTCTTGAATAAACTTTATTGGTTTTTTTTTTTGTTTTTTTTTTATTTGGTAGTCAGAGTGTTAATGCTCGGATCACATCTCCCATACGGTACATTCATAACTAATCAAATAAATCACCTGAACATGATAAGCACAGATTTGCATTTGCCTAATCTTTGCCATACATCTATCTTTGCTTTTTCAAACAATCAAAAATTGTTTACACTTTTATTATTTTTCACACAATCAAACTGATTGGCAAATGAATCATACAAGTAGTAATTTAATTGCCAATGCTCTTCCAATTGAGCTATCTGGACATCCCAGCCAATCATTTGGTAATGACATCTGGTCTGTTATTTGAAATAGCTGGACAGAATTAACTGCGGGTAAAGGAACTCCAATAAACGAGGGATAGGTAATTACGCTTATTATCTATTATTTTAACACTAATTGGTAAATAAATAATACAAGAATAATTTTTTCACTCGAGTCAAAATGTGTCCAGGCCGATGCTAGAACCCAGAATCTTTAAATTTAATTGCCAGTGCTCTTAAAGCCAAATACCCATGTGTGAGTGAAAATGTGCCAAAGACACATTTTCACTCAGTTGGAAGAAATACTACACATACGATTTATTTACAAATCAGTATGATTTTGTTAAAATATTAAAAGTGCAAACCTTCTTCTGTATAAAAGTTATGCCTTAACATAATTCTGCACCCTACTGCACTGTTCAGTTCTTTTTCGTCTGTAGCTAACATTGCAACGTTATTATTATGCTCGACCATTATTTTTACTTATATTATTTATAGTTTCTTTAGCCGATTGTTCATTAGCCGCGTACCTAGGTGTTGACACAGATTTTTGGAAAATTTTGGAATAGTTATTTATGGATCATAAAAGCGTAAGTGGTCTTTATGATCACGAGCAATGTATCTCAGTATGGGGGGGCGGGGGCCATGATTTTGTATTCGGTAAAATGGGAGAAGATCGTTCTATTATAAAGGGGATAGTAAAATCATCAAATTCAACCATAGATGCCAGGAGTACAGCAGGAGAATTCTTCATGCAGGATGTCGTTTACCGCCCCAAGAGATCTGTTGACTAAACTACCTTCTTGCGAGTAGTAATTTTTTCAACTGAGTGAAAATTAGCACATGACAGAACTCAAACTCAGAACCTTTGGCTTTAAATGTCAATGCTCTTCCAATTGAGCTATCTGGGCAACATCCCAGGCAACATTATTCACTCAGACAACCATTTGATAATGATATCTGGTCTGTTATTTGAAGCACCTCGACAGAATAAATCGCAGGTAAAGGAACTTTAATAAACTATTGATATGCAATTACACTTTTATTATTTTTAACACAATCAAGCTGATTGATAAATAAATCATACAAGTAGTAATTTTTCCAGTGAAAATGTGTCTAGAATAGGATTTGAATCTACAACCTTTGTCTTTAATTACCAATGCTCTTCCAATTGAGCCATCTGGATGACATCCCAGCCAATATAATTCACTCATATAACCATTTAGTATTGGTAATGATATCTGGTATGTTAGTTGAAACAGCTGGACGAAATAAACCGCAGGTAAAGGAACTCCAATAAACTATAGATGAGTAAATACACTTATATCATTTTAACACAATCATACTGATTGGTACATAAATAAATAATACAGGAGTAACTTTTTCACCTGAATCAGAATGTGTCGAGGCCGGGACTCAAACTCAGAACCTTTGGCTTTAATTGTCAATGCTCTTAAAGCCAAATACACATGAGTGAGTGAAAATGTGCCAAAGACACATTCTTACTCAGATGGAAAAATTTACATGTATGATTTATTTACAGATCAGCATGATTTTGTTAAAATATTAAAAGTATAATCCTTCCTCTGCCCAAAGGTTGTGTCTTAGCATAATTCAGCACCCTACTGCAAGGTTCAGTTCTCTTTCTTTGTAAAATGCTTTTTCATCTGCAGCTAATGTTGCAAAGTTATTATGTTCGGTCATTATTTTAGCTTATATTATTTATTACTTTCTTTAGCAGCCTATTCATTAGCTGCGTACCTATGTTGCCACAGATTTTTGAATAGTCAACTCTTGTTACTTATGTATCACAAAGGCGTAAGAGAGAAGCAAAGGTCTTTATGATCATGAGCAATGTATCTCGGTATGGAAGTCATGATTTTGTATTCGGTAAAATAGGAAAATATTGTTCTGTTATAAAGGGTCTAGTAAAATCATCAAATCCAATCAGAACGGCAAGGAGTACGGCAGCAGGATTTTTCATAGAGGATGTCGCTTACCGTCTCAAGAGATCCGTTGACTAAACTACCTTTTTATGAGTAGTATTTTGAGTGAGTCTATGCTTGGATTCGAACCCAGAACCTTTGGCTTTAATTGCCAATGGTCTTCCAATTGAGCTATCTGGGTGACATCCCAGCCAACACAATTCACTCAGACACCCATTTTGTAATGCTATCTGGTCTGTTATTTGAAACAGATCGATAGAATAAATTGCAGGTAAAGGAACTCCAATAAACGTAATTACATTTTTATTATTTTTAACACAATCAAACTGATTGGTAAATAAATCATAAGAGTAGTAATTTTTCCAATGGAGTAAAAATGTGTTCAAGCCGCGACTTGAACCCAGAACATTTGGATTTAATTGCCAATGCTCTTCCAATTGAACTATCTGGATGGCATCCCAGCCAACACAGTTACAGCCAAATATACCACCTGTATGATTTATTTACCGATGAGTTTGATTGTGTTAAAAATAATAAAAGTGTAATGACATATCTTATGTGTTGGCATTACGACTAGACCCATAGCCCCCTTTAGGGGGTAGCAGTTCTAGAGGGGACAGTACTAGAACTCCCATGTGTTTTCGTCATTGTTAACTTTGTTGAAATTTTTGGATCTTTTTTAAATATTATAAAATTGACGCTTTTCACACCTATCTTTACTTGTGAAATCAATGTCAGAAGAATTGGAATACTTAAGGAATCTTTCAGAATAAAGAAGAAATGACTCAAAATATAAACGTCATGCATGATTATTTATATGACCTTTTTTATATTAGAGATATAAAATTAATTTATAAATGGGAAAATTACAGAAATTAATTCTAATAATTATTTCTACATGTATGTGCCTTTTTTTAAATGTTTAATATTTTCACAGGCTTTAGGAATAACAGTTAAACAGGGAAATTATTAACTGGGTCTCACTTTTTTATTCATTTTAATTTAAACAAATTTTATACAGCTTAACATAAAATGTCAAACTGAAAATATTTTCAAGCATAAATAAATCAAATGATTGAAATGAAAAATATACAGTAAAGTTATTATTAATTGTATTTACCTTTTTTAATAAAATGTTTTGTGTCTCATAAAAAGTTCATTTTATCAATATTTCTTATTTTTTTAGTGTGGATATTATATGGTATATGCAGTTTTTAAAAAGTTCAAATCTTTAACTTAAACACAGAAAACTTTCTACTAATTAACAACAAAATAATAAATTCAATTCAACAACCCTTGTTTGAATTTTAAGCAATAAAATGCGTCTGGGTATTTCATGTTACAGTTTTATTTAAGGTTGCTCCAAGATTGTTCTCCCTCTTGAAAATGCAAAACTGTGACACGGTTACAAAATAATTATTATTCTTCCATAGGACCCTCATCGCTTAGATATCCTCATTAAGATTCTAGGAAATCAAATAGCGTTTTCCATTTTCTTATAAATGGGATATTTTTTTAATTGAAATCAATTGATACCTGATGACCAGCTTTCTAAATTTCCGTGTAACAAAAATCAGTTTAAAACATCGATTTTAATAGCATTTTTTGAAAGATTCTTCATATTTATCGGGGAAACAAGTAGGAAAAGTTAGAAATTTTTACACAAATATTAAGAAACATTTAAAGATATTTTTGGCTACTGGAAATATGTTTGGTTGTAGCACTGCTATCTAGGAATCTACTTTTTATACAATGATGTCCATTAATCGACTTTAAAGGTTTTCCATGACCCATCAAAAATGGCTGATCTAATTTTCTTGGTAAAAATAAAATTTACAGAAACAAACTTAGAAGCAGTGTTCAAAAATTAGAATATAAGTATAGAGAGAATATTGCAGCTGTATTAGGAAGTTTTTATATAGTTTCTTTTGCACTCAATGTTGATGGATCCTGTTTATCTTGAACATTCTTTTAAAAATGATTTTTTATTTTAAGAACCCATAAATGTCCTTAATTTTGGTAGTAAAGTTATAAAAATTATCTATACAATCGACTCTTTATAATTCAAAGTTGAATAATTCGAAATATTGGTTCATTTGAATTTAGGTTTATACTCCTTAAAAGATATATTCAAATCAATGTTCAAAGTGTCCATATTGTACATCAAACTTTTGAACGATTTGTTTGGATAATTTGAAGATTTTTATTTTCAATCTCATATATTTATTTTATGAGTAAATACTTTATGCTAAACTGTTTATTCTGCAGAGAGAACAATCAGAAAAATGCAATTTCAGTTTAAACGATATTTATTTTCATTTATAAAAACAAAGGAGGGGGGGGGGGATCAATTTTTTTTCTTACGTTTCGGTAGCATTATTTATCTATAGGTAGTGTTGTTTAAATGTGCCATAAATATTTCTTACAAGAAGTGACATCACATTTAGTACATTATTTTGTTTTAAAATTTGTTTCCTGATTTTTTTTTTCTTAAAATTGAAATGTCTGTATTATAATAGATGTTTTAACTACACATACATTTAAATGAAAGTACTACCTCATTTTAATGTACTTATAGAAAAATGTTTATATTTTATTGAGCTGAGTAAGTGAAGCTCTTATATGATCTACTCCAATGCTACATTTTAGTGACTCTACTCCTCCTAAACTGCATATTCAGCCAATTATCATCTAATTCAGCACAGTAATAGATGTCATTGGTTACATGGTTCGCCTAAAAAAAAATCTTACAAAAATCATGTCCTTGAGGAATAATTATATAGAACATAAGTGCCATAAACATAACATTAAAACTCACTAGCTGGTCACTGGTTTTCATATTACATAATCCATATACAGTAGACTCCCTCTAATCTGCCAACCTAAAATCTTCAAATACCTAAAATCCGAATATCGTTTCTGATGTAAACAATGAAACTTACAGTTAAGATGTAGATGTAAAATTCAAGCTTTTTTTTTTTTTTTTTTTTTTTTTTTTTAATATATCATTCTGTACACAGTTTAATATGTAATTCTGGTTAATATGATTCAACTCATGTTTTCTCATGAAGAAAGTATGAATTTATTTTTGAAAAAATTCAAGATAATGCTAATATAAGTGTCGATCACGATATTTTTACTAAATAATTTATATATTAATCAAGCTTTTTTGATTAATAAGTATGGCTAAAAATGAAATAAAATTTTGTTATTTTAAAATTTTGATGTGAATTATTAGTGTAAGGCGAGTTTCACTAAATAATTCAATAAAAAATTATTTCATCACCATTATGTATATTTAGTTATGCAACATTATTTACTTGACCTTTACTTTTAATATTTCTAAATGTATTTTTAATTTTCTTAATTTTTATTATTTTACTTTATTGTAAGCATTCATTATAATTTCCAGTGCATTATTACATTCAAATTACTTTTTAAAAAATTTAAACAAAACAGTGACCAGAAATCTGCAAAATTCTAAAATTTGTACAACCTCTGATTTTAAACTATGCAGATTTAAAGGAGTCTACTGTATATAAAAATCAGTGTGTATATGTTCATACATACAAATCAGCAATTTTTGACAGATTTGTATGAAATTTGATATACATAAGTTTTAGAACTCGGGTAAAATTACTGGCTACTTTAAAAATTTCTCAGACCACTCTTTAGAGAAAGATTCTCCTTATAGATATTTTACTTATCTGGAGTCAGTTGTGAAAAAATTACAGTCTGTATGTTTAGACTTGAATTCCGCACATCAAAGAATATACATAAAGAATTAAATTCCAGAAGTTTTTTGCCTGCACAAGATGGAATCCAAAGAAAAGTTTAATTAATTTTTCATGTGAGTAAGAGATATAAGTAATTTTCCTCACACAGCAGAAAATACTCATAACGCCGATGAAACAAAGCTATATTTTAGAGTATTACCAGAACACACATATTCATTTAAGAGCAAGAGTGCAAAATGCTACAAAATTTCAGTGGAGTACATCACTGTTTTATGCTGTGTTGGTATGGCCAGATAAAAAAGAATGCTTTTAGTTGTTGGAAAAAGTAAATACCCATGTTGCTTCAGAGGGGTTAAAAGGCTTCCGATTGATTACTATGCCAATAAATCAGATGGTTGACAAGCATTATATTTAATGAATGATGTTTCTAGTGGGATAATGAATTGAAACATGATAATCTTCTCTTGCTTGATAACTGCACTGTGTATGATTTAAATGTGTTACTAAAACACATCAATGTTGTATTTTTGCCACTCAGCACAACCTCTCTGATAGAGCTCACAATAAAAGAATTATAAGTGCATTTAACGCCTATTACAGGCATGAAATTACGCTAAAATTGAAAATTAATTTCTTTGTGCAAGATTCTGTGAAGCTGAAAAGGATGACAAACTGTATACTTTAGAAACTATTGAAAAAGCGCATGACAATATGAAGAATGAAGATTATGAGGCCTGGTAGGCGATAGATAAAAGCAATTTGGTTGTCAGTTCTGTAGCTGCAAAGCTCACAGAAACTGAAATTTACAAACAAGTTTGTGAAGAAAGACAAAATATTGATGATGTTGATGATTAGGAGGACGACGAAAGCCAACTATTTGGAGGATCAAGTACAAAGATGAAAATGAGGATTGCATTGAAAATTTTGAAACGAGGTGTAACACATCGCTTTGACAATTTTCAAAAACAATATGAGTATGAACAATTCTTTAATTAACTTTTAAGGGAGAAATGTAAACAACTAAAAATTGCCGAATTCTTTCAATAAATGTTTTCTATCACTTTAAAAGTCATCATTTCAACAAGGATGAGCAATAATTTTCTTAGTAATAATACCACTAGATGTTATATCATTTGGTATTTTTTAAATCACTTATTGTTATCAATCAGATATTGTTATCAAGAACTCGTGGCCTCGAAGTGATCACATTAGGCGGCATCTATTCTATTTTCAAATCTTAATTATCTAATAGATCCATTTTATTTAAATCTAACTTTTTGAAGAAATAAATTACAAAAACATTCAATGAAAAATCGATTACAATAATATTTATTATTATGAATTATAAAATATCTTAAATACTAAAAATATATTATAAATTTAACTAAAATTCCAATTTATTTATAGTATTTCTATAGCATGTGATGTTTTTTGTTTTGACCTCCAGATTTCTTATACAAAAATATTTTATACTTTTAAGTATAGTAACAAACTCAGGTTTTTCTAAAACATATTTTTTATTTTGTTTTATTTTACACTTGAATATGTGTTTTAACAGTACAACAAAGTACTACTAGATTCTGTCAAAATACATTAAATATCTCTTCATTTGAGTTAATCATAAAATAAGTAATGCACTATGAATTTAATTAGGTAAATTATACTTAATCTCCTTAGGGAAATTCTCCCTAATCTCATATTTCCTAATCTCCTGATTTTGTTTTTATATTTGAAAAATAGGGAGGGGATGGAGGAGAAAGACAAGTATGTTTTCTAAAAATTGCAATATTTGGACGGTGATTGTCTATGCTTTATTAAATGGGAAAACTGTGAACTGGAGAACAAGAGATATGATGAAACTGTGCATATAGATATGTTGAAACTGTGCATATAGATATGTTGAAACTGTGCATAATTTAACAACAGAAAAAGAAACATGTGACGTAAACAGATAGATTAAGAACTATGAAGAATAGCAAACACATTGAAGTTAACAACTAAATAAGTAGCTGTGTGCAATTCAAACATAAGAGGTAAGAATGCTTTCTTTTATTACCCTCATGCAGAATTAATATCTAGTGGCAAGAACAGATCCTTCACCTTATATTTCTTTTATCTTCAATGAGTGCAATAAATTGACGTGAGTACACAGGAATCTGTCCCCATTTTTCTCACACGGTCCTGTTTTAGTGAAATTGTGAACAGATTTTTATACTTATGAAAAATCTAATAAGAATTTTGTGAATTTGAAATTATTGTTATACTCATGTTCTTTTTTACTTATTTTTAACAAGATCAGTTATACATATAAAAGCTAGATAATAGGTTCTTGGGTAACTTAGCTGTTTTGTGACAGGTCAAATTTTATTTTAAAATGATTAAATTTGTAAAAAGTTCAGTTTGGAGATGGAAAGGTTTTATAAAAGGTTTATTTTTAAGACAAAAAATTTTATGGGGAATCCGGTTATAAGATGAAAATTTTTGCCAAGAGTCCTGTTTCAAAGATAATTTTGTGAAGGGTCCTTTTTTGGACCCAATTTTTTCCTACACAGATACCTGGTACAAAAATGATGATTTTAAGTTCAAAATTCTCACCAAGTGTTCTTAAAGAGTAAATAGATGAAAAAGAAATAACTTTATCAGTTGCTGAACACTTGATTTAAAGAATAAAGCTACAGATATGTGAAAATATAATGACATAATTATTCCCTAAGATTGGTAGTATATTGCCTAGCTGCAAATATAAAGTATAATAATATTTACCACTTGATTGAGAGAAACAAAGATGAAAATTTAAAAAACTGTAATCTTAAAAAAAAACTTTTTTTCCTCCCTTAAACAAAGAAAAAAAAGAATTAAATTCATTAGTGTCATAATTGAAGTAAAATTGTATGCAGTATCTTTCTTAATATACTATGTAGGGCTGCACCAAATATTCAGTACCTATCCGGTATTCGGTTTGGCTGACTATCCCGATATTCGGCCAAACCGAATACATCAAAAATCCTTTTTAAAAATCTTACAAATCTTCTACTTTTAACTGTCAATTAATAAAGATATTCAGAATACAGTGTATGTCACTCCAGATAAAACTTGGATTTTCATTTTTTATTTTAATAATAATGAAGATATTGTAACTATATTTTCAAGTTTCAATAGAGTTACTTTGATTCCTGTGATATATGATAACATGATGAGAAGTGCTGGAAATTGCCACTAGGGATGCACCGGATGTGAATTTTTGCCGGATACTGGATACTGAATATCCGGTACAAAATTTTACCGAATATCCGGTATCCGGCCAAATACTTTCTTGTTTTTAATTTCAATAGTAATATTTCTATTTTATACTTGCTTAAGAAAGAAAAACTTTAAATTATTATAATTTTATGTCATTCAAATGTTAATAATAGATTTAAACTCATTTATTAAGTTAAAGTTGCTTAAAAAAATACTTTTTACTAATTAAGTATTGAAATTTAATCATGTTTTGTCTTTTGCCTATTCTAATATACATATTAGTAGTTTTTTTTTTTCTTTTATTCAGGCTCATTGAACATAAAAAGATAAACAATTATGTAATTTCTCTGTTTTTCATACTTATAAATCTTTGTTATTCATAAATACTAATCATCCTATTGAAGTGTCTTTTTCTTTTCTTACATACGCATACATATTATTACTTACTTTTTCTATGACAAATGTTTTCTAACAAAATTTAAATAGAAAAACTACTCATTGCAAGTATCTTATTTTGTAGTAGAAAGGGGACAGTGAGAAAGTCAAGAAACTGGCACAATTCTTTTCATGATCAGTATAATTTTACCACAGCTGGTCTTCCATCCATATACAAAATATTGACAAGAGATCCAATAAAATCATTTTTACTTTAGAATTGTTGAAAACACAAGAAAAAGAAACAACCAGAGAAGTGAACGCTTATTCTCAGAAAAAGGAAAATATTTGTGATAAAGAACATAACAGAGCCTGAAAATGCTGAGCACCATAACTTGCCTTTAATTATAAATAATTTGTTGTCATATTTTAAATATTATACTTTCATTTATATATAAATCCTATAATTTCATTTTTTCTTTCTACTAACATTGTTTTAACAGGATAATGTTGATCAGAAGCAAATTAATTTTGCACTAACTTTTTCTGATAATGTTAAGAAATGAGTCACTATTCGGCAACCGGATATTGAAGTATTCGGCCGGACCGGATATCCGGTTTGAGTGCCGAATAAGCAGGATATCCAGCAGGAGACGGATATCCGGTGCATCCCTAATAGGGATGCACCGGATGTGAATATTTGCCGGATACCGGATACCGAATATCCGGCACAAAATTTTACCAAATATTTGGTATCCGGCCGAATACTTTCTTGTTTTTAATTTCAATAGTAATATTTCTATTTTATACTTGCTTAAGAAAGAAAAACTTTAAATTATTATAATTTTATGTCATTCAAATGTTAATAATAGATTTAAACTCATTTATTAAATTATAGTTGCTTAAAAACAAATTCTTTTTACTAATTAAGTATTGAAATTTAATCATGTTTTGTCTTTTGCCTATTCTAATATACATATTAGTAGTTTTTTTCTTTTATTCAGGGTCATTGAACATAAAAAGGCAAACAAGTAATTTCTCTGTTTTTCATACTTATAAATCTGTGTTATTTATAAATACTAAACATTCTATTGAAGCGTCTTTTTCTTTTCTTACATACTCGTACATATTATTACTTACTTTTTCTATGACGAATGTTTTCTAAAAAAATTTAAATAGAGAAACTACTCATTGCAAGTATCTTGTTTTATAGTAGAAAGGGGACAGTGAACTAACTATTCAAGAAAGTGGCACAGTTCTTTCCATGATCAGTATTATTTTACCACAGCTGGTCTTCCATCCATATACAAAATATTGACAAAAGATTCAATAAAATTTACTTTAGAATTGTTGAAAACACAAGAAAAAGAGACAACCAGAGAAGTGAACACTTATTCTCAGAAGACTGAAAATATTTGTGATCAAAAACATAACAGAGCCCGAAAATGCTGAGCACCATAACTTGCCTTTAATTATAAATAATTTGTTGTCATATTTTAAATATTATACTTTCATCTTACTTATAATAAAATCCAAAGGCGAGAAAGTGTCTGTAACGGTACCGGGCTGTACCACTCTGGTCTGCGAGTCGATCGTAGTTAAATGCCATGTTAGGCTTAAGGAAAAAAATATACTAACATATAACTAAACATATACAACTAAATGTTAATTTCTTCTACGTGAAATCATGTCTGTTCTTCATATTTTCACATATAACATGTATATCTTATCCAATTATAATGTATTAAATTCCAAATTAAAAATAAGCTGTTATAGACATCAGATTACTAAATATAAACAAACAAGCACTGTTGCCATTCGGAATTTCCGAATAGTGAAACAAATGAATGACTCTTTGAACACTTCAGTAAAAAAAATATAGGTTAATTATCTGATTCTGTTCTTAAAATATTTGTAAAAGCATATTAAAGTCTTTAAATATTTTAATTTTGTTTAAAATCTTCAAAAACTATTTTTGCAGCCATCTTTCGTCAATTAATATAAACAATCGAACTTTGTTAAAAATACAAGTTAATATTTGCATTAATTAGCATATTAAAATTTAATGTGAATTTTTCAGAAATTACATTTCACTTTGCTAAATTATTATTATTATTATTTGAAAAAAAAAAAAAATGTGGCGAGTCATTCACTTTTGAGAATCATTCATCAAAATTATTTGTACTGTACAGATTGCCAATTGGCAACGTGTGTTTTACTGTTTTGTTTTAACATCTTTGTTGATCTTTTAAATGCTGTTTTAAACACGCGGTTGTGGATCATTCGGGACTACAGCCGTGCAGCTATAGGTCTCAACCCTTCCCCCCCCCACGTTCAAAGTTCAAACATGCGGTGGATCTGTTCAATCTGTTGAATCTGTTCAATCAAATCAGTTTTTATTGTTTTTTATATAGTTTAAAGATCATTTTAGCGATGCCTGATGAAAATGATGAAACACCGATTGAACGTAGACGGCAATTAATTAGAGAAAGACAGTCAAGGTGGTTTGCTTGGCAATCACAAGCAACATTGGACCGCATAAGGGAAGATGGCGCCATCTACTGGTAGATAATGCAAACAAAGTTTGAAATTTTGTTTCCATCGTAAATAAAATTATTTTTTTCTTATGAAACGTAATTAAAATATAAGGAATAAATAGTACCGAGTAATTTCCATTTAATTTTGCTTATATAATCAAAAAATGAGCTATGTGGTGAGTCAAGCTCTTTAGAAACTCATTGATAACACTTTTTTACAGAAAATTTCACTCATGGATTTTTTATTTATTTATTTATTTATTTTTTAATGTTTAATTTGAATGTTTTGTCCATTCGTTGAACTATTTCAAAAATTGAATATTGAGTCAATATCCTGTCATTTTTGACAGGGGGTATATACTAGTTTATAAATAAATCCTATAATTTCACTTTTGTGAAAATATGAATATTTATTTATACTAACATTGTTTTAACAGGATAATGTTGGTAAGAAGCAAATTAATTTTGGACTAACTTTTTCTGATAATGTTAAAAAATGAGTCACTATTCGGCAACCGGATATTGAAGTATTCGGCCGGACCAGATATCCGGTTTTAGTGCCGAATAAGCAGGATATCCGGCAGGAGACGGATATCCGGTGCATCCCTATTTTTAATGCCTTTAAACTATGAAATATAAAAATATTCATCTAACTGAATATTCGGTATTCGGCCGAATTGTTACTATTCGACTGGCCGAATATTTGGTATTTGGCGACAGTTACTATTCGGCTGGCCGAATATTCAGTATTCGGCCAAAATCACTATTCGGTGCATCCCTAATACCATGTTTCACAAAAATACACACATAAAACCACAAAGAATTAAATTAATAGATTTTAATAAATTGACTAAAATCACGATACACATTTGTCATTTTTGTCTTCTTTAGATGAGTATTTTTTTCCTACAAACATTAAAAACATTAATGCTGGTAGATGGATCAAACTTAAACGAAATAATTTTCTTGAGCTTGCACTGTCACCTTTTTTGTAAAACTGCCAGGAACAATAAATTAAGTAACAATTTAATGGAAGGGAATCAAATGCAAATGTCCAAGTTGTTAAATCAATAACAGGAGCAAGAGTGCAAAGGCCAAGCAGAAGAAAACTATGACGAAGGGCTGTGCGCCGACAAAGTGCAGGATCAACTACTGATGTCATTCGATAACCAGCCCTTGAATACTCTGACCTCAAGTTCCAGGATAACGCATTAAAATGAGGAAACTGCCATGCATAGAGAATGGCACCTAGCAGAAGGCCACCTATTAAAAAAAGGGGAAATATTTATGTTATCTTTAAAGTAGAAAAAAATTAATAAAGAACATAAAGTAACTTTAAAAATAGGTTAAACTTTCAAAAAATAAAAATGGGCAATAACACTTACATAATACTTACATATTACAGTAAATTCTGTCTAAGGCGGACTCTGTGTAAGCCGGAATTTTGTCTAACGCGGAAAATTTTGCAAGTCCCGGCAAACACATAGGAAATAACATTAATTCATGCTCCAGAAGCCGGAATTTGCCTAACGCGGAAACGGAAAGGTTTTTAAAGTCCCATCGAAATCAAAATTTCACATAAGATGGAAAAAAAAATTAAAAAATGAAAGCCATTTGGTTTATGAAACTTCAAAACTGATATACATACATCAAATGCTCAACATTTTAATTAAATTTCGTAATAGATTAATAAAGTTGATTCATCAGAACGGAAAATGTTTAAATATTTAAGGAATAATTTTTTATTCTATTATTTCTTATATATAAGCAAAATGATTTTCCTCTTAAAAAAAAAGAAAGAAAAAACATCATACCAAGTACATTTTTTACATTTATCTCAATTAATTATTCAAAAATAGAAATTGATAAAAAAAAATCCCTATACTTTTACTATATTTTACTATCCCTATACTATACCTTAACATTTCTCTCTTTTTCATTGTATTAGCGAAATAATATCACTTTTTTTGCTTGCTTCGGATTTTGAGTTCTGATCATTGTTTATGGCAATAAGTCATTTGGTCCCCATAACTCTTTGTCTAATGTGAGAGGGAGAGGAGGGTGGAAGCTACAATCATTTACATTCTGTATGAGGTACTGGTTGTGGTTTCAGAGGGGGGGAAGATAATAACGGACTTGCAATATGCTACTGAAAAATGCTTGGTAAAAAGAAAGACAAAACAAGCATCGATAAAAGATTATTTTTCGACTGTTTAAAAACTACTATGCCACTATGTGAAATATGAAGTAGTTGTTAAGGTAAATGATTTTCATTAACTTTTAAAATGGAAGAAATTTATCATTGGTACTACTATTTATTTTATTATTCATATCATGTTTTTGAGATTAATAATAAATTTAATAAGACGTATAATTTCATTTAAAACTGTACTAAAGATTACGAACGTAAAAATATGACTTGCGCATATATATTTTATTTATTTATTTTGGCTGTTTTGCATAAGGCGGAATATTGTCTACGGCGGAAAATTTTCTCGGTCCCGATTGATTCCGCCTTAGACAGAGTTTACTGTATTTTATTTAAATAAAATATATACAGAATTAATTATTTAATTGATAACCACTACATTATTAAAATTTATAAATTTACTCTTTTAATGCTAAATTTAATAATCTTAGGAGAATCTGTATTATAAAGCAAAAACATGTTCGTGAGTAATGCTGATGTCATATTGATGTTGGCAATGACCTGAATAATTAATTTTGTTTTTATCAGAAATTTATTAACTTCTAAACATCACACTATTTTTAATTGTGCACATTTGAAAAAGGAAAAAAAAATCTTCTTTAAATGCAATTTGTTTAAAAACTGTATCAGAATTTACTGATTTTTTAAACTGTTTTTAAAATAATTTTCAAACATGATTTTTTTTTTTTTATCTATCTCTATCATGTGCACATGATAAAGATAGATTACGAAGATTAACCTGTTTGCACTTAATTGTGTTTGTGTTGTTGTAATTGTTGTTTGTTACCTGTTTTCACTTAATTGATTAAATTTGTGAAAAGTTCAGTTTGGAGATGAAAAGGTTTTGTAAAAGGTTATTTTTAAGACAAAGAATTTCATGAAGCATCCTGTAATGAAAATTCTGTATTAAGGAAAATGTTGTGACCTAATTTTTTTCTAAACAGATACCTGGTACAAAAATGATGATTTTAAGTTCGAAATTCTTGTCGAAGAGTAAATAGACAAAAAAGAAATAAGCTTTATCAGATGCTGAACACTTGATTTCAAGAATAAAGCTACAGATATCTCATAAATGTCATGACTATGACCAAAAGTCATAACCACTTATAATAAATATACATATTTCAGCACCAGTTACTGGTTATTATTGTTTTTGTTTTTTTTATCAACCAATTTTTATTTGCTACCTTATACATCCAATATTATATTTCATATCCCTCTATAAAGCAAACTTTTAATCCTCTGACTGTTGAGCAAAAGGGCTAAATTGTAATGTTGTTTTCTCTGTATTTTATTTTAAATGCTAAAAAAAGGTGATTATTCCAAAATTATATAAAAAAAATTAATTATATATACAAATGTAAACCTTGTAGATATCAATAATTACTCAATGTATTAAAACTGCATTATATTTGTAGAATAATATTAATTTAAAAATGCTTGTATTGCAGTGAAACCTGGAGCTTAGTGAACACATTAACATGGGCTTGTCAGTGCGAGGGTTAAGAATAGTTTTTTTTTTTTTTTTATTCAAAAAATATGAAATAGGTTTTTTTTTAAATAAATTATTAAAGAAAGTAAGGGCATGGATTTTTATACTCTGAAATGCAAAGAAACAGAAAAAAAATCCAGCATGGGTTTGTTAAGAAACTCCCTTCATCGCCTAAATCCATTCCCATGCTGATGCAGGTGACCTTACAGTAGGGAGCTTTTTTCTTTTTATTCAGTGTGTAGAATTTGTTTGGAAAAACAGACTAGCATAGTGAAATAAAGATATATTTAAAGTAACCCCAGGAAATGATAAGGGAATTTTAGACAATGTTGAATTCAGGAAGTGGCTGGAAGAACATTTCTTTCCTCTCTGAAGCATCAAAATCCCCCTCCCCCCCCCCCCACACACACACAGAAGATATGGGATTTTATGCTTATTAATGATTTAAAAGTGTAATCCCGCACAACCTCCCGAACTCCACAATGTTTCCCCCCCCCTACCCCTCAGAGATGCAAATGCCTGAATTCAACACTGATTTTAGCTATACTTAAGGCTATTATTCCAGTCCCAGAAAATGTGGAGTGAGTCAGCTAGTACACTATAAACATATCACAGTAACATGAAACATATTACTTACAAGCATTTTCAGATGTGGTCCGATTTTAAAATAAATAAAACTTGATGACTGAACAGTAAGTTTTGCAATTGTTAAGCTTTAAGTAAAACATGATCAATAAACAGATGGAAAAAAATAACCTTATAAAAGAAAAATTTTACGTAATATTTGATGTAACTTAATAATTGTCTCTTAATAATTGAAAACAAAGAAAAGTTTTATGAAAACAAAAAAAACAAATGCCACCTCAATATGACAATAAATATTGTAGTATTAGGTTAAAATCAAGATGAAACAACACAAAATTACAACATAAAAGAAACATCATTATGGGTAGTTGTATTTTTACTTAATAAAAATGTAATAATAGACTGATATAGTTTTATAATAGACTAATATTTAACCTCTTTCATAAAACACACACACACAAAAAAAAAAAAGAAAAAAGATATGTTTTTTCAGATTATGGTATTTTCTATATACAAATTTTGAAATTCAATCCTCATACTGGAATATAAAATGTACTATATATTTTTTTAAACATAACTTTTAGAAACAAAATAGTTAACATGTCATTTAATTTAAAAGCAACTAATTTTATAAATAATATCAGATTTACCTGGACTTAAATACCCGGTACATGCAGTCCATCCCATAATTGGGGGTATTGCTCCAACAACAGATCCTAACCAAGTATTAGTTATACTGCAACGTTTTAAAGGTGTATATACAGATGTATACAGTAAAAGATTTGTTGCACCGAGAGCAGCTGTTAAAGCATTTGTACCAAAGTAAAGGGTGGTTAAGCCAATAGTTGCACTGCATACAGAAAAAGTAATAGCATGAAGAGGCCTAATTAAAAAGAGAAAATTATACTACAAAGCTGAAAAGTTAGAAATATCAAGCATTTTAAAAAACAAAAAATCTATGTACAATGTCTTCTCACATATATAATCAAAAGGACAGATTTAAAAACCATACACGATTGACAAGATCACATTATATCACAAATCTAAAAATTTAAAGTATTCAATATTTTAATAAGCAAAACATCTATGTAGAATTACCTCTCATTAATATGCAATTAAAGAAATCCACTTAAAGAATCGAAGAATACAGAGATGAATGTGTTAATTCCATTAGAGAAATTTCAAAATTTGCAGAAACTTTTAGAGAACTGAATAAAATAAATCCTTTTTCCTCTTTCATTTACTACTATGAACTCTACTTATTAGGTAATCATAAAATTTATATTTTCATAAGTAAATTGATAAACATTTGCCTTGAAGAGATAGTATTAAGTATTTTGTTAATTCTCAATCAGTCAACAAGTTGTTAGATAAAAATTAAATTATTCTATTAGGATTTGTAGAATCTTGTAACAAGTATTTTTGCAATCCATTATAAATTATCAATAAACAAGTTTAAAAAACAAATTTATATACCCCCCCCCCCCCCCCAAATAGACAAATTATAATAATTTATTTCTCCCAATTATTGAATAAAACTCCCAAAAATTAAGTTTAACATTAATTTTTCTATCTTTCTTGGGCATGTATGAAATATTTACTGCACCCTTTTAATTTTGATGGAGTCCATATCAGAAATGACTCTTGCAAATTGAATTTTTAAGCTATTGTTTATGATATTTTGGATCAATTTCTGCTGAAAAAAAAAGAGAGAGATTTAGTAATTTTTATTTTGAATGAGACTTAACTTTCACTTTTCATCTTTGCAACTTGCAATGAGAATAAAAATTGCATATACAACTTGGCTATCTATAAATTTAACTACAGATCAAGGAAGATTATGCACATGAATGCAATAACATTAAGAAAAGAAAAAAACAATTATAGAATTAAAATGGAAAATAAACAAAGAGTGCTGTACTAACCCTAGAGATTGTGAATTGTGCTCATTTCCAGAAATGCTCCATAGACTATAACACTTCTGTATATAAAATGCAAAATTCTTTAATAGTTATGCTGGCCTTTCATTTGTATAATTAAGCCTCACAAACAACTAATTATACAGTGGAAATTAAAACATACTTTTAAAAAAATGATGAGTTTTGAGTTACAAAGAACAGCAAAATTTTAAATAATTTGCCAGAATACTTATCTCAGCGTTAAAAAAAAAAAAAATCAATACATGTGCATATAATAGATGATCAGATAAAGAGAAAAAAATAACCACTCAGTCTGAAATCCTGCCTTTTATATACAATTCATAATATTCTACACAAATAAAGTTACACAAAATTGTCCTCATTAAGTACATTAGAACTTGAAAATGAAATATCATTGCTTGCTACATTGTGACATCACTCCACATCACTACTTAAAGACAAATGAAACATTATTGGTGATTATAGAACAATAGTAACTAAACACTGAAAAAAACTTATTTACACCTTCAGCATTGCATAAACAATATTTTACATTTAAAGTAAGTTGTCAGATGAATGGTTAAAACCTGGGATATGCCATATACAAAACAGACAAGTAATTAAATTATTATTCATCAGACGTTTATTTATGTTTTATATGTTTGGCTTAAAAAATATATATGACAGATATGAATTTATTTATAAAATACTGAAATACTTTCATGCAATACTGAGACAAATTATAGCTTATAAAAGAGATATCTAAAATTCTCATTTTCTCATACAAGGGGATTGAGAAATATGTGTATAATAGGCAAATGTATGCAGTATGTTCTGATAACATACCAACAAACTCAGAGAGTTGTCAGTAGACATTAACAGGAACAAAAATTGTAATGGAACATGGTATCGTAAACCACGTTTAGTCGGTGAAAATCGCAAAAATACGTATTCAGGTTCTGCCTCCTGAGGAGAAGGAAACGGATGTTAATTAATTACTGGGTGTGTTCATGGGATCACTCATGATATCTAACATAAGCAGTTTTGCAAAATACATGTGCTGGAATAGAAGTATATAATGAATCAGTTCTATCTTTCAATACTTATATCAAGCTTCATAAAAGAACTTCAAAATATGTTGAGTGATGTTTAAAAGTCTTGAATGCCATTAAATAGCTTTCGTATCGATTCGAACTCTTTTATTAAAAAATATTCTAATTTATAAACAACAAGATTAGTAAAAAGTTTCCAAAAATCTAACAAGTTAAAAGGATTAATAAATTAGGAGTCCAGCTCATATGTATCACTATGACAAGGTAAACAAAACAAATTCCAGGCTTTAATTTAATCATAACCCCACCCCCATGGGCTTTCTTCACAAGCTATTTCATGTCTGCTATGCCTGGAAGTACAACACATCCCCTCTAAAACCCTCAACTGCTGCTCTACAAATATGAATTAAACAGTTAAAAGTCACAGATAAATCAAAGAATGACAATTGCAGTTAAATAACAGATTAATTATGCAGGAAGGGGCGAAAAACATGCCAGTACTTCCTTAGTGAGGCCAGAAACTTAATCCAGTTTAACTGGGATACTATTATATACAGGTCTTGACAAATGAGGTCACCAGGTCACGAATGGCGATCAAGTTTTCTTATCTGGCGACCAAGTTAGTTAATCTGCAAATGTTAAAATAATAAAATCAGAATTATCTGACTGACTTCAACAGGAAAATAAGGAAAAAATTGTTTTCCTGCTTCTCTATTTCATCGATCCCCTATTGACATTTGAAGCATTCGTCAATCAGCATTTCCTGAATATGCCAGTTAATTAAGTATTTAGAGTATTTCTTTCTTTCAGAGATCAATAATTTTGATAAGTTTCATTAGAAAACTTAGTTTATATTATCACATTCTAAATTATGTACTATTCTAAACTACGTAACTAATTATTCTAAACTATACTTGTTATTATTTTTTCTCTATTAATTGATAAAAGCTTTCGTGCTTTTTGAAATTCAATGAAGAAAAGGGGGGGGGGTAATATTTTTTACTGGCGACTAGAATTTTTTGCTGGCTATCCGATTTCCTCACATTTGTAAAGCCCTGCTTATATAGCAAGATTTAAAATGGCAGTTATATGATTTTTAAATCCAGGATTCCAAAATCATCTTTCATCCAATGGCAGCTATGTTTGTTTACTTTTTGAGCACATGTACTTACAACTTTACATGATGCAGGTGCTTGAAAACTACATTTATTTCATTATATTAAATATAGATCAGCCATTAAGTAGAAAACAATAAAACTTTAATTGTTAATTAATTTAACTTGTATCCTTAATTTATAACACTTTGAAAAACTTTATACCAGTCACAACTAACATGTTTTAAAAGTACAAACATGAAAATTGGTTAGAGAGAGAGCTGGAAAAACTAAACGAGAAAATTGCTTTTTATATTTTACAAACAACATCTTATTATAACTGATAGATTTTATTTTCGTTTACTATAAAAATGAACTAAACCTTTAATAAATCACAATAAATGGACACCTTTTCTCAGAGTCTCTGCTCAATCAAATAACCAACTTTTATAAAAAGAAAACCTACCACCCTGCAGTGCTTTAGTGAAAATATCTACTATATTTATATTACCAGATAGGTATTCAAAAATGAATTTTCTAAATTTTCTTTTACAAAATAAAACCTTCTATTAATGTACTTTGTTTTACTTTTCTCCATATGATTTTTAGAAAGAAAAATTTTCTGTTCTCCTTAAACAATCAACATAATTTTTTTCCACAGTCAGATAAAGACATATACTTGGCCGCTATGCTAGAGAGAGCTGTACATTTTTGCATAGTAATGCTCCAGGTAATACGTACCTCATCCCCAAATATAGCATACTATGATGTCGCATCATATATTATTCAATTTTTGCAATTATTCATCTCTCATTTAATTCCCTTTTCCAAATTTGTTCCCCTTTTTCATTATTTTAACGCTTACTGTTCTACAAAATACTTTTTCATCTTCATTTCCCACTATTTATTTTCAAAATCACGTTTCACGGCTAACTACAGTCTCCATCATTATTACAATGAGGTTTTAAAAGCAATGAAAAAAATCTTATTAAATGTTATTAAATAGCAAAAAAAAAAAAAATTGAGAAGATCAAGGATAGACACAATACTGGTGTAGTGACTGTTACATAGCCTTTATGATTCAGAAAAAAAAGCTGCACAATGAAAAAGGCATAACGTACATGAAAGGAGCAGAGTTAAATTGGAGGCCAAAATATTTCTTTTAGTTTTTGTTTTTATCTGATTTAAGCGTTTGATCGCACGTCAGGACTAAAGATGAGAATTTGCGTGGGAGCAGAAAAGCTGATCTAATTCTTTTATTTGTTCTGAATAAGAACGCAGAGAGCTTAAATAAAATTTATCAAAACTTTAATAAATGAATTATAGAAAGGGAAATTTATTAAAGTAAAAAAATAGCTACTTTAAAACTATATGTGATGTGAAATCACATCTTTTTTTTTTTTATCTTTTTTTTAAATAAAGTAAAACTTTCATAACAGATGCTTCTATTTATCTAACACACTTTTTAAATCCCCAACAACTACATATATTTGTATGTTTTTACCTCTGAATAGCAGATACCTCCAAATAGCAGACAAATTCCAGAATCCCCATGCGTCTGCCATACAAATGTTTTACTGTATATGTATATAAATAAAGCCCTTAAAGTGTGTTGTGTAAATTTTATAGCAGCTTAAAATTAATTTAGGCTTCAGTTACAACTACTAAAGACAATCGAAATAAAAAGGGCTATTTCTTCTCATATTTTTAAAATCTAAATTATTCTTCAAACTCTTTTGGAAGGGTTAACTCTTTCCATGCAAGATGGATTGGCTGGTGAAAAATATGAATCTACGCTATTAAAAGTAAAAAATAAACCTTGTATGAATGTTTTTATATAATTATGTCTTTCTTCATGAACCAAGTAAATTAGATACAAGCACATTAAAATTTCAATATTTTAACTGTTTAAACAGCTACAGAAAAACCTCTGAAGAGCAGACACTTCAGGCCCCAGAATTCATCCACTATTCAAAAGTAAAAACACACAAATACATATATATATGCTGGGGAATTGAAAAAGTATTTGGTAAATAGAGGTTTCTGTTATTCGGAAGCATCTGCTATGGAGGATTTGCATACATTATTTTGTATACATTAATTCCTAAATTATTTATTATTTATCCTAAATTCAGATACTTAAAAAGACATTTGTAAATCTACCGTATTTCCGCGGCACATATGAGTTTAAAAGTATAAAATATTCTGAATGCGGCTCTTACGCCAGGGCGGTGGGTACAGTGATTTTTTTTTTTCATAGGGATGTCTTATAATACTTGTTTTTTTCCATATCGATATCTTACGATGCCATTTTTACCTCTTTGATCAACTTTCACATGCGCTCAAACTTGTAAAAAAATGTTAGAAAACGTCGGCAAACCGCGGATGTCCGTGAAAGGTTATTTGCTTATTTTTGAGAAATCAGTGGGTGAAAACTGTTGATTTCATCAGCTCTCAGGTTAAAAATGATTATGTTTCCTGTGCACCCATGAATAAACACTCTATCTTTGGGATATTAGAATGGATATAGAGCCATCGCGACCTTTTTCGCTAATGTTGGAAATATTTTGTTTTAGTAGTAAGTTTAGCTTACCATTTGCTCAAATATTTTCCTCTTAAACTATATGCTCGTTCACCCTTTCAGAGAACGCACTTTTGTTTCAGTGCCATTGCTTGTTTACCTTTTTGCTAACACTTTTTCTAAGTTTAGTTGTCTCACGATTACTTCATCATCTGATAAATTGTTTTTACAGGTCATATAGGTGGCGCTGGTGTTCCGCGGTTGTGTGATGCCGTACTTTTTATGATGTAGGCTGCACCTTGATTCGTCTGAATAACTATTGTTTGTTTCAAGGTTCATATGCAAATGTCTTTGAAATTTTAACGTGTCTTTTGTCAAACGGAATCTCCCTCCCCCTTTAAAAAATGAAAAAAAAAACAGGAACACTACTTGTTATGCTGACGTGGTTTCAGTAAAGTCGCTATAGGATATTTTTGTATATATTTATTTTTCCGGCACTTGAAGTGAAAATATTTATATGTATATATTAATAATAATACGATATTTCTTTATATTTAATTACTAGTTTAATTCATTTTTTGTGGCGTTTAAGTGAAAATATTTATAAATAAATTTGATTTTCTTGGGTGCGGTGCTTACGTGGATATATTTAAAAAATAGATTTTCATAGATGTGGCGCATAAGTGGATATACTTTTTCTTAAAAACAGATTTTCATCGGTGCGGCGCTTACGATATATGCGGCAGATAATCCCGAAAATATGATAAGTAAAAATGTCCATGTGACTGAATTGTATGTCTTCAAAAGTGTCTACTTATAGAGGAAGTTTCTGTTGAGTAGGGTTGTAACTAGGGGGAGGGGGGGGAGAGCAGGGCATATGCCACAAGCACAAGAGCCGAAGAATGTGCCAAAAGATTTTGCTCATCATTCAATACAAAAAAAAAATAACTAAATTTGGGCAAAAAAGACATGCAATAGGACAATGCAAAGTAAAAATATATTCTTTTGTTAATTTTATACTATTTACGTTTATACAAGTCCTTTTAGAGGACCGTTTTTACAACTAGGTGACTGCCTAGGGATGCCAGAACAGTGGGACGTTTGTACATCAGATGAAATTGCCATTCATTTATAATTTATGTTTAAAATGAAAATGATTGAAAATAAGTTAATGGAGTTATTTTTCTGTTTTGGGGCAATTTGAATAGTTTCTTGTTAATTTTATTAAAATTCGACTGTTATGTTTGGCTTTGCATATAGTAAGTATGTATGTATTTATAAGGGGTGCATGAATATTCTTTGCCTAGAAATACCACGCACCCTTACACTGGTCTTGGGCTTTGAAACTCTTTAGAAGAGTAATAAAATAAGTTACAACTGACCATAGAGCCTCTGTAAAAAGAAAGTTTAAAGAAATAATTTATGACTTTTGTGCATCTATTCGGAGAAACTGCTACTTTTCTGTTTACCAAATTTAAACTGTTATTTATTTTACTTTTTTACGATAAGCTGAATTTTCCATGTTCTTAAAATTAAGCACTTATTTCCTATTAAAGTTTGAAGAAAAACAAGTAAAATTAAAACTAGCATGTAAAATGTGCAGATTTTGAAACTTAAAATAATTGTCAAATTCAAGAAAAATGCAAAAATTTACAATATCAAAATATTTCTCATTCAAAACATAAACCTACTCTATCACGGAGGATCACTGAAATAGCATGTCGATAAATACTACAAATAAGTTAAGATGTCCACTAATACTACTTTTTATGTCATGTTATAGCCATATTTCTGGATATAAGAAATCTAATAGAGATAACAGAAATTTATATTTACTTAATAAATCTGTTTAATTTGAATTTTGAAAATTCAATGATTTCGATTTTAGTCCTTTACACTGAGATAAATCTGCTAAAGTATTTTCATGAAATTAATTGAAAAATCTGATAGTTTACAGTCATAGAACTATTATCTGGAAATATATAGGACCATAGTTTGTGCATTTTAGTCATGCAATGACCTTCCTAGCATAGGTCAGTTTATTTCTATGCAATATGATTGGTGTAACATCTATACATACTGTAGGAATTACTAAAAAAAAAATCCATTTACCACTCTTTTAAAAATATATATGCATCTGGTTATCAAATTAGCCTAAATTAATATGAAATTTATTATTTGTATACTTTTTAAAATCACGATTCATATAGGCTGTCTATAAGAACATTGAATGGCTCATGGTGACTTGATCTTCAAAATTTTTATTTTAAGGTATAATTCAGTTTAAATTCTTTTGTAGTACATACCTTCCAATCTTCTTCCATGACAAAATAACAATGATTTAGTCCTCAACCATTTACAATGCCGTAACTTCCAAAATATTGGTTTGAGATGATTTTTTTTCATGTGTAATAGGAATATATCATTAACTCAGAGTATTTTTATTTTTAAAAATTCATTCTTAGACAGATGACTCAAGCACAAGTCTGCCACATTTTGTTCACAATTTACACATAAAACCTGCCAAAATGTATCTTGTATATAATAAAATTTTGCCATAAACAGACAATGTTCATGATTTTAACAAAAAGAATACAATGCAATTACAATAGATTGTGTAGCCTGCTTAGACAGAAACCTGTCTAAAAAGGAGTTTTTCTGACGTGATTTGCGATTCATCTAAGCAGATTTTACTGTAATTGGAAAATATGTTTCAAATTATTTTTAAAAAATGTTTATCTAATAAAATCTCAATTCTGAAATTTACATAGTAATATAAATAAAGAAATGGTTATAAGAGAGTCTAATGTGGGAAGGGGGAGATGATTTTAGACAGTGGCAATTTTGGCTCTATTGTGGTAGAGGAAGGAATATTCATGGATTGATAAATCTTTTGCAGTCCACAAGAGAAAATATAATAGCATGCTTCTTTGTACAGTGATACAATTTTAAAAAATGAAGTTTTTCAGAAAAGGCAAAAACCGTCTTCAGTCAGTTTCAGAAAACAAATTGATATTTAAAAAAAAAAAATGAATCTGGAAATAAATCAAAGATTCTATATCTGGAGTCAAATTACTTCAATATGAGCCATGTAACATTCATTAATATGAAGATGCATAGACAGTAGGTTTGTATAACATCATAAGCAAAAAATTATTTTATATTAGTTGAAAAAAAAAATTCCTGAAGAAAATGCTAAATTTGCATACATTGAAAATCTTAATATTGTCTATAATACAAATATCCTACAAGATATTTTCAGTTTCTGTGTTATTAACAAAACAATCATAACTTGTATTATTATAAATCTTATAAATCAAAACGAAAAGGGATTTCCGTCAAATTCACTTTTCACACGAATTTGCCCCATTTGCACATGCCTAAACTTAAATCTAGAACCTAACCAGTTTTAGAGCACAAAACTTTACATGGTTGAGAAAGGCTCTCAATCATTCTCACTCAACAAAGTCCCTGGATACCTGAGTTGAGGAAAAACAACGAGAGATAAACAATATCTGAACTTACAAGGAGACCGCCAAACATGATGCGCACAGATTTTGATGATTTTAAAGTATGTTGTAGGGGTCATACCCCTAACTATTCAGGTCAAAGGTTTCCTTCAAATGGGCTTTAGTTTTCGAGAAATTTCGGGTTAAAGTTTAGCGTGCATTTCAAATGCCATTACTTCGCAATCCTGGACAAGGTCTCCATGGTGCTGTGGTAGCGCGCGCGACTTGAGAGCCGGAGATGGGGGTTCTGTCCTCTCCTGTGACTTTTACCTTTTTTAATCAATTTTATATGTTTTTCACGTTATAAGTTTTATTCAGATTTATGAATTCTGCATCTTTGAACTTTTTGATATCTTCCTAATAAATTCCATTTACATTTTCGAATTTTTCGTGATATTTTACATTTTTTTTTTCTTTTTTGTGCAGTTTTGAAATTAATATTTCACAAAATTCCAAACTAATTTATGTCTAGATTTTGTTTATTATTTTTATTATTATTTACCCTTTATATTTTAATAACCGTTCTAAAATAATACTTTTTTTTTAACTTTATGAAATTTTAAATAAAATTTTATATTCTTTTATAATTTATACAAAATATTTTTATTTCAAATCTTCTAAAGGTATGTATGATTAGGTAATTTCAACAACATATCTTGAAAGGAGTAACAAAATATTAAAGCAATAACGCTTATATCCAAGTTTTAGCCAGTTATGTATGTATATACATATATATATATATATATTGTTATTTAAATACATTTAACTGTAAAGTTCAAACTCAACATCATTTTTGATTTGCACAAATAAAAAATAATATATTACAATTAATTTTTTTAAAATTCTAACAAGTCGATGACATACAGAAAAATTCAATTAGAAATGAAAAATCGTTTGTAAATTACAATAGATATAAAAAATACCTGAAAAAAAATCGCATGCAATGACTTTTACGGTAATATCAGAATAAATACAATTTTCTTTTTATCCATTTCGTTTAATCCTTTGCAGACAATTACCACGTTTTGAAATAATTTCTTTTCCAAATTTAATGCATTTTTTAATATTTATCACAATTTAAGTATTTTTAAAGAAAATTACCACGTTTGAAATAATTTCTTTTCCAAATTTAATGCATTTTAAAATAAATTTATCACAATTTAAGTATTTAAAGAATATAAAATATGCTAATTTATACATTCTTCCAATATTGTTAAAACAATTTACGTAAAGAATATATTTAAAGGCGATTTTTAAGGCGGACTTTGTTTAGAATATTTTTGCGATATGTATCACACAATTAGTTCCATGTTTAATAAACTAAAAATGTCGATGTCGGTAATGATAAATATTTTAGTATTTCAGTAGTTAACATATTTCAATATATTTAGAACAAATCAAATATTAAAAGGATACATTATTTTGTTATTTTTTTCTTAATCATTTAAATTTTTTTTAAATAGAAAATGCAGCTAAAAAAATGCATTATTTCATAAATACAATAAATAAATAATTAAATATACATAAATGTAAACAAGAATCATTTTAAAAAGACGAGATATCAAGACTTAAAATAGTTTGGATTTTCATCAACAAAAATAATAGAATAAAAATTGCGCAAAAATTATAAATTTTCACGAAAAATTCGAAAATGTAAATGGAATTTTTAGGAAAATATCAAAAAGTTCAAAGATGCAGAATTCATAATTCTGCATAAAACTTATAACGCGAAAAACATATAAAATTGATTAAAAAAAGGTAAAAGTCACAGGAGAGGACAGAGCCCCCCCCCCATCTCCGGCTCTCAAGTCGTGCGCGCTAGCACAGAGCCACGAAGACCTTGTTCAAGATGGAGAACTAATGGGTATTTGAATTGCATGCTGAACTTTAACCCGAAATTTCTCGAAAACTAAAGCCCATTTGAAGGAAACCTTTGACCTGAATAGTTAGGGGTATGACCCCTACAACATACTTTAAAATCATCAAAATCTGTGCGCATCATGTTTGGCGGTCTCCTTGTTAGTGAAAGTCTATGCTGAGTAAAGGTTAAAATTCCCGGTCGCCACCGGCCACAGGTCGACTAAATGTAAAAAATTGGCGACTTTATGTTATGTATCTGATCGCCAAAATGGCGATCAGTCATTTCCGAAAATTAAAAATAAATAAATAAAAATAAAATCGGTCATAAATCCAAAAATTAGGACATAAAATGTATCGCGAATTTCGACAAATGGTCGCTGAAAACAACCAATTTCATCAATCGTTCGTAGAAAAATCACCAATTTCGTCAAACGATCGCAGGAAAACGCGAATTTAATCAGAGGATTTCGTCAAAAAATCACGAAAATACGACAAATTTCATCAAAATATTGTGAAAAAACGGCAAATTCCTGTAAAAGATCGTGAAAAAACAACAATTTTCTTTAAAAGATCGCGAAAAAACGGCAATTTTCTTCAACAGATCGTGAAAAAAGGCAGATCTCACGAAAAAAAGGAAGATCTCATGAAAAAATGATCGTCAAAATGGCAATCAATTATTTCCGAAAAAAAAAAGGTCGGTCATAAATCCGAAAATTAGGACATAAAATATATCGCAAATTTCGACAAATGGTTGCCAAAAACAACCAATTTCGTCAATCGTTCGAAGAAAAATCACCTATTTCGTCAAAGGATCGCGGGAAAACGCGAATCTAATCCGAATATTTCGTCGAAAAATCGCGAAGAAAAGGCAAATTTCGTTTAAAAATCGCAAAAAAAGGATACATTTCATCAAAAAATCGCGAAGATAGGGTAAATTTCGTCAAATAATCGCGAAAAAACAGCATCTTCAAAAGATCGCGAAAAAACGATAGATTTCGTCAAAAGATCGCAAAAAAATCGTGAAATCCTTTGAATAGCAGAAAAAATTTCAAAATTCATCAAGTGGTCGAAAAAAAAAATCATTTTCATAGTCTGTGAAGGGGGGAAAAATCATACATTTGAACGAAGTTATGGTTTTCTGTACATATAAAATAATTGTTAACTATTTAATATTCAGAGTATTTGCTTCTAATTAGAATTACATGAAACAAAATTCTATATTTGGGCAAAATAATGTAGTATGAAATTGTACATATTGACAGGTAGCCAAGCCAGCCGTTTTCACCAACTCAACTATGAAAATGCAGTGTATTTATTATAGAAAAAGCTATAAAACATTTTAAGGGGACACAGTACCTTTGAAACTCTTTTCAATGAGAATGGTGGCACAATACTTAGTACTAAAAATTAAATAAAAAATTCTTGTAGAACAGCCCATTTTTCTAAAATTGATTTTTTTTTAAATTAACTTTTTTTAAATCTTTACTACGTTTACAAATATGAATATTTTTGCTTCAATTTTTCCCCCTGATTCTTTCCAGGATCTCTCCAGGAGTGATTCTGGTCCGAATTTTTCAAAAAATTAAGGCAATGATTTCCAAAAATTATAATAATATCGGTCATAAATCCGAAAATTCGGACATAAAATGTATCGGTATTTCGGCATATGATCGCCAAAAAAAGGCAAATTTCGTCAAAAACATTGCAAAAAGCAGCAAATTTCGTCAAAACATCGCGAAAAAAAAACAGAAATTTTATCAACAAATCTCGAAAAAACTGCAAATTTTGTCAAAAACATTGCAAAGAACGGCAAATTTCATCAAAAGATCGCGAAAAAACGGCAAATTTTGTCAGCGGGTCTCGAAAAAACGGCAAATTTCGTCAAAGAATCGCAAAAAAAAAGGTAAATTTTGTAAACAAATCGCGAAAAACGGCAAATTTCGTCAAAAAATCGCGAAAAAAACGGAAATTTTATCTCTAAAAAAACTGCAAATTTTATCAAAAACATTGCAAAAAACCACAAATTTCATTAAAAGATCGCGAAAAAACGGCAAATTTCGTCAAAAAACATTGCGAAAAAACGACAAATTTCGTCAAAAACTTTACGAAAAACAGCAAATTTAGTCAAAAGATCGCAAAAAAAAAACGGCAAATTTTGTCAACAGATCGTGAAAAACGGCAAATTTCGTCAAAAAAAGAACAAATTTTATCAACAGACCTCGAAAATCTGCAAATTTCGTCAAAAAATCGCGAAAAAAACGGAAATTTTATCTCGAAAAAACTGCAAATTTTGTCAAAAACATTGCAAAAAACCACAAATTTCCTCAAAAGATCGCGAAAAAACGGCAAATTTTGTCAGCAGGTCTCGAGGAAACGGCAAATTTCGTCAAAAAACATTGCGAAAAAACGGCAAATTTTGTCAACAGATCGTGAAAAACGGCAAATTTTATCAACAGATCTCGATTATCTGCAAATTTCGTCAAAGGATTGCGAAGAAACGCAAATTTTGTGAAAGAGACGGAAAAAAAAAAAAAAAAAAAAAAAAAAAAAAAAAAAGTTGTGGTAGTGGACACCCCCCACCCCCCTCTGTTGAAACTTTTCAGAAAATTTGCTGTTAATTTCAGAATTTTTTTTTTTTTTACTCAGAATCACCCCTGTGAATATACTACATGAAACTGTATGGATTTTTAGATGTATGGGATTTTACATTTAATATATTTTTTTTTCTTGTGTATATCAAACAATTAAAGAAATTCAACAAACTCTAAATTAAAATATTTTTTTAAAAATAACTATAAACTTGAATGTTAAATCCATACACAAAAATATCAAATACACCGTAGAGAGATAAAAAAAAAAAAAAAATCAAAACTATTTCGAACAAGCAAGTTATTAAAACATAAACAGGGAGAAAAATCAGTTTAAAGTTTTTATTTATAAGGGTAATTGCGCTGGATCTATAAACAAAATTTACAATATCTCGCAATATAATTGTCGTATAGGTAAAATTGCGAGTTGTCAAAATTTCACAATTAAAGAAGCTTTCATTAATATTAAAAGAAGAAAATCTATATTTTGACCAATTTCAAGGCACTGTGTCCCCTTAACATAAGAAATATGTCAATGTATTTATTTTATATCCAATACAATTCACAAAATCTAAGCATAAATGTTGTGAAAAATGTCGTAAATTTTTCCTTTACACGATATTTTCTCAGTGGCATCCCTGATAGTAATTAGTGGCCACTAACTTGACAATAGTGGCTACTAAACATGCAGCCTCTACCGGCCACTGGCTACTAATACAAATATTGAATTTTAACCTTTAATGCTGAGTATTAATTATCGTCAGGAAAACTGTATACATCTATGTCAGCGAGTTTCTATTCGAACAATTTCTCAATAACTGGAGAAATTTTATGACACAACCAAAAGACTGGGTCCTACATCCAAGAACTTTTCAATTCCTTTATGAACAATCGATGATAGTCAAAGAACTCACAAAATATTTTTATTGTAATTTCATTTCTATACTAACTTTATTCTTAATAAAGTTATTTTTTAAACTTAAATGAAGATGATTGCTTGTCATTCGCTATCCATCACACTATGGTGGATATGTAATTGTTCATATTTTCCTTTTATACAAAGCATGCATACATGAGGTGCAGTGATCACAGCATTAAAGAAATTAATGCATTTTGAGATTCTTGTACAGCAAGGTTACTGAATATACTGAATTTTTATTTCGTTTTTCACATTCTTAATTATTATTATTATTTTTAATGTTTTTTTGGGTACGAAGCACATATGCATGTGATATAGTGATCTGAGTGCAAATAAATTTAATGTATTTTGATATTCATAAACAGCAAGTTTTCTTAGTGGTCCTTGTGAAGATCTACAATATAAGAATAGAAACCCTTTTTTTTTCCGCTCTCAATCTCAGGTCATTCAAAGCTTCACCAATAAAGATATAGTTACAGTTTCTGTCAAAAATTTTATTAAAATGTTATTAAATTGTCATTGTTTTGTGCAATGCACAGTACTGTAGTGTGTTTTTATATTTTAGTGTGCTGAACAATATTATATTGTGTATTGTTTGAAACTACAAGGAGTAGCCTGGGAGGTGAGAACCAAATAATCATATTTTCATTATTTCTTATGGTAAAATTAGATTTTGTTCTGACACAACTCTTTAGAACCAATTGTGTTTGAGAACCAACATACTACTGTACATATCATTGTTCTTAAAAATAAATATTAAAAGATTACACTTATAAGAAAACAGTAAAAAATGTATATAGGATAAACACTTAAAAATTATTAAAATGTTTAACTGACTTGCAATAGAAAAAGTTGTTATTAACATCAACTCACGTGATAAGACCACGAGTAAGCACTCTATTTTTTGTTCTTGCCATTTGTGAATCATATGGAACTTCTAATATCTAAAAGCAAACATACATAATCAGTAAAATTTCAATTAAGACTTCAAAAGAAATTATTATTTGACATACAAATTTTACAAATTAACCTTTATCAGAAAATTGCGAGAAATCAAAATTATCCCAATCCAGTACTGATTTAACATTGAAAATGTCCAATGAAAGTTTAAATAATATGTTACTGTCATTTTTCATATATTTTTTGTATGCATAATAGATCTGTTCATTTATTTGAAATAAGAAAAAATAAATGTCTTAATAATTATTACAAAAATTGTGCATTTTTATCATTTACCTTATCAAATAAAGTTACAATATAATGATGCTAGGAGGAAATAAAAAATAAATTCAGATACATTATGAAAAGTTGCGTGTCCAAATGACCATCTCAAATATTGTAGAGCAAGAATTACAAGTAAAAATATTATAAATATTATACTATTATAAACAGAGATATCTCTAATACTAATCATGTATTAAATATAAAAATATGCTTTATAAATTTAAACATGCATATTTTTACATTATGCATACCTGACAAGTCTCCTCTATTTTAAGTATCACAGAAATATACTTACTTTATTGAATGCAGATATTCTGCTATTAAATAAAGCAAATATTTCTATTCAGAAACATTAGTACTCAAAACATACTAAATTAACTCCTCCAAAATAAGTCAGAGTATTTTCATGCAATGAAAAAAATCCTAGAAATATCTCCAATTATAACTATTACACTATTTAAATAAATAATGGTAAAATCATTGAATATTCCCCATTACACTTTTGTGAGAATTTATGAAAATGAGCATCATAAAATTGATGTTGCCAATGCACTTAAAAAAGAAAATTGACTTTGAGTCAATAATATTAAAGCGACATAAATAAATAATTTTTTTTAAAGAGCATATTTCTGTGAAATTTTTAAGCTAAGGATTAGTTTTAATTTGATCAGATAAAAGTATGTAATTATAAATAAACCTGACCTGAAATGTTTAACATAAAGATAAGTTCTCTTCAAATAAAAGTAACTCAGCATTTGAACAGAATGAGCATACAGATTCAAAGAAGCCAAAAGCTCAAAATACAATTTTTCTTACAGTTTTTTCTTTCATTCAAAAGTGAAAAAACATCTACATATGATCAAATGATCACCTACATATGCAAAATTGCACTTGCATAATCTCTCTCTTTTTTTAATCTTTCACAGACAAAGACAGAAACATACACACACGCACACACACAAAAAAAGAAGTTTATCTCATGTTTCATATTGTTAATTTTGTCTAAAATAATATTAAAGTAAAACCTGATTAATAGAATTAGCAGCAGCAGATGTGAATGCAGTTCCGACAAGCATGCACAAGAGAGCTGTGGGTTCTACGACACCAGGAGCCATGCCATATCCAGCCAAAGTAGTTAGAACAACCAAACCTAAAATTAAAACTTGGATGAATGAATATATTAAGCAATATTTTTCTGCATTAAAATTCATCAACATAATTTATATTTAAAATTTTTACAGTGAATATATTTCTTAAATAAATACTGGTAATTTAAAAATTACCACTAACACCTGAAAATCTATATCTATATATATAAAAGCCGTTCTTGGTGGTATGTTTGTTCCTTATACAAATCTACAATTTTTGTTCGATTTGAACGAAACTTGATGTACATACATTTTAGAACACGAGTAAAATTACTGTCAACTTTAAAAATTTCTCAGACCAATCTTTAAAAATATTTTCAAATATCTCCCATTGTTTATCATTACATAAATCTATTTTTTTTCTCAATTTCTAATGCAATTTCTTTCTTGTTGCCAAAAAAAAAAAAAAAGAAAAAGAAATTGCGTATAGACAAGATTTTTATAAACCAATAAAAATTCAGATTTTCTCACTATAATTTGAAATGCGAAACTGATGTCATTTTCGGCAGATAATGTGATTTTTTTCGCATATTACAAAGATTACTATAATTTAAACGACATAAGACATTTATTTACTAAATGTGTTCTGAGATAAAAATAACTTAGCTCATAATTTTACAAAGGTAAATGGTTTCCACTGGTTTGTTAATATTAAACTAAATTTTCCAAGAAATAAAAACATATTTTTGCGTATTTAAACTTCATGATTCAATTTATTCAACATAATCAAAAATCGTCTGTCAAATATTGACATTTAGAAATCATTACATCGTAACTTTTTTCAGCTTGAGCTTCAACGAAGGAGGCATATTTAAACTCCTTGCATTTAGGTAAACAATAATTACCCACTATTTATGAAAATTGGATTTAAAGAAAACAATACAGTATTTTCCAATAATTATTCTTTAAACATGGGTGTTAAAACAAACAGGATTAAAAAAAATGGTTTACCAGGAAAAAAAGACGTAATTTTTTAAATGTAAAACATTTATTTTAATTCTAAAAACTAATATATTTTTTATAAGTTCGACAAAGTGGCACCATTTTCATTTCTCCAGCTTTGAAATTATTATCCAATTCTTTAAAGAACAATATATTTTTGAGAAATAATATTTTGCATCAAAAATCACATAATTTCAAAATGCAGTTTTAGTAACTTCTGTTTAAATTACATTCTAAATGTAATTTCTTAGTTAACTTTAATACTTAATAATACTAATGTTTAAATGTTTCATATGTGTACAATAATATTTGAATTCTTTAAGCACTTACATGTTTTAAATATATAATGTCCATGTGACGCCACACACTCAAGTACAGACGTATATATCAACTAAATGTATGCAAAAAGTAACAATTCTTGCAGAATTAGTAATTCGTAATGTATTATTTCCTACACATAATGTATTCTAACTACTTTAAAATTATGAGAAAAATAGCAAAACTTCAAGGAATTTAGCTCAACATTTTGCCTATGTTATGGTGACAAACATGCACATTATCTATAAATATAAATGCATATTTGTACATGATTCATGAAGTGAAAGAATTTTTTTTAAGTAGACAAGTATCAGTTCATAGGCCAATCTATCCACGGTGAAAGTGTCGCCCACATTTTAAATCATGTGCTGGTTTTCATTCAGAAAATATAAGTATTTTATAGCAATTACACAAAGTAGTGTAATTTCCACAGAATGCATTGGTCGCCAAAACATAAGTTTAACATCCTTTTACCGTACAATCTTCCAGAATATTAAATTGATAAAATTTAATAAATATATTAAAGTTTACTTAAAAGTTGTTAGTATATGCAATTTTCATTGGAGAATGAAATTTGCATTTGACAATCGTCCCCATGAAATATAAAGAAGAGTCGATGCCACTAATTAAACAAGAAAACCCCTCCTCCTATTTTTAAAGGTACCATGATTACGGAAAAGAACAAGAGAAAAACTAATTAAAAATCCATGTATTATTAGTCATCTTTCTCTGATACTTATATAATTCCTTATAATTATAAAATATCTAAATATACAGTTAAAAATATCTCTGCAGGGTAATTTTTGCCTCTCATTGGAATACTTTCCTGTCAACTTTCAAAACTCCCATAATCATAAACTACAACACAACAATCAATATGACAATGCTGCATAATTGGGGTGCTTTTTTTAAGATTATTTTCGCATTCAAATAAATAAGCAACTCTATTGCTTAACAAACAAGCATTTAGGCTTTGAAAATTTTTAGAGCGTGATAAACATTTTGGTAATTTTACAGCTGTTAAAAAGGTGGCACTGTGAAATAAAAATACCATAAATATATGAAGGTTGAAGGAATTTTTCTACTTATTTTATTTATTTTTAAAGTTTTATGCTCCACTATGTTTTAATTTCTTTTTAAAATATCACATAGTAATATCAATCATAAACTGTTTTGGAAAGGAAACATAATTTGTGTTGATTTTTAGATTATTTTAATCAAATAAAAATCATATCTAAAGTGTAAGGTTAATTAACAAATTTTCTCAAAAATATTTACTAATATAATCACTTTGAAAAATATTCATTGACACAAAAACTTAAATGAAATCAATTTCTATGAACGGAATAAATGTAAAATAGAATAAACAGAAATGCTAAACTAGAATAACAAAGAAAAATTAATTCTGCGCTTTAGTTGAATATTTTTATCTATTAATGAGTGGGTTTTTAAGGTTTTAATTAACATATTGCGTTAATGAAGACATTTTAAAAATTTTATGATTTTCAGCGTGACAGTAGGTATTCAGCTGTAAGTACAAGTACACAAAATTTCAAGTTTGTAACTTATACAGTTTCTGAGAACCGGCGCTGTGACAGACAGACAGAGAATGAGACGAATAGGGTTTCATGAGAGGAATGAAACCCTAAAAATGTGTTCCACACTTAATCTTTAGTGAAAGAGTATGAAATTCCAAGCTCATGAAAGAATTTAAATAATCATATATGTATAAACGAAAATACGCAAATTTTGATTATCAGAAATATTATCTAGTATTAAATATGATAAAGAGTTTGCCAATTGTATATATTGCTTAATTAATGCTTTAATTGTCTTTAAATGTTACATGAACGAAGTCACGGGTAACAGCTAGTTCTACGTAAAGATGGAAATATAATCTGCCACTAAAGAGAAAATATAAATTTCATCCATGCCTTAACAAAGGTACATAAAATAGCAGTTAGCAGAATTATCTATGTCAATTTGCAGCAAACCACAATTTATCTGTGACCCAACAATGCAGGACCAAGCCATTAAAAATAATAATAATCCAAAAAATAGCCAAAATTTGCATTTACAAAAAACAAAAAAAAAACAATAAGAAGACATAATAAGTACAATAATCTACAAGCATAAAGTAAATTTTAACAATTGTTTAAGACTAGTATTTCTTTTTAAGCTGTTAAACATTCATCTGCAAAGTCTAAAATAATCTGCAGTGCCTGCTGCCATATTGTACTGTTTCTGCTTCTGGACATAAAATCATTATAAAGATAAAATAATGGTCTGCACAACTTTTGTTCAGGGTGTTCACATATTTATAATTTATTTTATAAATTCAAATAAAATAACATTTTCTGGATTTATAAAAGAAGTATCCCAATGTTTTCCAGGGTCTTTTTTAATGGAAATGAGGTCATAAAGAAAAAATGAAAAATAAGAAATGTGAGACCCAAATAGATACTGATCATTATTGTAGTTTATTCCATAAAACTCTTAAAGTTGCGACTATTCTTAGTATCAAAAAGCTTATCAAAACAATAAAAAGTGACACAGTTAAAGTTTCTAAAATAAAATGCCAATAACAAAAAAAATTAATTACTTTATAGTTTAGTTACATATGAAAATCATTTTATTTTAACAAACTAATTTAATAAATCAGTTGACAATCAGTATGATATCTGATTTTATTTGAATCTATAAAATATAAATGTGGCTTTTCCTCTAAATTAAACAAGTTTTGTGAACTGAAAGATATCCAAAAAAGTTATCTGCCAAAAACAACCTCAAAAACTTATTTCATTAGCATAGTATAGTCTGTGATAATAATATATTCTTTATTATACATAATGTAATATTTTATATACAACTTTTTTAATTACAGTGATACCTCATCTAATGATGTTTCAGGTAATAATCATTATTTTTCATTTTTTTCTGATTTTGCCAATAAACTCGGAGACTCAGCTTACAATTTTTTTTTTTTTTTTAATCCAAAGATATCCAGAAAGTTTTCTGGCAAAAACAACCTTAAAACTTATTTCATTAACATAGCAATCAGAAATCAGTTTTGGTTAATGGACGTAGTTATGGAACGAATTATGTTTGTTGGATGAGGTATCACTATATTTAATTTGCTAATTCTAAGTTCAAAAAGTCCTTCCGGCCTGTACCGGGAGGAAAAGGTAGCTTTCCTATATCTTCGTTTTAAAATTTTAGCTAATGTTACTCGAAACAGCAAGCTAAAATGCAAAGAACCCAATTACAGAACATTCGTTAATACTGAATTTGAACAAGAAATTTGCCAAATTAGTCAACTATAGCCAAGTTGGCTTCATTTATGAAGACTTATTTTGGTCGCCAAATGTCACCAAGTTTGGCGAGAATTTGGCACTAACAGATATGAATATATAGCTTTAAGCGTATGATTGAGAAAATGATTACAACAATGAAAGAAAATAATTTGCGAGAAACCGCGTTCACTAAAACTCATAAATTAATCGTTGGATTTTTGTAATGTGCTATCTTGTTTCAAAATGTCTGCCACCCTAGAATTTCAAACTGCTGTATCTCAGCCGTTTTTTAAGATAGAGGTAAAACAAAAAATACTCTGGAATCCTTGTATCAAGGCCTAACACTTAAGCAAAAAATAAATTTGAATTTTTAACTTTTTTGTATATTTATTTTAGTTTTAAATTTTTAAATGACCGCCATCTTGAAACAAAATGGCAGACCAAGCTGGCCAACGAACTCGGTCGAGACATTGGTGAGCTTAATACACACAATTAGTTTCATCGAAATTGATTTATAAATACGAGTGCTATCGCATGACATAGATCAGATATATATATATGGATATATCTATATATATAAATCAACATTTGAACAGAGGGTGGTTTTGGGGTCTGGGGGTCATAATCGGTGAAAATATACCGAAATTTTCCGAAATTGCTTTCCTCAGAACGGCTGCAATAGGTAGCTTTATACTTTTTTGTATTGAAAGCTACCTAAAAGAGATGCCTGTGCTTCACCAAATGCTAAGAAACAATAGATATTTTATCCCTAATAAAACTCTTTAAGTTAACAAAAATATTAAATATAAGAATGTCTATTTTAAAATTATATTCATTCACTTTAGTTATCAGATATATATTAGTTCAAACATTTTGACTCAAAACTATATACATAGATTTAAAAAATAAATCAAATCACCTGTTAATCTAAATTTTGACAGACTTTTATAATACTGAGGTAAAAATTTTAAATTAATAGCCTGCTTATGCCATTCTAAGTCAGAAGGTTTCACTGCATTTAAAATCTGAACAGTTTTTAAACTGTCGGTTTTTGTAACTTGAGCTATTGTATCTTGAAGATTATTAGTAATGTCTGGCTCAGAGATAGGCTTAAGAAACTGATGCACATCTTCAGCTTTAAGGATGTTAGAATCTTTCACAGGTACAGATGATTTTGCAGATGATTTACCGCCACTAATGATTTCAACTCCTCTACTAGATATTTTCTTTTCAGAGAGGTGGTCAGTCTGTTTTGCAGGAACAGAAGGTGAAGGCAAAGATGAAGGAGCAGCTAAAATTTTTGTAGGTTTTTTTGATTTGTCATTCTGTGTGAAGAAAAGGAAAAAACAAAGTATATATATATGAATGCAATGTGAAATATAAATCTTCAATATTTATTTGTTTTCCTAAAAGAAGCACTTTAAACTAAAAATCACAAACTAGCATACTTTATCCATTTAAAACAACACGCAATTTAAAATCACATACACATCTTTACAACAGAAAAATTAACTAATCTAAGATAAATTAATAAAATAAAACTATCTTTAAATGAATTCTAAAATTACTTAAATTTCTTATAGACCACGAGACGGCAGCACAGACAATCACCTCATCGAGTTCACGGCTGAAATTCCAGAATTAGTTAAAACTTGATTCGCATATTAAAACGCAATCGGTCTGTCAAGTCATATCTTGGTGGAAAACACCCGAAAACCCGATTTTAGCAGTTGGCTCGTAGGTTTACCATTGTGTATTCCTGCTCCCAGTCCTCCATGTTTTCATACCTTTGGGTGCAGGAAAACACAATGGTAAATCTACGAGTCAACTGCTAAAATCGGCTTTTAAGGTGTTTTCCACCAAGATATGACTTGGCAGACCGATTGCGTTTTAATATACGAATCGAGTTTTAACTAATTCCAGAATTTCAGCCGTGAACTCGATGAGTTGATTGTCTGTGCTGCCGCCTCCCGGTCTATTACAATTGACTTAAAATTGACTTGTGTCCAGCAGATCTATCTACCTATACATACACATTGATTGCGAAATAACATAATGTATGCCTACAGTGTGTCATACAGCCAGATAGAGTAGGTATGTGTATATTAAAAATAAAAATAACTTAACAATATATATATATATATATATATATATATATATATATATATATATATATATATATATATATATTAGAGGGAGGGGGGAGATATGCTATTTATTATAATGATGTCAAACATATTAGGCTCGATCTTTTATTATTATTATGATCTGCCAATGACAAATTCATCTCTTCTGCATCTGTATCTTGATGTACTTTTACAAAAAATTGAAATTTTTTGTAAAAAAAAAAGCATAGATAGTTTTAAATTTTGAATATGTTGTTGAAGTGTAAAGTATAATAATCTATAATACACAAAAAATAAATAAATTGTATTTATGTGAAAAAACAAGAAAATATCTTAGTTCTTACGAGCGCTTTTATTACTAAATATCAATATTTTTCATGAATTTTCATTTAAAAATATAGTTTTATACAAAATTGGGTTAAAGATATAAAATCATACAAACTTCATATTTGTTTAAATTTATTATCATGGGCCTGAGCAATGCTGAGCGGGTCAGCTAGTATAAAATAAAAGGTAATGAAATGTATTAATTATTCACTGAGTTATATCTAAAATGTGAAAACTTCTATTTTATATATGATAATAACAAAAAATTTTAAACTGATTTTTTGCTTTAACACTGATTGGTTTATTTTTAATAATTTATATCTCACTAGCTAATCTTTCAAAATTGACAAAAAAAAAATCTATATTTCCATGTTTTTTAACATGTTGAACTGTAATAAGAAATAAGATTATGATGTTGTTACTAAACTTTTCATTGATTTTGTTATGTAAATGACCTCTCATGACAAAATACACCAAATATTTCTACAAATTAAAAGCATAATTTCCTATCTTGTTGCATCAATCAGAACTAAAATTATATTTCAAGTTCAATCTTTTTTTACCTTCCACAACCACTTCAAATAATTTTAAAGTCAATTATTATGTAAATAATATTTAAAATATTTGAAATCAGAAGCCAACTGACAAGATAGCAAAATAATAATTACAGAAACTCAACTTCTATAAATGGGTTTAAATTACCCCAGAAAAAAAGTGGAAAGATAAATTTATTTAAAATGCATGACCATAAAGCTTCAATATTTGTTTATCAATCAGTTAAAATTACAAAAATACCAAAACAAGTGAACAAACATTATTTTTGAGAAAAATAATGAAAATGCTTAATTATAATCAGGGTTCGTAAATATAAACAATATCCAATATTTTGGTATATATCTGATATTTTATATTATATATTCAAAATTTTTTATAGTTTCATAGAACAGCCAACATATTGTTAAAATTAAATACTTTCCGTCTTGATATAAGTTTAATTTGGAACATTAATTAAATGTAAAAACTTCTATTTTATATTTGATAGTAGCATATAATTTTAAACCCATTTAAGCACAAGACAGAAATATTTTAAAATAATAATAATTTGCTCTTTGTACTGGTTCATAAAATAGAGGATTAGATTTTAAGCATTAGCAATTTAAATAACAAGATTTTAAAATATACATTCACATTTTTTTTTTTTTTTTTAATATTTAAACATAAACAAACTTATTGGCTTTTTCAGTTCTTAGTCGATTGTGTAGTTTGGGAGAACTGGACTAAATGAAAATTAGAAAAAGTGCTTTGTAATAAAACTATTATATGAGAACAGGGTTTGAAAATATTATTATACTTCAAAAAATATCAGATATTTTAAAAAATTGATACATATATCCAATATTTCTTTTTCAAGTAATTCAATGGTGGGGGAAAAGAATATTTATTCTCATTTAGATTTCTATTAATTCTTTCAACAGATTTTATGACATAAGATAATTTATATTTCCATTCTTTAAATTTATTCTCCATTATATATAATTTTTCTATTTAAGTTTGCTTTTACATGCATGATTAGACAAAACAATCTTTTCAAAATTTCAAATTCAATTTATTTTGTTTTGTACAGTAACATATGCACATTGAAAGATGTATATTGCAAAATGCATGTAAGCATATTAAGGTGGATACATATACGATGTATGAAAGATGATGTAAGTATGAAAGTAATGTATTAAGTTATTAATATAAATTAATTTTAGTTTTTTAAATATTTACTTAATTGGTGGCATATCTAGCCCAAATAATACGTAGTACCAAAATATTAGTACTACTTACATATTATCTGCACCAGAAAGATACACTGTATCAATAATGACAATGATAATAGTAATTACAGTAATATTTTTTTGTTTCTACATTGTAACTGTATATAAATAGTATTATATAGAGGCTATATTAAATTCAATTTCAGAAGTATTTACATATAACAATATAATACGTAGTATAGATGTATAGATATGGGATGTATAATGGGATGTACAGGGTGACTTTTATAATTAACCTACAAATTTAACTGAAATAACTCGAGTTGTTGCAAACATACATACATGCAGTCTACAAACATTTTTTTTATTGAAAAGAATGTGGAAAAAGTAATTTAATGGATAAGGTTTTTCATAAGGTTAAGTGAGAACCTTTAGAGGTGGTACAATAGTGCAACTGAGTCACAAAGTTGTCAGTTACAAAATTCAGCATTTCTTTTTTGATGCTTGAAAATGAAAATTAGTCAGTTATGGAACTTTTGAGGCTAATAAGGTCTGTCGGTTTCTTCTTGTAAACCAAATCTTTCATATAACCCCAAAGGCAGAAATCACATGGATTTATATCTGGTGAATAAGGTGCTCAATGCAATGCACCAAAATAACGATTCTGGTATTGATAAACGATAACTCGAAACTTAGGTAGGTTTCTGAATGCTGGAAACAACTCCTGTAGAATAGAGTTGCATTTTCACAACATAAATACCAATTTTTAACAATAAAAATATGATCTTCAGTTGAATATGACACTTTAAGAGACATTTTCAAAATTGCATGGAACTGAGACTGAACAAATTCCGGTACTTCTCCATTATCCCATCGACAATTTTTCATAACAAAAAATTATCGCCAAATAAACAAATGGAAGAATGTTGCCATTGAAATCTCAAACAAAAAAATAAATAAATACAAGAAATTTAGAAATGCCCCAATCACCAATGTGTCAACTTAGTAAGCTTAAACAATAAACTTTACAATATATTAATGAAAACAGAACAAAAAATCTTGGATGTTTATTTATTTATATTATTTTTCTTAATTATATCCCTCTCGGATGGTGAATAAATGTTTATGACGTCAATTGAAACTGACTTATTGTACGTAACTATATATCACAAAAATTTTTAAATGCTTTTTCTCTTTTTAATATCATGACACTACCACCATTTAAGGACACAACTGTTATTTTAATTAATGAAATAACTAATAAATTGGTAAAACATAATGAAAAATACAGGTAAATGTCGAATTAATAACCACTTAATGACATAGCAAATATGTGTAACGCTTCTGACGTCAAGAGAATGTGACACCACGATCATGCATTTTTGGCCTTAAATCCTATAGTTTGGCGATAATTTTTTATTATGAAAAGTGGTCGACGGGATAATGGAGAAGTATCCAAATTACTTTTATACTCTCTCTCACAGCATGCATTCATGCCGCCATCTAGTGAGACTCTGAGAAGTTATTTCAGTTTAATGTTGTAGGTTAATTAAAAGTCACCCTCTATATATTCATTCTGGCCTATGTAACATTCTGCCAAAAATAAAAATGTCATGAGATCAGATATATCTTTTATCACTAAAAGCTTCTATAATATGACCCCATAATATGTACTACTGTGGGCAAAAAATAGTAAGAATTTTTAATTTAAATTTTGCGCGAAAACACATTCGTCGAAATATTTTTTTCTAGGTTGGTATGACTGTCAGTGACATCTGTACCAAATGTCACGTCAAAATAATCATTAGCGTTTAGTATACGCTTGTCTTTCTGAAGTACAAAAAGTGCATTCAGCGATTTTTACAAAGAGTGAAATTATTCAACAAAGAAGTTCCATTAAATTTTGTGTGCGGAATCAAATTTCTGGTGCTGAAATGTTCAGAATGTTGCAAAAGGCCTTCGGTGATAATTGTTTGTCGCGAGCAAGTGTTTTTTTTGACGGGTACAAATTATTCAAAGAGCGTCGAGAACGCGTTGACAATGAACCACGTCCAGGATGGCCATCAACATCAACTGATGATCAACACGTCAATAAAATCAAGGAACTGGTGCTTGAGAATCGACGATTAACAGTCAGAGACCTTACTGGCATCGTTGGAATATCGGAAGGATCAGTGAAAACCATTTTGAAAGATACACCGATAATGCACCGTCGCATACTGCATTAATTCTTCGTGAGTTTTTCGCCAAATTTTCAACCAATATCGTGCCGCAACCACCGTACTCGCCTGATTTAGCTCCGTGTGACTTCTGGCTATTCAGCAAACTCAAACAACTACTCCGGGGAAACCGTTTTGAGTCAATTGAAGACATTAAATGTGAATCGCTACGCGCATTGAAGACTATTCCGGAAATTGACTTTAACAACTGTTTCGAGGATTGGAAGAAACATTGGCAGAAGTGTATTGGGGCCAAGGGGGGATTACTTTGAGGGGGACGAAATAGATTTGGAAGAATAAATTAAGAATTTTAAAATTATGAACAAAGTCTATGCCCACAGTAGTATTTAATAAATTTGTACTAAATTACTGCTTTATATCATTTTATACTGCTTTATATTATTAACTTACAATAGCAATACAGTCTCGTAAATGTTGCCATAGCAATTTTCAATTGCATGTTGCATCTTGCTGACTGCTAAAATAAATCGTTGGCTGGTAAGATTTTCTGAAAATTCCCCACCCTTGTATATATATATATATTGGGGCGTATCGAAAAAGTCCAAATTTCTTAGATCTTTTTGCGGTAGTGCGAAAAAGTTGTGAACTCCCTTTATTAAAAAGTGTGCGAAATTTTAAAACTGTGGGTTGATATTTTCTGTCGCCTCAGTGGGCCGAAATTTCCAAAAATTGGACTAAAAATGATTAAAATACAAAAATTAATAAATAATCAGAGATTTCGCTCATAGGTTTGGGGTAGTGCTTACAAGTTACTGTTTTGTAACTGCAACAATCATAGAAAATTGTAGAATTATAGATTAATATCCTCTGTCGCCTCATCGGCATCTAATTTTGGAAATTTTGACGCATTTTGGTAGTTTTCTGCATAACTGTTTACTGCTTGCACAATACACAATCGAGCCAGACTGGGTTTGGCGGTCTGCCAGTGAAGACAAGTTGGGCACCAAACATGCGTCTTACACAGCGTCTCTTCAGCAGCCCACAAGGAGTGTTCAAATGCATTTAAAACTGAACAACACAGTTCTTGTCAGTCCAAGGAATGGTGTCTCCAACAGAAACACGGCTGCTATTGTATCGAGTGTTATGCAAGATTTGGGTTTAATATCGGAATCAGATATCAGGCTCGGCACAGACAAAAATAAAATATGGAGGGAAAAATCGAGAATTTACAAAACATTGGTCTCAAAATCAAATGAAAATCGTTCCACTCTATCTGGCCTTTATTTCGATGGACGACAGAAACACTCGAGGACCAGCAGTTCCAAATAACCATTGTAGAAGCACATTGCTGTATTGTATCGGATCCTGGTTCTACGTACATGGGACATGTTACACCTGAGACTAGATTATCTGAAGGCGAATCTAATCTTGATATATCTAATAGCATTTACGAATACGTAACAAGTGCTTTATTGCATGATTTTAGCAACCTTATTGTTCTCGGGTGTGACGGCACTGTAGTGAACACAGGAGTGTCTAATGACGTAATTCGCAGGTTTTAATTGAAACTTCAGAGGCCAGTTTAATGAATTATCTGCTTACTTCATTTCAGTGAGTTGCCATTACGACACCTATTTGAGTCCATAGATGGTAAGTCATCTGGCACCACATCTTACACCGGAGGCATTGGACGAAACCTCAAAGGATTGGAAAAGCTTTCAATTGTTGCTTTTAATAGTATTGAATGCAAGTTGCCAGACATTGATCCTACCACCCACAGTTCAGATCAGAAATACTTATTAAACATTTGGACCGCCATTAGTTTTGGCGTTTGTTGTTCAGATCTAGCTATCCGGGAACCGGGAACGTTGAATTTGTCCCGCTGGCTAACAACTTCCAATCGAATACTGAGGTTATATATATCTACAGCAGACCCATCAAATTAGTTGCTAACTTTGGTTGTATTCATTCTAAGAGTCTACGCACCCTCATGGTTCCGAATTAAGATTCGTCATTCCATATAGGATGTTGCTAGACACCTGTGGCATTTCATCAGCTCATCTCGGTAATTGCCAAAAAAGTATTGTGACGTAATCGACCCAGTTATTTCTCGCAACGCTTACTTTGCGGCTCCAGAAAACATGCTTTTTCCATATTAACTGATGATAGGTGCCATATTAGGACCCTTGCGGCTCGGTGGATTATCAAGGCAAAAGAAATTAGCCCAGACGGAAATTGTGTTCGCAAATTTGTTATTCCTGCTGTTAACTTGGGAGCTACAGACTATGTAGATCTCATTGACTGGCAAAGCTTGTTATGTTATATCGCCTCCTGTTCTCAGAGCGATAAGTTCTCAAGAATTTCTGAAGATGATACAGGGCAGTATCCCAATATATTGCTGGGACTTTAGTAAATGTGCTTCCCACACACAATCGGTTGAGCGGATTGTGAAGCTAGTCACTGCAGCCTCCGGAAAAACAGTTGGGCCACAGAACAGGGATAGATTTATTAGAGCGACACTAGAATCCAGAAAACACATGTTAAAATTTGAGATAAAAAATGATTACAAGCAGTAAAGCTTTTGTCATTTGTATGTTCAAAAGTAAAATAAACTTTGTGTTCGAATTAAAATGAGGTAAGTGTGACGTGTATTTATTTAAATTTTCGCATTCATTTTCCAAAATTTGGTGTCGATGAAGCAGTAGAAGATACTAACGTATAATTCTAAAAATTTTTATGGCTGTTATTGTTGTTTCTCGGCGTGAAAATAGGGGTGTTTCACTATTTTGGCAAACTGCCATACCCAGTCTGTCTCGATTGTGCATTGTGCAAGCAGTAAACAGTTATGCAGAAAACTACAAAAATACATCAAAATTTCCAAAATTAGATGCCGATGAGGCGACAGAAGATATTAATCTATAATTCTACGTTTTTCTATGGTTGTTGCTGTTACAAAACAGTAACTTGTAAGTACTACCCCAAACCAATGAGCGAAATCTGTGATTATTTATTAATTTTTTTATTTTAATCATTTTTAGTCCAATTGTTGGAATTTTCAGCCCAATGCGGCGACAAAAGATATCACCCCACAGTTTTAAGATTCTGCACACTTTTTAATAAAGAGAGTTCACAACTTTTCCGCACTACCGCAAAAAGCTATAAGAAATTTTGATTTTTTCGATACGCCCTAATATATATATGTGTGTGTATATATATATATATAGATGTATATATACATGTATATATATCACTGGCACCCAGCTAACATAAAAGTACCAAAAAAATATATACTTACATATCTGTAGGTTGAAATTACATATTTTAAATATTTCACTGACCCATGTTGCTTGATAATACATGGTAATGTTCTGAGGATCATTTTAAATTCAAATTTAAAGTGCTAATGGGTCTTCTTTTGTTCCCATCTAAAGAAAAAGATAAAAATTTAATAAAATGGAAATAAATATATTTACAGTATAAATATAGTCATACCTCTATATAGAAGACATTACAAGATCACATAATGTATATCTGCTATTTGGAAGGGCTAAAATATAAATGGTATTCACAAAATCAATAGAAAATGTTCAATATTTTCTAAATGTTACACAACTTAAATGTATTACATTTGTGCAGTTAAAATTAAACAAGTTATATTTAAAATTAAATTATATTTCAATAGCTTCAAACTGAAAATAAGTAATTACTTAAATTTGCATATTTTTCATTACATTATTACACAGGTGTGATTAGATTAGATTTTTTATTAGTTTAAAAAAATCTCTTACTTTTATTTGTGATTACCTATAAATTGTTTTTTAACATAAAATTTTAAATCAGGCAAACATTTTATTTCTTCACAAAATCATCTTTAAAAATGAAATGTAAAAAAATGGGCTTATACTGTTCTGTGCTGCTTTTGTAAATCCCAAATATTAGAAGATATATCTAATATTTTAACATCAGTTTCATCACTCTAACAGGGTTAGATAAACATTCCAAAAGAATCTAATCACTGGTGTTCTAAAAGTGAAAATAAGCACTCGCCAGTCGTCACTCGGCGATAAAATTTGAAAAACTGGCGAATAAAAATATGGAAAAAACCGGCCAAATGCAGGATTTTCTGATTTTCTTTTTACCCTTTGAGTTTTTTCCACGTCCATTTGACAAAATTCATGATTTTTCCTCACCCGATCGACGAAATTAATGACTTTTCTGCACCCGATTGATGAAATTAATGATTTTTCCTCACCCGGTGGATGAAATTTATGCGCCTGATTGCAGAAATTCGTGATTTTTATGCGCCCACTTGACGAATTCGTGATTTTTACGTGCTTACTTGATGCATTTGTGATTTTTATGTGCCTGATCGACAAAATTCATGATTTTTACACACCGATCAGCGAAATTCATGATTTTTACACACCCAATCAACAAAATTCATGATTTTTACGCTGCCAAATGACGAAATTTGCAATTTTTTCCGAAGACTAATTGCCGAAATACACAATTCATGAATTTCTGGAGATGTTGGCCCCATTTGATCCACGGGCTACAGGTTCTGCATGTGTAATGTATAGTAGAATCTCGTTACAACGAATGTCACTTTAACGAATTTTTCAGTTTAACGAATTTTATTTAGATTAGAAAAAAATCCCCTATAGTTTGTCATTACAAATATATTCACTTTAACAAATTTCAGATTAAAGAATTTTTCAAATTAATGAATTTATTGAAGTCTTAAAAAGAATGCTCATTTCAGTTTAACGAATGCTGAGTTGACAAGAAAAAAATAATCTTTATCAAAAAATATAATACTGAAAGAGAACTTTTTTAAAATTTTCAATACCCCACGATTTTTGAATTTTCAGCGTATCTCGCAGCTGTTTTTCGAGAGACAGGCAGAATTGCTGCCCTATGCACATCTGTAAAATTAAAAAATTCTTTCTTTTTATTTATATCTAATCACTTTTCTTTATAGTTACTTTGGTTTGCCTTTACACTAGCTTTAAAAAAAAGTAGGAAATCCAAAGATTTTCTTTCCAAAGTAGTCCCTTACATTCGAATTTGGCAATAAATAGCTGTACCTACCAGTAAATTTCTAATCTGCAATAATTCACATTTGGAATTAGATTTTTTTTTTTTTTAATTGTAGAGAAATGAAAAGTTAGCAATTTTCATTGAAAAAAACTCAAGCAATAAGTTCTGAAAGAAGGCAAGTAGATGCGGCATTGGCTATCATTTTAAAAGAAAATGAAGACCTTTGAAGTTTTCTGAAAGATCTAATATGTGCCTAAACAGAAAATCAAAATGACTTGAGGACTATCAAGTGATTTATGAAAGGTATACACTTGGTTTAAAGCAGACTTGCCAAGTCTCCGGCTTTTTGAACACCAGTATTATCTTACAGAAAATGTTGTTCTTTTAAATCGCAGAATGTTCCGATTACATAAAACAACATTTTCTGTACTAAAATACTGGTGTCCAAAAAGCCGGAGACTTGGTAACTCTGGTTTAAAGATATAAGACAAACACTTTGCCCATTCCATGACCTAATGACCAAGGACCAAAGTAAAGCCAAAAAAGTTTCACAGAACATGAAAACGACTATGGAGAAGTGAGTTCTGGTTGGCTGTTTTGTTTTCGTCATAGGTATGGCATAGCATAAAAACAAATTTCTGGAGAAAAAAAAGGGCCTATATATCGTGAGAAGTTTTCAATGCTGACGAAATTGTTTTTGTATTAACTCCTACCAAATGGAAGTCACACTACATCAATGAAAGTTAAAAATTGTAAAGGCAGAAAAAATCTAAAGTGCAGATTTTGGTTTTGTTCTGTTATAATCTCACCGGCACAAAAAAAACTAAAATTCTTTAAAACCATTTAAAGTTTTTTTTAAACATCTGCAAGCCACGCTGCTTCAAAATTGCGAAGAAACTTCACACTTTTTCAAGTGACTAAGGAGTTTGACTGAACAAATGAGCAAAATCAGAAGATAAATAAATTTTTCTGAGATAATAGTGTTGTACACTAAATTACAGCAAATTAATCTAACATAAAAGTAAAATTTTGACCTGTTAATCTTACTTCCATTTTGCAGCCCACACATCAAGGCATTATAAAAAAAATGCCAAAGTTAATTTAGGTGTCGACTAATAGTAAGGGCATTTACTGAAATAAAAAATTAATTTCTCTAACGGTGAATGTGAGATATAGGCAATTGACGTGATATAGGTGTTGGCAAAGTGTATCCTTTACCACAATTAAAAACTCTTAGAGGAGCTCCAGCCTTATAGATTTGACAAATGAACTACAAAAGACTGCAGAAGAGTGTACTTATTACATTAAATTTCCTTCAGATCTCTGGACCACAGTTACAGAATGTTTTTAACTTACATCATCTGCTAATAGTTACATTGAATGGATGAAGGAGTCGTTACATGCCCTGACATACAAATAACACTGCCAAAATTTTAATAAAAGAAGAGAAAGCAAACGACAGTGAAAGTTAAGATAGTGATTGTTCATCCAATACTAAAAATTGTGTTCTACAATCAAAAGAAGCTCTGTCGAACATTGCAATTTTTAAAAAGAAAAACATTATGCCGGTCCCATTTTATACAACGTTAAATAATATTGAAGATTTTGTTTGGAAAAAAATTGTCAATTTGTAAAAAGGAGGAAAATTTCCGACTTTTTTGTAAAAAAATTAATTAATTAGTTACATTAATGGAATATATCAGTGTGAATTTTTCAACAGTCAGGTATGTGGAATAAATTACAATTTCTTTACAGTTACGAAATTACAACTAAAATCTTCAACATTAATTAATTTAATTTTTATCTTATAACAAAAATGTTCACAATGATATACTGTATATAAATTCTTTATTGACATGTTTGCAGAAATTTAATACAACTTTACTAATAATACGTAATTTTAGTTAATGTGTATCGAAATTTAATTTTTTAAATCCGCCAAATTGTAATTTCACATTAACGAAATTTTCAGAATAACGAACTTCAACGATGGTCTCTACAAATTCGTTGTAACGAGATTTTACTGTATATCATGTTGTGGCTTGTCATTTAGTGTATAAACATACCTATTTTATTATTGTCAGATCTTAATTCTAAACAAATATTTTTTTTTTTAAAGGGTATTTATATAGTTAGCTACACAAATACCTAAGCTTAGTGGGACTTATATAGTTTGCATTATGTATAACTTTGTTGTTAACTTATTTTAAAATTTAAAATAGATTAGAAATTAGTACCTTAAGTTTATTCAAAACAATATAAATTAAAATATTTGTATTTAGTAAATAAATTACTTGTTTACTGTAAACCCAATACATATTTTTTCAATTAAATATTCAGTGTCATAAGTGTACTTACTGGCTACTAAAAAAATCAACCTACCGGCCAATGCGTACTTAGCAAAATTCCTTATTTTCACCTTTATAGTGTTCCCAATTGATGTTTTTCAAAGAGCACTGTGCCCTGCTCTTTTCGTTTAAACTGCCGATGCACCCTGTCCTTTTTAGACATGGTAAAAGTGCCCTGCCACTTTTCCCAGTAGCTTCTTCATGTCCTCTATTTTTTTTTTTTTCAAAATATTTGGCTTTTTCCTCTCCTACCCCACCTCCAGAAATCACATGGACTTTTAAAAATTCGAAGTTCTGTGACTCCCTTGTTGTAAGTTCTAAATCAATGTAAAAAAAAACAGATGCAGCAACTGGATACTATATTGTTTTTTGAAATTGTAATGCATTTTCCATTTCAAAATCATCCCAGAACATGTTTCCATAAGTGGAATATTCGAAAAATGGAGTTATTTTAAGCAGATTATTTTATGAGATTTTTAAAATACAGCATACGATTTCAGCTTACCTTGATAATGTATGCCAGTGAATACAGAAGGTGGCTCCTCCCCCCCTTGAAATGCTCTCCAGGAAATTTAGGATTTAATACAATAGATGCCGCTTAATGTGATTGCGGTTAATGTTATCAAAACCATCATGTCCTGACCTATTGTATTCAATACAAAAAGCATCGCTTTAAGTGATCAATACTTCGTTTAATGTTATCGCTTCTTCTTCTTTCAAGTTCCTGAAATATTTGAAACTGAAAGCGAAGTTCTGTTAAAAAGCCCTTTCAAAGCATGAAATCGAAGTAAGAAACAATATAGCAATTTATCCCTATGTGACTCTTTTCGTTTTGTTATTGCAAGATTCTGTGAAGCTGATTTTGATGATGAACTGAAAACTTTAGAAACTGCGGAAAACGTCCCGGATGATACACGGAATGGAGATTATGAGGCCTGGAGGGTGATCGACAATGACATTCCTGTAGCTGTACAGCTCGCAGAAACTGAAATTTGCAAAAAAGTTTGCGTAGAAATACAAACTAATGATGATGATGATCAGAAGGACAAACAAAGCCAGCTTTTTGAAAGACTGCCTACAAATGCAGAAATGATGAATGCATTGAAATTTTTTTAAACAATGTGTACAACATCACTCGGACAATTTTCAAAAACAATGTACGAGTATGAACAATTCCTTATTAAACTTTTCAGAGAGAATTGTAAACAAACAAAAAATACCGAATTCTTTCAATAAATGTTTTCTATCATTTTAAAAGTCATCATTTCAACAAGTTTGGGTAATAAGTTTCTTAGTAATAGTACTGCTAGATGTTATCATTTCATTTGGTATTTTCTTAAATCGGTTATTGTCGTGGTCCCAAAGTGATTAGATTAAGCAGCATCTACTGTTCCTATAAATGGTTTAGAGTTGAAGTCCCTTACTCCTTAGAACTGATAAATGATAAAACCAATGAGAAGTGTCCTTTCACTTAACAAAATGTGCCCCTTTTACTCAATATAAGTGCCCTTTTCAGCAAATTCGCCCTGCCCTTTTTAAAAGAAATGTGAACACTACTAATCACATATATGAGCTTCAGTTGATTTTCATTTAATATGTAACTGATTGTCAGACTTAATGAAAACTTCAACAATTTATTCACTTACCATAAATTTCATTAACACTCTTGCTTATCTGAGCCTCATATGAGGCTCCTAATTTAAGTCATAAAAACAGAGGTTTGAAAACTTTTTCTGACTAACTTTTACTTTGAAATCTTTAGAGTTTTCATATTTCATGTGTGGTTTCAAATTTATTATATTTTTTGATAATAAATGGCAGCACAAGATTTTTTTCAGAACTGAAACTTCAACTCCATGTCTTTCAATATCAGGAAAGCTGAACAGTTAAAACTGGAAAAGAAATTATCCATCTAAAAATATTTTTGCTTTATACAACAAATAATGCTTTTGGTACATGCAGGACTTGAAATTTAAATTTTTCTAGGAGGGGAGTCTCCCTCCCAACATTTATAAATGGAGGGGAGTTCAACAGTTTGGGAGGGAGAAAAAAAATTCTTTAAACCCCATTTTTATTTTATGTGCTGTTTGAAGAATTACTTTGATACATTAGGCATGACAAAATACCATTGCAAAGAAATTAAATCAAGAACTCAGAATAATTATGCAAAATGTTTATTTTTATTTATTTTTTAAAAGTAAGTATACAACATCTATTTTTTCAACTTTCACCAAATGTTGCACCTTAACAATTGGGTTGTTAAATGAATTTCTGAACTTAGAGTTTATTGGATTATGGATACTAAAGTTCTTTCACAAGGTACACTTCTGACAGGCACCCCAAGAGGAACTTTTATAACTTTAGAAAATATTGGAAACTAATGGTTATGCTCGCTTAAAAGCTTTTCAAAATCTGGTGTGCTTTCATTTTTAACTACTTGCATTTGAACAATGCATATTTGGGGTGGTGGCCTTATCAAGATCCATTTCTGAATGGAATTGTTTTAGCTAAAACCCCCGTGGCAGAATGTACGCGGCGCTGCGACGGGCGTCGCAGACTTTTTAGGGCACCTGCAGACTAAAAACATACAGCGATGGTGCGGACGCACTATAGCGCGTAAATTAAAAAAAAAAACCGGCAAACTTCGTCGAAGGATCGCAAAAAAAAGGCAAACTTCGTCGAAGGATCGCGAAAAAAAATGCCGAATTTCATTGAAGAATCGCAGAAAAAACACGAAATTCATTTAAAGATCGCGAAAAATGGCTAATTTCGTTGACAGATCGTGAAAAAAAATGCAAATTTAGTCAAAAGACCGTGAAAAAACGTGAATTTTGTCAAAAGCCCGTCAAAAAAACATCAATTTCGTTGAAAGATCGCGGAAAAATGCGAATTTTGCCGAAGGGCTACGGAGAAAACGCCAACTTCGTCAAAAGATCATGAAAAAAACTTTTAATTTCGTCGAAGGATCACGAAAAAACGGTCAATTTCGTCAAAGAAACGGCAAATTTCGTCGTCGAATCGCGAAAAAACAGAGAATTCTGCCAACAGATCACGAAAAAAATCCAAATTTCGTCGAAGTATCTCGAAAAAACAGCAAATTTCGTCGGAGGATCGTGGAAAAAACGTGAATTTTGTATGATATATTGCATCTTGCAGACTATTTTTGAAAACATTATTAGCATTGCAGATACTTGAAGATAGTTCTGTCACTGGGGCTAAAACCGGAATCCCTGATATTTTCTTTGATTGAACTGGATTCTATGCATTGAAATTTTAAATCCATGTCCAAATTTTGAGAGGAAAACCGTCAATTCATTTCTTCTATTACTTGAGAAATGTAAGTTAAAATGTCAAGTCCTAATTTCTATCAATTACGAGGATTAATTAGTTTGTTCTTTCTAAATATGTTTCCTTGGAGTTTGAGAAAAAATTTTCTTCATGTGCACCACAAAATTTTTGCAGTTCTAATCTCATTTTTGTTTAGTGCTGACTCTAAGCCAATTTGGTAGGGCGCAACGACTGGTGGCCCTTACTGCAGTTTTCCTTTTTCAATCGCGGTAATAAAAATCGAAAAATACGTCTATGCATCATAGGGAAAAATCATGCAATTCGCCGATTGTTTGTGGGAAAAAATAATGAATTTCATCAATCTGTTGAAAGAAAAAAAATGGCAAAATTTGTCATTTGGTTGTTCAAAATCCCCACCGCAAAGTTCGTCAATAGATCGTGGGAAAATATCACGAAATCTGTCAACTAATCATGGGAAAATATCATAAAATTCGTCTAACGTTCAGGAGAAAATATCGAGAAATTTGTTAAACGGCCACAGGAAAAATCGTGAAGTTCGTCAATCAGTCGCAGGAAGAAAAATCCTGAATAACATCATTCTGTCATGAAAAAAAAAAAAGGCTCAAAATTTGTCATTCGGGCACTTGAAGAATAAAAAAATATATATGAAGTTCACTAATCTGTCGCGGGAAAATATCCTGAAATCTGTCAATCGGTCGAGGGAAAATATCATAAATTTCATCAAATGGTCAGAGGAAAATATCGCAAAATTCATCAAATGATTGCAGTAAAATATCGAGAAATTCATCTGTCGGTTGCGGAATAAAAAGTCATGAAAATTTTCAGTAGAACTCAAGGAAAAAATCTTAAATTTCACCAATCTCTCGCAAGAAGGAACTGTGAAATTAGAAAAATCGGTCGTAGACAAAATCGTGAAATTTGTCAATCGGCTGTGGGAAAAAAAAAAATCACAAAATTCATTGATTAGTCAAAGGAAAAAAAAACAAATTTCGTGGATCTGTCGTGGGAAAAAACCCTGCAAAGTTTGCCACTTCATCGCGGGAAAGCAATGTGAAATTCGTCAATTGGTCGAGGGAAAATATCGCGAAATTTGACAAATGGTAATGGTAACAGGAAAATATCACGAAATTATTCAGTCAGTCACAGAGAAAAATCCCAAAATTATTCAGTCGGACGCAGAGAAATATCATGAATTTCATCAATCTGTCACAAGAAGAAACCATGAAATTCGCCGATCAGTTGCGGAAAATACCCAAAATTTGTCAATGGAAAATTTGGTCACTGGAAAAAAAAATGTGAAGTTCATCGATCTGTTGCGGGAAAAACAAAGTTCATGATTTTTTTTTTTTATTCAAAACAATCAGATTTTTTTTTTAAAACCTCCCACAAATGTTATTTTATATGATTTTTCTTTTAATTTATAACATAAAAATTATATACACACACATGCATACTATAAGTATTACCAATATATATTATTAGATAATTTACATAAATGATTAAAAGGTAACATTTTAGACTATCAACATAGGCGTAACTAGAGCTATTTTGTGGGGTGGGCACAGGCCCCCAACTTCCTAAGTCCTTTGTATGTGTGTATGCGTCCAGTGGCAGAGCCCAAGGGGGGGAGGGGTAAAACCCCTTCCAGAGCTAAAAAAATATTATAATTGCCGCTTATATGAATCACTAGTTAAGCAAATTAGACGCTTTCATGAATCGAAACTAATGTTAATATTAAGTTTTTTTAGTTTATTTGAAATTCGCAGCTTTGTTGATTCAAATTATATCCAACAAAGTGATTAAATTAGACCGCGAATATTATATTTAAACTGTGGAAGCGTATATTAGATCTTAGATGCAATGGTTAAGTGGAAACTGTCATTTGTTTTGAAAAAGGCTAGCAATTACATTTTTCAGACATCTTACAGTAAAAGAATGATTATTTCGACCGTCATATGCTTTGAGTATTATACAGTGGATAGTTTTTAAATTGAATTTCTGTCTTTGCTCCATGTTCAAAAGGATAATAGACATCAATTTCCAGGAGAAAAAAGAAAAAAACCCCATAAAATATATGTTTATAGGTTTTTCTCAGTTTCAGACTTTCTGTTAAGGTCTGCACCGGAGAAATTTCTAGGTTCGAGCGCGACCCGACTTGTAGAAAATTTTTTGCCCCTCAGCCGGGTATAAAAGTTAAAAGTTCGATCCGTATCGTAAAAAATATATGTATGTATATTAAGCCGGCCTGGCACATAAAAAAAAAAAAAAAAAAAAAAAAAAGCTAAAAGTTAGACTCGAATCCGATCTGGGCCATACACATAGTTTATTGGCTCGACCCAGTATAAAAGCTAGAATCTTGGCCCGACCCGGCCCGGCTCATACAAAAACGTAATTATCCCTTCCCAGCTCGCCTGAATTTCAACAAAAACATATTTTTACACTGGTATGATTAAAAATTGTCTTCTACGAGGAGTTCTGACAAAAATATTTATTGTAGTTTTTCTTTTCATGTTGTTTGCATTCTTCGTTTTTTTAAAAAACACTTTGTGCTGAGATATTTATTTTGTTACTGGATCTCGATTTGTATGCAAATGTCGAAGTTGTTATTAATAACTTTAATCCATATTACATGGCTTGGAGACTTAAAAACCTGAAAATTCTTATAGTATAGTAAAAATTTCTAAGACGGAATCGCATAGGAGAACACAAATATCCGTTATAGGAAAGTTACCTTCTTAGCATATTACACTGTTGGTTGTAAATATATTACATTCTTTTCTCACGTATTATTATGTTCATTTTGCATGGATAAATACATTTTTCCGTTTGAAACAGGATTCTGTCATGGGCAGGTTCTTTTTCACACGCTTTATTGTACTTTAATTTTATTGCCTAGTAAATGAACTATTCTTTAAAAAGAAAAAATTGAAAATTTTAATATGGAACAGTGACGATTTAAAAATATATGTATTTTTTTGCAAAAATTGTTGGGCCGATCGAAATTTTACTGAATTTTGCATGGGTCAGGTCAGGGTAGGCATGGCCAATTATTTTCATATGGACTTGATAAAAACAGGACCCGAAAATTTCAACTCGTCCAGACCTTTAGGAAGAATGAATTCCAGTTTCAGCCCTGCCTGGAAAAAAGGAAGCCAGCAGGCCCGGTCCGATTGCCATGAATGAAAATAGTCCGAAGACTGGCCCGTGGGTTGGTCCGGTTTCGGGCCAGGACCGAGCCCAAACAGACCTCTGGATGTGCATCTTGTTTTGTGTTTTTGCTATCAGTTATTTCTAAGACCAAGGTATGTGAGTGATGCAGGTAAAAATCTTTGACAAAGTAAGAATTAAGAAAATGTGCTATAAAGATATAAATGTAAAATGTGTTTTTGATTGAACAGATTATTGCAGTGTTTCATTCGAACAATTTGTTCCTGAGGGGTGGGGGGGGGGACTATATATTTAAAGAGTGTAGTTTATTAGTTAGTAAGGTAGCTCGAAATGTTCTTCAGGCCACGCGTTCCCCGGAGGAAAGAAGCACTGATTGCAATTTTATTGACTTTGACTTACAGATACATGCCTATGAGCAAGGTTTTCAAAAGAAAAGCGTTAAATATGAAGCATTTTCATAGAGTTTATAAAATTTACTATAATTACACACAAACTTATGCTAATTATGCTTTAACTGAAATTAATAAGTAATAAATTAGTTATACATTGATCTACACTTATTAAATCTTAAATAATGCTGCCTCTATATCATCAAAATTATGACATATTGTTTTTCATGTGGACAAAATTACAGTCGTGTTTAAATCAGATAAGAAGTAAAAACTGGAATATCTTTTAGAGTTTTAGCTATAATGTATTTCATTTAAATAAATGTATATATAAGTAGATCCTTTCGCCCTTACTTACAGGGAGGGGCAGAGAAAGTTAAAAAGTACCCTCTTTTTTCAAAATTGTTATTATAATGTATTTTCTTTTTTTTCCACGGCCGAAGGCAGGTACAACCTATCTTTCATTCTGCATAGGTGTTTCTAACAGAGAACTAAATATAGATAAATATTCATACATGCAAACATTATACACACATACAAACTAGAAATACAATAAACCCAACAAGTGTGAAAAATTAGCCAGAGCCAGGAATCGAACCTAGGACCACAGCATACAAGACTCATGCTCTAACCACTGAGCTACACCGGCCAATACCTGGGTCTGCAATTTCTCACTAATAAATTGCAGACCCAGGTGGCCGGGGTAGCTCAGTGGTTAGAGCATTAGTCTTGTATGCTGTGGTCCCAGGTTTGACTCCTGGCTCTGGCTAATTTTTCACACTTGTTGGGTTTATTGTATTTATAGCTTGTATGTGTGTATAATATTTGTGTGTATGTTTGGACTTGGATGCAGGCGTTATTTTTGTGTGATTTAATAGATAAATATTCTCCAACATCATGAAAAAGGTTAAAAACAAATAATATTTAGAAAGCAAACATACTTAACACATAAACAATGTGTTTAAAAAAAAGTAGAACAATCTGTAAAAGTTGGTAGAGCACACTATACAATTAAAGAATTTTGTATAGGAAACCAGGTCGCGATCCATTTATTTAGTGAAAAATATAGGATATAGGAAGTCAAGTCGAATCCAAGTATTTTTAGAGAACTTTAATAATAATGAAGATATTTTAACGAAATTTTCAGTATACTGTATACGAAATTAGATGTCAAATAAATTGCTGGAAGTCCACAGTAATTCAGTCAACGATACCGCGTTTAATGTCAACTACATCATCCTAAACTATGGAATACTTAATTTGGCATTGTTTGGACGCGGATTATAATAAATTCTACCTCTTCTCGTGTTATTTTACATCTGACACAAAGCAAAGTAAAGTCTATTGGAAATTTTGCTAAAATTGCTTTATTATTACTAAAGTTAAGAACAAGAATTCGGGATTGTTTTGGAATGAAATCCTATGTATTTCTGATTTAAAAATCGATTCCTAATTTTCTGTACAAAAAATTGTTTGCTGTACTATTCCCTTCCATTTCTTAAGTTTGCCTCCTCATTTTTCTAACACTATATTAATCTAACAGTTTTTTGTTATTCCATTGGTGCATTTTATGTTTTCTAACTCTTATATAGTAAACGTTGCTGAAATGAATTATGGTCAATGTAACTATTGATTCTACTCTTCGAGGGAAAAAATGATTATCACTTCATTACCTAAACTGATTCGATTAGCCGGTGATTCAAGTAACCAGCGACCACCATTATCAACAATTCAACCTCTCCTCCCCATAGAGCAGAATTCTGGCTGCACCACTGATGCGTGCAAGGTGCAAGAATATTTAAAAAAACTGCATTGAGACCAAACTCGTTAATTTAATGAAAATTTTGACTTAAAATTAGAAACAACTTATTATCAAGGTTATTATTTAGGAATGCCATTGATCGATGGAGCCAACTTTTGAAATATATTGTATGGGCCCAAATTTTTTAAGCAAAATAGCACGGCACGTTTTATTATTTGCTTATGTTATTCGTGAATTCTTTTGCATAATAATGTTAATATTTACTATAATATAATAAATATCAATACAAATTAAAAACACAAGAAGCAAAGCTTTTCAGTCATTTATGAGCTTTATAATTATCTGAATAATAAACTGAATCTATTTATTTTAAGAATGAATAAACGGAAAAATTAGAGAAAATTTTTCTTGAAATCATTAATGTAAACTCTAAATTTGTTTAAAAATTCTAAGAAATGTAAGAATGTAAAAAAGAATATTTTGAGGAGCGGAAGGAAAAGATTAGTTTTTATTTTGATGGACGAATACATTTAAATAAGCAAAAGACAATTAATGTTTCCTTTAACTCCAGTAAAAATGATACGTCAGCTTGAGATTCTGACAAGAAAAATTAAAATATGACTTCAATTTGACTCACCTTTAATTTACAGTATTCACATAAATCGTTTATTTTAAATGAAAAGGGGGGATGTATGATTGAGCTCTTAAGGGGATTGGGGTGGGTGGGGGGGGGGGTGCGGGGGGTACTTCACTTACGCGAAAACATCCAATATTTAGTTTGCATTTTCATATTTTTAAAATGATTTTCTATTTTATTTTTTGCATTGGATAGTTGAGGTCAATCTCTACATAGACCGCATTTTACTTTTTCTTATGTTTTTTTTTTAAATCTTCGAAACCGGTACTGAAAACAGAGCCGTAGCTAGGGGGGTGCCAGGGGGGCTCAGCACCCCCTGAAAATTTTTGAGCCCCCCCCCCTGGGAAAGTTGCCAAGGCCACCAAAAGAAATTCTGTTTCAAAAATCCAAATGAAATTCTCTTCAAAAATTGAACTTAGTTTTGGGGGCTTTTTAAAGTTTTGCATAAATACTAAATTGCAGCATTTATTTAAAAACTGCAAATAAGTGCTTCAAAATGTGCGCATCCTATTTGCACATACTCAGAATTAGCTACCTTTTGCTGATGCAAACATTCCCTTTTGCATTAGTAATATACTCAAATTTTTCATTTTGTAGCGTTTTTCATTATTAGCATAAAACAAAGTTATTCTAATGAGTTATAGCCAATTTAAATACAAGTGGTTTTAGCTTTTGACTAGACACAAAAATAATTTTAAAATACAAAATACACCCTTGATTGTTCTAATGTTTTTTTATCATATAAAAACATAACTTTAAATTCTTAAGGGCAAGGAATATTCAGAATAAAATTAAAGGTTGAAACTCTTTTGAAACAGGAAAACTGTCAGCTTTTTATTTACTTATTGACATCATCACTTATTACTTCACTAGTATAATTATGCACTGAAAATGTTCATTATGCAGCCAGTGATGTAGTAATAAAAAAAACAGAGGGCATACGCTTTAGGCAGAGGGTATACCCTAAAAAGTATATGCTATACTGTTTTTGAGAAGAGGATATACGGTATTCCTTAAAATAATCCAAAAAGTATACTGCATATCCACCATATATCCTCCATTACATTGTCTGCAGCCTTTACTTTTCTTCGCATCAAACATAGTTATAAACAATTTAATAAGAAATATAGTGCCTACAATATGAATATACACTAATTTACCTTTCTATATAATACTTTGATCATATATATCTGTGTTTGTGCGTGCATGTCTCAGAGATAGAGAGAAGTAGTATGAGCCTCCCCCCCCCCCCCCCCCGTACATTTTCTTGAGCACCCCCTATTGTTTACTTCTAGCTACATCCCTGACTGAAAACGATGCGTTTTTAACACTTTCCAACCTAGTTGAAAAGTGTTTAGGACTTCGGTTTGTCTGCCGTATGGCCGTCTGTCCGTGCTCTAACTCCCGTAAATATGCTCGGATTGATCTGCAATTTTTATATCTTATTGTCGTTATCTATAGCATGTTCCCTATTTCAACGGAAGTGTGTAGCACATATAGTTTTTTTACAGGCACACTCAAAAGAATTCCGTTACATTGCGGTCTATGGGGAAAAATCATTTGCCGTTTATTTAAAAAATGTTTCACTGTTTTAAACGCATTGAAATATATATATCTCTAAGGTGCATTACAAGAAGCTTAATATGGAATAGGCTGTGCATAGCACTTATAGTTACTTTACAGGGACAGTCAAAAGAATTCCGTTATATTACATCTATGGAGAAAAAACGGTCTGCGATTTATTTAAATAATGTTTCACTATTTTAAACGCATTGAAAATTATATATATCACTAAGGTGCATTACAAGAGGCTTCCTACAGAATACTGTGTGTATAGCAGTCATCGTTCATTTACAGGGACACACAAAAGAATTCTCTACTGTCTGTTAACAATAATTCCTGGAAGTTCGTTTTAAGTTACTGAACGCGATTTTAAATTTAACTCGCTTTTTGTCTATTACGTGGTGTGTATAAATTCTGTAGATCCTATACAGGGAAGCACAAAAGTTCGCGAACACATTTCCGTTTATTGACAGAAACTCCAGAAGGAGAATTTTAAACTGTGTTACGCGTTTCCTAACTGAACTAAAATTTAGCATCCTATGTAAGTATATATACAAATCTATAGATCCTATACAGAGCTGAAGGATTATTCGGATATTTTTTCGAATATTGTATATGTTGCAAATTCCTGAAATTATGTTTTTAAATATGTTATTCGTTTTCCAAATTGTTTACTTAGATGTTATCTTTCAGCTTATTAAACGGTATGATTTGTAAAATTATTTTGGAAGCGTTGGAAAGTGTTACATAATCTATGCTTGACGCATGATTTTTCGTTCTTGTTTATTTAAAATTCAGTGGATACTCCACTGTTTTATTGCATAAAATCATCAATTTTTAATATGTGCAAAATATGTTTATAAGAACACAATTTTTAAATTCGATACTGTATAAGTAATAGTCCTTTCAAAAGTTGATATATCACATAAAATAGTGTATAAAATCTTTAAAAAAAAAGAAAGAAAATGAAATCAGAAGTATTTTAAAGTTTAAAATATATATATATATTCTTAAATTTTAATAGTACATTATAATTTTAAAACTACGATGATTTCTATAGTAGTGGATTGATTTTAAATTTAATTAGCTCCATCAGCATTCAGCAGAAAGAGATTTGATTAAAGAGAACTCACATGGAAAACATTTTTACCTAAAATAATTTTCGCCCAAAATAAATAAATAAAAAAGCTTAAGTTTTACCTTTTTTTCATGGGAAAACAAAAGTATTCTTCAAAATTATTTCTATCACATTTGAAAGGTGCTTATAGAGATGCATCGATTAGTGATTTTGATCCAATAGCGAATATTCGACATCTGTAAACCAGATGCTGAAAATTCGGTAGGCCTAATATTAATGTATTTTAAGGTTTAAAAGTATTCAAAAATAAACTTTAAAGTAAATTACACCATATTTAACACAAATACTTGTGTTTTGAGGAATTAGTGCAGCAATGAGTTATTTTACAAGTAAACTTTACACACACACACACACAAAAAAAAGCTTTCAGTTTTTTTTTCTTTTTTAAGAAGAGGATGATCTTAAAAATTATTAATTAATGAAACGTTAAATTCCACAATTCCTTCTCTAAATCAAAATAAATTTTTAAGAGCTCCTTTATTTTAAAATAAATATTAGAATATTGAAAAGAAATTTTTAAGGACATAGAAGGGAAATTTTACTGTTATATAGTGTTATTTGTCAGAAAGAAACAGTAAGTCAGTAAGAAAAAAAAATTCTATTCAATTGGCAACTCGGCAAAAAAAAACTTATTGCTCCTTTTGATTTATCAATGAAAATTTTAAATGCACCACAGCGAGCGATCATTTTTAGAAGTTGCAAACATACAGGATTTTCCTAAAATTTTGAAAAAAAAATTTAAGGTTAAATTTGATAATTTCAAAAATAAATTTCTGTCTTTACCAAATAGTTTTTTTTAAATAATAAATGACATTAATTAGAGGTTCGAGCAAGAACCTGTTATGTTACATTTTCTCAAAATACAGTTTATTTTTTCGATGAGGGTGTCATGAGATAATATGTCATATAGTAAAGATAAAATACCAATATTTTAATTAATCTTTAAAATCTGATGTATTGTTTATTAAAAGTTAATATTTTAATAAAAATAACTTAAATATTATTAATAATTTTTATATTAGATAATTAAATGTTGCTAAGTTTTTCTGAGAGAGCTTAGTACTACTCGTTAACTTACTAAATACAAGGTACAAGAACAAAAATAAAATAAAAATTGCAACTAAAAGCTTTCATTTAAATTGTCTCAGAATTTTATTTTTGTTGCGTTATTTCACTAAGCCCTTCTATTTATTCAGAATATCAAAGATTGATAAGGAAAAATTTACTCACAAAAAGTACATTCAGAAACATGAAGCAAAGAGCCTCGATCCATGAAGCAGCATGCAGCAATACAAACAAAAATTGCCAAAACTACAGAATTTATTTGAGCACTGATAATTACGCATGCAAACTTGGAAAAGGGAAATAATCCCACACGCTTACAGTCGCAGGCGAATTGCAAAAAATTCGCCCTACCTTAACCCTCAAAGTAAAGCCCCCTGCGATGATCTTCTCATTTACGACTTTTGCCGTATCTCATCACTCAGACAAATAATTGATCAGTAATTTGTCAATTACATCCTGTTTTTTAAATTGGTCATTATTTTGTAAGGAAAAAACCGTTCGTGCACCTGTGCCCCCTACTATCCCCTTCTCTCTCTTATCGGCTCTCACCACAGCAGATGATATTTTTTGACTTAGTTGAAAGAATACGGAACTGGACATCTGGAACTGATTTTTTTCCCATCACCTCGTGACAAAAAAGAAAACCCTCGTTCAGATTTAGAGCTTTCAGATAATATTTCACTTTGTTCCTTTTGGAACCCTATAGACTCCGGGTCATATAACTGTTGCAAAGAATGTAGAAGACTAATAGGATTTTCTTTGTCTGTTGCTTCTTTTATACCTCACACACACACACATTTACATATGCGTGCGCGCCGTTTTCGTTACATTAGTTCTCAAATCAGAAGTATATAGTATAATTTATTGGTATAATAATTCAAATATTTGAAAATTAAAATTTTGACCATATCGCAGTCATAAAATTTTCACGTGAACTTGAAATTCTGGGGTGGGCACTGGAACTACCTGGGGTGGGCACGGCCCACCCGGCCCCCCCACTAGTTACGCCTATGACTATCAAATCAAAATATTTTATTATACAAAATACATTGAAAAGTACAAATCAGATGTCAAAAGTAAATATTTAATCTGAAGTATTTTAGTTAAAATAAAAATAACTGCAGCACATAAAAATTTTAAATAATTTTGGAAGCAAATTAAGATGTTAACTTTTCATTTTTGTTAAAGTGGTTTAATGAGTGGTAAAATGAGTTTAGCAGATTTATCAGTTCCTAAGAGATTCCTAAATTTTAAATGTACCAAACCAAAAGCAGAAAACAATCGTTCTACTGAAGCAAATGAAGCTATTGCAGTAAAAAACTGGTTGATCATGAATTCTATAAGTTTTTTAGTATCATCCTTTTCGATAACTGTAACACGTGCCTTCCACCATCCTAAAGGACTGAGTTCTTTCACTATATTATATTCAAACAAAAATTCATTGAATGGTTCAGATTTTGCTTCAAACTTTAATATAATAGGCATCACCAAAGTAAGAGTATTTCTCTTTAGCAAATAATAATGCTGACATTTTCTCAGAGCTTGTTAATTTCTCTCCTGAATAAACGGGGATCAAAAAGATGGTGGCTCAATGCTTACTTTTAACAAGCATTGAAAGTTTTTACACATACTTCACTGAATGCGGTTTTTTTTCTCCAGATCTTTCCATAAATGAACTGCACTGGAATATTGAACAATTTATTATTTATGTGTACAATAGAACATAATGAGATCGCTACAGAAATATCAATAAAAAACTTTTGAATGGCCTATATTTATTTATTCTAACGTTTTCCATATCTTCACAGAAAGTATCCATGTTTTTGTATTTAAGATTTAGATATTTTTTAAGAAATAAATATATGGATTAACCTTTTAACATTTTTCAGCTGAGATTCTCTATTTTTAAATTAGGATTTTTATTTTAAAGTGTGATATTTGATTTAAATAAAATGAAAAAAGCATGGATTTTGAGTTCTCAGTCTCTCCCACTCTTTAAATTTACAGTGTATTTTTATCAAAACATAATATTTATTACAAAATATCTTGACTTAAATTTGAAATAACATTTTTTAAAAAGGTGATTTAAATCAATGATTTTTTTGAAAAAATCAGCTGATTTTAATCATGATTAAAATCAAGCTGATTTAAATCAACGAACCCTGGGGAAAACCCCAGCAAATTTCTTCGATTGGACACGGGGCTTCATCGTTGTTTTAAAAAGCAAAATTCTCTGGAAAATGGTGAGATTTTTTGGGCAGGAGACTCCCACCAATGACATTCTTTTTGGCATGAATCCTGCCATTCCGTCCTGAAATTCAAGCCCTGACTTGGTAAATTAAAGTAGCTATAACTCATCCTAAATTGTATTACTGCCAATGAATGTGTCCCATCTGACAATAAATCTGGCTTAGTCAATCATTTTTAAATGCCTATAAATAAAAAACTAATAGTCTCAGGAGTCTCAAATTGCAGATTCTTTACTTTCTCAAAAAGGCTAATTCACCAAATTGTATAAAATTCAGAGATAGTGAAGGGGGAAAAAATGCACTTATCTGTTAAAACATGCTACGGAATAAATAAAATATCCTTTTAATTTTCCCCCACATGCAAGGGAATTGGTATGAAAACAAATTTGGAATGATAATGACAGGAGAGAAAAAAATATTGCTTGTTAACTTTAATTAGTTGCCAAATGGATGATTATTTTATGATACAAATTGGTCTCATCGGAGTTACTTTAGCTTCTATTGTACAGGGATTCTGCATTGTGCTATATAGTGCATTATTTAAGCAAAAAAATGAAGGGATTCATAATGATTTTCCATAAGTTAAGCATACAATTATTTAATTGTGACAGGTCCTTCAGGATGCAAAACTTTTCTCTTTGCAGGAATAAAATACTTTCTAGACTATCACAGAAAAGGCATATTTTGTATTAAATATGTTGAATCTAATTTATTTCTATAAAATCGTCCACTTTTGGAAAAAAGATCCAGGCTTTTGGAAGTCTCTGTGTCAAACTCCTGCTTGATATTCTACAAAGCCACTAAACTTCCTGACCCGTCTGATGTCACTAACGGTAAACCGACCTAGATCAAATGAACTGGTTTTCTATTTTCATTTCATATTGTATGTTGAATCTAATTTATTTCTATAAAATCGTCCACTTTTGAAAAAAAGATCCAGGCTTTTGGAAGTCTCTGTGTCAAACTCCTGCTTGATATTCTACAAAGCCACTAAACTTCCTGACCCGTCTGATGTCACTAACGGTAAACCGACCTAGATCAAATGAACTGGTTTTCTATTTTCATTTAGTGGGTTTTTTCTATGATTGTGTCAAAGTAACTTCTTTTTTATCTAATTGTCGTCTTTTAAAGATTTCTGTGCAGAACTAAGTTTTTGGGTTGCCATATTATTGCATTTTTATTTATTTTACCTGTAAGGCCCTCATGGTTAACATGGGCCATGTGTTTCTGCTAGTACTTGTATAAATTTAGTTTTATGTTTTTCCGTGAATGCTTGTATTTGAAAGAAAAAGTTATTTGATTAATAGGATATGCTAATATTTTAAATAATATAGCGGAACAGATGTGTTACTATCACGCTAAAATGTAAACAAAAGATTGGCGACTGTTTGTTTGGCGCGATTTCCAAGACTGCGCCAAACGAATAACTTAATACAATGGCTAGGTTGCCATTAAAGGAAAAAATCCCCTAAATTTGGCGACTTTTTTCTTTTTTTTAACCGATAATTTTTTATTTTTTTTTTAGCGTGAGTGTAAAGCATCTAAGCCAATATAGCTTGGTACTGCGGTAAATTTATTATTAGTTGTTGCATACTTTATCATTCGAGATATATGGACTTGCATAGAGAAAGAAAAATCAGCACCACACAATTTATTATAAAACATCTAATCAATTAAAATGTCATAATTATGAAATAATTATTTAAAAGTAAATTAATGATTATCAAATTAACTTTTTTAATTGATATTTGAAAGAAATTATTTAATTCAATAGTGGTTATCTTAATAAGTACTGCATTCAGTAATATACTTTTTTTACTGAAGGCCACTGTAAGCATAGGTGGAAGGGGGGGGGGGGTCCCCCCCCCCCCATACGCATCTGGGTTATGATGTCACACACTCACGCACAGTTTTTTTTTAATCGGTTACAAAAAGGAAAAAAGCCGCCAAATTTAGGGGATTTTTTCCTTTAATGGCAACCTAGCCATTATATTAAGTTATTGGTTTGGCGCGGGCTTGAAAATCGCGCCAACTAAAAAGTCGCCAAACATATCTGTTTGAGTGTAAAGCATCTGTTCCCGCATCTGTGCCCAGGCCCCCCAAATTTGTAAATCGGTCCCTGAGGATCCGTTATTGAATCACCACTTAAAATAAAACATAAAAATTCAGAAAGTATTATTTATACAAGAGATGTACAGTCATACTAGGTCTGATAAAAAGTTTCAAGAATTTCAATTTAGAAGCCGATGCTGCATAAATCAAAAAGACAAAACGTATAAAACCCGAGAATTGTTTTGTAAAAATTTGTAAACACAGGTTGAAAAATTAATGAAAAACCAAATGTAGCCGCCGCATCTTCAGTTCGTACCAGACACCTTTAATTGTAATATTTAAAAGTCTTCATTATGCAACAAAATGAGAAAGGAAAAAATATATAAAAAATTAATATCATATAGCAATATCCACTTACTTTAATGGGAACTTAAATGTAAATATGTAAACAATGTAAAAGTAAAAGTAAATACATCTGCTTCTGCTCTTTACATAATGAAGATCACAGTTAATAGCCATATAACCATGGTTAGTGCGGATTAACTAGAGAATGGAGAATCGTTTATAAAAGAATCATGATAATTTAAATATTTTTATAAAACCTAACATAATCTCTTATTCTAAAATTATTTATTTAGCTTTTTTTTTACAGTTATTTATCTAATCTTGTTCTTCAAAACATCATAATTTCTTCTTTCGTTAATTGGCAACATGTCTGCGCTGATTACATTACAATCTTCCTGAAAAGTGTATTCGATTGAATTGTTAGGTGTCACCTAGCTCTTTAATTTCCAAGGTTTTACAATTTTAAAAACATGTTCAGCTGGCTTAATAGAGATGAAAACCGCAAGAGGGAACCGGAAATGTATAATACGGTTGTGGAGGGCTTGCGAAAAATTTATAAAACAAAATTATTACCTTTAGAAGAACATTACTTATTTCATGATTTTCATTCACCGCCTTTAGATGATCCGGACTTTGATGCAAAGCCTATGATTCTTCTCGTCGGTCAGTATTCTACTGGTAAAACGACTTTTATTAGATATCTTCTTGAAAAAGACTTTCCAGGGATCAGAATTGGACCCGAGCCTACCACAGATCGTTTCATTATTGTGATGTATGGTGCTCAAGAGACTGTCATTCCTGGAAATGCTTTAGTTGTTGATCCCAAAAAACAGTTCCGGCCACTCTCAAAGTTTGGTAATGCATTTCTTAATAGGCTACAGTGTTCAATGGTTAATTGCGAAGTATTGCAAAGCCTTACAATTGTTGATACACCAGGGATATTATCTGGAGAGAAACAACGAGTGGATCGTGGGTATGACTTTGCTGGTGTATTAGAGTGGTTTGCTGAAAGAGTAGATCGAATTATTCTGCTATTTGATGCTCATAAATTAGATATATCTGATGAGTTTAGAAGGAGCATTGAAGCTTTGAGAGGACATGATGATAAAATTCGAATTGTGTTAAATAAGGCTGATATGATTGATCACCAACAGTTAATGCGTGTGTATGGAGCTTTAATGTGGTCTCTAGGTAAAGTGTTAAATACACCAGAAGTTGCTCGTGTGTATTTGGGATCTTATTGGGATCAGCCTCTTCGATATGATTATAACAGGAAACTTTTTGAAGCAGAAGAACAGGACTTGTTTCAGGACTTACAAAGTTTGCCTAGAAATGCTGCACTTAGGAAATTAAATGATTTAATTAAAAGAGCTCGCTTAGCACAAGTAAGTAGTTCAAGTTATTAAATTTTATTAAGTGAGATGTTTATTATTTAAGACAGTAAGTACTTATTGCAAATTAGTACTTCCTTTGTATAGGAGTCTTAGCACAATAGAGAGAGAAAACCAGGAATGAATTTGATCAAAAAAGAAAATTTTGAAAAGTACTTTCTGACAACCATTATTTACACTTTAAAATCTCATCATATTGTTATATACTTATATATTTATGAAATAACCATCAATGTATCAAACACAAAAGCAATTTTTTTAATATTTGTACCATTTATTACATTAATACACTGAGAAGCGATTTCTTTACTATGCATAAATAAGCAATATAATATGAAATGCAGCTCCCTGAAGAAAGATATTTTAGAGGCGTTGAACTGAAACAGTTCACCATGCAAACTAGGGATGCACCGAATATTCAGTATCTATTCGGTATTCGGCTATATTACTGAATATTCGGTCAAGCCGAATACTTAAAAAACTTTTTTTTTTTTTTTAAACCACATTTTCTACTTTTTAACTGTCAATTAATAACGATATTTAAAAAAAAATTAGAAATAAAATCTTATTTCAATGAAAGAGAATGCTTTTACATTATTTATTCGCTGTTTGAAAAGTGTCACTTAAGAAAATTAACCATTAATGATGACCTTCATAGGAATTAATGATGTACAAATCAATGAAATTTCCTGATTATTGTCTAGTAAATAATCTGTTTCTTGCTTTTTCACAAACATGTTTCTAAACAAAATGGAAAAAAACCTTCTCAGGTGATAATAGACATCAAGACAGACAATTTTTGTCCAGGAAACCAGAATCCGAACACACTTATTCAATCAAAAATAAAGTGCATCTCACTCCAGGTCAAATTTGAATTTTCGTTTGTTACTTTAATAATATTGAAGATATTGTAACTATATTTTCAAGATAGTTACTTTGATTTCTGTGAATCACAATAAGTGCTGGAAATTTCCACCATTCATATCTAAACAACACTGAACTAGATATTCCTTTATTCAGAGTTTGCTGACAGTACTACTTAATACTGTGTCACTGGCCAAAATTCAGCCACTTCCAATAGTATCATCATATTTTCTACAATCAAAATTAATACGATGCAAATATCACTAAAATATCTTCATTGCTGCTAAAGTTTTAAACAAAAATTCAGTTTCAGCTTACGGTGACACACTCTGTGTTTTTGATTGAATGTATTGTATTTTTGATGGAATAAGTGGATTGAGATAATGTTTCTTGCTCAAAAAATGTTTGCCTTGACCACATTATCTACACAGAAAGTTTATTCCAAGATGTATAAACACCCTGTGTATGTTTACAACCTCTGAATATGATCGCTCATTCCAGACACCTGCTCTCTGGTTCATTAAAAACTTCCTTGTCAAATCAAAAGGAGCAGGAAAGTTATTCTTGCTGATTTGCCAGCATTTTAATACATTGTATTGTTTTACTTTAGTCCCTTCCTGACAAATACACACTGCAAAATGTTTCTTCTAATTCATTCAAAAAAAAAAAAATTATTTTAAAGTATTGTTATAGAATGTAAGAATATTTTATAAATTTATTTTAATTCACAGAAGAAGCTGCAAAGTTTAAAGTTTTATTAATTAAAAAAGTTTTAAGGCTATCCTCTTTTTAAGTTATAACTCAAAGCACAGATATTTTTTTATGTAAAGGTTTCTTGTAAAAAGGTCTAGTTCATAAAATGGTAGTATCTGTGTTAAATATTATGTAAAATTCTTTATAATTTAACTTTTAATACTTTTTAAACTCTGAAATAAAAAAATATTAGGCCAGCCGAATATTCGGTATTCGGCCGAATAGTTACTATTCAGTTGGCCGAATATTCGGTATTCGGCCTCACTGTTACTATTCGGTTTACTTGTAAGCTGAATATTCGGTATTCGGCCAAAATCACTATTCGATACATCCCTAATGCAAACACCTTTCTTTTTATAATTTTTTATATTGCATCTCTTTTTTCCCTTCAACATACAGTTACATGTTCACACCATTTTCACATATTCTTTCAGAAGATAAAATACCTTACCATTGGCAAACAGTTATAGCATTTTTTTCCATATGCTGGTAAATTAAAAATTGTAAACATATTGGAAAATTTAGAAAAGAAAAAATAATTTCATTTAGAAGTGACATATTTTGTGAACTGGAGAAAAGCAAACTACGTGCAAATATTTTCACATTGGTTAATGTTTCATTTTCAGTTTGGCAAGAAATTGCACTTTAAGTTATGTCAAGGCCTCTATAAAAAGGAAGTGCCATAAGTTAACATCTGTTCAAGAATGATCTTTCTACTAGGTATCAAATTATGACTATAATTTAATTATATGAAGTCTACTTTTAAAATTAGATTAGGGAAATGTTACAAGTTATTTCTGTGATACGTACCAGTGATTGTGAGATTTTTTTTTTTTGTGTGTATGAAACTCACATCTGTAAACATTGGACTGATATAAGGTAGCAGAAAAAAGTAGAACAAGGCATATTTTCCTTGTATTTTTGTAATTATAAATTTTGAGTGCAAATTCTAACAAAATAGTAAATGCACTTCACTCGTAAGTTGGCTTGGAGAAAAAAAATTGTGGTAGTCAGGGTTTGAAAGGATTGTATGAATCATGCACAAAATTGGAAAATCCTACATAATGAATCATACTGTGCAGTATTTCTTCCCCTACGACCCCATACCCTTAAATTATTTCCCAGGCATGTGATTCTTCCACAAGTTAGTACTTATTTGCGAAATTCTGCAAAATCAATTCATCCATCAGTCACAAAAAAAAATCATGAATTTTGACAATTGGCTGTAGAAAAAATTGAGAATTTCGACAACCAGTTGGGAAAAAACCTGCAAATTTTGTCAAATGTTCAAATGTAATCACAATTCTTAGCAAACTATTATTGAAAAGGCTGAATATTGTCAAATGATCATGCAAAACTAATCAAGAATTTTGTCAAGTGATCGTTCAGAAAATCAATAATTTCGTCAAGCGGTTGCCAAAAAAAAAAAAATCAGGAAATTCAATTGGTCACAAAATTTGCAAACTTTTTGCTCCATAGGGACATTAAATTTTTCATTAATGATTTTCTGCTTTTCTCTTCACTAAATAAATCTTCTTTGAACATGTAACTAAATCCAAATGTTGGACACTGGATGTGTTTTATAACAAAGAAGCCCATTACATATATATATTTATCTCATAATCCTGAATTTCATATTTAAATTTAAGCCTTCAAAAGTGTCCTTATTTCATAATTATCAGTTAATTCGATGCTAGTTATGAGAGATTTTACTATATTCAGATGAGATTTTAAAATATAAATAAAGCAATGTTCTAAAATCCGTACAATTCAGAAATCTGCAAAGCCCTTGGTCCCAGACTGTATAGATTTTCGATAATGTACTGTATACAGGGTGTTTCTACGATCATGGGATAAACTTAGAGGGGTGGTGCAGTTGACTAAAACAAACAATTTTTCTTTTGTATAGGAAAGCATGGTCAGAAATCCATTTATATAGTCAAAAATACAGGGCATGTCACTCCAATCCGAAGTCACGTTTTCGTTCATAACTTTAACAGTAGTGAAGATATTTTAACAAAATTTGCAACAGATGCATCTTTGTATGAATTGTAAGCATATTGTAAGGATTTCGTTAAAATATCTTCACTACTGTTAATGTTATGAACGAAAATGCGATTTCGGATTGGAGTGAGATATCCTGTATTTTTTTACTATATAAATGGATTTCCAACTTCCAACCCTGCTTTCTTATACAAAAATTGTTTGTTACAGTGCCCTGTCCTGTATCACCCCTCCAAGTTTGTCCCATGATCGTAGAAACACCCTGTATAATGTGATATAATGAAGCAAATGATTTGATAGCATTGTAATGATTTTGGTGAACACAAAAAAATTAATAAATGAATATGAATTATAAATCCTCCCTCCCAAGTTTATATACCTAAAATTTGGACTAAAAATGGATAATTCCCCTAAATTCAAACCCTGCAAGTACTTAAAAGGATAATCTAAAATATAATATGTGCAAGTTTGCATCGTCTGACCACATTTCGTATGGAAAATTATCAAGAGAAAAATAAGGACGAGTCCTAGGGTACGCTGATTTAGTCAGGTTGATTTGAATTACTCTGATACATATTTTTAAAAAATCATTGATTTAAATCTATTGAAATTTTATTCTTTTGGAATCTGTAGCTTTGCATTGATTAAGAATATAATTTAAAGAACACAGGGTTCTCTGCCTACTGCCCTCTTTGTGTACCAACCCCTGGACTTTCAACAGACTTGCATACTGCAAATTTGTTACTAATTCCTCTATTAGTGGAAACACATTGTTATCTACCATAATAACCAAGTGGCTCCTAAACCCAAAAAAACCAGTGGCCACATTGTGAAACAAATACATAAAAACATTTTTTTTTCTCCATTAAATTTGGACAATGGGATTGGTATATTGAATCTTCCCACCATAATTGTATACAGTTTGCAGGAATAAATGTAAGGCCTGAATATTCTGTGAATAAACTATTCTTTAAAGTTTTTTTTATCTATGGATAAACTCCCCCCCCCCCCCCAAAAAAAAAAGGTTTTTTTATAGATGAAATAAATGCTCAACGTAGGAATTTACATAAAAAAATATGTCCATAAAAATCAAAATTAAAATAAATATATATGAACAAAATATGGATAAGATTTATTTTCTTTTAGGTTTTAGATTTTAATAAAAAACATTTAACAATTTCTGACATTTTCAAGGATGATGGAGAAAGATCGAATACTATAAGCCTCATTGCAACTTTTGTTGCAAGGGGATTTTTTAAGGATTAATTAAAGATTTTTTAAAATCCCTATGGAGACAAAAAATCACAATTTTTGTGACCGATCGCCAATTTTCATGTTTTATTATCAGAACTCTGACGAAATTCACATTTTTTTCTGCAATTGATTGATGAACTTCGCGGTTTTTTCGCGACCGGTTGATGAAATTTGCATTTTTTTTTTACTTCTCGAAATTCGCTCGCTGTTTTTTTTTTTTCCGAGACCAACTGGGGAAATTCACAGTTTTATTTTGTGACCGATTGACGAAATTCGCAGTTTTATTTCACCAGCGATTAATGAAATTCTTGGTTTTATTTGGAGAGCGATTGACGAAATTTACAAAAATTTTCAGTGACGATTTCACGACCGATTCCCGAATTTTCAGATTTCTTTTCATGACTGATTGGCGAATTGATTTACGGAAATTAAAAAAATAATAATGATAATTCGAGGAGTTTTGCTAATTCGTGGAGGAATCGCATGCTAATATCTATGTCTACATGTATGAACATATCTGAAAAATCCCAGAGATGCAGATTTAATGAGTAGACCCAAAATTATTCTATTCTCGGCACGAATTTTACAGTGTCGCTGTCTAATTGTAGTATACCATCGCCGCAGAGTTCATTCGCGACGCATATCAAGATTTTTTTTCTGATTATGCGGACATTTGAAGATTTTTTTTTAAAGAAGAAAACGGGAAATTTGTTTATCAGTGGAAATGTGGCATCCATGTTTAATCATATTTTTTTTAATTATGGACAATAGAAAAAAGAGCTAAATATCGCTGAATTATGGAGGACAATCCCCGAATTCATATTAAAAAAATAAAGCGGAAATCTGCCTTTCGGCGAAAAGGGGGCATCCATGTAAAACACCTGGCGACTTAAACATAGAAAGTTAGTCGCCAAAGCAAAAACTTTAGTCGCCACGTGGCGACTGGCGACCGTGAATCTGCACCTATACTCATTTCATAAAATCGTTACATTAAGATTTTATATAGAGAGTGATTCCCAACCGCGTGTACAAACTTTCAAGGTTGGTACAGCTCAATAAAATGAAAAAAAAATTTATAGAAAATCTGAGTTGCAATACATTTATTCAGTCATAAATACAGGGTGTCGCACATCAAGTTTCTTTCATATAGCTTTAACAATAATGAAAGTATTTTACAAATATTTTCTACAGACATACTTTGCTTTCTATAAAATGTGATAATGTCCCAAAAATTGTTAGAAATGGGTATGATCTGCATCCAAAAACACTGAGTTAGACACTTCGTAATTTTTTAATGTAGCTCATGGTACATATGAGTCATTGACCTAATTACAGTGGACTTCCCTTGATATCTACTACATTTCACACAGAATAAAGTAAGTCTGTTGAATATATTAGTAAAGGTAAGATATCATCATTATACCATTAAATTTGTGAATGAAAACTAGGGCTCAACTTGAAGTGAGACACCCTGTATTTATGATGAATAAGTGGAATGAAACCCAGCTTTCCTATATGAAAAATATTTGTTTGAGTAAGCTGTTCCACCCCACAAAGTTTACATCCAGTAGCGAATCATCCTGCATATAGGGTAGATATGTACTTAAATTAATATCTCTATTTCTATTTTTAATACATACTTATTTCTATTTTTACATGTATAATAGTCCAAATATTGTACATTTTTAGCTTATTATAGCTCGTGCAAGAATGAAATCATTATATGTTTTGTGGAATCTTTTGTTAATTTGGGCTTGAGAATTCTGCAATATGGTTCTACAAATAATTGTTTAAAAACAACACAAAATGTCACAAAAAAACATATATGCATCATTTAATAAAAACTTTTACTTTAGGTGTTTTAAAATATACAAAACTGTATTTCACATTATAAACCTAGCGCTTTCGAGCCGTCCTGGCTCATCATCAGGGTTAAAAACATTAACACACAGATACACACAAAAAACACAAATAGTCTGAAACACCGTAAAAACATCAATGTCTGCTGAAGACAAGGTCAAACCATTATGAACAGGTCACTAGGGGTGGAAAGCATAGGGAGGGATGTGCCAATCTTATTTAATCTTGAACTATCTGTAAAAGTTTATACCATAATTTAGGTTTAGAAATGTTGTAAGAAACTGAATCATTGCATGTTTTATCTTTCCTGGTTAAAATTTCTATGGATTCACTTATTATTGCTTGATAAAAAGAGTATGTCGGTTTAATAATTCTAGCTTTATCAAAATCTATTGTAATCGACTGCTCTTGTTTTAATCTGGAAAGTGCCATTTTACTTCTATTGTACTTGATATCTGCAATATGTTCTTTTAACCAAATTTTAAATTTCCTTAAAGTCATACCAACATCCCTAAATTATGGTATAAACTTCTACAGATAGTTCAAGATTAAATAAGATTGGCACATCCCTCCCTATGCTTCCCACCCCTAGTGACCTGTTCATAATGGTGTGACCGTGTCTTCAGCAGACATTGATGTTTTTACGGTGTTTCAGTCTATTTGTGTGTATCTGTGTGTTAATGTTTTTAACCCTGATGATGAGCCAGGACGGCTCGAAAGCGCTAGGTTTATAATGTGAAATACAGTTTTGTATATTTTAAAACACCTAAAGTAAAAGTTTTTATTAAATGATGCATATATGTTTTTTTGTGTTGTTTTTAAACAATTATTATAGTACAGAGGTGAATTTGATTCAATTGTGTGTTGTGTTTTTCATGACTCAAGTTTATTTTGGTTCTACAAATATTTCAAATTATTTCATCCATTTCAATTTTTTTCTATTTTGGATATTTTATGGATCGCAACAGGTGTAAGTTTATCTTTCCTTTTTAAGATTTTTATTTTCTCCATTTGTGTATGATTTCTTTGTAGTCTTTATTATCATTTTATATTTATATATATATAAATCAGCGTTTGAATGAAGGATGGTTTTGGGGTCTTGCATCATGATCGGTGAAAATATGCCGAAATTTTCCAGAATTGCTTTCTTCCAGACGGCTGCAATAGGTAGTTCCTTGCTTTTTGTAATGGAAGCTACCTAAAATATATTAGCCTGAATATATTCAGCTAAATAACCAATATTCAGCAAAAGGGCCAAATATCTCATAGTGGCCAACAGTAGCATAGCTAAAAGGGTGCCAAATTGAGAAAGGTTTTTAATGAAATTAAATTATCTCAACATATTTTGACAATAAATTTTAAAATATATATTTTCTTTGTGTGTGAATGTTTCCTTTAGTAAAATATGTTATTATTTTCAAATAATGAAAGAAAAAGCTGTAAATGTTTCTAGGAATGCACAACTCACTTTGTACCTTACATATTTACGTAATTGAAAGAAAAAACAAAATGATTAAATTGGGTGGGAGCCGCCCAATTGAGAGACTTTTAACTAGGGATGTAACGAATATTCGGCCACTATTCGGTATTCGGTCCTTTTGCCGAATATTCGGCATGGCCGAATATTGAACCGAATACCTGTAGCCGAATATAATTTGATATTTTGCTGAATAGTTCCATATTTGGCCGAATATTATAAGATATTTGGTTAAATAAATTCCAGAAAATCAAAACAAAATGTGATTTAAATATTTTCAACAAACAATATTAAAAAATTATATCTAAATACATTAATTATTATAAGAAAAAGAAATCCTAATACTTATGCAATTTTAAAGCTTTATGACAACTTATAAATAACTGTATATAATGATATTACATAGATAAAAATATTTTTCTTGCTGTATATTTAGGCATCATATGAATTTAAGTAAGTATTGCAACATTAATTTATTTTACATTAAAATGCAAAATATATACTGCATTTAAAGTTTAAATTTAAAGTAAACATTTAAAGTGAATTTAAAAATATTAACTTTATATCTATTTTTTTAAATCTGTTTTATAATGATAACAGTTTCTTAAACAATAAAATTCATAAATATTAAAAATAAATGTTTTACTGTCTTGTAAAAATGTTTAATCTTTCACAAATTAAATCATTTTTCTAGTTTTTAGTTTTACTTTTAAATAAAAAAAATTTGAATAAATATAGGACTATATAATTACTTTACTAATTAAAAATTAAACATTAGATGTTGATTAAACGAACTAATGAGTTTGATACATTGAAAAGAAAAAAAACAATTACCTATACTGAAAAAGCATTTAATGAGTTACTTCAAAATAACATACAGGGGTAACAAAATAATTTATCACTGTAAAGCCTGAAATTGTGATGCAAAAATAATAACTTTTCAGCATTTTTAAGAAGTCTGTTTCGTTTTGTTTCATATATATTACCAGCTTCAAAAAACAAACGTTCACTATATACTGTGATTGCAGGAGCTGAAAGATGATTTCTTGCTAAATTTGCAAGCCTTGGAAAGTTTTCTGCATTTGTTTTCCACCAGTTAAATGGACACTCTGTCCTAGCTATTAAATGTTTATCAAAATAGCAATCTACCTCTCTTAATTTATCTGCTGTATTATTATTAACTTCATTTGACAAATTTGGCAGTGATGACTTCTTATTTTTTATTTCTGAAAAGCAATCCCAAAATGAAAATGAAATTATATTTTAAGAAAATAACCCTTTTCTTGACATACAGAATGTAAATTTACTAAGTTTGAGTTGCATGAGAAAGGATATAAAAAGACAGAGGACACATGCAAGTTCTTATTTTGGGGGGTTAAATGATTTTACTAAATAAAAAAAAGTTTCATTTTTACAGAGGTAATGAGTTTCTATTTTAGGTAAAAAATATATAAATTACTAGAACTATCTATGGTTAAAAATATATATATGAATTAAATTATTATTTACATTTTTGAAAGTCAAATGTTATCTTATTGTCATCAAAGTATTTCAAATATTACAAAAAATACATTCAGCTGTTATGATTTTTGAACACTCAAACAAAAAAATTATTTCAATTAGTCCTTAATTTAATTTTTGATTTTAAAATTGAAAAAATAAATAAATAAACAATTAAAATAATTTTTTTTTAAAGTCAGTATTCGGCCGCCGAATATTCGGTATTCGGCCTAAAATTTGGCCGAATATTCGGTATTCGGCCAAATCACTATTCGTTACATCCCTACTTTTAACCCTATCACTATGTTCTGGGGTCCATGCGGACCCCAAGCATTTTCAACAAGTTGTCAAAAAAAATCTATCACTCACTGAGTAGTTTCAGCCGGTGACGTCTCATTTCATAATGTTTGTAAAACACAGTAAAAATTAAACTGTACAAATATAAGTGATACTTGTTTTGTTTTAATTTGAAAAATAGATAGCATATTTGTCCTGTGCAACAACAGGGCATGTTTCAATAGGACATAGTGATAGGGTTAAGCCAAAATTATCTCACATATTTTGATAATAATAATAATGTAACCCTTTTTTTTCTGTGTGTAAATGCTTTGAAGAAATTGGACGAACAAGGGGGTGGGGGGGGGGGAAATGATCCATAAGTGCTAATGACAGATAGAGGCTTCTCATTCTCTAGCCTCCAGCTTCTAAAACAAGGGACCCTGCTGTCATCACATTTCTAATAGCAAAAGAGCATGTCTTTATTTTTTTTTTTTTTTTTTTGATTTTCATGCTGTATTTTGTGTTTGTAGCATTCATTATGAATGTTTTCGTGTAATAGGGGCTTTTGTGAACCAGTACAAAGTGAATTTAGCTAGTGGAACTGTAAGTAAAAATATTATTCTTTTTTTATTGGAAATTATATTTTTCCGTCGAATTGGCATGGAGAAAAGTCAAATAATAAAATGTGGGTGACTTACCCTTTAATTTCCCCTTCTGAAAACGTAAAAAAATCAAAGCAGGACTTATCAGTCTTCCTAGTATGTCCAGTACAAATCACTCTATGTAAACGGAGAAAAATCAAAATTATTCTCTTGGCCTTGTTTACAGTTAAATGCAAGTAAGAGTGTATGATCTTTAGAAGGGTTTAACGGTTTAAAAAATATCTTTTGCGAGTGTTATTAAGACATGCAGCCTCCAAAGATCAATTAAATGTTCATTTAGCCTTGAACAAACATTCAAAGTACGAGAATCTGAACTATTAAATGCACATTGAAAATTGCGGAAAATTAAATAGAAGTAAAAATAACGAGGAATTTTTTTAAGTATTTTTAATTTTAAAAAAAAATCTACTGCAATTAAAAATAGTGTAATCAGTGCATTTTTTCAAATTTTTTTTTATGATTTTAAAAAAAGCAAAATGTAATTAAAAAAAAAAAAAAAACTCGAACTGAGAAAATAATTTTAAAGATTACAGCTCTGAACCATTTAAAGGGAAATGAATGCAGTAAAAAGCCTTTTTACTTACCCATCATACGTAGTATAGGGTAAGTCTTGTAATCGTTTTGAAAATCGAAAAATTTTTTTTGACGGATTTACACGTTTCAGACACTGGAGATTCCGAAAAACATATTTTTAGAAAAAAATTTTTGCCGTCCGTCTGTGTGTCTGTGTGTCTGTGTGTGTGTGTGTCTGTAAACGCTCTATCTCCCGAAAAAATTGAGATAGAGACTTGCAATTTGGTATGTACTTAGTATGTAATAATGGGAAGAAGCCTATTTCATTTCAATAACCTCGATTAACCGGAACATTTTTTTTCGGACTCTCGAAATATTCGTTCTGATGAAAGGTATATAAAAATTTTCGAAATTGTATATTTTAAGAAATGAATATAAAAGACAATAAAAAAACATAAATTTTGAATAAAGCATGAAGTCGATCGGATAATTAGTTGCCGAGATATTTGGAATCCTGTTTTCCACACTCTTCGATTTTTCATGACCCTGTATTTCATCCAAATTTCACTTCAAAGATATATTTTAATTAGAAATTTGACGCCTAATCAGATGCAATAAACCGCTAGTTAATAGGATTATTATTTTTGGAGTTATAAGGAAAAACCTCTTTCAAGCAATTCAGTAATCGAGCCTTTAAAGTTTGTGACGTCATCAAGCCACGATTTTATTTGAATTGCTATGCATTTTATGAGTAGTTTACAAATTTTTATTTTAATATTTTACATTATGCATATCCATGATGGGTAAGTATTACGGTGGCCCCCAACGACTAGTTTACATATTTATAATTATTGGATCATTCACCAGAATATATTAGGGATGCATAACTACATTTCTAAACAAAAAATTGGAAAATTTATATTTTTGTCATTTTTTGAAAATATGAGTACCCAGCCTCCTGAAAGAGGAAGTGTGTGTTTTATATTTGAAAGGTTGATATTTTTCTTCTGCTATTTGAGTGACTAACAGTGTTGTTTTCATGAGTAATCAGTCTTCTAATGCAAATTAATTAATTAATAATAAAAGTAATTTTTTTTAAATGACACTTTTATAAGCTTTCCATGTTTAAGCAATTATTGTGATTTTTAAGATAACAATCTTAAAAATCACATAAATTGCATGATTGCAATTTATGTAGTTCTAAAAAATTTCCGTTACAATACGTTAATTTGACATAGACTACGATAACTAAAAATTCACCTATTTGATTTATGCTTGGTAGAAAGTACAAACTTATAATGTTTACCCTATTTTGTTTTGTTTAAGATATGTAACAGAAAAAAGCATTATTTAAACTATCTATTGAGGATTTCTAAGCTGTTTTCCCAACATACAGTCATAATTTATTTATTATATATTTAATGTTAAGAGTTTTTTTATTATTACTCTTCTAATTTTATTTTCTACGTTAAAAAATTACCATTACAATACGTTAATTTGGCGTGGGCTCCGTTTATTGAAAATTCACCGCTTTAATTTATGCTTCATAGAAAGCGCGAACTAGTAAATTTATTTTTAAAATTTTAGTTTTTGCCCTTTTTTTTTAAGATATGGCAAAAGGTAATGAAAAAAAAAAGGCATTATTTAACCTATGTATTCAGGATTTCTAAATTGTTTTTTTAATGTATAATCATAATTTGTTTAATATTAAACTATCAAATGATAAAAGAGTATTTTTTAAATTATTGCACTCTATATTTTGTATTAATATTTTCTACCTTTTAGTGTTTAAAATATTTCGTTGTTGCAGTTTCACAGCCTGTTAGCATAATTTAGCGAGAGTGATTTGGTGCATAATTAACTCCATTGATTTTGTAACTCGTAAACAGTTGTAGCTAGAGATCGACCGAAATTTCGGTTTGGGTTTCGGCAAAAAATCGGAGTTTCGTCAAATAGTCGTTTTTGGCGAAACTGCTGCCAAAATTTTGGCCTGACCGAAACTATCTGTATTTCAAAATCTCGTTCCTTCTTTCGGAAATTTTCAACTTTTCTTATTGATATGAGTTAATCGGCTCAAATGAGACAGTTTATTGCTGTGAACTCCACTGTTTATCCGTCATGATTGATTCATGATGCGAATGTAAATTATAAAGCAAGCAATGCATATATGACTAAACTTAAAAGACGCTTTTCACGTATCTTTAAAATCTGCAAACTTAACTGAATGATATATTATAATTAAAATATTATTATTATAAAAATTTTCCGTGAATATATAAAACTATTAAATATGGTTTATAAATATTGTGATCTAATTAAAAATTTCTTGTGAGTTATTTATTCCTAATTCAAATTTTATAAAATTGTTTATAATGTAATGTAAATAAAAATTTAGTGTATGAATGTAAAAAAAAAAAAAAATTAAACATATGTACCATAAAAATGTTTGTACAAAATTTTAAATAATTAATAATAGTATTCAGCAATATTTAAATATATATCTATATTTAAACGTCTATAAAATTAATAATATTTATAATTATAAAATAGTTAATACATTTTCAATGCTAATTTCCTAAAAAAATTAAACTTTTAAGTACTTTATTTCAAAAAATTTAAATGCAAAATATTCTGAAAATATGAATATATTTAAAAATTAAATATTCATTATTGAATATGTTTTACATTATTTAACTACATTGTTAATTAATTATTGATAAATGCCTATAATTATTGGTTGTTATAAAATAATAGAAAAATTGTATTATTTATGTTTCATTTTTGTTTGAAATGTATACACACACATATAGATGTACGTTTGTTTGTTAGAAATGTTGTTCAATGCACGTATAATTAATAAATTAATTAGTAACGTAATTAGTTATTATTAAGTAATTATTTGTTATTAATTAATTAATTAATAATTATATGCAGTTATGTATGTATTAATCAGTTTAATTTTTTTTTTACACTTTCGATTTCGGCCGAAAGTAGGAAGATCACCGAAATTCGGCTTCGGTCTTAAAAACCTGTTTCGGTCAATCACTAGTTGTAACCATAAAGATTATTTGGCGATTTAGCACTTGCGGTCGCCAAACGAAAACTGTATTAAAATTAATTTATAATTAAATTCTAAAAATATTAAAATGTTGCATTGTCATCAGAAACACACGTACTTTTTATAAATCTATCATAAGTAGATAAAAATCGCAAAATACCATCTTTACATTATTAAAAAAAAAAAAAAAGTTAAATAAAAGAATATAAAAATAGTTGAATTAATTTGCAATGATCCTTTATTGAAGGTTAATTCATTTTTAGATAATTAATTCTGTTTCTGCATTTTAATGATTGAAAATGATTTGTTAACGCGTCATGAGATTTAAACACACACTGAAGGAAAAAAAAGTGTTCATTTTACAGTATAAAACTGGCACCCCAGCTGCCAGTATTATACCGTAAAATTAACAGTAAAATAAGCAGTAATGCGCGGCAGCGTATTAATGCTTATTTTACTGTTTATTACTGTTAATTTTACGGTATAATACTGGCAGCTGGGATGCTAGTATTATACTGTAAAATCAACACTTTTGGGGGGGGGGGGGGCAGTGCACGGCACATATATGATCTACCGTTGTACCAAGACTTCACCCACGCTGGAAATCTACTGTAAAGTTTAAATCCGGCCGAACCCAAAGTCCAAATTAAAATGGGAAAATGACAGCATGGCTCAGTCAAAAAGCGGCCCATCACGCTCTTAAACTGTACGGCGCACTCGAAAAATGAATGAGCGTGCGTATAAAGCGTAAAATAGCGTGACGTTGCATCGTGCTAACTAATGGTAAGAATAATTTCTAATAGTAAGTTACAAAATTAATAGATTATTGTATCCTGTTATGCTGCGGTGGAACGATGAAATTCTATAACGAAACGTACGTTCTTTCCAACTCTAGTAGGAAGTGAGAGTGAGACATTGCGATATGCATATTTCTGGAACTCAAAATTTCTTGTGCCTAATAAGGATTATTAATACTTCATACTTCCTTATCAAACATTAATCAAAGAAGCTTATTTTCATTTATCTGTGCGGATGTGCTTCCTGGTCTCTTTCATTATGATTTCTTACTGTAGAATGCCTTTTATCTTTTCTGAACTGTGTATATAGAATAAATATTTTATCATTCGTTTTGCTTGGATTTTAATCTTTGTTCCACATTCTTTAAAGAGTGTTTTGGACGATTTCAAGTGCAATACTTTGTCTTTATCGTATTACATACGAAACTTATTGTAATTTTTCATCTTGCAGTTGAAAGTCACAATAGGCATGACTTTGGGTTAATCTTGAGTGCATTGATAGATGGTTTCGATTTGATAAACTGTGTTTAAAATATATTTACAATAGTTATAGATTTTCATTGTTACAGTAATATTAGTAGCTGTATTGATATAAATGATATCTCACCCTCCCCCCCCCCCCCCCCGCCCCTTCTCGTGTTTTTTATGAACAACGCCTACACTTTCAATTTAAATGATTTAACAAAGTGTGTTCCAGTTCCAATCCGCAGCCCGCAAGTGTACGGCGAAACATTATTTCAGTGGTACTTTTCCTTCCCTAAGATAAAATTTATAAGTTTCAGACAATAGATTTGAGTTATCTGAAATTACAATTATATCTTTATTCAACAATTCCATAGAAACTGAAGTGAGCTACGTTGCCTCCAATATTTTCAATGTAGAACCTATAAATATCGTTGAATTTCAAATAATATAATGAATGTCTATCATAAATTATTTAAAACTTAGTATGACCCATAGACGTAATATAGTTATAAATGTCGTATACAACATCTTCAATATAAATAGGAGTCATGCCGTCATGATTGTAATAACCTAATAACATACTAATATTTCTTTGCTAACCGCGTTCTAGAAAACCCCCCATTTAAAGCATTATTAAAATCGTACATGCTTTTTAGCTTAACTATTTTTAAAAGTTTATCGTAATGCTTAATTCGTTTTAGGACGCGGGCGGCTTCAAAATTTAAATAGGTCACTCGCAGCATGCTCCACAAGTTACGTACTATGAGAGCCGTGTTAAAGAAACACCGGAGCCTTAAAATTACATAAAATGTTGTCTCCGAAAATTGGAAAATCTATAACAAACATTCCGTTACATTTCCGTTATTTGTAGTTGGCGTTTTTTGGATATTGTAGCGCCAAGAAAAGAAAATATTAGTTTGCAGCTACGTAAACAAATGTTTTAGCAAACAATTTTATAGTAGTCATATAGTGAGCATTGAGCAAAACTTGTTAAATACAACATGAAAAAGGAAGGAAACACAGCACGTTTGAAAGAAATTTATCTTTGTTCTTCAGGCGCAATGGGGCGTGCTGTCAGGTCATTACAAGCGACGAAGAAAGATTAATTAAATAACATGAATCCGCTTCATTTTGTTTTAAATAGTTTAATATCACTAAAACTCGCTTTAAACTATCATCGCCCGCAAACTACAGTGTATCCTAATTAGGTAGATTTCGTAAGAAATACTACCTATTACATTCTCACCTAAGTTGGAAATTTTGAAAAATTTTTGCAGATCTACGCCGATCATGACTCCCAGAACCCAAAACCACCCCCAGTTCAAAAGTTTATATATATATATATCTATCTATCTATCTATGTCACTTTTTTCTGACCACGATAACTGGAAAAATTCTGCATAAATCTCTTCCAAACTGATACATAAAATCAAGGGTCATAAAATCTCGGTCAAGTTCGTTAATGGGCAAAATCGAACCAAGGGGGGGGAAATGGGGGGGCTTTTTGTGAAAACAGAAAAATCCTCATAATTTCTTTATTATTATACGTATCGAATCCGTTTAAAGTTATTATTACTTCTAGGAAAAAGGCCGAAAATGTATGTATGACAAATTTTTGATATAATTAAAAATGGTGCCAAGGGGGGGAAAAAAGGGGGGTTTTAGAAGAAAAAAAATCATAGCTTCGTCAATTCAGAAGATATCAAATCCGCGTAAATTTATTATTATTCCTCTTAGTATTATCTAAAACTTTTATATTGACAAGTTTTTTATAGGACCAACCGTTATAGCAAAAAAAAATTAAAAACAAAACAAATCCCTGCCGGCTCCGCCTGCAAACAAGTTATTTTTCGAAGTAGGCGGTTCCAACTCCCGCATCTTTTCGAAACTGATACATAAAATCAAGGGTCATAAAATCTCCGTCAAGTTCGTTAATGGACAAAATCGAACCAAGGGGGGGGGGAAATGGGGGGGGGGCTTTTTGTGAAACAGAAAAATCCTCATAATTTCTTTATTATTATACGTATCGAATCCGTTTAAAGTTATTATTACTTCTAGGAAAAGGGCCGAAAATGTATGTATGACAGATTTTTGATATAATTAAAAATGGCCTCAAGGGGGGGGGGAAGGGGGGTTTTAGGAGAAAAAAAAGCATAGCTTCGTCAATTCACAAGATATCAAATCCGCGTAAATTTATTATTAATCCTCTTAGTATTATCTAAAACTTTTATATTGACAAGTTTTTATAGGACCAACCGTTATAGCAAAAAAAAAAATTAAAAACAAAACAAATCTCTGCCGGCTCCGCCTGCAAACAAGTTATTTTTCGAAGTTGGCGGTTCCAACTCCCGCATCTTTTCGAAACTGATACATAAAATCAAGGGTCATAAAATCTCGGTCAAGTTCGTTAATGGGCAAAATCGAACCAAGGGGGGGGGGAAATGGGGGGGCTTTTTGTGAAAACAGAAAAATCCTCATAATTTCTTTATTATTATACGTATCGAATCCGTTTAAAGTTATTATTACTTCTAGGAAAAGGGCCGAAAATGTATGTATGACAGATTTTTGATATAATTAAAAATGGCTCCAAGGGGGGGGGAAGGGGGTTTTAGGAGAAAAAAAATCATAGCTTCGTCAATTCACAAGATATCAAATCTGCGTAAATTTGTTATTAATCCTCTTAGTATTATCTAAAACTTTTATAGTGACAAGTTTTTTATAGGACTAACCATTGTAGCAAAAAAAAGTTTAAAACAAAAAAAATCCCTGCCGGCTCCGCCTGCAAACAAGTTATTTTTCGAAGTAGGCGGTTCCAACTCCCGCATCTTTTCGAAACTGATACATAAAATCAAGGGACATAAAATCTCGGTCAAGTTCGTTAATGGGCAAAATCATACCAAGGGGGGGGGGGGGGGGCTTTTTGTAAAAACAGAAAAAAAAAACATAATTTCTTAATTATGATACGTATCGAATCCGTTTGAAGTTATTATTACTTCTAGGAACAGGGCCAAAAACTTATGTATGACAGATTTTTGATATAATTAAAAATTGCTTTAAGGGGGGAGGGAAGGGGGGTTTTAGAAGAAAAAAATTCATAACTTCGTCAATTCCCAATATTTCAAATCCGCTTAAATATATTATAAATCCTCTTAATATTATCTAAAACTTTTATATTGACATGTTTTTTATAGGACCAACTCTTATAGCAAAAAAAAAAATCCTTGCTGGCTCCGCCTGCAAACAAGTTTTGTTTCGAAGTAGGCGGTTCCAACTGCAGCATGATCGCAAAAAGGTCATTTCTTCCGCAATTCCCGACAAACAGGCACCCCACGTTCTGCGTCTTCAAAATCTACCTGTGCCTGTAGGCCGAGCCGTCAGGGATTTTTTTTTTGGACTGGCGTAAAACTGTAAATTTTATTATTACTGTTTTCATATTATGACTTATTTTTAAAAAGTTCTTTTTAAGTAGAATAATTCGCTTTTATTCACATGTCCCTTCAACCTACTCTCGGAAATGTTTTTTTTTTTTTTTTTTTTTTTTTTTTTTTTTTTTTTTTCTATTTATGGTAGTGCACTTTTAAGAACGTGTGACGTCGTGGAATGCTACTCTTCTTATTAAAAAAAATATTATAATAAAGTTATAAAATAAAGAAATAAAACTTAAGATGAAGGATGTTATTTTACGAAAGGATTTGAGAGAATAAAAAGCAGTCAACTTATCCGTGAAGAAAGGGTGTAGAAGAAATGAGTAAGAAAGAAAACTGATGTCTCAAATAACACTGCCTGTTTGTTTCTGGGACAAGTAGAGCTTTGATTGTTACTAAGTGCCCTTTACCCCCGATTCAAATTTGTCAAGATATTAGATCATTGCGCAAAGCTTACGTCTGATTCTTTAAATATCACGTATAATCCCTTCAATAAAAATAAAGTGATGACAGCCTGTCCTCCTATCGAGTTGTCATTTAATGTGTGTGCACCTAATTCTGTTTACACACGATCATAGGTTTTTTTACGGGCATTGAACACTGCTATCGCCTTCTTTAATCACAGATTTCTGCGTTTAAACAAGCCTGTAATCCTTTAAAAACCTCTCTCTGTTCATGTAAAAACAGAACTAGTTGTATAAGTGAGTAAATATTGTATTTTAATCCATGTATTTTAGCTTTTATGCAATTTCTCTTTTTTAACACTTTCCAACCTAGTTGAAAAGTGTTTATGACTTCGGTTTGTCTGGCCGTCTGCCGTCTGTCCGTGCTCTAACTCCCGTAAATATGCTCGGATTGCCCGTTTAATTTTTATATGTTATTGTCGTTATCTATAGTATGTTCCCTATTTCAACTGAAGTGTGTAGCATTTATAGTTTTTTTACAGGGACACTCAAAAGAATTCCGTTACATTACGATCTATGGGGAAAAATCATTTGCGGTTTATTTTAATAATACTACACAATTTCAAACACATTGTAATTGATATATATCACTACGGTGCATTGCAACAAGCTTAATATGGAATAGGGTGTGCCATAGCACTTATAGTTACTTTACAGGGACAGTCAAAAGGATTCCGTTACATTCCGTCTATGGAGAAAAATCGTTTGCGGTTTAATTAAATAATGTTTCACTATTTTAAACGCATTGAAATTTATATATATCACTAAGGTGCATTACAAGAGGCTTACTACAGAATAGTGTGTGTATAGCAGTCATCGTTTTTTTACAGGGGCACACAAAAGAATTCTCTCCTGTCTGTTAACAATAATTCCTGGAAGTGTGTTTTAAGTTGCTGAACGCGATTTTAAATTTAACTCACTTTTTGTCTATTACTTGGTGTGTATAAATTCTGTAGATCATATACAGGGCAGCACAAAAGTTCGCGAACACATTTCCGTTCATTGACAGAAACTCCAAAAGGAGAATTTTAAACTGTGCTACGCGTTTCCTAACTAAGCTAAAATTTAGCATCCTATGTAGTATATATACAAATCTATAGATCCTATACAGGGCTGAATAAAAGTATTCGGATATTTTTCCGAATATTGTATATGTTGGAAATTCCTGAAATTACGTTTTTAAATATGTTATGCGTTTTCCAAATTGTTTACTTAGATGTTATCTCTCAGCTTATTAAATGGTAATGATTTGTAAAATTATTTTGGAAGCGTTGGAAAGTGTTACATAATCTATGCGTGACGCATGATTTTTCGTTCTTGTTTTACGTTGCATCTATTTGGTTTAGCGATAATCTTACATTTTTATCAGGAGTGTGCATAAAAATTGTGAGGCTCGGTACATATAGTAATACCTTTGTATTTCTACCACTTTTAAAAATATTTAAATGCAATCGTTCGTAATCCATTATGTCCCAATTTATCAATTAATGAAAATTTCATTTTTCAAAGTATTTTTTTCCTGATTTTTTAAAAAATTGTGCAATTGTTAGGCCTACAAATGCCTTATATAAAAAACTTTATGTATCCCTCTGTTTCCCTGTATATGCATATATTTAATATGAAATCGTCCCCTCTAACTACACCACTTGCTCCCCCCACTTGTACACGCCCCTGATTTATCCCCCCCCCCCCTCCTCTCTTTTTATTATCCAAAGAACTTCAATACCTTCTTTGAACTTCAATACCTTCTTGTGCGACTAAATGTAACCAAACTTTGTACACCATACTTTTTTTTTTTTTTTAAGTACTGTAACTTTTTCTTCAAGCATTTTGTGTACTAATTATTCATTAAGTGGCAATATTAAAAAAAGACGAAAAAAATTTCTGAGCATAAAAACAAATTCTTCTTTAAAAAAAAATCTAAAACCGATCCGAAATTAATTGAAAACTCTCATATCCAGAGTCAAAAGTAACCAGGAGAATTTAAAAATTCCGACATTTTTCTCTGGGAGGAATTTCTGGTAGGGAAGGACGAGAAGAGGACATACATTTCCCCTTTCCCCGTCTTCCCCGAGCAATTCAGCACTCAAAGTATCTTTATTTCCATATGATTCCTGTTGCCATACTGTCCCATATGATCAAGTATTTTTCCTGATTTTTTAAAAACTTGTGCAATTGTTAAATAAGTTTTTGAAATATTTCGCCTATTAAAATCATTAAACTAAATTGCTATTTATAGAGGCTTTGTAGAATATTTACAGCACACCCAAATGATTTCTTTTAAAAAATGCTTTAAGTATTTTATAAAATTAGAAAATGTACAAATTTTTCAGAACTGAAACTTTTCACTCCGTGTCTTTCATCATCAGAAGAGCTGAACAGAGTTATAAACTGATAAAATAATTATCCATTTAACCAAAAAAAAAAAAAAAAAAAAAAAACTTTGTACAAAGAATAATGTTTTTAGAACTTGATAAAGTAAGAATTCAGTCCCACATTGTGTAGGATGTAATATATGTACTGCCATGGTGGTGTTAAATGAATTTTAAAACAAACTTTCTTTCCTTTTTTTTTTTTTTTTTGGTCTTTTTTTTATGGTCATTGGGTCATAAAGGTTAATGACCTTCAGGGAAGTGTTTGTGTGGTTCATTTCATTTGTATAAATATCTCGAAAATATTGTGAGTTGTATCATTTTACGATATGTATGTGCGATGTTGAAATTTTGAAATATTTTAGATGTATATGTCTGAGATTCCTGTATATGCATATTATTACGTTCTTAGCAATTTTTCTTTGATAAAAATCGGAAAGTTTTTTAAATAAAAATAATTTATACACTACAAACATATGTAAATGGAAAAGAGAAAAATAGAACTGGCCGTATGTTCTTTTACACAGCCAGATTATTATTATATTATTTATTTATTTAGTTTTTATTTATTTTATTTATTTATTTTTATTTTATTTTATTTTATTTTTTTTCGTGTTCATATTCAGACTTTATATACACATTTTTTAACACTACATAAAAAATTTACTAAAATAATTAAAAATAATACTAAATAATTAAAATAATTATTGTACAAAAATTTAAATGCAAAAGCATATAGCTATGTTTTATAAATTAAATGGTGTTGAAATAATGTTATTTAGTTTAAAATGCCTATATATATATATATTATTAACAGAGGAAAAAGAAAGAAACCACAATGACATAATAATGGCATGAACTGAGCTTACAAATTTTGAGTTATACTTGCATGCCCATTCTATGAATGCCATTTATTAAGAAATTAAAATAGTTTTAATAAGCTTTCTCTGCTTATATATATATATATATTATTTATTTATTTATTTATTAAGTAAAGGGCAATGGCCTTCCCCTGTCCCTCCTTTTACCGACGTCTATCTATTTGTCTTTTACTACTACAATATCCATACCGTGCTACAAACACTGAAGTAATTAAATCCTGTATATGTGAGCAAAAGAAAAGTTTTTCGTAATCTTAGGGCCGTGCTTTGTATTATCTTTCATAGAATCTCTGAAAAAGAGCAATAAACAGTACTGTGCAAAGAATAATTTAAGCTAGTTTGTTAAATTAGCAATTGTATTAGGTAAGATTATTGTTAAATGAATATTTATGTGTCTTTTCATAAATTCAGATTGCTGTGGACTGTATATTTAATTAATGCAGAAACTATGCAACTCTATCGAATTCATTTCAGAGAAACGAGTTTATTTCCGTCCTGCTTTTATGATGACATTATCGGATATGAAGCTTTTTATTATAATTGAGGTCATGGCATTTGAAACTTAACACCACTTATTGCTAAAATCTCCACGCTTTGCTGACACAGTCGTCTTCACATATGCTGTGCTTCTTAGAGAATAAGCTGAGGATCACCAAATTTAAATAAACGGCCAGTTTCAATGTTTCTAAACATGGTAGAATAAGGAAGAAATTTGACGAGTTTTTAAATTTATTCTATTCATAATTTCAAGAGATTTTTCTTTCCCTTTCCTTTTATACAAGCGGTTACCCTACTTGAAAAAGTTTGTGTTGATTACTTAATGAAAAATAATTTTCGCACTTTAACCCCCCCTCTCATCTTTTCAAAAATAAACTCTCTCATGCACACCTCGGGCTCTTTTTTCGGAGTCCTAGCCCATTGATTTGAAAACCAGATCCTCAAAAATTTTTTGTCATTAAAGACCGAGCCCTATATTGATAGTACGCAGTGGAAAATTGTTAATAACATTTTTGAATTGTTTCAAGATTAGTTCTTTCATTTAAAAATCTCTTGTATAAAAATAAGTATTAATCCTAAATACTCCCTTATGACAACGTTTCTTTGTTTTCATGTCCCTGAAAATTTGTTATTTATACCAGCCACTGGCAACTCGTACATGTACATATTTGTTTCTCAAGTAGCAAATTTTTGTTTTTTTCAATTTGTGAATAAATAAAATTTTTAGTACTTTGAACCAGGGTTGGCAAAAAACCGGGTTTTTTTGAAAAAAAACCAAAAAAACCGTTTTTTTTTTTTGGTTTAAACCAGGTTTTTTTGGTTTAAACCGGGTTTTTTTTTGTATCTTTTTTAATTACATATATGCACATCAGTAAATAAAATTTAACATTGACAAGAATGATTAATATTACAATAACAATATATATATATATATATATATATATTCTGAAAACAGTTTAAACAAAATAAATAAACAATTGTTATTAATTATGTACAAATTCAAATAATTAAATTTTATTTAGAGCTGAGCTAACATCATTTACATTCAAATTCAAAACAGTTATATATATACAAAAGTTTCCTATGTAATACATAGAACATGATCACTTGTGCCGTCAGGTTCTACAGTAATGGTGATAAGTTTTAACTAATTTTTAAAGATTACTTTTTAAAAAAGTTGAAGAAATAATTGCTGTTTTATATATACATATTTCCAAATGCAACATGTAATTCATGTTTACCAAATGATTTAGCACACTTATAAAACATATTAATATGTTTATGTATTTCATATTGATTTAATAGAATGGATTCTGTATCTTAATGTTGATACTTAAAAGTTTTTAATAGTATTTAATTGCAAGATTTATATTAAATTCTTTAAAGACTTAATCTATTGCCTTCCTATATTTTTTCATTTTAATAAGCAACACTTAGTTGTGTTACATAAGAATATAAAGATATAATGTAGAATTTTACCTTGGTATGCTATACTAATTTTTTTTTTTAAATAAAAATAATGCAAAGAAAAGAAAGTGAGACTTACTTTTTTATTCAATTTAAAAAAACAAATTGAATTTCAGTAAGAAAATTAAATTGAAATATATTTAAAAAATATATATAAAAGAAACATTTTAAAAACATGGAAATTGAATAAATTTTCAAAATTTTAAGAAAATGGAAGTACGACACATGTCTTTAAAGATTCTATGTTAATAAACAGGATTATTAGGGTTTAATGTTTTAAACAAAAAAACAAGTTTTGCCGCTTTTTGTAAACCCAGTCTGTTGCGTAACTTTGATTGTACAACACCAAATGAAGAAAAAATTCTCTCTACATTTGCAGTAGTCGCTTTTGCAGTAAGAATCGTTTCAACTTCTTTCAACACACCATCATTGAACTTTTTGATTTCATTTTCTTGAATATGCCACCATTCTATAGCTGATACATCTTTATTAAAATCATTCTCAAAAAGATATCTTTGAAATGGAGAACTTTTGGCACAAAATTTTAGTATCAGAGATAATAAATTGTTTTTGGGAAATTTTGTTTTAGCATATTCCAATGCTTCTTTTTTTTCCTCCGATGACAATTCGAGATCAGCATCCTTGGCTCTTGGATCCAACAGATAAGCAAGAAGATGGGCTGGTGTTATTGCCATTTTATAACGAGTATCTAGTTTTTTCATAATGTCTTTATTCAGTTTCAAATCTTCCATCTGTTTTTTTAAATTTTTAAAAAGAAAAACAGTTTCTCCAATTGTACAATTTTGGCTTTGTACTTTATCTAAAGCTACACTAATTGGCTTTAATTGTTGAAAATAGTCTTCAGCATTTCTTTTCAATGAAATGTTTGAAACTAGACTTTGGATATTTTTATCAATTTTGTCTTTATTATTTTCGCATATAGTTACAAGAACTGACCATGATTTCAGATAGCTGTCTAAAGCGTCAGCAAATGAGTTCCAGCGAACTTCACAAGGCATTATTAGTTTTGATGTACTTGCATCTTTTCTGAAGCACGCATTTGCATATTGGTTGTTTCTGAAGTATTTGATTACATGCAAAATTTGTTCTTTTACATTTGGATAACTTATATCATTTGCCAGTAAATTTAAAATATGGGCTGCACATCCATAAGTAATAATATTAAACTCTTCTTTTTCATCAAACATATCCCTCATTTTTCGGACATTTCCAGTATTGTCTGTCACTAATGCTTGTATTAAACATTGAAATTCCGATTGGCATTTATTAATGGTTGTAGTCGCAATATCATACAGATTTTCACTTGTATGAGCAATTCCCGATGTATCAATAGTGTCTGCTAAGTATGTATTCCCGTCTTTTGTTGTTAAAGTAACACAGATCACAGGTTCGTTGTGAATGTTTGACCATCCATCTAATCCTAATGTGACAACTTCATTTTTTAATATATTTGCACATTTTTCTTTTTCTTTGCTGTAAGTATGATCTAATAAATCCCCAGCAATTTGTTTTCTTGATGGTGGAGAATATTCTGGGCGGAAACTCTGAACCATTTTAATAAACTCAGGATACTCTACAGTGCTAAATGCCGTATTTGTAGCATATATAAACCTAGCAACTTGTTCATCAAACATTTGCTTTTGAGATGGTGTTGATTTACTGACAAAAAAGTCCATAGTATCTCTTTTCCTTTTTAAAGAACCAATTTCACTTGTTGCTCTTTGTGTTATTGCTGAATCCAAAGAACTTGAAATACTGGATAGTGACACTGACACATCATCTACACAAAAATAAAAATAAGAATTGCTTAATGATACAGAACATATTACTTCAAAAATCATAATCATATAATTAACAATAATTCAATACAAAGACATTTTTTTTCTTTGTTTTACTGCAAAGTAAACATCTCTATCATATTGATATATTTATTTTTGATAATTTATTTAATACTCGAGATAAAATTACCATGTCTTTTATAATTTTGGATATTTATGATTGGTGAAAACTTAGTTAATCTCTAAGAGCCATGCATAAATTAAAAATTAACAATTTCATTTAATAACAGTTCTGATCACATAATTTGTTCTTAATAATATGATTAATTTGTAAAACTTTCAAACTTTTATCAAATGTAATTTTAAGATTATCAAAATAAAGTTCTCTAACAAAAAAATGTCTATTTAAAATTTTCTTGTTTTTTCCAAAATTTCATTACTTAGAATTACATAAATATTTTTTATTTCATAGAATATAACTTTCTAAAATCAAATAGCATATGCAAATTAAATAATAATATATGTGATTTTTATAATTTATCTTCTCAATCAAATAGCATTTCAAATAATAATGTAATTTTTTATAAGAGTTTAGAATCATCTGAATGAAGATATACATAATGTGTTCTCAATATGCATTACTTGTAATTTTACAGATAAATTAAAAATTTTGAATTTAACAAATATTTAACTTATTAACAAATTTTTAACAATTTTCTTTCAAAATTAAAAATAATAGCAGCAATAATAATGATAAAATAAGTACTTACCATTATCATCAGAATCAGAATGCTAACTCTTGGACCATTCATACACAGGTGCAACTATGATGCAACTGTGACTTATGCAGGTTGACTGCTGAAATGAGTTGAGCTGTTCAGTTAGAAGTAGAAGTTATTTGTACATCAAATAATTTGAAAACTTAATTATATAAGAAAAAAATCTTAAAAAAAATTAACAAAAAAACCAATTGGTTTTTTTTCAGAAAAAAACCATTTGGTTTAAACCGTGGTTTAAACCATGGTTTAAACCGTGCCAATCCTGCTTTGAACCGAACCCGAAGAGTGGTATAAAAAGTCGAGCCCGGACTCCTCTCTGTCACACACACACACACACACACAGAGAGAGAGAGAGGAGAGAGAGAGATGCTTGTCATTTTCGTTATGTTTATCAGCTTTATTTTTTATAAACTTAAAATCAAGCTGCTCGATAAGTAGTATATCGGATCAACTTTATAATGCTAAGTTATTTAAAAGAAAGAGAGAGAGAAATCTCGTAAATTTTCAAAGATCATATCGAAGGTTATTATTTCCGAGTATTATAATGTCTTCCTTTGCATTTTTATGGCGGGAAGAAAAAATAAAGATGGACTTTATTTTAATACTAGCTGACTCGCCCGGCATTATCCGAGCCCTTGATAATAACTATAACCATAAACAACCTAAATCAGTGTTGAATGATTTTATATTTTTTAACGAAAGTCTGTCCAAATGAACCTAATTTTGGGGCCTCGCTGTCTTTGGCAGCGTGCACCCAAGAATTTGTATGAGTCCTTTGTATTTTTAAATGAAAATTTATCCAACCTAACCTAGAGTTGAGAGCTCCACAGCATTCGGCAGCGTACACTGGACGTGCTACGCACGCTCCGGTCTGTTTTGATTTTATGTTTTTAAACGAAAATCTTTCAAATTGAACCTAATGATGGGGGATCCACTGCCTTCGGCAGAGTACACCTGTGTGCTAAGCATGCCCCGACTTATTTTGATTTTATATTTTTAAACAAAAGACTTAAGTATACCTTTAATTAATGTTTAACGAATTATTTTTAATCCAAAATCTTCCCAAAGGAACCTGATATTGGGTGGCCTCATTGCTTTCGGCAACGTACACCCTCGAATTCCAATCTGTTTTTTTTTCCGGGAGAGGGGCGGGGTTTGCACTTCTAAACCATTAATAAGTATAAAATCCCAAATCTTCCGGAGAAAGGGGGGGGGGGGAGCATGTTCCCGCCGGACCACCCTGTGAAATCAACACTGGTGTCATCCTGATTGGACAAGTTGGTGAACAGTTACAAATAATTCAAAGCAATAATCGCAAATAAAATATTTAATTATTTTTCGAAGTATACATCTAATTCACACATATAATTATAAATTTGTGTTTGTGTGTGACTGTGTTAAATATTCAGATCTGAAGTATTTGTTTATAATATGTATGGTATATCTGATTGAATAGCTATCAAGCAGATTTTAAGAATGGACTTATACAACTAAAGGACACAAAAATCCATTACATTTTCAAAAAGCGTTGGCTTAGAGAATTATAGAAAACAAATTCTTTTTTCAGAAAGTGCTCAAATATTTAACATTTTCAGATTGTTATAAATAATACATGTTCATTTCTACTCGTAATTCATTATTATCGCAGGAGTAGATGTGAAACAAATACAGACATACCGTCAGATTTTAATATTAGATATCAGAGTTTTTCAACTTTTTTTTTTCTTTTCTTATGGAAACTTATGTATGACACTATTGAACCTATAGTTAAACTTCCGCGGCTCACTTAAATAATGCTGATAAGAAAAAAAAAAGGGGGGGAGGGGGAGAATATACAATTTTTTTAATTTAATATATTGAAATTTTTGATTGATTTATTAACACGAACAAAATGCTCCACCCACAACAAATATTAAACGGAACTATATTTACTATAAATTGTATTTAAAAAAAAGATAACATTCTTTAAAAATTTACGTTTTATTTATTTTTCTGTTTATTAAATTTTAACATTGAATGGAGTATCTGAGCTTGATATTTTCTTAGAGTATTTGCTTTGCTGGGTTGAATTTTGCAGTTGATATTCTTAAATTTTCTTCCAACGATTCTAACCATGATTGATTTTGTTTTTATTAGTCTCTATTGCAGTAAAGCAGCCCATTTCACGCAAGTGACTTTGAGAATGAAACACGTCTTTCTATTACTTTTTTGCAATATTTCGAAATTACTCCTTGAGAATTTATACACATATAATTTAATTAATGCCCTTTAAAAGTTTTCCCGGTACATCTAAAATCACTGGTATAAATTGCGATTGCATGCATTTTGATTACATTATGAATCGCCTAAATAATTGAAAAAATTGAAGCTAAAATATTAATGCTTCAATAATCTGGTTTAAATAAAACGTTAACTAATTTGTATTTTATCACGGACAAAAATTTCTTTTCTGCAATCCATTAGATTTTATTTATTTCGTATTCTTTGATAACTAAATAAAATCGCGCAACATCATACAACTTCTACTTGTTATTTTCACATATCATTGTAACAGTATGATTTGCAAAAATAATTTTAAAATAGGTCTTAAATAATTATTCAATTGCATTTTATCGTTATTACTTACTCATCATACGTAGTATAGGGTAAGTCTTGTAATCGTTTTAAAAATCGAAAGAAAAATTTTGACGGATTTACACGTTTCAGACACTAAAGATTCCAAAAAACATATTTTTAGGGGAAAAAAATTGCCGTCTGGGTGTCTGTAAACGCTCTATCTCCCAAACAAATTTAGATAGAGACTTGAAATTTGGTATGTACTAAGTATGTAATAATGAGAAGAAGCCTGTTGAATTTCAGTAACCTCGATTATCCGGAACTTTTTTCGGACTCTCGAAATATTCGTTTTGGTAAAAGATATATAAAAATTTTCGAAATTGTTTGTTTTAAGGAGTGAATATAAAAGACAATAAAAAAAATATAAATTTTACATAAAAAATGAAGTTGATCGGATAATCAGTTGCCGAGATATTTGTAATCCTATTTTCCACACTCTTCGATTTTTCATGAGACTGTATTTTATTCAGATTTCAATTCAAAGATATATTTTAATTGGAAATGAGACGCTTAATCCGACTCAGTAAACTGTTAGTTAATATGATTATCATTTTTAGAGTTATATGGATGTTTTTTTTTACGCAATTCAGTAAGAGAGCATTTAAATTTTATGATGTCATAAAGCCACGCTTTTCTTCGAATTGCAATGCATTTTATAAATAGTTTCATATTTTATATTATGCATATCCATGGTGGGTAAGTATTGCTGTGACCCCCAACGACTAGTTTTATTTATTTAATTAAAAATTGATAACCCCTTTTTCTCTCTTTCTAGGTTCATGCATATATCATCAGCACTCTTCGAAATCAGATGCCTTCTATGTTCGGCAAAGACAGCAAGAAGAAAGAGCTGATAAAGAACCTTCAGTCAGTGTATGATGAAATCCAGCGCGAGCATCATCTTCCTCCAGGAGATTTTCCAGACCTTCGCGAAATGCAAGAAAAACTTGTTCATATGGATTTCACAAAATTCAATCCCATAAAAGCAAAGTTGCTGGAAAGTGTTGAGAAGATGCTGGCAGAAGACATCGCTCGCCTGATGGCACAAATACCCCAAGAACAGCGAGATCAACCGAGAGAAGAGAGAGAGGTGAAAGGAGGAGCATTTGATGGTGTACAACAAAGTCCATTTACTTATGGTAGAGGTGAAGGTATCGATGCTGGTTCTATGGATACCGAATGGATTGTGGGTAGAGAACGCTACAAGTATGACGACGTATTTCAGAGTCTCAATCCTGTAGATGGTAAGATTACAGGAGCCAGTGCGAAAGCTGAGATGGTTAAATCAAAATTACCGAACACAGTACTTGGCAAAGTCTGGAAACTGTCTGACCTGGACAAAGACGGCATGTTGGATTCAGACGAGTTCGCTCTTGCCATGCATCTTATAAGCATCAAGCTTCAAGGACACGATCTTCCTTTGGAATTACCTGATCATCTAGTACCACCCTCCAAAAAACTGTTTGTACGCTAAATTATAATGTAACAAAGAAAAACTGTTGTTCTGTTTCGGCTCATTCTAGAGAACTTTGAAAATTTCTGTGAATACGCATCTTTTATTGGCAGTTTTAAAATTTTATGTTTTCTTTAGAGGTTTTTGATAAGTGTTCATTCTGTTCACTACACTGTTAAAATTATGAATTTTTAAGCTGTTTAAAATTATATTTTTTAAGAGGCTTTTGTACTATAAGTAATATTTTCTTCAGAATACTTGCTTACTTGTTAAACAGTTTAATCTCTACCATTGGCATAGTTAGTAAATAATATTATTAATGAATTGCCAGCATTATTTATTAGTTAATTACTAATGTATGTATAACTTTATGCATTTTAAGAAGCTTTTGAAATTCTTTTGCTTTTCCCCCCATCACATAAAATAATTAATTGCTTTATTCAAAAGTTGAAAAGATATTATAGAACAGCCATACTCAACCTGCGGCCGCATGTGGCCCGGCGACACTTTATGTGCGGCCCGAGATACATAATTATTTATAAAATTGAGATGTGCATAAAAGGTTTTTAAGACCTTCACTGTTCTTTTATATACTGGGTGATTATAAATATAATTAAAGTCCAACTTTCAAACTGCTGTAAAAAAGGAACCACTGGTCAGAATGACTTCAAATTTGAACTGAATATACTGGAAGAAGGGGGAAACGGTATGGCATAAGAAAGAAAAGGTTCCAAAATGTATCAATAGATAGCGCTGTAAGCGGCATAACGAAAGTGGATTCGGCTACAAGTGACATTTTTAATCGAAATACAACGGCTTTGGAATGAGTTACACGGGAAACCAACCGGGCTGTTAATGTACATGAGTGTTTCGGTTGTTTGACGGAAAAAATGATATCCAAATCAGTCAACAGTCGGTACTGTTAGTGGAAAGCCCATCCACCACGGCAAGGTCGTACCACATTGGATGGGAAAAAATCGATTTTTAATTGTCCTTGGGCCAAAAAGCACATAATGGTTCGGTTTTTAATTGCGCATGAGTGTCTTTTAATTTGCATAGAATGCCGCTTACAGCGCCATCTTTTGATACACTTTGGAACTTTTTTTTTCTTATGCCATACCGTTTCCCCATTCTTCCAGTATATTCAGTTCAAATTTGAAGTCATTCTGACCAGTGGTTCCTTTTTTACAGCAGTTTGAAAGCGGGACTTTAATTATAATCACCCTGTATTTTCATGAGAAAACAAAATCTATCCTGTTATTTATAATTACTAATTTAAAATTATGTTACAACAACTTAAATGCCATTTCCTTAGTCAAAAGCTCTTTTTATATGCAATCATATTTGTGCTACAGTAGTGTATACATTTTTTAATCATCGACACTAATCAAACATTTTTCCAAATTAATTAAATTTGCGCTATATATTTTTACATTGAAAAAAATATAAAGCTTTGTTTTGTGCAAAAGTCTGATTTATTAAAGAAAATCTGATTTTTTTGTTCTTTAGCACTTGCAAATGCTGCATTATTATATTGTTACGTTTTTGTACTACCACATAGCTAATAATGCTTATTAGGGTGAAACGTAAATCGCGTAAAAAAATGACAGCAAAACATTTCCACTATTTCCAAACAAAAATCTTCGCCGCATATTTCTACATCATTTGCGATGGAAAGCCACGAAATACATTGTTTGGAAATACTGGTACTATTTTTTTTTTAAACATTTCTTCGACGACAAACCTTGAATCCTACTGATTTATATTAACTTTATAAAATTGTTTTGTTATACTACTTTTGTTATCTTACTGTTTTAATCACCGATTTTTACATTATTGTATAAGTATGTTGCGGCCCGCGAGAAAAAAAGGGTTGAGTGTGGCTGTTAAAGAATAAATATTTATACAGAATATATAAAAATATTATAGAATAAATGAAAAGAAGATTGATCCACTCAATATACTTTTTATTTATTTTGTTATTATTTTATATCGTAATATTTAAATTTTTTATTTTATATCGTAATATTTAAATTTTATCATAAGCTGAAAGTAAAAACACTTATTTTCTGCAGAGTAATTATCGAATCGACGTTTCATTGTCCAGCTTCATTTGCACTTTACTGTAGAGCATTTTCATTAAAAAAAAAAAAAAAAAAAAATGTTTATATAGGTCGCTAAAAATTTTCAATTTTTTTAAGCAAGTTTTAAATGAAAAATCTGCTAGATCCGTGATGATCCCAGCCGAATTTTCTTGTCCTTGTCAAAAAAGCCATGGATAGTTGCAATTTCAAATCAGTATGCGCGTGAATGTGAAAATGCTTTATATGTATTTCTTTTGTGCAATTTATAGTAGCTTTATATTGGCTCTTTTAACATGAAGCTGCTAATTCATGCAAAGCAGCTGTTATCTTCTGCGGAAATATTTCGCTTATTATTCTCGAACAGCACAAATTGCAATAGTTTATTTCGTATTGTTATTGTTAAAACGATGTGTGGTTAAATTTTAAGCCAGTGATTCTCAACCTGTATAGCGCAACCCAAAAAGGAACCTCAAAATATCTGAAAAAGTGGCACGAAAATAAAAATTATAAATATTTATAAGAAAATGCAAAAAATGAAACACAGGAGAGTGAAAATTTAAAAACAAGAAACTATGAATGTGTTATGGATTCATATAAATATACACATGTCATCTTTTTTGGAAAAAAAAGACATCATATAAGATAAAATCGACACAAGATTATTAATTCATTACTAATACAATTATTCAATTAATTAAAAAAAACTTCAAACTATGCTTTACTTTTTATTGCAATTGTAGACGGTTCATAAAAGGCGGAGATTCGGTTGAAATCGTTTAGGAAGGAAGGGGGGGGGGGAGTGAAAGTTAAGACAAAAGGTTGAGAAACACAGACTTGATTTTCAAAGACTATTTCAGCGGTTCCAAAACTTGTATGATTTTTATGAAATGGATAATTTGCTGCGGGAACCCCTAACTTATTTCATTCAGTATACTGTATTTCATTTATCGTAATTGAAACTCATGTTGTGTCTATAGTTCGCAGAATCCTGGTGATTCTTTCGCACTTTGGGAACAGCTACACTATTTGTGTTACATTACCAACTCATTTGTTAGTAAGGTTGAAGAGCCTATTTATAAGAAAGTTTGCTTTTAAAAGGTACATATCATTTATTCCCAAAGAAACATTTCGAAACTAACAATATAAATAAAGAAGCATTTATGTATATTTTAAAACTGTATTGTTTAAATAAGAGTCTGTGATGATGTTTGTGAAGCATGTTGTCTAGTGGCTATTGTAATATTGCAAATGTATTTGTTGTTAAATTGAGAATTTCTAAAAGTACAAAATATTATTTAAAATGATTTTTTCAGTATTCTGTTTTTAAAACCGCACAAGTTCGTAAAATTTATATTTTAAATTATAGCCGTTCCGTAGTTAAAAAAAAAAAAATAATAATAATAATCTAAAGAAGAAAAAAAAAATAGAAAACCGAAATCTCAAATTGCATTTAAAATGATTTTCCAAAATTGTTTCAAATTTGCTTGGATGCATTTATCTAATTATATATTTTTTCTTTTCTCAAAATGCTTCTTTTTTAATATTCACTTCCATTGTAAGAAAGTGAAATGCATCATAAAAATACCATCCAAAGCTGCTTCCCTTGAGGTAGCAGTAGGATCCAAAAATAAATACTATAGACCAGTGGTTCCCAATCGGTGACCTCCACCTTTTTCCCCTTGAGAGGGGCTAGCCTTATAGCATTCCCAGTAAAGGAAAAATAGGAGAATAATAGAGGTTTCAGATTTAAGAGCCTACGAAAACACTCGCACGTTAATGTTAAACCTATGGGGAACGTTCTTTGCAAAATTCACACTTGTTTTTTAATATATACACTGCAAAAAATAATTGTTGTTTTTACAGTATAAAACTGGCACCCAGCTGCCAGTATTATACCGTAAAATTAACAGTATTAAACAGTAAAATAAGCAGTAATACGCTGCCGTGCAAGCAGTAATACGCTACCGCGCATGCGCGGTAGCGTATTACTGCTTGCACGGCAGCGTATTACTGCTTATTTTACTGTTTAATACTGTTAATTTTACGGTATAATACTGGCAGCTGGGTGCCAGTTTTATACTGTAAAATCAACAATTTTTTTTGCAGTGTATATATTACATAAGATGCCTGAGGTCGATGTACGTTTATACTTTTTCGATTTTGGTTGCAGGTGTTTTTTTTTTTTTTTTTTATGAGGACATTTTCACTTTTGGTTCCGAAAATAAAAGTATCCTCATTTAATTTAAAAAGAGAAAAAAAACGCAACCAAAAAAGTAAAAAAAAAGAACAAAAAAATAAAAATGTATTTCGATTACGTAGTTTCTTAATAAGTGCACCTGCCAATTTGATATGTTTGCGAACAAAAATAAATAAAAAATGTGTCAGAAAGTGGCCATTTTGGATTTGAGAACAACCTTAAGGAGAAATAATTTCTGGTAAAATACTGTTCAGATAATTCACTTTATTTGATACAAAATGCTGCAGGTAATAAATGTTTAGTTAGCACAGTTGTATTTTGCTTAATATAATTAAATGTTTAATCAATTCCTAATGGTATCAATACTTTGTAAAAAAAAAATAATAATAATAACTATTAGTTGTTGAGCAAACGTCTACGTCTATGTGAATGCCGGGGAGAGTTTAAGAGGGCTGCAAGTTATCCTTGATTGGGGAGGAACAATATGAAAAAGTTGGGAACCACTGCTATATAGACAGTCAATTGTATTTATTATTTTCACCATGCATTTTTTTAAATACACATTTAAAGTAAGATCAGTAGCGATAACAAGGGGAAAAAATTCCAAAATATATGGCCCCCCCTTTTTTTTTCTTTCGGTTTTAATTATTTCTCTTTTCTGAAATGAAAATTTTAAAGATCGTAATACGACTACAGTTTTGTAAATACAAAAAGTGGAATAGAAAACTAAACATTCTTCTTAGCAAATTAACCTTAAAAACTTCTGTTTGTAGTGTATTGACTGATTGCGTTTGTAAAATGTGCAAAGGTAATTGTCTTGAAGCCATTGTTCTTTGAGATACCGATAATGTTCTTTATGTGAGAACGTGATGAAATGTAAAGCATATATATCTTTATAAATTAAAAGCAATTAAGTAACAAAATTAGTTAATCAGTACAATGATGCCGAAAATCTGATTTTCGATTTCAACAGTATACGGTAGATAAAAGTGAAAATAAGAGTCTGTGGGCCTTTTTAGTTTTTAACGTGTTAACTGCCGTCCATGCATTGATTCCTTGCAAATCTGGAGGCTATAACATGATCTGGATTAGCGAATTTTTTATTCAAAAACTTGAATTTTCGAACAGTAATCTTCGCTTTATTTAATCACCTAATGTCTGTCATTAAAATAAAGCAAAGTTTACTATTCGAAAATTTTGGTATATATTTCGAATAAAAAACGCGCTAAATTGGCAATACTGATTACGAAGCGTTGATCGTCGTATGGCTCATTCATTCAAAGATGTAGTATATGACGACCGGCATGTTTGTATGGCAGCTAACGTGTTAAAAACTTCTCTAAATTGTGCACTTATTTAAGTATGCTTTTTATAATTGATAAATGTATATTGTTCTTGCATTAGATATTCAGAATACGATATTTTAAAACATTTTGAAGCTCTCTATACGACATGTTTAATTTTGAAATTGATTTTCTACGCAGACATTTTTAAAATCCTGGACAACGCCGTATAGCTAGTAATTGATAAATGTATATTGTTTTTGCATTAGATATTCTAATATACGAAGTGCTCGGATATAAAACATGGTAATTGATATATATTCTTTTCTGATTTTCATGTAAAATTGTTTAATTGTATCCTGACAACCTTTTAAAAGTACAAAGTTTATTTTTTACTCAATATATGCTATTATAATAAAAGATAAATTTTAGATATGAATGTTAATAACGAAGACTCTTTGCACATAAGTCCAATAAAATAAAAACTCAGATAAAAGATATTTCACATAATTTAACAGAAGGTCCAGTTTTAACAAATTGAACTGTTTTAAAGGAAGCAATCGCAATAGTTTTACTTGTAGTTTTCTTTGGAAAACTTGATTATCTCGAAATTTGCGTTTTGTTAGTTACATTTTTTACACCCGAGCCCTTCATATATTAAAGAACATTCCTCATAATGTCTACTTGAACTTTGTTTTTATAATAATATCGGTACTTAACTTTTAATTTATACTTATGAATACCTAAGGATTTAAACCTCTTCTTGGGTCTAGTTTCAGAAAAACATTTATCATTTCCAATTATTTTTCATTCCATAACTGAAAAATGTCGAGATTTTGGTGTTTTTGATTAGTTTGCTTGTTTACAACATATTCTATGTGATTTGCCTCATTGCAGGTAGGTCGTATTTAGTTTAGAAAGCGACAACATTCAGTTACAATATTTTCAACATGTTCTCTTTCTTGGAAGTGCCTAACCTCTTGTTATATTTATGACTTTTAAGTAGGTTTTGATTTTTTACTTTAAAAAAAGTGTATAGCCTAAAGGCTTTTGTGCTTAAACTTATTTATGATGAAAATTGTAAACCAGTATGTGGATTTCGAGAAATGACGGTAATAACGATTATAATTTGTACTTATAAGCCGTGAGACCTCATTTATTAGCCTGGTACTTATTCTGATATATTTCAGCAATGATATTGAGATTAAATAGATATTGGTATCAGTTTCACATTATTTAATATTTGAGCAATAAAGTTTAATTTTCTTTTTGTCACTTTCGGAAAATTTACCGTGTTTATGTTACCATGGAGGTAGGAATAAAGTGATATAAGATAAATCATGACAAAATTTGTGTTCACATTCGCATCATAAAACTCAAATTAAAATAAAGAAAAAAAATATATGCATTTTCTTTAGTGTTTTAATTTCTTTTAAAAAATTCTTAATGCGGATGCGTTTTATCTATTTATTTATCTTAAGTTTTATTATTTAATTATGTCTTTTTCAAAGTTTTCCGCGCACATATGTATTCCTACCTTCATGTATATGATATTATTCTGTTAAGAGAGTACAAATAATTTTACTGAAAGGATATTTAAAAAATAACATGTTAGCATTTTCTTTATTGTTTATCATTATTATTATTATCATCATCAGATATATATTATTATTATTATTTATATTATGTAAAAGTTTATGTACATTTTTATTCTTCTAAAATATATTGCCTAGTTTTGTGCAATTTACATGTCCGATATGATTCCTGTCTCTGTTTTTTCAGCCTGCCAGAATTGCACCGCTGAAGGCCTTCCTGCATTTAACCCTCTAACTCATTTTTTTTTTTTTTTTTTTTTTACTTTTATTTTCCACAAATCATACTTTTAATTGGCATAATTAAAATGCTATTAAAAAATGATTTATAACATAAATGAGGCCTGGAATATCCCTGAAAATAAAATGTACTCGAAAGCAGTTTTTAATATACTGGCGTTTTATAATTTAAGGCTCCTGACTCTGATCAGTCAGATCTCAAATTTCCTCCTCCAATGTTAAACCTGTGGACATAGAACGCATTCGTATTTTTCAAATTTCTCATCCGAAAATTAATGTTTTTAACTTCTTTTTTTCTGTATACTCTTTTTAAAAGATGTCTCTTACTGGTTTGCTTGACCAAATATTTATAAAATATATTATTTAATTTCATATAATTTATGTGTTAATCTTAGCCAAGGGTGCAAGAAATAAGCGACAGTGAGCCGATTGTCACCACTAAATTTTATTAGTATTTTTTGCCTAATAAGAATACTAATAAATTTTAGAGTAAGAATACAAATAAAATTTATTGGTAACAATAGGACCACTGGCGTTCAATTCTAAGTATATATTTTAGAAATGTTTTGTTAATCAAAACAGTAAGAGACATTTTTTAAAAAGAGAGTATACATTAAAAAAAAAAAAAAAAAAAAAAAAAAAAAAAAAAAAAAGTTAAAAACATTAATTTTCGGATGAAAATTTTTAAACATGCGAATGTGTTCCATGCCCATAGGTTTAACATTGGAGAGAGGAATTTGAGATCTGACTGACCATGAGCCTTTAGTTGGGAGTCTCAGTTGAGTAAGAGGGTTAAATAAATTTGTATTTATGCGTATTCAAGCAATGCGGCACCTGTGCATTTTTTAGTTCGATACCGTTGAGGTAAACTAGTGATGTATTTTTTTAAAGGTACCATGTGTTCTTCAGGGTTTGCACTAGATTTCTCTTACGAGCTTATACAAGGCATCAGCTGCTGAGGACCATCAATTAAAGGACATTTTATAAAATCTGAAAGCCTTTTTTTTATTTGTCTTTGTTATCATTAGAAATAAATTGAAAATGTCCGAATATTTTTCTCTTTTTGTAATAAATAGTTTAATAAATTGTTGATAAATTATAAAATGTCTTGTGGTAAATTATATATTTATGTGTTATTTTGTGAAGTACGTTCCTGCAAAAATTTATGATTTGTATTATCTTCAAAAGTCTATTTTTCAGTCTGTTATAAATTATTACAAAAATAAATATGGAGATAGGCTTAAAATGTTCTTTTTTTTTATATGAAAAAAAAAAAAATCTTTAATTTTATATTTTAAACTGTTTTTAGCTTATCTATTAATTAACCTTATTTTTCAATGACATTTCTGTCTGTGATTTTCTTAATATCACAAATACACTTAAAAATAAGCAATCGAGACCTTGAAAAGACACTATCAAAAAGATATAAACGGCGGCTTATGGTTCCGTGCCGAAATTTATGACAGTTCTTTATCAAGTATTTGAAAAAAGGAGCGTGTGTCAATATGGTGCGTGACGTATATATTCTGCTGTTACTGATGCCTTTCTCTTCGCGATTACACTTCTTAACTTTCTCTACTGCTTACCTTAAAATACTCCCAAAAAAGCGAGGTTTTTTTTCTTTTTTTTTCTTTTCTTTTATAAGTTTAGGTAAAAAAAAAAAAGAAAAGTTATACTAAAATGTTAAATATTTAATTTTCATTTCAAAAGAAATTTTTAAAGAAGTTCTCTTTTTATTCATAAAAGTAAAATATGACATAGATAAATTATTTTATTTTGATAGTTGACAATTAGTTGATATATACAAGGTTAAGAATTGTTAAGTGCTTATTTTTGAGTAGTCTTACTACTTTCATTTTCTCACTCCTCCACCCCTGCCCCTCCCCTCCTAAAAATGGACCTCCAGTCAAAACTTAAAATTATCAATAGATAAAAATTCGTTAATGACATAAAAATATCGTCCACTTGTGATTTATTTTTCTTTCTTTATAGTCTGAAAAGTTAGTAGCATATTTGCTACCATGGATAGTTATAGTTTGATTGATAGTTTGGTTGTGAATACCTTTTAACTTAATAAATGTAGAGTTGGTATTTAATTATTTTTCTTGTTTCAATGAATGAGATCTAATAAAAAAAAAAATACAAATTATTTCTATTAAGTATACGTGGACAGATCCCCTCCTCCTGTTTCTTGCACACTACTACTTCTAACTACACCAGCGGAAAAGGGGTAATCTGATAGCTATGCCCCTCATTATGCAGTTTTATTTATTCTTTAAGATACTTAGAACGTGTGTGCATATATTTCACGATTCAAAAAATAATTCCTGCTGTAAGTTGATCCGTAATTGCATTACGTTCCTTAAAAAGAAAATGCAATAATATTAAATGCAGCCAAATTTTTAAAAATAGCAGTCCCTTACTTATTCAAAAACAACATGCATGCATTTCGATTATAATTTGAACATCTTGATTAATTGTCAGATCTGTTATGTTGTTTAAACCAAAAGAAATTAGTGTGCATGAAGTAGTATGCTATGTGAAAAATATTGAGGATAGGCGATTGCCGATGGAATTCTCAATAGATTATTTGGATACATCAGTTGCTTAATTCTTAGCAATGCATAGTGTGCTCGACTTCACAGCGATTCATTTTTAAATCAAGTTTAACATAATAATTAAAAAAAAACTGTATCATCAGTATATATTTTTATTATTATTACTCGCTTGACATAAAGTTTTTAACTTTAACTGAATAACTCCGATTTGAAAATTATTTACTCAGATATTAGAAAACGCCATTTGCATGTAAAAAAAATAATTAAAAAAATTTTTAGAACACAAAAATAAAAAATATATTGACCATAAGGTGCTTTTTTCATATCTGCAACAAACAGAAAATTACACATTTCTCATAAATATTGTCAATTTTCTAATTTGTAAAGTATACGAATTTATCTTTTTAACAAGAACGAAACATCATGCGTCAAGCATAGATTATGTAGCACTTTCCAACGCTTCTAAAATAATTTTACAAATCATTACCGTTTAATAAGCTGAAAGATGACATCTAAGTAAACAATTTGGAAAACGCATAACATATTTAAAAACGTAATTTCAGGAATTTTCAATATATACAATATTCGGAAAAATATCCGAATACTTTTATGTAGCCCTGTATATGATCTATAGATTTGTATATATACATAGGATGCTAAATTTTAGTTTAGTTAGGAAACGCGTAGCACAGTTTAAATTCTCCTTCTGGAGTTTCTGTCAATAAACGGAAATGTGTTCGCGAACTTTTGTGCTGCCCTGTATAGGATCTACAGAATCTATACACACCACGTAATAGACAAAAAGCTAGTTAAGATTAAAATCGCGTTCAGTAACTTAAAACGCACTTCCAGGAATTATTGTTAACAGTCAGTAGAGAATTCTTTTGTGTGTCCCTGTAAATGAACGATGACTGCTATACACACACTATTCTGTAGTAAGCCTCTTGTAATGCACCTTAGTAATATATATAAACTTCAATGCGTTTAAAATAGTGGAACATTATTTAAATAAGCCGCAGACGATTTTTCTCCATAGACGTAATGTAACGGAATTATTTTGACTGTCCCTGTAAAGTAACTCTAAGTGCTATATACCTACTATTCCATATTAAGCTTCTTATAATGCATCTTAGTGATCTATATAAATTTCAATGCGTTTACAATAGTGAAACATTTTAAAAATAAACCGCAAATGATTTTTCCCCATAGACCGCAATGTAACGGAATTCTTTTGAGTGTCCCTGTAAGAAAACTATAAGTGCTACACACTTCAGTTGAAATAGGGAACGTGCCATAGATAACGACAATAACATATAAAAATTGCAGAGCAATCCGAGCATATTTACGGGAGTTAGAGCACGGACAGACGGCCATACGGCCAGACAAACCGAAGTCATAAGCACTTTTCAACTAGGTTGGAAAGTGCTAAAAAATCTGTTTTTGGACGTCTCCAACCTTTTTAATTGTATAACATTTACGATGTTCATTTTAGCAAAAACGATGTATATGACTTTAATAGAATAAAAAATGTTAAACGCTGGTGAAAATACAGTGGTGGCTAAAATTGTGGAAACTTTTTGGGGAAAATGCTTTTTTGAAGTTTGATGGCTCATAATAATCTCTTAGTAATACCATAAAAGCTGTATATATCACTGGAAAGATAATTTAATCAAGAATATTATGCAATACAGTTTGTTCAATTATAATTGTCTTATCAAACGTTATAGCCAATTAATCAGAAAAAGACAGTAAACTGTGGTTAGGTTGACGATAATTATTTTTATTTTTCTCGAATGTACCCAATGCATATGAATGTTTGGAGTGACAGACAGATTCTATTTTATTTTGTAATTTATCAACCAAAGCTAGGGTAGGATTTCCAAAATATATATATATGCCATATTTTGGTACTTATAGGAAGAAAAGTTAGTAGCAGTTTATATATATTACTATTTTTAGGTAGATTTCGTAAGAAATACTACCTATTACATTCTCACCTAAGTTGGAAATTTTGAAAAATTTTTGCAGATCTACGCCGATCATGACTCCCAGAACCCAAAACCACCCCCAGTTCAAAAGTTTATATATATATATATATATATATGTCACTTTTTTCTGACCACGATAACTGGAAAAATTCTGCATAAATCTCTTCCAAACTGATACATAAAATCAAGGGTCATAAAATCTCGGTCAAGTTCGTTAATGGGCAAAATCGAACCAAGGGGGGGGGGGAATGGGGGGGCTTTTTGTGAAAACAGAAAAACCCTCATAATTTCTTTATTATTATTATACGTATCGAATCCGTTTAAAATTATTATTACTTCTAGGAAAAGGGCCGAAAATTTATGTATGACAGATTTTTGATATAATTAAAAATGGTCCTAAGGGGGGTTTTAGAAGAAAAAAAAATCATAGCTTCGTCAATTCACAATATATCAAATCCGCGTAAATTTATTATTAATCCTCTTAGTACTATCTAAAACTTTTATATTGACAAGTTTTTTATAGGACCAACCGTTATAGCAAAAAAAAAATTAAAAACAAAAAAAATCCCTGCCGGCTCCGCCTGCAAACAAATTATTTTTCGAAGTAGGCGGTTCCAACACCCGCATCTTTTCGAAACTGATACATAAAATCAAGGGGCATAAAATCTTCGTCAAGTTCGTTAATGGGCAAAATCGAACCAAGGGGGGGGGGGGGATGGGGGGGCTTTTTGTGAAAACAGAAAAAAAAACAATTTCTTAATTATGATACGTATCGAATCCGTTTAAAGTTATTATTACTTCTAGGAACAGGGCCAAAGACTTATGTATGACAGATTTTTGATATAATTAAAAATTGCCTTAAGGGGGGGAGGGAAGGGGGGTTTTAGAAGAAAAAAATTTATAACTTCGTCAATTCCCAAGATTTCAAATCCGCTTAAATTTATTATAAATCCTCTTAATATTATCTAAAACTTTTATATTGACAAGTTTTTTATAGGACCAACCGTTATAGCAAAAAAAATTAAAAACAAAAAAATCCCTGCCGGCTCCGCCTGCAAACAAGTTATTTTTCGAAGTAGGCGATTCCAACTCCCGCATCTTTTCGAAACTGATACATAAAATCAAGGGGCATAAAATCTCGGTCAAGTTCGTTAATGGGCAAAATCGAACCAATGTGGGGGGGGGGGGACTTTTGTGAAAACAGAAAAAACCCCATAATTTCTTAGTTATGATACGTATCGAATCCGTTTGAAGTTATTATTACTTCTAGGAGAAGGGCCGAAAATTTATGTATGACAGATTTTTGATATAATTAAAAAATGCCTTAAGGGGGGGGGGAGGGGGGTTTTAGAAGAAAAAAAATCATAACTTCGTCAATTCCCAAGATTTCAAATCCGCTTAAATTTATTATAAATCCTCTTAATGTTGTGGGTTTTGGTGTTCTTTCTAAAATAATTTACTTAAACTTAATAGACTCATTTACAACTCATTACTCACTTGACAATTAAACAATTTAAAAATAAGTGTACCTTGATTAACTCCACTGAAATCTGTTGCCATGGAAAAGGGAGTAAATTATATTGAACTAATCAAAATATCAAAACTTAAAAATCCGAATAAGTTAATACAACATGATAATTTTGAACTCATCAATTTAGGATAATATTAAATGTAGTAAGGGGCAACAGATTTCTAAATCAAGTATTATACTGAATTGCATAAAGAACACCCAACTCCACTCCAACCCGATCAAGCTCAAATCTCCATACACATTAAATTAACAAAAGTGTAATCATCATACAATTTGGAAGAATGCAGACAACCTGAAATTCCTCCAATATGAGGACCAAAAGGAGAAAGAGTTAAATCCGTTAATAGAATAGGGATATGATGATGTACTAAAATTTTAGAACAACCATGGAGATTCTGAACAAGATCAGATCGGTTAACCAAGAATCGTATAGTGGTATAAAATAACTGGAAACCTTTTTTTTTTTTTTTTTTTTTTAATTTGTTAAAAAACAACCATTTTGTTGTTTGTTTTGAAAAATACTTCAAAGAAAGGATAATTAAAATTTAAATTAATCAATCATGAAATTAGACTTAATTTTACTTTAGCATCAATTATCAGTATATCCAATACTGAGATATGAACAAAAATTACATCTAATAACCTTACGTAAACCTCAATTAATTTTCAAATAAACTATTACTATGAATTTTAGATTTAAGAAATTTAAAAGTATTAATTTAGTAAAATTATAGCTTTCATATTTTTAGTCACACTTACTGAGAGGTTAATCCCATCTTATAGGTTTGTTGTAATTATAAAAATATTAATTATTTAAAAATTTATATATACAGAAAAACATACCATATTTGAGAATAAACAAAAATTTTCTTTATTTGAATAATTAAAATTATAAAAGTAAGGTAGTTCTCAAACAAAATATAATAATGACACAATAATAAAGTTGATCAAAAAAAATACTGAAATTAACTATTATAACACTTTACATTAAACAGCAAAGTCCCTAAAATTACCACAATATCATGATTTAAAGATGGATCAACTTTTCAAAATTTAATTATTGATTAATTTTCAATTAAATATCATAGATCTTAAACTATTAACAAACTAACAATTCAAATGTCGTTCAATCATAAAAAAAAGTTACATGTTAATCATCTTAAAATACCAATAATTATATTTTTTGTTTCTCCAGGTATTTATAAATATTACAACAGTAGACAACATGTAATAAAGAAGAAATATGGGTTACTTACAATATACTTTAATATTTACTACCGTCAGTGTGGGCACACTTCTTTGCATACGTACTAGTCTGCCATAGTCCCTTTTTTTTTTATCAACCTATTCTTTTCAGCTGCCTCTAAGCGTAGTATATTTCGCTTGTGGAACAGTATAATAACACATCACGGGTGGGTTCTTTTCTCTTAGTCTTTCCTACTCCAACACCGTTACTCCATACTTCACTTGGAGATTTTGATTTATTCACGATTCAAGACGTCCTCACATCACCGATACCTTGTAAAGCGGGCAAGTCTACTCAGCTAGTCACGCCAACCTTCTTAGTCTAGGATTAATAATGCCCCATCTCCAGAAATGATGCTCGTCTAATCATTAATTCATTTTTCATCAAGGCATCAATAACAACCGCCGCTTAAGAAGTCAATACAAGATAATACTTTTTCTAGGAACGCCGCTACTACATGATGGGTCAAACATATTTTCTTTTCATTCGCCCTCTATCAGATACAGATCCTTAACTCGAAAATGCCCTTATAGCCTCTTTTCATCATAACACCATGATTTAGGATAGTTAGTGTAGGGCCATCAATGCCCCATTTTCAATAATCTTTCAGAAACCTGTCCGCCTTCAACAACTTCGCGATCCAGCCCACAGGCCAGTTTTCGAACCCCGTAACAAGTCCAATTTTTACGAGCCAAACGACAGGTATCTTAGCCAAGTAACAACTGTTGTCGTAAACATTCACTCTCCCGCGCCGTTTGAAAACGGGACCGATCCACTCTGCCAGGGGTACGGGAGTGGAAACAAAAGGAAAAATGGACTCTTCCTGAAGGCACCAGCCTGTCGCTCCACACTGTCGGCCGCTTCATGGGGGAAGGCAGCCATGCATCACCCCCATGGCGTGTGCTGAAGGGGGTCCTGTTAGCCTCTGTTTACACGGGCGCCAGCTATCCGCCTGATAGCAGAGCTAATTGAAGCCTGTCGTAAACTTACAAAGCCTAATTGCGTGTATAGTACACTCATAAGATAACGTAATTCTTATACAGGGCGGTCGGTCATTCTTATATCAAAGTCAGACTAGATGACTCCAAATTTTCCACCTGTGCGGTCTTTAACTGACAAAACATCCCTCCCTTGCTGACTGCTTTTCGTATATGAAAACAGGAAGCTACGTTAGACTATGAAAGTTGAAATTGCTTTGCTTAAAAGAAATGGAAAGAAGAGAAAAAAAAAAAAACTGCTTTTATTATTAATATTACAATTAATTTTATTTATATATATATTTAAAACAGAAACAAAAAGAAAACTTCTAAATAAATGTTGAGAGAGTGATTTAAGGTAATTAATGTAGATTAAAAAAAAAAAAAAATTTGGTTGAAACCAACCGTAACATTAATATTATCTAACTTTTATATTGACATGTTTTTTATAGGACCAACTCTTAGCCAAATAAAAAAAATCCTTGCTGGCTCCGCCTGCAAACAAGTTTGGTTTCGAAGTAGACGGCTCCAACTGCAGCATCATCGCAAAAAGGTCATTTCTTCCGCAATTCCCGACAAACAGGCGCCCCACGTTCTGCGTCTTCGAAATCTACCTGTGCCTGTAGGCCGAGCCGTCAGTGATTTTTTATTATTGCTCTCAAGTTGCTGAAGTTCTTTGCCACCTTTCAATTTTTGAGCTAGTAAAGCACGATAAAATTAAGAAAACATCATAAAGAATTGGTTAGTTACCCGGAAATCAATGTATAACAATATTTTTAAGTGTAGGAAACTATGGGCATGAAGAAGTTTGAAGTAAATTACCAAAGGGATATCTAAGTCACGGAAAACAAAATGGTAAAGACAGGTAAAGGTGCAGGAGAGCAATTGGCAGTAGGGTCCCTGTGTATAGGTCACAGAAAACAATCATCTCGGTGTATGCAACGTGAAATGGTGCACTGCAATGGGGAGTTTAATCAAAGTACAGTTCTGTGCAGTATTTTGGTCTAAATGGTAGAATGCCCTACTATTTCTCTGTCTAGTTAGTAACCATGCCTTTTAACTCAGTTTAATATTTTCAACCTTTATTTGATTTATAATTTTTTTTTCATGAAATTCTATCATTTAGACCAAAATGCTGCACCTCTACAGAACTGTACTTTCATTCAACTCCACATTTCAGTGCGCCATTTAATTTCCCACACTCTCGGGTATTTTTTTCTGTTCCTGCCTTTACCAGTCTTGTTTTGTTAATTTACTTCCAATTTCTTCATAACTATAGCTTTCTACACTTAAAAATATTGTTATATATTGATTTCTGGGTAACTAATCAACTCTTTATTATGTTTTCTTAATTTTCTTATTCTTCACTTGCTTAAAAATTGAAAGGTGGCAAAGAACTTTAGCAACTTGATAGCAATCATAAAAAATAGTGATAAAAGTCCTCCTATAATTACCAAAATATGGCATACTCTTTTTTAAAAAAAAATCCTACCCTAGCTTTGATTGACACATTACCAAATAAAATGGAATCTGTCTGTTACTCCAAACATTCATATGCATTAGGTACATTCAAGAAAAAGAAAAATAATTATCCTCAACCTAACCAGGTTCTACTGCCTTTTTCTGATTATTTGGCTATAACGTTTGATAAAACAATTATAATTGAACAAACTGTATTGCATGATATTCTTGATTAAATTATCTTTCAAGTGGTATATAGCTTTTATGGTATTATTAAGAAATATATATATATACTAGCAAGCTACGCCCGCTACGCTGGTCAATTTCTCTTAACGAACCTTTAATCAAACAAAATATTCACATTTCATAATTCACTTTTATATTTTAACAGAATAATAAGGATACTATAATTTGTGACTCGTGCTATAGTCAATATACACGTCAGGACACGTCGCCCTTATCATTATCTTTTTACGCGTGAAGGTTTCGCTATGGTACTCTATTGTGAAATTTGGTAATTTTAGAAATTCAATAGTTGAAAAATCGCAGAATCATTAGATCATTTTTCTTTAGAAATTGTTCTTAGAGCGCATTTAGATCTTATAAATAACAATCATGCCGAACTTGAAGTTTCTAGCTCCTTCAGCATCGCAAAAATCGCAATTTTAGAACGTTTTTCGCTTCTGCACCCCCCTAGGGGTAGTGGCACCGACATAAAATATAGCCTATGTTGGAGCAGGGATTGTCACCATCCATTTGCCACCATCACTTTTGAAATCGCTTTAGTAGTTCCAGACATTCCATACAAATTGTAATTTATAATATTTTTAGAAAATTTTTTGCTTATTTCAGCCTTTTAAATTTCGAATTTTTTTAGATTTTGTTCTTATAGAGCATTTAAATCTTGTAAGTAACGACCATACAAAATGTCAAGTTCCTAACTCCTTCATTATTGAAAATATCATAATTTTGGAACGTTTTTCGCTCCTGCACCCTCTGCGGGCAGTGGCACCGACAAAAAATTTAGCATATGTTGGAGCAGGGACTGTCACCATCCATTTGCCACCATCACTTTTGAAATCGGTTCTGTAGTTTCAGAGATTCCATAAAAATTGTAATTTAGAATGTTTTTAGAACGCTTCTTCCTCATCTCACCCTTTTAAATTGCGAATGTTTTTATAATTTGTTCTTAGAGAGCATTTACATCTTATAAGTAACTACCATACCAAATTTGATACTTCTATCTCCTTCAGTACACAAAAAATCGAAATTTTAGAACGTTTTTCGCTCCTGCACCCCCTGGGGGTGGTGGCACCGACATAAAATATAGCCTATGTTGGAGCAGGGATTGTCACCATTAATTTGCCACCATCACTTTTAAAATCGCTTCAGTGGTTCCAGAGATTACCCCCTACAAACAAACAAACAAACAAACAAACAATCTTTACTACTTTATATATTAGTATAGATAAGGGGGATTTAGCCCCTTGTTCCCCCCCTTTATACTTAACCAATCAATCCCGAAAACTAATCAGAGATGCGCCTTAACACAGTGAACATATAAATAAAATTTGAAGGAAATGGGATAATACTGCATGAAAAACCCATTTACATAAATTAAGGGGGGTATTAGCCCCCCGTTCCCCCCCTTTATACTTAATCATTCAATCCCGAAAACTAATCAGGGAAGCGTCTTAACCTAATGAATCTATAAACAAATTTTGAAGCAAATAGAATAATTCTGCATGAAAAACCCATTTATATAAATTAAGGGGGGGATTATCCCCCCGTTCCCCCCCTTTATACTTAACCAATCAATCCCGAAAACTAATCAGGGAAGCGCCTTAACACAGTGAACCTATAAACAAAATTTGAAGGAAAACGGAATAATTCTGCATGAAAAACCCATTTATATAAATTAAGGGGGGATTAGCCCCCCGATCCCCCCCCCCTTTATACTTAACTAATCAATCCCGAAAACTAATCAGGGAAGCGCCTTAACTCAGTGAACCTATAAACAAAATTTGAAGGAAAACGGAATAATTCTGCATGAAAAACCCATTTATATAAATTTAGGGGGGGATTAGCCCCCCCCCCGTTCCCCCCTTTATACTCAGCCAATCAATCCCGAAAATTATCATGCAAGCGCCTTAACACAGTGAACCTATAAACAAAATTTGAAGGAAAACGAATAATTCTGCATGAAAAACCCATTTATATAAATTAAGGGGGGGGATTAGCCCTCCGTTCCCCCCTTTATACTTAACCAATCAATCCCGAAAAGTAATCAGGGAAGCGTCTTAACCCAATGAACCTATAAACAAAATTTGAAGGAAAACGGAATAATTCTGCATGAAAAACCCATTTATATAAATTAAGGGGGGATTAGCCCCCCGATCCCCCCCTTTATACTTAACTAATCAAACCCGTAAACTAATCAGGGAAGCGCCTTAACACAGTGAACCTATAAACAAAATTTGAAGGAAAACGGAATAATTCTGCATGAAAAACCCATTTATATAAATTAAGGGGGGGAATTAGCCCCTTGTCCCCCCCCCCTTTATACTTAACCAATCAATCCCGAAAACTAATCAGGGAAGCGCCTTAACACAGTGAACCTATAAACAAAATTTGAAGGAAAACGGATATTTCTATGAAGAGTTATCGCATTACGTACGTACATACATACATACAGAACCGGCTGCCAAGCTCACAGGGCTTGACAGCCAGTGTGATAACTGAAAAATCGCAATTTTAGAACGTTTTTTGCTCCTGCACCCCCTGGGGTTAGTGGCACCGACATAAAATATAGCCTATGTTGGAGCAGGGGTTGTCACCATCAATTTGCCACCATCACTTTTGAAATCGGTTCGGTAGTTCCAGAGATTACCCCCTACAAACAAACAAACAAGATTTACTCCTTTATAATATTAGTATAGATTGGGTGTTATGAGCCATCAAACTTCAAAAAAGCATTTTTCCCAAAAGGTGTCCACAATTTTATGCACTACTGTATATTGCGTTCTACAGCGATCTATCCGTTTTTGAACAAAAATCGACATTTCGTCAGCGTTCAATCTCTCTCTTATGTAGGATTCTAGAAAGCACAACACAGCAGCGCCACCTGTTGAGCAAGATACACCCAAACGTAATTAGTACCAATTTATGTCAAGGTCTAACTGAATACGAAATTTAATCGAATTCCATCCCATAGATGTCGAGATATAGCTATCACGGAAATCGTGAATAACAGAGCAAATCAGCGCCACCTGTTGGGTTGTATACACATCAAAATCTTATCAGCACCTATGTGTGCCAAGGTCTAACTGAATGTTTTTGGTGAAATTCCTTGCTATAGATACCGAGATTTAGCTGTTACCGAAATCGTGAAAAATACAGCATAGCAGCACCACCTACTGAGTGATATACACCCGAACCCAATCAGCACTAGTTTTTGCCAAGGTCTAACAGAATAGGAAGTTTAAATTCCATGCATTATTCCTTGTGATAAAGCGCCCAAAAATTTGTGTTGCAGACATACATAGACATTTTTCAAAAATATTCAAATCGGGTTTAATGCATTCCAGAATTTCTAATTTCCCCAACAAATGGAAGTCGAAATTTTCACAATTCGCATACTTTCTTCTTGTGTAATATAGAATAAGGATGCACCTAATATCCGACACTCAAACCGGATATTTGTTCCGGCCGAATACTTCAATATCCGGTTGCCGAATAGTGACTCATTTTTTAAATTTTATTTTTAACATTATCAGAAAAGTTAATGCGAAATTAATTTGTTTCTTACCAACATCATCCCATTAAAACAATGATAATAAAAAAGAAATACTCTTATATTTTCACAAAAATGAAATTAAAGGATTTATATATATGAAAATATAATATTTAAAATAAGGCAACTAATTATTTATAATTAAATTTTATTAAAGGAAAGTTATGATATAGGAACATTAGGTGTTCAGCATTTTTAGGCTGTAATCTGTTACGTTTTTGACTACAAATATTTCCTGCTTCTCAGAATAAGCATTCACGCCCCTCTGATGTCTCTTTTTCTTGTGTTTTCAACAATTCCAAAGTAAAAATGATTTCATTGAATCTTTTGACACTGTTTTGTCTATGGATGGAAGATGAGCTGTGGTAGAATAATACTGATCATGAAAAGAATTGTGTCACTTTCTTGAATAGTTCACTGTCCCCTTTGTACTACAAAACAAGATACTTGCAATGAGAAGCTTCCTCTACTTAAATTCTGTTAGAAAACATTTGTCATAGGAAAAGGAAGTAATAATATGTACGAGTATGTAGGAAAAGAAAAGCCGCTTCAATAAGATGTTTAATACTTATAAATAACAAAGATTTATAAGTATGAAAAACAGAGAAATTACTTGTTTATCTTTTTATTTCCAATGTCGAATAAAAGGAAAAAAAACTACTAATATGTATATTAGAATAGGCAAAAGACAAAATATGATTAAATTTTAATACTTAATTACTACAAAGGATTTGTTTTTAAGTAACTTTAACTTAATAAATGAATTTAAATCTATTATTAACATTTGAATGACATAAAATTATAATAATTTAAAGTTTTTCTTCTTTAAGCAAGCATAAAATATAAATTTGTTATTGAAATAAAAACGAGAAATTATTTTGCCGGATGCCGAATATTCCGTAAAATTTTGTTCCGGTATCCTGCAAATATTCACATCCGGTGCATCCCTAATATAGAAGAAACAAAGTAAAAAAGAGCTTATATTTCTTAACTAGCATTATCTTACAATTAAAAATCTTATTAAAGAATGTTTCATGCATATTTAAGCAAAAAGTATATTGTTCAGTTTATATATCTGCAAGCCATGGAATACGAAATAACAACATTTCTTGGTTACTTAAAATCTGTATTCAAATGAAGACTCATTATATTAGAAAAATTAATTAATTAAAAAACCCAATGAGAGTTTAGACCGCATAAGATAAATGAATATAGGCAAGCTATAAAAGTACCAATCTGTATACTGATAGTTTGCATAGTTATTATTCTATGAAGCAGGGTTCTCGCTGCCGCTCACCATTGCGCCAAATCGCCACAAAATGCCTCATTTGGCGAGTAAACGAACGATTAAACTCGCCAAATTGCGAGTGTTATTTTTATTTTATTATTTTTTTTGTCTGTGTGTGTGAGTGTGTGTGTCAGTACAGGTGATACTCTTATTCGCGTTACTAAAAGACACTTCTCGAAACTATGGTATAAAAGAAATTGAATCATTAGTTATCATGGGTTGGAAGTTTTATTTCATAATATTTTAATGAGTTAAATTGGGTTCGGATTTTTTTCTTGATTGCTCAAGGCATTTAAAATGTACATATGTTTAATAGTTTTTGTAGTAGATAGTTGAATTTAGATGGATAACTGATCTATAAGTAATTGCAAAAACTTGGGTTATTTTAGGACATACTGAAATAAAAGAATGGTACATAAAGAGGTTAAATATCGATTTTTCAGTGTTTCATGACGAATCTATTTAGCTATTTTTTTTTTTTTTTCATTTGGCTAACGTTTTTTATTTCTGATTAGCCAAATTGCTAACGTTGGTCAAAAGTCAGCGAGAACCCTGCTATGAAGCCTTAAGAAGATATGTAAAATTATTGCTTAACGCTCAAAGAGTTTAAATTTTAAAAAAAGTTGGTTAAATTTTTTTATAATTTTGAAACGCTATTCTAAAAAAAGTAACTAATGCTGCAGCCGCTGCCATAATTGAATTTATTGTGACCGTTACCCTTTCTAGGCTCTTAACAAAAAACTACTGCATATAAAAACATGAACTCTTAGTTTTATATAGAGAAATAGCTGAAGCAAACAGTTCTTAAATCGAAGAATTATATTTTAAGCGCTATTTAATATGTTAAAATCGGTCACGGTAGTTCAGTTTAATAAAAAGTTTTATAGTATCAAAAACTAAGCATAGCAATTTAACCATTTTTCGCAAGCACCTGTTTGACTAGATTGCGATTTGTAGTGTGCAATCATTTCTTAAATTTGTCTAATTTTAAAATTTTTCATATATAAATTTCATTATCTGAATAAAGATTTAGTTCATAGTTTGAAATAGCCAGTTTTTAAAAAGCCCAAATAATAATATTTACAAACGCTTTTCAATTGAAAAATATATTTACACGTACATTTTAAAAAAAGAAACAAAAATTTTAAATAATTTAATAAATTTAAATAATTAAGCTACTACGTCCGAAAAGCATAAAATGGTGAAAATTACGTCACATTTTAAACCATTTTCTTGCATCGTTTCCAACCACTGTATTTTTAATTGAAATATATATTTACACGTGAATATTGAAAAAGAAAGAAAACTTTAAAATAATTAAATTGCGTATGAAAAGCATTTAATGGTAAAAATTACGTCATATATAAAGCGATATATTTAAAATGTCATATTTAAAACTATTTTCTTATAGCGTCTAAAAGAAAACTTTTCTTCTAAACTTGATAAAAGTCTGGAAAGCAGGCCTTTCCTTGCATTTCCATTTTATACAAACTGATTTTCAAATGTGTAATTGATCTTACTTAATCAATAACGAAAACAACCTTCAGCTGTCGCGACAACGTTGGATGCGGTCTTGGGAACCTAAAAAGTTCCAGTCAAAGAAAGAGAAATGAACGGCAACCCAATTACAGAAGATCGCCACTGGTCGTGATAATATCATTTAATCTTCCGTAATCAGGTAATCTTTTTTAAAATAGAGCAAATTAGTGTGTTGTTAGAGCCCTCGTGATCTGAACGGAGATTGGCGAGCGTAGCTCGTAGGGGGCAATGCCCCTAGTAAAACAAAAAAAAAAATGATTTGAAAAAATATTTTTCTATGTAATTTATTAAACAGAAATATATGTCTAGAGATTTCGTTAAAAATATATACTAATCAGTATTATTTTCATATAAAGAAAAAAATTGCCGGCCGGACACAGCCCAGGAATAGTGCGTTCCTGACCCGGCCCGCCTGGAGTCTAATGAAAGAAAATCGATTCTGGCTCGGTTTTTGGGCCAGGCCCGAGCCCATACAGACCTCTGCAATAACGTAGTTTTATCTTTATTTTTATTATCATTTATTCTTTCTTATTTATGACTCGTTACTAGGATATTTTCTGTTTCTGTTAGTGTGTTATTTTAGTTATAAATGAATCAATATTGAATGAATATTTCGTCTGGAACAAGGAAAAAAAAAGACTAGAAACAATTCATAAGCTTATCTTGTGCTATATTTACGCATCCTTATCAATCATGCAAAGGTATATGATGAGAAAGACAGAGTGAGATTCAGGGGAATGTTTCATTCGAACAGGTGATTCAATAACACTTGGTTCAACATGTCTGTCACAATAATCGTGCTGTGTCTTTAAAAAAGCGTGATCATATTTTGAGTGGCTTGGCTGAATTAGAATTTTCTGAATGAAATTATTTTATTTTTAACAGGGATCCAACCCGACTTTCCACATTACAGAACATAGATAAAAGAGATTTTTTAATTGATAATTTAATAGATTTTTTACATTTTATATGTATGTATTTTTTTTTAGATTACTCAAATACTAACACCAAAAAGCACTTTTATGTGAAAAATATCAATTATGTATTAAAATAAAGTTTTGAAATTAATTTTCGTATTAGATGCATGACAGCGGTTAATAGCCGAAATAAAAAGGCCGAAGATTTTGCTACTTACAGCAGCTTTTTTTATTTAAAAAAAATTCCCACAAAAATATTTACTACCATTACCATTTCATATAAAATTTACTGGCTTGAAAAGTTAGCATAAGTTTGTATTCGTAGATTTAATTTTCCTCACAAAGTTACAAAACAATGTACATATTTTCAAAACATTCGACATTGTTATTGTTTATATCATATCGTGATTCCGTCACGCACAAAATGTTTGCATTTGTCTGGTCATTAAACGAGTTTTTTCTTTTCTTTTTTTATATTTTGGGGTGTTTCACTAAAACCCGTTACGCTACTGATTTCCCGAATGCTGACATTTAAAGAGAAAGCAAATCCGCGTGTTTCATCCAAAGAATTCTTCAAATCTCCATGAATTGCTGTTATGCTCCCATTCCTGTTTTTAAAGAATGGCATAATAACTCCACTAAACCAGATACTTAACATTTTTGAAAATATTATTTATACTTACTTGAAAATATTTTTTTTTACGCTTTAATGTTAAAAATTAGAACACTATTAATTTTCATAAATCCGAAATTTGGAAGTCAAAGGTGTGTGTGTGTGGGAAATAAAGTTATTCGTATTTCGAATATTAGATGTTATTTATTCATATCGAATAACAGATTAACCAGATCTACTTGATGGGATGGTGCTCTAATATATTTCTAGAAAATCGATTATTTATTTATTTATAATCGTACGGTGGAACGTTTATTTCTTTTGTTTTTTAAGGTCGACAATATCTGACTATGTTATATCAGGCAATACATGAATATTGCCAGATATGATTTTACTGTATTTTTTTTATAATCAAGAAAGATCTCTTTAAATGAGCCCAATTTCAAAAAACATTTATGGGCCGTTTTTTTTTCCGGGCTATTCCATAAACCGGAATCTAGGCGCAAGCCCGAATACAAACGCTTTTCAGACAGTTTTTTTTTTCTCTTAAAAGTTTTAGAAAAGGTGTTTTTATATCGTTGGGGAGCCTCTGTAAGTGTGGAATCCGGATACATTGCACTTTCCGCAGTCCTAATCAAGAAATTATTTTTACTGAATACATTTGACACTCAGACTGCTTAACAGAATTTCTGGATTTATGACAATTTTCACGAAAGTGCAACAGGGGCGCCATTTCAAAGCTTTCTTTGGGGGGGGGGGGGGACTTCATTTTGATTTTGTTGTGCACTGCATTTTATAAATAGTTTACATATGTTTTAGTTTAACATTGTATATTAGGCATATCCATGATGGGTAAGTATTACGTTGACCCCCAACGATTTTTTATCAAATGTGCTAATACTATTTTAATCAATGTATTTCAGCTTTTATGCAATTTCTCTTTTTTAACACTCTCCAACCTAGTTGAAAAGTGTTTGACTTCAGTTTGCCTGGCCATCTGCCGTCCATGCTCTAACTCGCGTAAATATTACTGCGATTGACCTGAAATTTTTGTATGTTATTGTCGTTTACTATAGCATGTTCCCTATTTCAACTGAAGTGTGTAGCGCTTAACAGGGACAGTCAAAAGTATTCCATTTCATTACAGTCAGTAAGAAATAATCGTTTCAAGTACATTTTGATAATGCTACGTCATTTAAAACATGATGAAATTGATATATAATTCTGTAGTGCATTAAAACATGCTTTTTGTAGAATATGGCGTGTAAAGCATTTATTAATCATTTACAGGGTCAAACAAAATAATTCTTTTACACATTGTTCTATGGGGAAAAATCGTTTGCAGTGTAATTTAGTGATATTTCACTATGTCAAACATAATGAAAATTATATGTATTACTGAGGTACACTATAAATTGCTCTCTTGAAACTTTGGTGTGCATTGAGTTTGTTTACAGGGACACACAAAAGATATCGGTTACAGTACATGTGCGATATTTACAGTCTACGTGTGATAAGTGCGTTTTCAACTTTGGTTTGCGTTTTTAAGTTTAACTAAATTTTTTCATAGTACGTGTATGTTTATAAACTCGGTTGATCGTATACAGGGCTACACAAGGGAATCCGTAAGTATTACAGACTATGGGAGTGAATTGCTAAAGGGTAGTTTTTAATTGTGTCACGCATTTTCCTGCTGAACTATATTTAGTACACTAATAGAAGTTTGTGGAATATAAATAAATTCATGTACAGGGCTACTCAAAGAAAAAGATACATTGTCGTTTACGGTTGGTAATTGCTGCGATTGAGTTTTAAGTTGCCTTTTAACTTAATATGTGGTGTGTACAAAAGTCTTTATATAATTTACAGGGCTGCACAAAATATTTCGAGTGTATTTCCATCGATTCGCGAAAATTGCTAAATGTGAATATTTTAATTGAACTAAATTTTATCATGCTATATTGATCATATACAGGGCTGCACAAAATAATTCGACTACTTTTTTGACACTGGAAGGTAATTTCGAAAAGTGTATTTTTGAATGTGTTATATGTTTTCTAAACTGTTTACTTACATATCTCCTTTCACCTTATTTGACGGTGAAATTTCGTTTCAGTTTTTTGGCTGTGTTGGAAAGTGTTTTATAATCTATGCTTTTCGCGTGATTTTTCGTTCTTGTTTGAGTCTGACCTGTAATGTCTGATGCACTCTAAAATATAAAATTCATTGAGGGAGGCAAGTGCCTCCCTAACCACCCCCCAAAATGGCTCCCCTGAGATGTAACCTAGTGCAGTAGCAAAATATCTAATGGACTATTAAACTAGTTTAATCTTTTTTTTTTTCCCTTGTAACTAAATAATTTGAATGAAGTAACTCTCATTAACATATTTTATGTTTTCACATTTAATTTAAATTATTTCCGATTATCGTTTCGACTCGGTCATTCTAAAGACAAATATGTGATGAATGTTCGTTTCCTTTATACGTTTCCTCTTTGCCCATACCGCATAATGAGAATGAAACTGAATAATTTAAACTAAAAAAAAAAAAAAAAGGAAGTAAAGAAACTATTGTTTATCACATTTTTGAAAGGTCAGACAGAATCGCATTTCCTGAAATTCAGCACAAGTTTTTATTTAAAAAAGATATCCGAGGTTTATCAGCTTTCTCCTTTCATCGCAAAAGAAACTCTTCAGCTAAGATACAGCAAAACACATTTTGTACAGCCTTGCGAAAAAAAAAAACAAATAAATATGTGATAACCCCTATTAATTTTGCTGCATATAATCGTATAAAAAATATATAGGTATCAAATCGACTAGGAATAATGTCTACTAATTAATGCTATACATAAATTATGCTTCGTCTACATAAGTATTAAAAACTATAACAAGTTTTTCTTTTTCAAATGGTAAACACTTTGGCACTTTGCGTTTCTTAATCAAATCAGCCCGGAAAAGTATACTTTTTTCTTAAAACTTCATATAGTTACAAAAGAAAACTTCTTTTAGGGGTCTGTCTTTAGGGGTTTATCTATAAATTTAGAAAAATGAAAATAAGATCGTACAGGCGAAAGTTCCAGAGACATTCAATTAGTAACCGGATTTTTTTTTTTTTTTTTTTTTTTTTTTTTTGTAATAAAAAATCTAAATATAAAATAACGTAACTCTATATAAAAGAAAATTCTATATAATTTTTTGGTCACTTTCTAAGATATATTTCTTTCTTTTTTGTGGAAGCAAACAACAACAAGTGACGGTCCCCTTAGATCCCAAAGAGTTATACTACTCAATATCTCAAAACTTAATGATAGGAATGGGCTGTAAATTCACATGGTCAAGTTTTTGACTATGCTTATTCTTTTTATGTAAAATTTAATAGGTCATAGTTCATGCATTTTTTAATGTATTAATAATTTTCATAATTAAAAATATGTTTTTAAATAATAAAAAAATACTCCTAATTTGGGTTCTTTCACTGTATCTCATTAAAAAAGAAAAATTTCAAAATAGATTTTTTGAGAAGGTACAAATTAAAATTTGTCACGGGGATTTAACATTAGCATCATCCTCAAATTGCGCCCTTCTAACTATGATGATTTAAGAAAACTTGCATACATTCTATACTTTATCAAGGCATTTTTTGAGCAAGTAACTCAAATATAAAGAAAGTAACAAAAAATGGGTGTTATCATTTGAAAAATGAAAGTTATTACAATTTTTAATATGTAGATGACCTCCGAAGCATAATGTATGTATAGAATTAATTAGTAAACATTATACTCACAAGGAAGCTCTCCTTAAAGTGCATACTTAAAATCTTTTGAAATAAAAAATGCCAATGAAACTACTCATGTACGCTATTAAGGATCAGTCAAATTTAGCTGCAAAATTACAGTAGAAAATCTGTAAAAAAAAATAAAATATTTTCGAGTATTTGGCACAAAAAGTCGAGATTTGGCGAGCAACATTTTTTCCTAGCCAAATGCAAGCGATTTTAATGCATTTGGAAATTGCTTGTTAAATGAGTGTTTAAATGCGCAATATGTAATGAATTTAAACTTGATGATTTAAACGATGAAATTGTTTATTATTTCTATAAGCTTACGTATACTATATATAAGTTGCGTGTTGGTGCAGTTATTTAATTTTACATGGTTTCACTGGCTGGATTAGTTTTAAATGCATTTTAAAAGTAACTGCCTGAGTAAACACTATCGTTATAAATTTCAATACTGAATAAGTCGTTGTTCCCATGGAAACAATACTGTTCCCTTGTTGCCTCCTACACTAACAATATCGAAGTCTAATTGACAGTGCTCAGTATCGGACCTTAATTTTGAGCTTGAAACAATTTTAATCAATTTAAATTTTGTTCTTAACCATATAATAATATAATAATTAAATTTCGTTAAATATACATATAAATGTATATGACAAAACTGTAGTTATAAAAGTGTATTTATTTAAGTTAAACTTACTTAAACTAGTTGAGTATGGAGAGTAGAAAAGTTTTTCCTTGCGTATTTTTAAAAATTTTATTGTATCGCATCGCCAACCGACGATAAATCGCCAAAATAATATTTTATTTTATTTTTTTTTTTTTTTTATGCTATATTGAGGTTCCGCAGGAATTTTTTTTACAGACATATATAGTCTCATGACAAGAATATTCCCTATTTTTTTTTTTTTTTTTTTCAAATTTTTCTGATTATGCGCTTATGGAGCTTTCTTGTCAGTCGATTGGTTTGGTACCTATATATTTTTACAAGGTTTTATTTAACTCGTTTTATAGGATTGTATGTATGGTATAAATCTTGCAACGTTGATTTTATGGCATAATACTGGCATCCTAGCTGCCAGTATTATACCGTAAAATCAACATTTTTTTTTTTTTTCGCAGTGTAAGTTTGTAAGTGTTATAGACTTAGTTTGGTATAAAGGAATTTTTTGGGTTACGCCCCATTTTGATTTTTTTCAATCGAAATTACTAACAATTTTGATAAAAGTCTGAAAAAGAAAGAAAAAGTATTTTTCAGACTTTTACGATCTCGCTCTGTTAAATGTTATAGTTTACAGATCTCCGGGTTTTTACAGTAAAAACACACATCCACAAGCGTAAATGTATCACAAGAACTTGAATGCTTAGGTTAGAAAAATATAAAATAAATAAATAAATAGCATGTAAAAGGCAATTTTTGAGCATAATTAAACGTTTAGAATTTGTTTTTTCAAATTGTTTATATATTTTATCACATTGTTTCTAATTTGTAATAAACTATATTAATTCTCATGTAACTCTATTATACATTAGCAAACATTTGAAAACCCAATTTCACCAATTACCACCAATAGTCGGAAAATCATTCCAATTATTTTGTAAAGTTTTGTATATGATATATAGATATTTTGTATATATATACTACACAGACGTTGAAATTTAGTTCAGTTCCTCTTCAGCCATTTCCGTCAATAAAAGGAAATGTACTCGAATTGTTTTGTACATTCCTGTATATGATCTATAGATTTGTATAGTATATAATATTCATAGTATGCTAAAATTTAATTCAGATAGGAAACTCGTAACAAAGTTGAAAATTATCCTTCAGCAAATTCGTCAATAAAAGGAAATGTACTCGAATTATTTTGTGCATCCTTGTATATGATTTATAGAATTTATACACACCAAGTAATGCGCGAAAAAATAGTTACATTTAAAAAAGCCTACCATAGTTCAAAACGCATCTCCAGCATTTATCGTTCATAGACAGTGCTTTAACCGAATCTTTTGTGTCCCCCTGTAAATGAACGATAAATGCTACGCACTTCATAGTAAGCATCTTCTAGTGCACCTCAGTGCTGTATATCAAAATTAATGTGTTTGAAACAGTGTAGCATCATTAAAATACATTGCAAACGATTTTTCCACATAGACCATAATGTAACGGAATTCTTTTGTCACTGTAAACGAACTATAAATGCTACACTTTTCATTTACTATACTGACCATATCTATAGTAAACTTAATGACATATATCAATCGTATCGCGATCCGAGTATATTTACGTGAGTTAACTATGTTGGAAAGTGTTAAAAAACTCGAATTAAATGTATTGATTGGCGAGGATATTCCATGACCAAAGGTTGGGGCATAATCTAAGCATATTTTCAATTTAAGAGAATAAAATCTTTAAAAAAAAAAAAAAAAATATTTCAAACTAACCTGTAAAATAGCAAATTTTTAACTGTACACTGCAAAAAAACGCGGTAGCGTATTACTGCTTATTTTACTGTTTATTACTGTTAATTTTACGGTATAATACTGGCAGCTGGGGTGCCAGTATATTATACTGTAAAATCATTTTTTTTTTTTTTTTTTTTTTTTTTTTTTGCAATGTATGAATGGAAATGGTTTATTCAGAACATCAAATATAATTATTAATTCAGAGACAAAATTCTGCTTCCTGTATTTATTAGGTAGAATTAATTAATCTTTCAGCATTTCATTTATTTTTCCAAACTGAACATATTCTGAAATAACCGCGGCACGAATGAGGTCAAATTATATCAAATGATAATTTTTCAGATTTCAGAATGCATTTCTTCAATCAGAATATTAATAATAAAAGAAAAAAAATAGCATTTTTGACAGCGGATTTGAATTTAATTACGTCAGATATTTTGTGCACCAATGAAAAGAGGATAATTAATATAATTAAAATAAAGCACTTGTACTGTGCATCATAAGCTGTTATCTACAAAGATGCAGACAGGATTTCATTTCGGAGAGGAACCAAAAATTTCCATTGGAATGAAAATCACTTGCATACATGCGCAGAAACATATACAAGAAGTGTTAAAGAAATGTATTTTAGCTGAAAGAAAATATTCGAAGACAAACAAATAAATAAAAGAAAAACTTATTTGTAATAAAACTTTATTTATTGATTTTTAAAAAACTGCGCATTTTTTCCTTTTCTTTTTTTTTAAATATTTTTTTATTATTTTAAAGTGCGTCTGGACTCCACAAACACCCCCTTCCCTTTGACTACGCCACTGGCTGTCTACCTATGCACAAACTTTTCTCAATATTTTAAGATTTCTGTGCTTTCATTAAAACGCTTTCAGCTCTGGTGTTTTAAGAAACAATTCTTAAATGGGATTTTTAAAATTAAAACTATTGAAATAAAATATATTTCAAGCCATAGATGACATCTCGAAAGGCGAAGTAGATTTAGCATGTTGTTTATAATTATATATTTTATCCATAAAGATATTTGCAAGAAACTGCATTTATTAACTTTTTTCTTACATAGATGATTTTAGCTTATATACTAGCAGTTTTCACTCGCTATGCTGGCGGGGTTTTCCGTACGAACCTCGAATCCAACTAAATATATCAGAGAATTTGACATGTATTTTAAAGCAATATGGACGGTTACCTGGGATGTCCTTCTGCGTTATTGCAAACGATGCGAATGTCATTGCGGTAATGGCGAATCTAAAGGGTCTGCAAACAGACATTAGAAGTTTGCACAGGAACGGGCTTGGCCCGTCCTAATTTTCATTCACGAGTCTCGGGCCGGGCCTAGTCTTGACTCTCTCCAGTTATTTTTTTTCTGCAGACTTGGGCCTGGCCGGTATAAGAGCTAAAAGTTCGGCCCGTATTAAAACCACCATTGGCGCGGCCTGGACCGTCCCAGACCTCTGCGGTATATACGTTTGAAGTAAAGTTTCTTAGAAATGCATATGTGTTGTGTATTTTTTGAAATAGTTTTTAAAATATACCATTAGCAATCGAGTTAAGATTTATAGTCAGACTGAAAAGCAATTTGTCTGGGTTTTTTCTACATCGTTTCTTTATACAGCTTCATCCTATTTTCAATTCTAAATTTTGTATTCCCCGATATTCTTCACATATAAATTTAGTAAAGAGCAACTAAAATCAATTCAAAATTTGAAAAAAAGCATTATAAAAACACCTATGAAATTCCAATCACACTCACATATTCTAAAACAATTTTAATCACATATAACCTTATATATTTCTCATCGGATAATTCAACTCTTGTAAACATTACAAAATGAATATTGAAAAGGATTTTACCGTATATAACAATAGCCGAAACATATTAAGCGAGTAAAATGGTCATATTGGCAAGAAATAATACATTAATAGAAGTGACTTAGTCATTCTGTAGCATTTCAACAATCGACTACCGAACTTATATTTGGATACAGCCCCTAAAATATGCTCATTTTAAAATAATTAATTTCTCTGAAACTAATCGAAGGAATTTCATAACAAGAACGAAAAATCATGCGTCAAGCATAGATTATATAGCACTTTCCAACGCTTACAAAATAATTTTACAAATCATACCGTTTAATAAGCTAAAAGCTAACATCTAAGTAAACAATTTAGAAAACGCATAACATATTTAAAAACATAATTTCAGGAATTTCCAACATATACAATATTCGGAAAAATATCCGAATACTTTTATTCAGCCCTGGATCTATAGATTTGTATATATACTACATAGGATGATAATTTTAGTTCAGCTAGGAAACGCGTAGCACAGTTTTAAATTCTCCTTCTGGAGTTTGTCAATAAACAGAAATGTGTTCGCGAACTTTTGTGCTGCCCTGTATAGGATCTACAGAATTTATACACACCACGTAATAGACAAAAAGCAAGTTAAAATTAAAATCTCGTTCAATAACTTAAAACGCACTTCCAGGAATTATTGTTAACAGACAGTAGATAATTCTTTTGCGTGTCCCTGTAAATGAACGATGACTGCTATACACACAATATTCCGTAGTAAGTCTCTTGTAATGCACCTTAGTGATCTATATAAATTTCAATGCGTTTAAAATAGTGAAACATTATTTAAATAAACCGCAGACGATTTTTCTCCATAGACGTAATGTAACGGAATTCTTTTGACTGTCCCTGTAAAGTAACTATAAGTGCTATGCACACCCTGTTCCATATTAAGCATCTTCTAATGCACCTTAGTGATATATATAAATTTCAATGCGTTTAAAGTAGTGAAACATTATTTAAATAAACCGCAAATGATTTTTCCCCATAGACCGCAATGTAACGGAATTCTTTTGAGTGTCCCTGTAATAAAACTATAAGTGCTACACACTTCCGTTGAAATAGGGAACATGCTATAGATAACGACAATAACATATAAAAATTGCAGAGCAATCCGAGCATATTTACGGGAGTTAGAGCACGGACAGACGGCAGACGGCCAGACAAACCGAAGTCATAAGCACTTTTCAACTAGGTTGGAAAGTGCTAAAAATTGGTATTTAGGCATAATTTGAACTAAAGGTTTTTAAATATCTTGTCAAAATTTGGTCGTGCCATTGAAAAAAAAAACGAAGTTTGGGTTTGTTATGATATGTAGATAGTCCCCAAAGAAAATTTTATATACATCATTTAAAAGTAGACTATTTCCAAACGTTTGGTATAAATAACTTTCTTCTACAATAATTTGATGCAGAGTTAGTAGGGGGGGGGGGGGGGGGTCCCTACGATTGTACGTAATTGAGGTGCCCTCTGCAATAATAAGGCAAGTGAAAATGGAGTTTTCAGCTACAGAGCTTTTAAATTTACTTTCTACATTATAATTTTGAATATAACTTCTTTGAATATATTCCTATAGAGAAGAGTTTTCAAGTATCTTTTATTTGCTTATGATCATAAAATTAATATTTCCTTGTATGCTGAGTAATACATTATATAAATCTGAAAATTGATCTAAAGGTAACTCCACTTGCCTTGTTATTGCAGAGGGCTCTTCAATTGTCTAAGTAGTCATTAATATTATGTATTTCATGAATTTCGAACATAATCTGAAAATAAAATCTGTGCATAAGTAAGAGTGTACTTTATGAATAATTTTAATTGTAGGATAATGTTGTTTCAGAAATATCGGCATGTTTTGTAGAAAATCAGTAGAGACATCTCGGTCTGAACTTTTAGCTTTTATATCGGGCCAGTACATTTTTCGTATGGGGCGTGTCGAACTTTTAGATTTTATACTGAACTGCGCTAATAAATTTTTTGTACGGTTCGGGCTGTGTCCGGTCCGGGAAATTTCGACCCGTGTATTCCTGTAACTGACATATCTAAGCCAGTTTTTAATGTTTTTTTTAATGCTTCTTTCAGCCAGCGTCTTATAGCTACTGAATATATGTTTCTTTAATAAGTTTCAAAACATTCTTTACTGAACTAAAGCTGATCATATATATAATGAAACAAGAAGTCTTATACCCAGTTAGTCGTTTTTGTATAATTCTGAAATCTGGCGAGACATCTAAAATTAAAATTGTCTCTCTGAGTATATTGTAGAAAAGCAATTGGCCTTCAAAAAATTGATCCTTTTTGCGGCATCCGGGAAGAATCTCCCTAAGTGCCCTCAAATACACATTTACTCTTAAAAAGTTTTGTATGAATGCTTTGTATATTTGTTGTCCTATGCTGTATAAGATAAATCTAAGAAGGAAGATTTTCTTCTTAATTCAAGTCTTAAGTTCACCTAACGTGATATAAGCCTAATATTTAAATTAGACATAGCATTATAAATTCTGCTTAATATTAGTAGGCCCACAAATACCACCCAATATATTTCTACAATCACATGTACAAAACACATGTGGGTTTTGCTAGTATTAGTTATTTAAACCATATATTTATTCATACTGAAATACAATGGTGTGTTTTTTTTTTTTTCTCTTGTCTTTTATATGCACTGTCATTATTTCATTAAATGTATTTTTTCCATTATTAAGTTTTAATTCATCATTAGCTTAGTGCACAAGAAACTAGATGTTTTTGAAATAATCACAAAATTATTAATATTAGTTTTAAAAAAATGTTTTTATGGCAGATTTTGTTTAGATGCCAATGTGGTTAAGATCAATTAAAACTTTTTAATTTTTAAATTACTTTTATGCTAAATACTCCACATTTACTACATTATCTCATTCTTACATACATCTTTTCCTTACTTGTGTACTCTCATACTTACATGCACCCAGTATACTTACATACTTTTTTATTTTCTGCAGAGTTAAGAAAAAAAAAAATCTTATTTATGATAAATTCATTTCATCATAAACTTCATTAAACATAGAAATTACAACACAAAGATTTCTTCATAATGCATTTGTTGTGAGCCATACATCCTTCCACCCACATTTGTTGAAAAATTAGAAACTGTGATAAATGAAATACTATTTTAAAATTAAACTTCTTTAACATATAAAAATAATATATACAAAAAATTAAATATTTATATTTGATGTATAAATGCTACTCGTTCTGCAGTTTTTGCTAGTATTCTGTAGCATTTCCTTTCATAAATTACCCCTACTTTCTGAAAATAATATTTCACTAAATGTACTGCTTAGTCATGGAAAAATATATTTTTTCATTAATTTTGATAGTAGCTAAGTAAGAAAATTACTGGATAACAGAAAAAATAACAAATTTACTATTTTGAACTAATTATAATACTGACGTAACTAATGATGTAAAATGATGCAAGTATTATTAAATTATCGTACATATTATTTCTCCTGTCAACATCCCTTTTTCTAAGAAAATACAAAACGCAGAATGACAAATGAGATACCATATGAAAGGATTTTGAACAGGCTTCTGACATAGCACAAATACATTTTCCTAAAACATGTTTTTTGATTAAAATTTGCGCTGCTAATTAAAAATTAAATCGCCATTGTTTTCATAAACGAAATTAAACTTTTTCCTGAAATTAATCTTGTCACAAAAATAAAATACCACATTATATCGTGCTCAGCAATAATTTTAAAAAAAATTGTAAAATAAAGATTGCTGCACGGGTTTATTTTATATTTATGATTAAAGAGCAAAATTTAAATTCAAATGCTCAATTTATATTTCTTTGTCCCATGTTTTTTTTTCAGAAACAGATGATGTTATCTTCTAATGCAGTTAAAATACGATTAATATTTTTTTTTTTTTTGCAGCGAATATATCAGCTATATTTTTATATCAGCGATCAGTTTTTACTGTAACTTTGATGGGATAAATGAGGTGTTATTCTGGCGACTAATGTTGTTTGCAGATATTTTTAGTCCTTATTTTTTATATATATATAAAATTAAAATTGCATTGAAAAAATATTAAATTGCAGTGCGAAATCTTTGCACGGGTCCACTGGTAATATTATATCAGTAGTGAATTAAAATAATCATAAATATCAATGTTAACAGAAAATCAACAATAAAATCAAAATAAATAGTTATAACTAACTAATCTTAAAAAGCCTCATTTCTTCAAAAATAGATGTATAAATAAATAAAAAGTAAAAAAGAGAGGAAGAAAAATATATTGCAGCAGACAGTCAAATATCCAGCTTAAAAGCCTGTGGAATCTGACATTTGGTCAAATTGACATCTGTTGCATCTCTTATCGAAAAATCAAAATGTAAAAAACCAAATGCTATGTTTATTGCTCAGGCATTTGAACATTTTACAAGCAACAAAATTAAATTGTTCGAAAGAAAATAAAATGATTATTCATTGTCTAGTATGGTAAAGTTTATAATTTCACAATGAAATAAACAGATGAGCTGAGCACAATCAAGTAAAACAATTGTTACTGAGATTGCAGAAACCATACATCCAACACTTAAAAATAATCAAATTTAATTCAATTGTAAAAATATTTCATTCAATGAAATAAGGTTTAATTTGCCTGGGTGTGGTTTTCTAATAATTTTAATAACGCCTTTACAATGACTATTATTTTATCTTAACAATTATATTTGTTATTATTAACTAAACCACTACATGCAGTAATACTATTATGTCTAAGTATTTACAATTATCTCTTCATGTATGTTTCAGCATTTAGTAATAATAATTTTAAAAAAAATTATAAAGTACCTAAAATAACTATTAGATTTCAGTAAGTGGCATACTTGTTAAATCTTCCAAACCTCTTCAAAAATTCTTCCATGGCCATTGTCATATTAATAGTATCCAAAATAACTATATTTGTTAAATATATTTGTTAAAGTAAACCTTAACTTTTGTCATTTGAAAAGCTACTTTTAATTTTTTAAACCTAAAAAGGCAGTGACTCAGAAGGGTTAAGTTCTAAATAGGACATGTCTAAATTCTGTACTATAGTGTCCAAGTGATGTAATGTTGCAAATAAATTTCGCATTAGGAATTTTCAAATGCTACCCTTCTCCCTCTTCCATATTCACACATTCTGCAGCACAGGAGTAAAAAACTAAACTAATGCATATTATAACTTGGGTTACTTGAACCTGGAAAAGGGCTAATTAACATTTTTTTTTAAATTCAATACTGGATGTACTGTGTTACAAGTTAAATGTTGTTACCAGTAGAGTATTAGTGAATCATGTCAATGTGCCCTCAATACAGATCCAGGGCTGGTTTAAAACACTTTTCTTTGTTTAGGTCCAAGAAATCCTGATTTACAACAGTAGCTTCTTAAATTTCATAACAAATTAATGAATTTTTATTTAATTGCTCCAAAAAGCAAACATTTTTAAAGCCCTGTGCCCATTTTCAAAAATTTTTATGAAAACTATTAACCTGTTTCTTGAAAATTATCAGTAATTCAAACAATCAACATTAAACTGAACTAAATCAACTGAATTGTTTACTACGCTAATTTATTTTTAAATGAGTGACCCAAGCAACTTATGACATATTAATTGCATTTGACTGGTTGCACTGATAGACCTCTTGCGGTGTGGAATTGACCCCATGGATTAACAGGTCGAGATTGGGCAGTGCAGTATTTGCCTATAGAATTACAGGAGAAGAAATTCTTGGTGCAGAATTCAACATTTCCATCTAATACGATATATTTCGCAAAACTCATAAACAATCTATTTAACAGCTAAAGATATATACTTCAGACATAGGTTTAAATTAGGATTTTCTAGAAGTGAATTTACTTTATCAATATCTGATAGTTTTAAATATTGATCGTAACAAAACAATTTCAATTACAGTGTTTATTTTCAAAATAACTTTTCCACTGAAACAGAATCATACCGCATAAAATAACTATAAAATATTTTATCAGAAACAATGATGAATTTAAACTTTTTCAATTTGGAGCAACCAAAAAAATTCTTTTTCCAATAGGTTCTCTTTAAAATTTGTATATATGTGTACATGTATATGTAATAAATACAGAGTGATCCAAAAGACACAAGAGAAATAAAAATTCAGCAATTCGAAAAATATAGTCAATAGCAAGATGCAGTTTTCACAAAAATGTACAGAAAAACATGGGAATAAAATTTTATTGCCAGAATGATTACATTTGCCACAACAAGTGGCATTTCAGTTGTGTCAGCAGTTTGTATTGGGGTTGTACATATATAACATTATCACTTTAGGGGGAAGGGGAGGTCTGGCACTTGATATTACAAGATATCTCTAGGGCGAGGGGGGTGTTTGTCTTTTGATATCGTTATCATTTTTAATCCAGCCAAAATTTTCTTTTTTTGGTAACTTTTTCTTTACACCTGTTTTTTTTTTCTTTTAAATCTGTTATCTATTTTATGAAAATACAAAGTTATTATTAAAATCATTAAATGGTTATAGAATCACTTCATTCCAAAAAATGGAATATCCCAACATTTGCCATTCCTATTTTTCTGCCATAGGCTCATGTAATTCGTTGTTAGAAAAACCAGGTTCGAAATGATACTTGTTATGTTTACTAGTAAAAAATGGGGAAGAATGTTGCCCACGTGTTTTGTTTAAAAGAAGTTCTGCTTACCCCCGTGCAGAGGACAAGTGCAAGAAGACAATATTACTGTTGAATGCGTTATGTAACATAAAAGTTATTATTAAATACTTTTAAATAGTAAGTATTTCTTTAAAATGTTATTTGATATATAATAGTGATATTTTATTAACTTCTTCTCTTCATTTAAATCAGAAAAGTATGCGAATAATAACTATGATGACATATCTGTATAACACTGCAAACATATTAAAAAAAAAAAAAAAAGAGAAAAATTCTAAAAATAAAAATAATTTTTAGACACTGATAACAATATCATTAGGGGGGAGGGGGGGTCGAGCAATGATAACATATGGTATTGTAAGGGGGGGAGGTGGTCCAAAATTGCTAAAATGTTGATAATGTTACATATGTACAGCCCCATTAGAGATGAGACTGGTTCAGCTGAAGGCCAGTCCTGAAATAGGCTCGGGCTTGACTTTTATACCCGTATTTGTGCTAGGGTTAAAAATGAAAATTTTATTTAAAAAACGAAAACAAAAAAATAAAATAAAATAAAATTCTTGCCAGATACTATTTGAGAAACAAGAATGTAGTTTAACTTTCTTAAAGTATTTTAAAATCCTCTAAAAATCAGTTTGAAGGAGAATTGAATTGTTATTGAGGGGATATAGAGAGAAATATTCTATCTGATTCTGAATCCCTGGCATGGTCAGTGTTAATAACAAAGAAATCGTGGGATATCCAGTGTCTGTCCTCTCTTTCTGTTAGAAGTCTTTTTTAAGAATTACTGGAAAACAAAATTAATGTCTTCTGCTACAGTTGAAGAGATTTTTAATTTTCTACTGTGTACTTTTGGTATCGGGCTTGGACTCTGATAACAATTATTTTTGGGGCTTGGGTACTGAAAAAAGAGTCCGAACTCATCCTTAGCTTATACAGCGCCACAGCATAGATCACAATCCAACCTAGGATTACAAATGTTCAGTTTGGCAGATGCTGTTAAGTGAGAATAGCTGTCATACAAAGCGAGGTATTCGGTAGAGCAACCAAAAAGATTTATGCTGGAATTACCATCACATTATGGCTTAAATAGTGGCAGGTGGCTACTTTGGGATTACTTACTATGGTGCTAACTACAACTATTCTGTCAATCTTATTTTTTGCTATGAAAAAAAAAAAATCGTTACTAAGTATTTATGTTAGAGATAGACATTATTTAACATAATAGTATAAAGGACACTAATATTGTTTTAAAGTTAATTTAACAAAAACTCCTATTAATTTTAATACAACTTGCCCACTAAACATGCAAACTGCTGAAAAAAGAGAAAAAAAAAATAGAAATGAATATTCATATTGCAATGGCAAATTACTAAAACTGCTTTCTTGTCTTACAAATGTCACCTAACTAAAGGCAAACATTTAATTTCCATATCATAAAACAAAATCCTACTTTAAAGACAGGTACAGAAACAAAACTAAAATTATTCCCACAAGCTTTTTCTATCTCCTATGAACAGGACTTTATAAATTTGATAAAATCTGATAGCCAGCAAAAAATTCTAGTCGTCAGTAAAAAATACATCATTTTTCTAACGAAATTTATCAAAATTATATATCTCTCTACAAAAATTAATATATAAACACTGTAAAGACAACTGACATGTTACAGAAATGCTGATTACTGATTGCTGCAAACGTCCGGATAGTTGACTGCTACAAAAATCTATATCGGATGAGGAAGCTATGGCTATTGATGAAATAGTGAAAACATTTTTTTGCCTATTTTCCTGTCGAAGTCAGCATTTTTTAGCATTGTATCCAATTTCAGATGCCACAGAGGCTAGATTGACACTATTTCTTACTGTTTTATTGAAACCTCCCCCTTCCATCCCCACATTCTAATCAAATGACTTGCTAGTTGGCTAGAGCGGAAATTAATGGTGTTTCTGCGCATGAGATAGAAAATGCGTTAAACTTGATTCTTCCATTAAAAATAGAGAGAAGAGGAAGATCACTTCTTCCTGTGAACTGGTAGGGATGGGGGAGAGAAAAAAATGTTGTTTGTGTTAATTTCTTAGGTGAATTTTTGTACGAAAAAAAAAATCAGATTAAATAACTTGGTCGCCCTGGCAACCGCATTTGTCAAGCCTTGACTATGAAAAAGAAGCTAACAGGTAAATTCATTCCTGTTTATTCAGTTGTTGCCTTCATCCAGTACAGTACTGGTCTTTTTTTATGAGTTGCTCTATAGTATTGACTACCAAATCATGATAAAAAATCTTTGCTGTAGTTCACGCATGCGCAATTAAAATTTATTTTATACAAATACCCATATCTCATCAAATATTCAATATATTAATATTTTAATTGCAGTATACTATTTCTACTGTTCTTTGTCAAGTTTTCGGAAAGTGGTGTCAAGTTTGGTTGAAAACTCTGCATACTATTAAAAAAAAAAAAAAAAAAAAACATTTGAATTTTTCACAGAAATGTTAACATCTTCAAGAATATGCGTGCTATTCTTACACAAATGCACAAAAACGTTGAGCAAGATTTACATAGTCATTTGCTACAGTGACAGATCATTTTGAGCATTTTCTGCTTGTTTGGGAAACACAAATATTATTTTATTATTAAACTTATTATAACTCACCTAATTGTCCTCATTACTAAATCTTCACTGAAAAAAACATGAAGTCAAACATGTTCTTTAGATCCTCAAAGTTCAAGGGCATTTCCTCACGAATTTCAGTAGATATTCAACAAAACATCTGAAATCGAAAGTGTCTGGTCACTGTCCCTTAATTTCTGGACATGAGTGTGTATATATATATATATTTCTCTTACGTGGCAAAAAAAATAAGGCTAGATTTGTAGATTGCCATTTGGAAACAGCCATAGTTTCTAGAGTGATGATTCTGAGTGTTTCATTTTACCGTCACATGATCCATTCAGCAAATCAAAAATCAGAGCAGTATCTCTGTTTAAACGCAGCATGAGCTTTGGGCCGATGAAGCTGTTTTCGGTGATGCATGTCATTGGTTCGTTTTACGGTCAAGTGATGCATTCAGCAAATCAGCTTTTTGATCAAGAGTATCTTTACACACAGCAGAAAACATGTTTATGTCTGAGAGATGTATTTTTCACGTCGAACGAACTTTAGAGGATGATTGTTAATTTACTATCATGTAATATTTTTCGAAATTAATTTAAGCCGTGCTTGTACAATATTATACACGCAATGAGTTTTAAATTAATTGTGTTTCCACGGTATATATTTTTTATAATGTTAAAATGATTTATGCCCAATTGGTAGCACGAACTAAAGACATTTTTAATTGTGTTTTCAACAAAGTTCTCAATTACTTTTTTTATACATTAAAAAATTTTGTACATTTCATATGTTAAAATGATTTATGATAATACTAATTTTGTCTAGAGTTGCTTCAAAAAGTGCCGAGTGAGCATAGCAGGCTGGGACTACGTAGCGGTTCAAATATGAATTGTGTCACAATTCACAGCGATTCACTCATGGGCGACATTGGACTTTCAAGACTCAGGTCTTTTGATTCTTTTCCACTGGTTGGCACCAACTAAATATATTTGTGTTTCAAAGATATTTTTTTCAGTTTATTATTTTGCATTTCAAAAATATGTAATTTTCATAATATTGAAATGAATTATGTCCATATAAATTCAGTTTTATTTGTGTTTTCAATGAAATTTTCCATTACTTTTTTATACATGAAAAGAAATTGTAATTTTCATACATTAAACAGATTTTCGATAATACTCCTCCTGTCTAGAGTTAATGCAAATAGGGATGAATGAGCAGAACGTGCTGGGATCACGTAGTGGTCCCAATTTGAATTACGCTGCAACCCACAGGGGTTGGAGAGCGTTAGCGAGCAGGTGGCTGATCCCCCTATATGGTATATTGGAATCGGAGAGAATTTTTGAATGTGAGGAAGAGTCAAAGATGCGTTTTAATTGCAATAATGCTTTAAGTTAGAGTTGTAGCATAGCGAGACTCACTGGAGAATATCAGCTTGGGTTTGTATGGGAATAGGATGTTTTAGTGTTAGTAATTTTAGGGAATAATAGATTTTTCCTTCTGCATTGACTTTGAATATTTATTAAAAGAAAAATTTGCCACATGCACATGCAGCTAGAGCTATTTGTTTATTTATTTTACTTTCTGTCATTATTGCTATTATTTGTAGAAAACTTTTTTTTATTGTTATTACATCTTATTGAGTGAAAAAAAAGAGGATTGTGCGATTTGTACCATTTATAAAATTTTAAGACTATTAATAATTCAGTCATTTCTGATGATGTCATCATATTTCATACAAAGCAAAGTTAATATAATGAAAATTTTGCTAAAATATCTTCATTACTGTTAAAGTTATGAAAAAAAAACTAATTTGTAAAAAAAAGAAAGAAAAAAAAAAGACATCAGAGAACGATAATTTTTATTGTAAACATGAATATTGAAAATGAAACCTATGACTTTTTAAAATATTTCCATTCCAATTATTCCATTAACAGTGAAAAAGTTTATTACTTTGCATGCTTATTTGTTAAGTAACACAACTCGAAAAGTGGAGTTTTTTTAAAAATGTTTAAACAAGAAAGCAAATTGTTTTTTTATTTAAAATAGATTGAAAAATATGAAATTTTTATATCTAGAGTGAAACATAGCTTATTTATTTCAATATGAGTGACATTACATTCAGTTACCTGAAGATTTGTACGGTACGGTTGTATAGTGTCATAAGTAAAAAATGAATAAACTCTGCTAATCCTGTCATTTTATAGATATTTAAATGGGTGAGATCTTGGAAACACAACAAAAAGGGAGATATAAGTGGGGAAAATAGAGAAAAATACTTAAGATACGGTTTTTGGCATAGACTTTTCAAATCATTCAGAGGAATGGAGAATGAATGGGGGAAAAGTTGCGATCTGATACATAAACCATTTAAATGTGCTTTTAATAACAACAAGGTTCCTGCCTGGGCCAAATCTTTGGCTCCTCATCACTAATGTCATTCTTCCAGAATTTGAAAAACTTGGGTACTAGCTTTTTGCTTTTGTGCATGACTTCCGCTTTATTTTCTCTGGTTTTCGGCATTTAGATTTGGAGGCTGCTTTGGCTCTTCCCATTTTCTGTCAGCTTTCGGAATCCTTGCATCTGCAACTTTCAACTAATAAATTCCAAGCCATCTTTGTCATGGCTTAATTTCTAAGGAAAAGAGTACCGGAGCCCTATTATTCTGCAGTACTAACACCTGTAGCGTACCCCTCCCCTCCACTATCACTCCAATCTGCATATTTCTATTTCATACATTATTTTCAAAATTTAAATTTCATTTTAAAACAACTTCTTACACAAACATAACTGTTAATCCATAGCACACATTTACTTTTATGAAAATTTACATTTCATCTATCAAAAGAGAAGTTTGCTATCAAATAAAAACATACTTCATACTTAAAACAATTCTTATATCTTTTCTCCCTCAACAAGCAAATCTGGTGGGCACATTAACAAAGTGAGTTTTATGAATAAACAAATGAAATTTACAGAAATTAATATGTATATGCCGAAGAATCGAACAATGTTTTTCAATTTCCTATAAAAGGTATATATCTTAACCTTTAACTGATGTTGTGACAGAAATTGTCACATAGCTACTGTGAGCAGTCTCCGAGACTGCTTGATCGAAAGATGAATCCAAAGCTCGATTCACTCATAGGATGCTGTTTCTGTGCTAAATTTTATGTACAGGACTATTATAATTAAAATTCACTTATTCAGACATCTCTAGCAATAATACTAAGGCTACAAAACAAAACAAAGTTTCATCAGTATGTATGTTAAACTGAAAATTGGAAGTTAAACTGGGAAAATTTAATAAAGCAGCAGTCTGTAACACCGCTAACAGTAGTTAAGGGTTAAACCATATAATCGATTACTTCTACATAGCAATCTTTCGTGATTTAGAGTCCCTGAAAATCAAGTTGATTAAAAATAGACATCGTCATCGGAAAAATTTGATGCTTTTATAGAAAAAAGGGAAACACTGCTTGATTGTTTTCTATCAGAATAACAATATATGACAATTATATAGACGTACAAATGAAAGTGACTTCATAAATGTGCAGAGTTTATGATGAAAAATAGAAAAATCACTAACATTATTTTCATATTCAAACACAATAGAAGACTAAAAACCTTAAACAGACAAGATCTCAAGCTGATGCAAAAACAGAAGAAACTATTCTTTTGGGGTTATATTATCCAAATATATACTAACTATTATCCAAATGAAAATATAAAATAAATAAACGATCCAATTAAAAAATATCATACTGTTACAAAAGAAAATCAAACTGGAAGCACATTCATTGTTTGATCTTTTGAGTGGCGCCATTATCAACACGTCATTATACATACATCTGCAAATAAAAGTAGAATAGAAAAAGACTATTTCTGTTTCACTGACTATATTCTGATCAAAATAGCATTAAAATGATTTGAAATAGAATACGTAATTTTTAAGAGGGAGAGGCTTTTTTTCCCCCTATACATGAATTAATAAAATTTTTAATTTAAGACCGATTGAGCTCGCGCCTGCCCAAACCCAAAGACCAATATAAAAATCGAGCCTGTTTCATCTCCATCTCTTACGTGTGCAACGCATTACGTCACATATACAGTCGAACCCCGTTATAACAAACTTCAAGGGACCGAAAGTTTTGTTCGCTATATCCGAACCGTTAAGAAAAATGTTAGAGTTAATGCATAATGTAGTTGCTATGTGTATATTCAATAATGATGTATTAAAAAAAGGTAAAATCTATTAAATATGATCATTAAAAAATTAAATTGACTAAAATCGATTACATTAAACTGACACAATACTAATTAAATTAACTAACAATGAAGTCAAACAGAAATAAATTAATTTTACATTTAATTGTTGCTCACTGTTTTGATTCAGAAATAATCTGTAATCTTCTGCTGACGTCATGCCGATTTCAAAAACATGTTATGAATTTCTTTGTCTAGTACATCAAATGACTGAAGCACTCTTTCTTCTACTGTTTGTGTAGACAAAAACTTATTAATTACACGCATCGCTGCTGTAGCATCTGAGATTGTGGGAATTTCGTCATTTATGTGCTCCTCTTCATCAGCATCAGATGCAGAATCTTCGATTTCAGAATGATTCACTTTAATTTCTTCCACAATCTCTTCATCAGTCGGATCTTCACATGTCATGACTTCGTCATCACATATTTCAAACAATTGCATGTCACAAACTGAGAATGTTGAAATTTTGTGCTTTTCTATCCACATCGCGACAGGTAAATTTTCATAATCCTCTTCCTCAACATTCTTTGCTCCTTCAACATTCGTCGTATCTTCAATATTCTTTGCTAAGCCTGCATATCGAAAACATTTTCTAATTGTAGAATCCGTAACAAACCGCCAAGAGTTTTTGAGCATTATAAGTGCATCAAGAAGAGAAACGTCACATTTCACATTTTTATCATATCCCTCTAAAATTCATAAAATGAGCTGCTTCCTGTAATGGAACTTAAGACTTCTGATGACACTCTGGTCCATAGGCTGTACTACAGATGTTGCATTCGGGGGAAAGAGCACAATTCTAATCGATTGAAACTGTATCGATTTTGTGTGCACTACAATTGTCAAGCAGAAGTAGAATATTCTGCTTTTTAGCTGACTGTTCACGATTCCACATTCGAAGGTCTTTTTCAAACAGTTCCTTAGTCATCCACATCTTGCGGTTTGCTTCATAAGCAACAGGAAGCCGTTTGATATTTTTAAAGCATCTGGGCTGCTTATATTTTCCTATCACTAGAAGCTTACGACGATCAGTACCACTCATATTGGCACACACAAAAAATGTAATTCTGTCTTTTGAGAATTTTCCGCCATTACATTTCTTTCCATTAAATTTTAATGTCTGGTTTGGTGTCATCTTGTAAAATAGTGCAGCTTCATCAGCATTATATATGTCATCGTATATATGTCATTATATATGTCGTCATATTCACGAGAGATTTCATTCCAAACTTTTTCTTTCCACGTTTCGATGTCGGATGTTGAAACACCTCCTGATTCTCCAACAATTTTTCAGGAAGATATGTTGTTCCGCTTTTTAAATCTGTCTAACCATCCCTTAAAAAAAACGAAAATTGAATTCCAAATGTACTGGCAAATCTTGCACACAGCTGTGATCAGGAATAAGGGAAAATGACTGACGGGTGGGTGAGTTCAGACCTACAGAGTGGCTATCGTAAAAGAGAAAGAATGCAGTTGGTCCTACCCTTTAATAAAAAGACTTATTGCTGACTTGCACCATGTTTCACTAGCCAGCATACATTTTCTTATGAAATCGGAGTCAAAGTCCAGTTTTCACAACTGCGGAAAAAAAAAAAATTATGGTCGACTGGACAAAATGTTCGTTATAGACTATTTTTAAGATTTCGGAGGTTCGCTATAAAAGAATAAATTAGCATTAAATACAATAGGAAAACAATGGGACCAACAATTTCGTTCGTTATATCCGTGTGTTTGTTATATACCGGATTCGCTATAACGGGGTTCGACTGTAAGAGTTTTGATACAAAAGATTGGAGATGGGAGGGAAAGGAAAGGGTAATTTAAGATTTGTTTTTCGGAAGCGTTATTGTACTGGGCTCCGGAGTGCAGTATTTATGAGCTCCAGTGAATTCTGGCTAATATTTTAATATTTACTAAAAATAGAGAAGTACTGGAGCTGAGCTCCAGAGGCCTCCAGCGCAAATAAAGCCCTGATCTTTGTGATTCACTGATTTTGATGTTCCAAAAAATCACAGTTTTATTTTGGTTCTGCATTTTAGAAATAAGTGTGTGATATTCAGTAGGAAATAACTAGATATGGAATTTATATTAGTGGTAAATTCACTTGAATATGTGAATTCCCACCCTGAAAAAATTTAGTCTAGCTCTAGAGATCACATGATATTTGAACTAGTTATTTTGAATTACATACAATTTTGAATGTTAGGAACACTAAAACGAAGAATCTTTTGTTCTCTTCCCCTATCAATACATGTTTTTAGATGTAAGATAGATGTTTTTAGATTCCTTAACCCATAAGTCGAGTTGTCAATTTTTTGTGCATTGCGATGAGATATATACATAAAAGTGAAAGTATACATGAAGTATATATATAAAACTCCCTGGAATTCTACGACAGGATTATGTGTTAATTCTGTTGAAAGCGAGCAACAGGCCAAGGTGTGAGGAAGAATACAGGAACATTGATCTGGGAAATTTAATTTGCTTTAATAAAGAGATAATGAAGTTCAATTTTGCCTTACCTCCACTGACCCTTAAATATATTTTAAAGAAATAGATAAATAAAGTAAAAAGTAACTATTTTTGGAATTTTTTTTTCTGCAAATTTTATGTTTTTAATTTGAATGAATAATTCTTATAAAACTTTAATATTTCAAAAAAATATAGAAAATGCAAAGTATCATCCAAATTTTAAAAATGAATTAATAAATATATTACTCATATAATATAAATAATATTTTCTCAGCCACCCCCCCCCCTCTCCCCCCCACTTAAAAAATGTCTTATCGACCAAAATTACTAAAAATGAAAACAAATTGCAAATTTGAACAATTTTCGAAGGTTTAGTAATAAGTTATGGAACTTTTTAACAGAAAATACTGTTTTGTTCAGCTCTAATTTATGTGAAAACCACATCATGCTGTCTATATTTTTCAAATTATGGAATTTTTCTTTTGTAGGTGACTTTTGCATTACTCTATATATTCAATAATCATTAAGCTGATAACTAGCTTGTGTGTTATAATTAAACAGCAGTATACATTTAAAAAATCAAACACAACCTTGTAATAAAAAAAATTTACTTATAAAATTATACTAGTAATTATTACAGAATATATTTTCAGCAACAGTATAAGAAATATTGGTAGTTACATAGAAAAGAATTTTGTAAAACTATATACAAGACTCATGTCTACAAGAATTAATAAATAACTCATCACTTGGCTAAAATTCAAAGTTAGTGTTATGCAAAAAAAAATTCATAAAGTAATTAAAATAAATTGATGTATTTACAGAAATTTCTAAACAACCATGAAAAGAGTTTTTTTTTCCTGCCTAAAACAAAAAAGTTAAAACTTTAGAAACAACTATCTAAAACTGCATTTACAATAGAACATACGTTCATCTTTTTCATTATTATCCTGTATAAAGATAAATACCACAAAGGTAACTTGCATAAAAGTTATCATAAAAACAATTTAAAAACATCATAAAAAAATTTATAAAAAGCACAAAAATATTTAATAAATGCAACTAACTTAATATATTTTTTAATGTTCTTGTAATTTTGAGTTTTATAAGAAATGCAGGATATCCCATAAGTTCATTAACATTTCAAAAATTCATATATATGTATATATATATTTTTATTAAGAGGGTTCCACCCCCCCCCCCCCCATGCTTGCTATGCTCTCCAACCCCTATTTTCTAGAAGAAAAAAGAAAAAAAAAGCCAGAAAGATCTACGCAGATTTTCATTGGTCCATTTCCAAATAGTTACTTTTTTTAATATATATATATATATATATATATTAAGTATATTATTTAATATATATATATATATATCAGAGTGTGGTTTGCACACCATAAGACTCGTCGAAGTGTTGAACTTTCTACAATAAAAGCAAAAAATAGTTGAAATTTTGTCTGAACTATTTTTTAACACAAACATTATTACTCTTTGACAAGTCTTAGATGAGAACCACGCTCAAATACAACAATTTGTTAAATTTTAATAAATTTTTGAAATGTGAATAGACTTATTGGACTCTTTGAACTTTTTTTGCCACCCACTTATTTGACTTGTCTCACGGCAAACTGCACTCTGGTATGTCAATCTGTTAAATTTTATGAATATTAAAAATCTGAACTAGCTTAATGAGTCTCTTTAAACTATTTTTTTTTTCTTTTGTTACAAAAAATAAAACTCTCTGACAAGTCTTATGATGCAAATTGTACTCTGATACAGCAATTTGTTAATTTTTTAAAATGAATTTTTGAAATGTGAACAGACTTATGGGACCTGTATTTGATAAAAGAAAATTATACCAAACTGCATATTTACTCATAAAACTAATAACAGAGCATATATGCAGAGTTTCATTGTCAACACACAGCATAAACAATTTTGTTAAAGGGCAAACAAAAAACAGTTATAAAACTTATGCATCAAAACTGGTAACCCGTGAAATTATATGCACTGGGACGTATTTTTTTTTTTTTACTTTCATGAGTCAATATCGCTTAATGTCAGTATTTCAGTTACAGAGCAATATTTGTTATTTATAATATGTGAAATGTGGACAGCTTAGTTATTTGTACAAAATGAATAATTCATTTACAAAGATCAACAGTTTATGAAAGGTAAAAATAAGGTACAAATATTTGCTTTCACATCAAAATACATTTGATTAAAAATTGTGTGAAAAAGAAAGTATTATTGAGCAGAAATTATGTATCAGATCAGCGGTTCCCAAACTACGGGTTGCAATCCACTGCTGGGTCACGTGTGACGTTTTGATGGCTTGATAAACATACAATAAAACATATTGCAAAGGACCAAGAAAATGTTTCATTTTAGAGAAGTTTTTGTCTTAGCAAGTAGATTTGTATGCTATTCCTTTCGTTGGGACCATGAATTTTTTTCATTTAAGACAGGAATCTTTTATAAACAGGTTTTCTTTTCATAGTTTTAAACTTATCATTAATTTTGATACTTCTCCATTATCCTGCTGACCAATTTGCATAAATAAAACTATCGCTAAACTATAGGATTTAAGCCAAAAATGCATGATCGTGATGCCACATTCATTGATGTCAGATTTGTAACATGTTGTTGATTTTTGGCCATTGCCCATAGGTCACGAGTGCGGAAGATTGTTAGAAAGGTATACCGCTGCAAATTTTAGGGAGAAATACTAGGTAAGATTCCTGTCCTAAAAGATGTGGGATAAACTGTTCCCATCAAAATTCCTTGTTTATGATTTTGCATACTGCTGTTATATTTCCTGAGGGAAATAATAAACATCAACAATAACAGACGTTTTGTCAATTTCTACAACATTTTTTAGGCCCTCCAGTTTTTCCTGAATATCTTTCTAGAATGTTAGACATACAAACTTCTTGCAGATAATTATTCCAATCAATCACCATACTCTGTCTTAAATCCAACTGTTTTCTCTCTCATTTCATTGATGTTAATTCATCTGACTAGCCATAATGCAGTTACAAATGTGGTTTTACAGCCATCAAACTATGTTCTTTTCTAATAGATATTCGCTTATCACAATTTTTAACATTGCATGACTATTGTTTATCAGTTTGCAGATAAAGTTTCATATCATGCCCATTAATAGGTGCTTTTTTATGGCAGAATTCCATATCTTGAAAATAACTTATTGCCTCAAGTTTCTGTAAATAGAAAATCCCAGATTTTTATCATTCTCAAAATGTGAGAGAAGGAAGAGAAATTTTAGTTAACTAATACCCTTCATTAGAAAAACTAAACTGGCTTATCTACAAAATAAATAAAAATTGAATACATATATCACGTGCTAGCGTTGCATTTAAAACAAGCGTGACATCAGCTTTTGAATTATTGGTGTTAAATCCTACAGCTTTTTTTTAATGGAAATTGGTCGACAGGATAATGGAGAAGCACCTCAATTTTATTTGCAGAGAAAATATCAATATGTTACAACTTTAAAGGGAAAAAAAAAAGAGAGAAATAACTTCATGAAAATAGTATCATTAAATTTTGCATAAGAAGCGACTTCAGGCTAAATTTAATAAATTTCAACATTAATATAGATTAGCATTGGTTCAAAACAATGTCATAATGATGCTATTTTTCTTTATGTAGAAGGTTTTGTTTTATGATTATTCCACTTTACATTAATTAAGCTTATTTATTAGTATTTTGATGCATATGGTTTGCAGAAAAGTTCGATTTTTTCCATAGGATAGATTACATAAAAGGATCTCACCTACATATTAGGTGGGTTGCATAACAGTAAAGTTTGGGAATCGCTGTATGCTGTATTATATATTTCAACATATCAAAATACGTAAAAATATAATAAAAATGCATCTAGAACATTGCGACAGATCTTTAGATATACTTGAAAGAAAAAATGTTTGAACACTTTGTAGTAATAAAAAAGAACAAACATTAAACCCTTTCATCCCAAATGGCACACACAGATACCACAAACATTTTAAATTGCCAGGAAACTAAGGAATGTGTTATGGATACTAAAAATTTGTACTACACAGAATTTTGGGATATTGTTATGAAATTAAGTGGTTGTTAGTTGTTACTGCATCTTAATAACACACAATAGCAAGTATTTTCTCTCAAAACCTTTTGCTGCTCATACAATGGAACATAGTATATATTGTAGAATATTTTGATAAACAAACTTTATTAGCATTCAGAAATAAATGTTATGTTTTTTTTATTTTATTTATTGCTATATTAATTATTTATCATAATTTTCTATGCGATACATATGTATACTGGCCGGATATTCTACTGGTACATAACACATGTGCACTAGTTAATGATAAAAATATACTTCAGTATTAAGATGAAGTTTGAGCCAAAACAAACATGGATACATTATAGGACATAAATTTAACTTTAAAACAACTGCCACTTTATTGTTCTTTACTTAGGACAACAATTGGTATTCAAAGATGAAAGGGTTAACAAATATACAATTAAGTCCTCATCCTGCACTGTTTGTTAATGTCACATATCTCTATGACCAAATAACACCATTAAAAATGGAGCACTAGTCAAACACATCCAGTGAATTAAAGACTTAAGAGTAACTGGATTTCAGATAAATAAAAAGAAAATTAATTTGCAATAGATCCTACTTAGCATTTATATATTATTATTATTACTTATTCCTATGACCAAGGAACACATCCACTACCAAAATTACAGATTAGAGTAGCTAGGTTTTAGATAAATAAGAAGAAATATAAAACACCTTTTATTCTAAAAAAAAGAGTACAGCATTCAAACTTTCTTAATCAGTAAATTAAAATTTGGGTAGTGCAGCACACTTCACACCCAAAAGTCAATTTTATGGAATTTTAAAAGCAATAAACAAAAATGTCTCTTAAAAGTTTTTAAAAATTTGTTTTGTGAAAAAAGTTCAAATAACCATTGTTTCTGAATCATTCAACAGCCTAAATATCCAGCAAAATTGTGGACAACTTTGATTTATAAACAGTTATATTAATAACAAGGTTTCAATATCATATGACTTTTAAGAGTTAAAAAAAAAATACACATATCCTTTCATTAATAATAATAAAAAAATTGAGTCAAACTGCAGAGTTAAGAGAATCTTAAAAACATTCAGTAGTATATTTATTTTAATCAGAAGAATATTTAAGAAGCATTTGAAGTTATTTCTTTTACATAAATTTTTGAGCAAAAGAAAGATTAATCGAAATATATAAAAATAAAATTTTCTATAAAATGCCCTTTTAATTAGCCTAAAAAGTATAGATATGCATTAAAAGTAAACATTTTTATTTCTCAAAACATTTTGTTCAAGAGACAATATGCATTGCCTGCCTGTAACACTTCTGAACAGCATGCTTTCACATTCAAAACTTTTTATTTTTGCATTCTATTACTTTGTTGCTGGTCCCATGCATGATGCAAAATTAGGTGTTCAAATTTCAGGAAAGGGAAAACTTATGTTTTGCCAGATAATATATATATATTCTTTTAAGTTTGGTATAAACAACAGAATTTTTCTATTTATCACTGTTTTGCAATGAGAAATTAAACAGACTCTGTTAGTTCTTATAATATTCTGATTTTTATCTACAAAAAACTAAAACTTTCATATCAACCAAGATGTTTATAGAAAGAACAGGCACTGCGGCAAAAATCTGCATAGTCACATTACAAAAGATGGCTGAAGTAGCCATGGAATTTCTATTCGTTTGTAAATGAATATATATAGTCTTCATAGACGAAGACACTAAAACAGCATTCATTATAGACAAGAGCTTACTGTACAAGTCAGAGTAAAAGTTTTAAATACAACAGAGAACTTCCTCTGCTCAACAGAGAAAACTAGTACATAAATTGCAAATAATTTTTGTAAAAGGTCATACAACATTAAAAAAAAGAATGGAAGCACAGCATCCAGCACACGGTAAAAACTGAACTAAATCACATGGCACTTACAACTAAAATTCATAGAGAAAACACGAAAATGGCTATTTTTACGAAGTATTGGCAATTATAATGAAGTACAAAAAATGAAAGGCAAAATTTTAAAGACACTGACTTATTTTTATAAAAATGCAATTCTTATTAATGTAAACCTTACTATAAAAAATCCTAAAAAATAAATGGAATAAAACAAAATACAACATATAATTAAATAAATTTCCTCTGTAATTAAACATTTCTTTTAAATTTGTTTGAGAATTGGCTATGTGTTAACAATAAGAAGGGACACCCTGTTTATTAATTTAAGGTGAGAAAAAGGCTAGCCCAAAGTAGTGATGGTGGTGAAAAGAGAGAAGTGAAGAAAAAAAAATTAACAATTTAAATGAGTAAAATATACACATTTAGTTTGCTCTTATATATTGTTAGTTAAAAGAAGTTATTAATCGAATTTATTTGTATTATAAAGTTCATATTTAATTCATGAATGAAGAAGCCAATTTCTTATTCTAAATTTTATTAAAGAAAAGGAAGGGTAGACAAGATTATACAAACAAAGTAATATACATTCAAAATATACTCACACACTTTCAAAGCATATATTATATATAAATTACAGCAAGTTAGTAAAATTTCTCATAAGAAAAATATATAAAGGAAAGACATATAAATCATTTTAATAATTGAGTTTACTACCACAGATACTTTAAAGAATAGATGACTAAAGCAGAAATAAAAGCAAACTTTTTGAGTAAAAATTGGGAAATACATGAAAGTACATAAAAATGACAAAGCATCAACATAAAACAAGAAATCTTTTTTCATACTGATAGCCTTGACTTTTTTTTTAAAAAAAAACCTTCTTGTTACCAAAAAAGGGAGAGAGGATACCAATGGAAAATTATTGATCAACTGGTGTTAATTTTTAAATGACAGATGCGAAAATATAAAGGTGTCTAAAAACACCAAAAATCATCAATTCCTTACAAGCATAAAATTGTAGATCCATGGGAGATTTTTATCCCTTACAGAAAAAAATAAAAAAGAGGGCAGAGGTTGAGCGAAAGAAACAAATAAAAAAAGGCTAAACAAATTTGTAAAATTTCAGTAAAATAGATATATCACAAGGATCATTTACCGGGAATATTATACAAAAGTAAATGTACATAGTATAAAATTACAAAGATAAAAATCAATCACTCAGAATATTAAAAGAAAATATACAGTATCACTCAGATTAAAAAAGGGAAAACACTACGAGAATATCTATTTAAAAAAAAAAAAAAAAAAAAAAAAAAACAAGGAAATAAAATGCTTATGTTTAAGAATGTCCCATATAAATATACAAAAGCCATACAATGCTTAAAATAAAGAAACATCTTAATAGCAGAATATAACAAAATATTATTAATGAACAATTTAGAAAACTATACCATTTAATTGTAGAGAATAGTTTTTTAAAAAAGTAGATGAAAAAGAAGGGAGGAGAATAAGAAAAATTGATCTTATACATATTAAAAAAACAAACATAACATTAACTTAAATTAATAACAATTTGATTAAAACAACTAAATACAAGTCAGAAATATGTACAAAAACATACAAATATATATCACAGATAAAGCAAATACAATGCATAAACAAAATTAGATTTATATTCAATTTATACAAACCTAATTATATTTACATTTTTCATGGAGATAAGCTGCAATATTTCCAAATAAATTATATTTTGCTGCATCTATCTACATGTTTTTAAATTGATATTTATTACCTTAAAATGATTTGAAATAATATTATAATAAAATCACAAGTGTGAATGTGGGGGAGGTGGGAGAGGATATTTGATTTTTGTTTAACCAATTAATGCAGGAATCGATGACAGGTTTTTTTTTTCTTCTTTCTTTTCCTTGAAGCTTATTTTGTGAAAAGTAAAAGCTAATTTTGTGAAAATTCTTATAGTTTTGTGAAAAAAAAAGAAATTTTTGTAATGAAAAATGAAACCCAGTTACTCAAATTCGAACCAAGAATTTATTAATAATAACTTTATTAAGTCCTTCCGCTAAAGTTTCTTATCTGATGCACTTGTTTTGTTTTGCAAATTACACATCTTAAAACCCAACAAAGTAAAAATAATTAATAGAAGAGGATGGAATGTAATTTTGTGAAGGGATCCTGTTTTATTGAGGAATTTTGTGAAGGAACCTGGTTTACTAAGAGGAATTTTGTGAAGGAGCCTGTTTTATTAAATTGATTTTTGTGAAGGGCCTTAAAGAGAGAGACTAATTTTTTCCTTGATCGACCACTGTAATGGCATTTTATGTTCTATTTATTTAATAGGATCATGTGTAATTCATTCTTTTAATATTAAACATAATAAGTGACAAATAACAAAGGATGAGATGAGCAAATTGATAAATTGTAATTCAAAAGGAAAAAAAAAAAAGTCACATGGTAAAAAAGCATGTGTATTTGTTAATACATTTTAATATTCAATTTATAGTCACCTTTAGTAAAAAAATTTCGAATATCATTATTTATTCATGTATCATGTGCTCTATGCTATTTTAAAAGTAGAAAATCCAGGAATTTAGAAGAAAAAAAAATCTGTAGAAATGCTGACTTTTTTTTTCCCCCGAATAAATTACCATGCATTTCATATTTACTAATATTTATCCCCCTTGTTCAAATACTATACAATTAAGATTTCCATAATGTGTACTTTTCTCTCATTGGAATCGGAAACTTTGTTTTAAAATAGTTATCAACATCAGAAATCAATACTGTATATCCGCTCATAATACACAAACTAATGCACATACGAATGCAATTATTTCTCTCATTCTAATTTCTATTTCTATATTTTCTAATTAATTTAATTTAACTTCTTATATGCTTCTAATTTCAATATGAAATTCATATTTTGTATTCCGTGACTTAGTGAGACTAGTGGTTTTATATAGATATAGTTGTCGGAAATATTCCATACACAATATGCATCCCACTTTCCATTGAGGGAGGGGGGGTGCATTACACAGAAATAAATAGCTGTAAGCATATTTTTAAAGAGCATTCTAGTTTCTTATACATCTGCTCAATAATTTATACTTAATAAAAATTATAAAATTTTCCCCTGTCAAAATTTGTTTTGAAAAAAAGAAAATAATAATAATGTAGTAGAATTTTACTTCTAAATTGAAATATTTTTCATTGAAAGCATGCATATATATGTAACAATTAAGCTGATAAATAATTTTGGTTTAAAGGACAATATAACAACAAAAAGTACAACACATAGAAAATAAATTCAATTTAAATTTTAAAATATAATAATAGACTTAGTTATTTAGAAATAAAACTTACCTAATTTTAACAAGGAAGGGTTCATAAAAGAGAGAGAGAGAGAGAGAGAGAGAAGGGTGGAGTATTATTCTATACAGAAATCAGATAATAACATTTTGTAATAATATAATAACATTTTGTTACATAACAAATCCAAACTAAAGCAACTTATCTACACAGAACAAAAAACAAAAAAACTTATATCATTCAGTTTTTTATAATTTAATATAAAATCAAAAATAATACTTCTTAAAGTAACTACTGTAGCAATATTTATATAATAACATGTTCATACTTTGAATGTAGATTAGAAATGATTCATTATAAATATCAAATGAAGCTCCAGATATTAAAAGTAATCCTTATTTGTAGTTACACTTTTATACACATATCACAAACAAACAAAAATGAATGTAATCAGTGCCTTTAAAACTTTGCCAACAGAGAAAATATATATATATATATATATATATATATATATATATATATATATATATATATATGTGTGTAAATTTACAAAAGAGTACATTACAGTTTAATATAGGATATATTACAAATTTAAATCATAATACATAAAAAGAAACTTTCTTTAAAAATATTTCTAAAGTGATAACACATTCATATTTATTAGGAATGCATATCTACCGAAGCTTAAAAAACATCTTGTTAATATTGAATGTTATTTAAGTTCAGTAAAGACAAAAGAATACCTGAAAGTAGAGAATAACTCATTTGGAATTAATCATTTAAGAGGAAAGAGATAGTTAATAAATTTTAAATATACATGAGAACTGGATGTAAATACAGGTGTAACAAAAATGCCATGACTAAAATAAAATGATAAATACTTGAAAACTTGAAATTTTAATCCTAATTTCTTTTGAACTAAAATTCCACGCAAAAATTTCTTGAGAAGATAACTTTCATCTTCGGATATTATCTAAAATTAAGAAGTTTAAAAGTAAATAAGACATGAATAAGTAATATAACTTTTTCAGGGTGAGTAGCAACATTTTAGTTCTAAAAATAAGCACCTGTAAGCACTTTAAAGGACATTTTTAGAGAAAAATAAGCATCAATTTATGTGTACATACACATCGTTATCAATACAATCTTGAAGAAAAAACATAACACAATCAATTTTTGATTAGATTATTCAGGCCTGCCAACCTTTAAATATGATAGATAGAAACACACCAATTTTTTAAGGTGAAGGGTTAGTTAATGTTTTAAAGCCCTAAATCCTCAGCAATCGAATGTGTGTACTACATGCATAAGAATCCAAAATAGGAGACTCCCTCCCTTTGTATGCGTGTGCTTGTATGTGCACACATACACATTTATTTCACACATAAAATGATAATTTTACAAAAATATAAAAAACTGATTTTCAAATAAAAATTTTTGCAGGGCTAAACAAGTTTGCAAACATGTCTCAGAATTCACATTTATGCACTATAGTGGTTTTTCTGTGTTATTTTGGGTTCCATATTTACAAAAGGAACATGGAAAATATTATAATTTCAGCTTTATTTTTGGGTCCTGCGGACAAAAGTCCTGAGCGAAATGAGTTGAATATCACTTTTTTTTTTTTCCTCAATCTGAAACCCGACAACCTGAACCTGAAATGTTTAATCCTGAACCTAAGCCAAGCACAAAATGAAGGAAAATTAATCCATATTTTAATACAAATATGGAAAAGTAATCTACAATTAAATCTGTTATATATAGAGTTTGAAATAGTTATTGAAGGGGAAATTTAGGAGGGGGTGGGGGTGCAAAATTTCCCCCTTTTTCCTAATTTTAGGGAGATTAATACTTCAAGTTCCTAATTTTTTTTTTTTTCATTAGAGCACCATTATATTTATTACAGTCTTTATAATGTTATCAAATCATTTTCTTTATTAGATAATAGAACAGAAAACCATTAATAAAAATATTCTTATCTCTAAGAAAATTTTCATGATCGTTTGACGAAATTTCATGATTTTTCTGCTATTGATTGACGAAATTTGTGATTTTTTCCTTAATTGTTTGATGAAAATAGATTTTTTTTTTTTTTTTTTTTTTTTTTGGTGGCTGAATGACGAAATTCTCTATTTCTGTGATCATTTAATGAAATTCACGATTCTTTCCTGCAACGAATAGACGAAATTCGCAATTTTTTCCGTACTAGTTTTACGAAATTCGGGAACTTTTTTTCCCGATCATTCAGGGCTGCCACTGCGAAATGGCATACAAAATAGTTGCTTTAGTAGCCTACAATGAAAAAAATAGTAGCCAAAATAGTAGCATTTGCACAAAAATAGTAGCCAAAATAGTTGCATGCTTACTTAAGAAAAGAAGGGCAAGAATCCTTATTTCCCATAAAAATAACATCATGAAAATCCACATTTTCCCTACTACTACCATCCAAATTTTCTACTTTTTGTATTTTAATTATAAAATCACACACACAAACGGAAAGAAAGAAAGAAGAATTTTTTTAAATTATCATCTGAGATATACGATCAGAATGCAGTTTGGTTTTTCCAAACTAAATTGAATATATTCTTATCTTGTGCTTGAGCATTACTGTGAGGCAACTAAAAACAATACAATTTTTATTGCATGTTATTAGCTGCAATTTTAATTCCATTTTTTAAACAAAAATTAACTGAAGCAATTGAAAGTGGTTTTATCAAAAAAGGATGCATTTGATAAAGAAAATACGTTTACATACTAACCTATTCTTTAGAAGAAATTTTTGTAAAATAAAATAGCAAAATCATTCGAAAAAAATAAAGTCTGATTTTATAGACACCAATGGGCCAAATAAAGCTATCTAAATAAGTAAAAAAGGCAATATTCTAAATATTTTTCTCAACATTTTAAGTCTGTTATTAAATTGGAAAACTGCGATAGAAAACAACATTTTCTTATTTCTAAGTAGCTTTTATTTCAGCTCGTTTATTAATTTAAATTTTTGGAATGAAGCATTTATACGAGGTTAGAAACAAATACAATTCACGCAGCATAGTGAACAAATCTACAGTTAATTGTTTGTGGTTCATACGACAGTTAAAGGGTTAAATGCCTTTAAAAACAATCAAAAAATTGGACAAATATACTGTAAAGCATAAGGGTTATGGGTGGTAGCCAAACCAAAAATCAGTAATTAGTTTTCCACTGAAATTTGGATGTTGGTATCTTTGCACTACATTTATATTGAAAGAGTATTTTTTAGGTAGATTTCGTAAGAAATACTACCTATTACATTCTCACCTAAGTTGGAAATTTTGAAAAATTTTTGCAGATCTACGCCGATCATGACTCCCAGAACCCAAAACCACCCCCAGTTCAAAAGTTTATATATATATATATCTATCTATCTATCTATCTATCTATCTATCTATCTATCTATGTCACTTTTTTCTGACCACGATAACTGGAAAAATTCTGCATAAATCTCTTCCAAACTGATACATAAAATCAAGGGTCATAAAATCTCGGTCAAGTTCGTTAATGGGCAAAATCGAACCAAGGGGGGGGAAATGGGGGGGCTTTTTGTGAAAACAGAAAAATCCTCATAATTTCTTTATTATTATACGTATCGAATCCGTTTAAAGTTATTATTACTTCTAGGAAAAAGGCCGAAAATGTATGTATGACAAATTTTTGATATAATTAAAAATGGTGCCAAGGGGGGGAAAAAAGGGGGGTTTTAGAAGAAAAAAAATCATAGCTTCGTCAATTCAGAAGATATCAAATCCGCGTAAATTTATTATTATTCCTCTTAGTATTATCTAAAACTTTTATATTGACAAGTTTTTTATAGGACCAACCGTTATAGCAAAAAAAAATTAAAAACAAAACAAATCCCTGCCGGCTCCGCCTGCAAACAAGTTATTTTTCGAAGTAGGCGGTTCCAACTCCCGCATCTTTTCGAAACTGATACATAAAATCAAGGGTCATAAAATCTCCGTCAAGTTCGTTAATGGACAAAATCGAACCAAGGGGGGGGGGAAATGGGGGGGGGGGCTTTTTGTGAAACAGAAAAATCCTCATAATTTCTTTATTATTATACGTATCGAATCCGTTTAAAGTTATTATTACTTCTAGGAAAAGGGCCGAAAATGTATGTATGACAGATTTTTGATATAATTAAAAATGGCCTCAAGGGGGGGGGGAAGGGGGGTTTTAGGAGAAAAAAAAGCATAGCTTCGTCAATTCACAAGATATCAAATCCGCGTAAATTTATTATTAATCCTCTTAGTATTATCTAAAACTTTTATATTGACAAGTTTTTATAGGACCAACCGTTATAGCAAAAAAAAAAATTAAAAACAAAACAAATCTCTGCCGGCTCCGCCTGCAAACAAGTTATTTTTCGAAGTTGGCGGTTCCAACTCCCGCATCTTTTCGAAACTGATACATAAAATCAAGGGTCATAAAATCTCGGTCAAGTTCGTTAATGGGCAAAATCGAACCAAGGGGGGGGGGGGAAATGGGGGGGCTTTTTGTGAAAACAGAAAAATCCTCATAATTTCTTTATTATTATACGTATCGAATCCGTTTAAAGTTATTATTACTTCTAGGAAAAGGGCCGAAAATGTATGTATGACAGATTTTTGATATAATTAAAAATGGCTCCAAGGGGGGGGGAAGGGGGTTTTAGGAGAAAAAAAATCATAGCTTCGTCAATTCACAAGATATCAAATCTGCGTAAATTTGTTATTAATCCTCTTAGTATTATCTAAAACTTTTATAGTGACAAGTTTTTTATAGGACTAACCATTGTAGCAAAAAAAAGTTTAAAACAAAAAAAATCCCTGCCGGCTCCGCCTGCAAACAAGTTATTTTTCGAAGTAGGCGGTTCCAACTCCCGCATCTTTTCGAAACTGATACATAAAATCAAGGGACATAAAATCTCGGTCAAGTTCGTTAATGGGCAAAATCATACCAAGGGGGGGGGGGGGGGGCTTTTTGTAAAAACAGAAAAAAAAAACATAATTTCTTAATTATGATACGTATCGAATCCGTTTGAAGTTATTATTACTTCTAGGAACAGGGCCAAAAACTTATGTATGACAGATTTTTGATATAATTAAAAATTGCTTTAAGGGGGGAGGGAAGGGGGGTTTTAGAAGAAAAAAATTCATAACTTCGTCAATTCCCAATATTTCAAATCCGCTTAAATATATTATAAATCCTCTTAATATTATCTAAAACTTTTATATTGACATGTTTTTTATAGGACCAACTCTTATAGCAAAAAAAAAAATCCTTGCTGGCTCCGCCTGCAAACAAGTTTTGTTTCGAAGTAGGCGGTTCCAACTGCAGCATGATCGCAAAAAGGTCATTTCTTCCGCAATTCCCGACAAACAGGCACCCCACGTTCTGCGTCTTCAAAATCTACCTGTGCCTGTAGGCCGAGCCGTCAGGGATTTTTTTTTTTTCAAATGGAAGTTTTTACATATTTTAAAAACTGCATAAAAAAACTTATACGGAAATATTAAATTGGGGTATTGGGTTAAAAAATTTGCAGTGCTGAGTTTTTTTTTTTTACAAAAATAGTAGCTGGGACTGGAAAATAGTCTCCTTTTTTCTGGTTTTCCTCTAAAATAGTCGCTTTTGAAGGTTTTTGGGCTAAAATAGTAGCCATAGTTGCCTGATGCTGAAAATAGTCGCTTTTAGTAGCATTTTAGTTGCAAATGGCAGCCCTGATCATTTGATAAAATTTGTGATTTTTCTGGCCATTGTTTAATGAAGCTTGTGATTTTTTTACTAAAATCCCGATTTTTCTCACAATAGTTTGACAAATTTCACAATTTTTCACGCAATTAATTGATGAAATTAGATTTTTTTTAAATTTTTTATTTTTTTACTGACTACTGCATTATTCCGTCTTGTTCAAAAAGCATATTTTGAACTGGTTTGTTTAGTCCCCTTTTAATAGTAGTACTCATACACAAAAACATACTGGTTTGATACCATCTTACCCACATTGTAATAGCAGGTTTATTTTTTTGTCTACATTTCTCTTATGAGAAAATTCCACATCAAAAAGCATGGGAAGTAGGATAATTGGTTTATAGACAATTTTGCCCTATATACTAAATTGGGGTTCATACTCAATTTTGTAAATATAAAAGTAGGAGTTTTACAGGGAAAAAAAATTAGGAGCATTTTTGAAACTGTAAAAAAAAAAAAAAAACTCAATCAATCAATTTATAACAGGGTAGAAAGGCAAAAACTGACGAATTTCACATTTTTATCTTGCGATCTATCGACGAATTTAGAGTTTTTTTTTTCCTTGAGCGACTGACGAATTTTGCAATATTTCCCTCGCGAACAACTGACAAATTTCGTGATTTTTTCCCTGCGGACGAATGATAAATTTCATGATTTTTCCCCTGCAGACGAATGACAAATTTAGCGATTTTCTCTCGCGAACGACTGAAAAATTTTGTTATTTTTTTCCCCTGTGAATGACTGAAGAATTTCATGATTTTACCTCTGTTCAACTTACAAATGTCGCAATTTTTTCTCACGTACAACTGATGAATTTTGCGATTTTTACCTTGCAAATGACTGATGAATGTTCCAAGATTTTTTTTTTTAGCAAACAACTGAAGAATTTTGCAATTTCTTTTCCTGCGAATGACGGAAGAATTTCGTGATTTTATTTCTGATCAACTTGCATGTTTTTTTAATGCAACCAACTGATGAATTTCACAATCTTCCTGCAAATAATTGACAAATTTTGTGATATTTTCCCATGATCGACTGTCGAATTTTGCAGTTTTTTTCTGCGATTGATGGACGAATTTTGGGATTTTTCCACTGCGATCTAATTGCAAATTTTGCGATATTTTCCTACTACTAGTGGGCAAATATCGTAAGGTTTAGTATAAGTGAGGTTTTTCTTGTGACTGATTGGCGAATTTCAAGATTATTTCTTGTGGCTTACTGGCGCTTTTTTTTTTTTTTTTTTTTTTTTTTTTTGCATGCAAGCGACTGAAGAATTTTCCGATTTTCCACGCATCCAGCTGACGAATTTTGTGATTTTTTTTTCATGCGATCAATTGACAAATTTCACAATATTTTACAGCGAAAGGAATGGCAAAATTTATGATTTTTCAATCAGACAATGAAGCACAGATACATGATATTCAAGATGCAGATTTTAGTAACAGCTACTACCAACCAGCCAATTGGAATCTTCATTCTCAGGACCAATAATCAGTCGCCGTTTATGAGCAAATGCAGGGTCATGTTCAAAGGTGGGAAAGGTCAGTTTGGCTGCTTTATTTTTCAGAATAACGTTGGTTACTAAAGTGTAATTATGGTAGGATGTTTGTGTGTATTGTTCAGTGCTATTGACAGTGTAAAAAATAAAAAAAATATTGTGCAGGCAAAGTGATGACTCTTCACAAATGAAGAGGGCCAGGATTATTGTGTTATGTGAAAATGGTCTTTCATATACAGCAATGCGAGAGAAGTTGGCAGGAAAATGACAACATCAGGAGTACGAAAGTTATGTTTACGCTACCAGAACACACAATCTATACAAAATGAAGAAGAAAAAGAATGGAAAAAGTGCACAACAGCTGTTGATGATAAGAGAACATAACAAATTAGTCTTAGAGACAAATGGATGTCATCTGCGGCAATTAGCAGTGAACTGAGTGCAACTGGTGTTTTTATCAGTGCAAGAATGATACTGAGAAGACCAGTGGAGGTTGGCTTAAAAAGTAGAATTCCCCAAAAAGGCCACGGGGGGGAAGGGGGGGGGAAAGCAGCAAAATTGAATACAGTGGTTAAGAGAACACATTTCATGTACTGAAGGTCAGTGACAAAGCTAAGATATCAATTTTTGGTAGTGATGGAATAAAATATGTGAGACGTCGCATTGGAAAAGTGCATCCAGATTTCATTCAAACAACAACAAAAAATCCTACAAGTGTTGTAATCTGGACAAGTATGACAGCAAATGCTGTAGGCCACCTTCATGTCATAGATGGCGCACTGAACAGCAGAAAGTACATTGATACCATCGCATCCTATAACCTAATCTTCTACCTTCTATCAGTGATCTTTTTCCAGATAATGCTCAATATTTTTACCAGCAGGATTCAGCTTTTTGTCACACTGAATAGATATGCAAACAGTGGTTCACAGAGAGTGATATACAGGTACTGAGATGGCCAGGAAACAACCTAGACCTGAACTCTATACATTTATGATTCTTTTTGAAAAAACTGGTACATCTCAGTCATCCATCTAATAAAAGAGAATTGAGACTATAATTGTCTCATAGCACCACATAACAAAGAAGGAAAAGCTCAAAACATTGGTTGGGTCAATGCCATGTTGCTGTATTGATATCTTGAAAAATAAAGGATACCCAATGAAGTACTGATGGGAGAGGGACATCGTAAGTACATGCTTATTTTCACCTTAAGTGTTGTTTTCACTGCATAACTTCCCTTGTAATGCAAATATTTTACCTCTGTGTGTATAATTCACCATTAAATTTCCTTTCATTTGATATATGACTCATTGCACTGCATGGAGTGTAACAGTTTTTAGAAGCATTCAATGTTGAAACACGTTCAAATTTCAAAAAGCATATGTGATTTTGCTTCTACTGTATATATATATATATATATATATATATATAAAAGAGAGAAACAAAAGAAAAAGGTTTTGGAAGTGCCTGGATCACAGTGACCTGCAATTACAAAAATCTAGCAGCTTCACTGATTTTGTTATATTTTTTATGGACAATTATACTAAGATTCACTAAATTAAAAAAGGAATAATGTTCAATTAAATTAAATTAAACAATTTGCAAAATGGGGCTGAAAAGTAATTTTTTAAAAATCAGTAATAAGATCTTTAATTATATAGCTAGCTAATTGAAAATTTAACTATAACAACTTCAAATAAAGTGCTAAACATAAAAAATAAAATGACTTCATGAAACTGATTAAAATTTTAAATAAAAATCCAAGAATAAGAAAACTCTTTCATACATTTACAAATTAGGATGAACCTGATTTCATTAACTTTTCATCAGGGCATTTCGAGCAGATTTCAATTTGTCTATACGTTTTTGGAGATGAGTATTTGATGTCTCTAATTCTTCAATTCTTGACTGAGCCTCCCTTAGCTGTGTAGAAAACAGAAAAGAAAAAATATAATTATTGTACAATTCATATTCATTATAAATTTTATTTTCTAAAAAGTTTACAAACAATTTAATAGGTGGTAAACTCTCAACCTTTTAACGCAAGATAACCTTACAAGAGGTTGTGTTGAGAAATCTTTTGGAGAATATTATTTTATTTTTACTCTACATACTAGTTGACTCATCCAGCGTCCCCCGAACCAGTGATAATAACCTTAAATATACCTAAAATCTTTCCAAACGAACCTAATGATGGGGGTACCACTGCCTTCAGTAGCATATACCACCGAGTTTGTATGATTTTACATTTTTAAATGAAAACCTATCCAAACAAACCTAGAGTATGAGGAATTTTTATTTATTCATTTTAATTCACAGAGGAAAGCACAAAGTTTAAAATTCCATTAATTAAAAATGTTTTCTGACTACCCTATCTTTAAATAATAATAACTCAAAGTAAAGATTTATATTTATTTATTTTATTATTATTTTTATTTTTTTTTGGAGGGGGGGGGGGGGGATAAACTTACTTGTGAAAGGTTCAGGTCATAAAAATGGAAGTATTTGTGCAAAATACGATATAAAATTGCTTTAAAATTTAAAATTTTTTATATCTTTAAAACCTGAAATAAAGAAATATTCGGTATTCAGCCAAAAATAGCTATTTGGTGCATCCCTAATTAGAACAACCATTCTGTTAATTTTTAGATTCAAAATGATTTATGTTATTTTTTAACTTATTTACAATTTAAAAACTTCGAGAAGACACTATACATTCATGCTGAATAAATCATATATACAGGGTGACTTTTAATTAACCTACAACTTTAAACTGAAATAACTTCTCAGAGCCTCACTAGATGGCGGCACGAATGCATGCAGTGAGAGAGGCCATAAAAGGAATTTGTTTAGTATCAGTTTAAAGTTATTTTGAAAATGTCTCCCAAAGCATCATATTCAACTGAAGATCGTATTTTTATTGTTAAAAATTGGTAGTTATATGGTGAAAATGCAACACTATTTCTATGGAAGTGGTCTTCAACATTCAGAAACCGACCTAATCCTTCTAGAGCATTGGTAAGAGATCCGATAGAAAAATTGGTCACCTTTTTCACCAGATATGAATCCATATGATTTCTATCTTAGGGGTCATATGAAAGATTTGGTTTACAAAAAGATGCCGACAGACCTTATTAGCCTCAAAAGTTCCATAACCGACTCATTTTCAAGCATAAAAAAAAAACGCTCGATTTTGTTACTGACAATTTTGTGACTAAATTGCTCTATTGTATCACCTCTGAAGATTACCACTTTGAAAAGCTTATCATTAAATTACTTTTCCACGTTCTTTTCAATAAAAATATGTTTGTAGTGCAATCTGCAACGACTCAAGAGTTATTTCAGTTAAAAATTGTAGGTTAATTGAAAGTCACCCTGTATGTATATATATATATAATAAATATAATACCTCTGAAATCAAAATACATCAAACAAGTTCTATCATTAAAATCTTACCAAGTCACCAATTTTATGATGGCAAATATTTAGTGTATATAGAATACTATGCAATATTGAAATATCTTATATGCGAGTATAAAAAGTATCAACATTAACAAACTATAAAATAAAGAGAGAGAAAAAAGGACAATTTACCTCTCTGAAAACTTTTCTTTTCTCTGCTTTTAAATCATCTTCTATTTTCTCAGCATTTTCTGTTGCTGTTTTATACCTAGTAACTTGACTTTCCAGGCGAGCAATCTTATCAAAGGGAAAAATAAAATTTATTTTTATAACAGAACCATAACTATTATTGATTTATGTGAATTTCAGTACACATTTGAAAATAAGTAATCAAGCATAGTAAATAATTTCCCTATGGATGTATGTACATTCTTATTCTACAGTTTCTTTATGAAGTTAATGCTGTTAAGCTAAATTTGCATGTTTACATAAAAATAATCACATCACAAAGTCTAGCTTACAAGATTAGAGCCATTTAAGGGGTGATTCACCCCCAAAAATTAAAGTTTTTTTCTTACCCCTAAAGTGTTTTAAAATATGTCCCCAAAACCATTTTCTGTTCCATCCAACATTGAACAATCAATTTTTGAAATCCACTTGACTGGTGTCAAAGCTGACAAAAAGGCTAATAAAAAATTTTATTACGTATGTTTTTCTTGAAACAAGTTTGTTTTGAATCAGTATCAGTTCTTACACTTAAACCACTCAAGCTATTAGTGTTTTGTTTTTTGCAAATTAAATTTTACTTTTTTAATTGGAGGACAAATTTCTAAAAATATGATTTTTTAAAGTTTCAAAAATGAAAAATTAGGAACAAAAATATACCCTAAACTTTAAAATTCTACAATTTCATAAAATTTTGATTTATTTTATCAATTTTATGTTTGGCTGGCTACTAATTAATTTAATACATTTTAAGAATTCCTGTAAATGTTTTTGTCTCAAATGATGATTATTAACAGTGCAATAACTTGCACAGGTTTGCTGCGCATGGTGAACTTTGGAAGAGTTTAGACTGATTAAAATATCAACATTTTTGTAAGAAAATATTCCCAAACTTAAGCAAAAGTGAAATAAATTCAAGGACAAAAATAAATTTTTTCCTAAGTGAAAAGAAAAAAAAATCCTGAAAATGCCATAAAAATCATGCCAGACTTGTCAAGTTCTGAAACCCAAAAATCAGGAGATTTTATTTCAGAAATTAGGATTTTTTCCCCCTCATTAAAAACACTAGTTTTTAAATGTAAGCATGTTTAGTACAAGTTTAATTTTATATTCTACTTGGTTGTTGTTGAAGATTAAATATAATATATTACTTTTACTCAAATAAAAAAAATATTTCTGTTCTTTCTTCATGTAGAAAAAAATTAAGGATATTATATTTAGGTTGTTTAACATGATTTTAAATTAACTACAAATAACTAAGGAAAATTTTCTTTTCTCATGATCACATACAAAACAATAGTGAATATCTTCATCTTAAATTGAGACAAATTATTGATAATCAACATAACAGACTGTTGAAAAATGTGCAAGAAAATCTGCAGACTATAGCAAAAATCAGGAGAGCAGGAAAATGTGTCGAAAACAGGAGTACCCCACAAAAAGCAGGATACTTGGTACATCTGCAAGCCATATTGAGACATTTATGTATTTGGAAATGTAGTTTAAAAAATGTTTATACAAGCATTGAAAATATCAATATTTTTACAATAGAAATAGTCAAATTTATAAAAACTACTACAGATTTCTGCAATGCCCAAAGAAAAGTAATAAGAACAGATCTGCCAACCTTAGCAAAAAGTGATTCTTCATAGTTTAAAGAAAGAAAAAGGGAGATTTTAAATGAGCTCATGCAGGAATGAAAATTTTTTATCATTCATTTAGAAACTAAAAAAATATCAACAATTCATTCAACTTAATTATAATCATTAAAAAATATATACTGATGATTGACCAATTAACGAAATTTGTGATTTTTTACCTTGACTGATAGATGAAATTTATGATTTTTATTAATGATTAATTGATGAAATTCGCGATTTTTATCAAATATAGATTATTAGCGTTTTTTCATGAAATATATATATATATATGAATATTATATATATATAAGAACACGCATTTTATCAGACAATTAAATACACTAAACCAACATGAGTGTAAAACTGACCTGAACCAGGACTCGAACCTGGGACATTCAGCGTATCGTGCTGATGCTCTGCCACTAAGCCACCCAGATCTTGTGACGATCTGGATGGCTTAGTGACAGAGCGTCAGCACGGTACACTGAAGGTCCCAGGTCAGTTTTTCACTCATGTTGGTTTAGTGTATTTAATTGTCTGATAAAATGTGTGTTCTTATAATATTGTAAAATAAAGTATTCAGACACTTATGCTTTATGCTTTAATATATATATGAAATTCGCAATTCTTTTCCATTGGTGATTTATAAATTTTGTGATTTTTTTTTTTCCCGTCAGCGATTGACAAAATACACAATTTTATTTTATGATCAATAGATTTAATGTTTTTGAGAAACGTAAAAGTGATCCGAGCAATACTGTGGCACTATTTATTGAGATGGAAAAGAACAATTTTTTTTTTATTTTCAGAAGTACGTTTCTACGAATTTAAAAATCCCAGTTAAAAATGTGAGATATCCATACTTAAACGTAAAAATGGGAGATTGAGCTAAAAAATGAAAGTTTTCTGCGAAAAATAGAAGAGTTGGCAGCTTTGTAAAAAGCAAATGTTTAACTGATAAATATTAATCTCACTCACATTGCTCTGTAGTGTAGTAATTTCTTGTTCTGATTTCTTCAGTCGAAATTTATAATCACTCACTTGCTTATTAGCTTCTCCTGAAAATATACATAATAGAAATGTTCATTCATGTAAAATAATGCATTTTCTGAAAAACATTCAATGAATTTTTCATACATATTTTTTTTGTCACAATTTTAAACTAAATTTTAAAATATTAAAAAACTCCTTCCAGCCTGTACCAAAAAGAAAAGGTAGCTTTCCCCCATTTTTTGATTTTAAGAATTCAGCTAATTTTCAGATCGGAAACATGAAGCTAAAATATGTGGAACTGGATCATAGAAGATTCATTTCTAGTTTTCATCAATACTGAATATGAATGAGAATTTTGCCACATTAGTAGTGTAGCACCACGCTGGCTTCATTTATGGCGACATATTTTTGGTGCCAAATTTGGGGATAATTTGCCAAATATTGCCCAGCTTGGTGAGAATTTTATGCTGGGTACGGGTGGGGGGGACCATTACATACATATGTGTGCATGCAAATATTTTATGAATACCAATATATTTTTCTTTTAAATATGGTTTCAGTTTATGATATGACTATGTAGTTTTAAATGAATAAGAGAGTTACAACAACTGTTACAACAATGAAAGTAAGTTGGTAAGAAACTACGTTCGCTAAAACTCATAAATTAAATATTATTATTGAATCCCTTATTTTTAATTGGCTGTCTTGTTTCAGAATGGCAATCACTCTAGAATTTTAAACTGCTATATCTCAGCTATTTTTTAAGATAGAGCCAGAACAAAAAATGCTCTGGAATCCTTGTATTATGACCAAACACTAAAAGAAAAAATATTTTGGATTTCTAATTTTCTTGTATATTTTTTCAAGTTTGAAACCTTAAGTGGCCATCATTTTGAAATAAGATGGCTGATCAAGCTGGCCAATGAACTCTGTCGAGATCTTGGTAAGTCCTATACATATGTTCAGTCATTATAAATGTGAGCGTTATCACAGGGCAAAATTCATATATATATATATATATACACACAGATATATATATATATCTATACTAATAAAAGAAAGTTTCACTCTGTGTGTGTGTGTGTGTCTGTTGGCGATGGCTAGCAAAATCTAGCCCACCTAGAAGTCTGGAAATTTAAGTGTGGATAGTCCAAGGTCTGGCCATGTGCACCTGAGCCTCAGAATTTTAATATTTTGATAATTAGCCTAGATATTAATTAGATTCTCATTAACAATCGCTTCTAAAATGTCATCTTTTAAAACAAAATGGCGAAAGAAACGAACTGGCGCGTTGGATTTGTGAGCGGAAATGAACAAATTCGAAATTATTTTACTAATTAGCGAATTTTAAGAAAACTAATTGAGATATCAATTTGAAAACTTCTGAGCATATGTAAAAAAATATTCTGCATCTGACCATGTGATTTTTGAAAAATTTGGTCGGTAATTTTTTTTAATTTATGCAAAAAACTGCCAAAAATCTGCCGGCGCCATTGAAAACGATCCCAGAAATCTTTCAGACAGGGATCTGCTTTCATTAAAAACTGAACTACAAAGAGATCTGTTTCTCTGGCTGATCCCTCTCATTTAGTTTGCGAAAATGAAAGGAAATAATAGCCAAATTTTACTAATGAACAAAAATTTAGGTAACTAATTAAGATATAGATTTGAAATTGAGGTCGGGAAGGGGGTGTCATCTGCCGGCTATTTTAGCGTAGCGTCTTCGTTATGTTCTAATTATCAGAAAAATGTAATTCTTTTTTTAATGATCGCGTTAATGTAGGTGACGATGGTTCTCTTGAACAAATTATTCATTATATTTACGGGTTTGGGGAGGGAGGGGGTTAATGCCTTTCTCTGAGATTGTAATTATCTCGGGCCCGGGCAACGCCGGGCGGGTTAGCTAGTATATATATATATATATATATATTAGGGTGGTCCAAAATTTGGAAGGTGAAAATTTATTGGGTCCTACCCTTCTGTTTTGTTCCAATGTACTAAAAAATAAAGCAGATCAAATTTGAGAGCATTTCAGTAAAATTTAGAGGTAGCTCAATATAATTTAAGTTTGCAACATTGTACTACAGTGGCATCCAGTGAGTAAATATCATTTGAACTGCAACTTTTATCAGATTGTTTCTAAACCATAACTTTTTATCAGATTGTTTCTAAACCATAACTTTTTATCAGGCAATTTCTAAACCATAACTTTTATCAGCTAATTTCTAAACCATAACTTTTTAGCAGATAACTTCTAAACCATAACTTTTAGCTTATTCTAAACCATAATTTTTGTGAGATAGTTCCTTGGCTTTAAACAGCTTTACAACATTTTCACAGTGTGTTTATAGCATGTTTTGATTTTCAAAGTGATATGTATAGCAAGCATCAGTAACAGGATCATGTCTTCACTTTTGTTTTTTTTTGAAAAAGAAGATTGAATAAATATTTTTCTGTAAAGTATAATACTTAATTTTAAGTATTATTATGGCAACATCATCTACTTCAACAAGATCAAAAACAAACATTTATCTCCTTGGTTCTACTATAACTGAGCTTATTGGCAATAAACTACCTTCAATACGCATGGCACTGGGTCTTTTTTTACATCACCATGTTGAAATGAACAATACTATAAGGGAGTCTTCATCAACTACAATAAGATAAAATTACAAAATTTTGGCAGAAAGCTAGAATCCCAGCGCAAGAGCTCAGAAATAGTCAGTTAAAGCTGGAAAAATTGTTTGAGAAGTGGAGGCTATTAAAGAAAAAGAAAAATAGAATTACAGTTACCCTAAACTCTTACAAGACCTAACTTTGAAAGAAAAAGTTGATAGACTTCCAGTAATTGTGTCTGGAAAAGGAGTCTCTCAGTTACTTTCAGGGCCCAAGCTTCCATCAGGAGACGGAGAAGGTCAAGCTGCCGCAGTATATGCGACTTTACAGGATATGGGTATAGATGATAAAGTAAGTACCATGTGCTTTCACACAACAAGCGTCAATACTGGTCGAATTAAAGGCACTTGTAACTTACTTGAACAAAAAATGAATAAAGAGCTGCTTTCTTTGGCATGTCACCACCACATTATGGAATTGATTATTAAGGCAGTTTTCGAAAAAAGCTTAGGATTTTCTTCATCACCAGAGGTACCCTTATTTAAAAGATTCCAAGCCAACTGGAATTTTATTGACAACGAGAAGTATGATATGGGAGTTGGTAATACAGAAATTTTGAATCAAATAAATAGATATAAAAGATGACATAATTAATTTTTCTAAAATACTACTGGACAAAAATAAACAACCAAGAGATGACTATCGAGAATTTCTTGAACTTATCTTAATCTTTTTAGGCGAAACCCCTTCTCGAGGAATCAGATTTATGGCACCTGGAGCCATGCACCATGCTCGCTTGATGTCCAAAGTGCTGTATAGTTTAAAAATATGGATGTTTGGTAGCCAGTTCACCATTACTTCAACAGAAAAAAAAGGATTGCAAAAAATATGTGCATTTGCGGTACGAGTATATCTAAAAGCTTGGATGACAGCACCATTGCCACAAAGTGCACCTTTCAATGATTTCAATTTAATGAAATCTCTGTCACAGTATAAGAATATTGATGATGAAATATCTAAAGCAGCATCAGAAAAGCTAGCCAAACACCTTTGGTATTTATCTGAGGATATTGTCGCCTTAGCTCTTTTCGACAATCAAGTGCCTCATTGCCTTAAAAGGCTCATAGTAAAGGCCATGAAAGACGTTAATTGTAAAAAAGAATCCACAAAGCGTCCTAACATTACACTTGAAACTTTTGTCCACATGAAATTTGAAGACTTTGTAACAAAGCGGTCAGTTTTATTATTCTAACAAATGTGCCTACCAGATGCGTTCCTCCAAGTAGACCCAGAAATATGGGAAGATCAGGAGACTTTCTGTAAAGCATTAGAAATTGTCAAATCAATAAAAGTTGTTAATGATCATGCTGAAAGGGGCATAGCCCTAATTCAAGAGTTTTGTGGAAAAATAACATACAGTGAGACACAACTACAATACTTATTGCAGGTGGTTGAAGAACATCGACGAACATATCCTGACTGCAAAAAACAGAGTTTGGCAGGTACTGACAAATACATGATTATTTAAATATTAATGGCGTACATTTACTTGTTAACTATTTATAATATATATTGAATATATAAGTGTACTTTAATTACTTAGAATTCTCAGATTCTTACCCCCATGTATGGCAAATAAATCTTTTTTAGATATTAGTAGCAGTTGAATTCTTTAAACAAAAAAAGGAAATTTGTAAGCGTGTTGAGCTACCTCTTGTTATGATTTAAAAATTTGACTCTTAATTTATTCAGGATTTTAATATTTAACCTTAATTTATTCATCAATTTAATTAAACTCATTAAATTCATTTAAATGAATTAGGCTAAGTTTCATCTTTGCATTTTAAATCAAACATTCTTTTTAAATTTTTTACTTTTGGTGAGAGTATAATTTAATTTCAGAATCTTTCCATTACATATGTTTTAGGATATTCATTTCAATTTTAATTTACATTTCATTCACTTTACAATATTAATTAAACTTCATTTCAAATTATCTAAAAACAAAATATTTATAACTTAATTTTTCTAACTTTTAAATAATATACAGTCTAAAATAAATTATTCTAAAATATAGTATATTTCCTTTTTAATAATATTGATTAAAAAATTGGTTAATTGTTAATTTTATTCTTTTCAGAAAGTTCAAATTCATTTATTTTAATTCAGGCAAATTCTTTCAGAATCGCGAACTTTTCCATATATCATTTCAAAATTTCTATCATTTTTCAAAATTTCTTAATTTAAATATTTTACTTTCAAAAACATATCTGGTGGAAAGAAAATTTAATTTTATTTAGATTGCTAAAATTTCATTTGTTTTCATCCATTAGTTTGGCAGTTATAGATTTTTAATTACTTTCGTTTTTTCTCTTTTGAAGATCGTCGAGATTTGCGATCAGACGCCATTGATGGGTATTTAGATGCTTCAAGTAAACAAGAACCTTTCTTCTCGCGGATTTTGAACAAGGTCGTTTTGACAGCACTCCAAGGACGCGATCAAATGTTCTAAATACTATTTAATGCTGTTGCTAGGGTTGGAAGTGTCAGTGAAACGTCTGACTGTAACTTTGACTATGGTCTGTTGGGGCTTGTTCAGTGACTTTCGGACGGTTTGGATTTTTTGATTGGTTGTTGCGTAACCGCCCGGAAAGTTTTACCTGAGTGGGAAAATCTAGAGAGTATTCAGTTCTACTCAAGATTCGAAAAGATGTAGTCGCTACGATTTTTAGTTATCCGGGCTTCTGCCATTTTCTTTGGCGAAAGTCAGGACTCTAGGATGATGTTAATGTGTGATTTTAGTAATACGATGTATCCAGATGTTGAATAATTTTTTAACGTAATGAATTGAACAATAAGTCAAATTTAAATCTACAAATGATATCTTCCTGATGGATGGAGATGCTGGATCAAATATAAGCTGCGATTGGATATTCACTTGAGATGTTTTTTTTCATGAATTCTTGAATCTTCACTTAATATGTTTGTTCATCAATGCTGTGGCTGAATCAGCAATTTAAATGTTCTTTAAGTAATTAGACTTCAAAAATTCTACTTCTTAATCTTCTTATATGCCTGTTTCAACAGTTTGATTGTCAAGTTTTACTGACGGAAATATGACTTCTTAAGTGTTGAGACTTAGGAGTGTATTGATGAGATATACATATCCATCTGTCATCCTGTCGCCAAACGTTGCTGCTTCTCAGAAATTAATCTAGCTTCCTAATTTTTGCTGTTCATATCTTAAAAACCTTCATCTTCCTTTGATAAGTAACAACTTATTAGAACTATCAAAGATATTTAAAGAATAACTGTATACACTGGACCGAGCCTACAACACTAATTCAATATAACTTTTTATATCTACTAAGATCTGCAAATTTTATTTAAAGAAAATATAATATTATAATAATAAACTGTATCTGATATTTGAAATAATATATCCTAAAGATATTAGATTACAATTGTCAGTGACTTCATAATCCTTGTTATCATTGATGCATTCGTATTATTAGAAAAGCTCGTATCGCTACATATATGATTAAGATGTCTGTTGTGATGTTAGTTAGTGATTTATTTATTTTATTTTGGTGCACTATTTTGTGAATAAATTACAGTTTAACTTCATCTTGGTGAGTTTGTCTTTTTCTATTATTTATATTTAGGTGTTTCAGCTATGTTTGAAGTAATGGAATAAGTTCTATTTCCTTATTTATATAAGTATATTATAACTTAAGATTTAACTTTATGAATTTAACGTAATTTTAAACTTAACTTTTATGGCATCGCATTATGTGCTGCTACTTACGATCATGCCTATAATGGTGTTTGGGGAAAGTGTTGAATATATGTTTTGTCTAAATTTTTAGGTTTTCTGAATCACTCCGGTGCGAGTCGCTGGTGATTCACCCTTTATTAATTTTTCCTTTTATATTCATCACGATCCCCAGATACCGTTATACCTCTAAATATTAAAATTTTAGGCCCAAACTTCATAATATTTATTTTTTAACTAAAACGAACAAATTAAGAGGATAGCACCAGTAAAAAACTTTAAAAAATAATAATCGACCTTTTTTGGACCACCCTAAATATATATATGAGCCTCTCCCAGACAGTTTCAGCAGGGTGCTGCACCATGCCTTGATTTACAAAATTAGTAATACAAAATTGAAAACTCTCTGTGAACAAAAATATTTGCCCAAACTATTGTATCCCCCCCCCCCCAATCTTCCAGAATTAACAGAATACAAAAACAGTACATATTTTAACCAATTTACATGTTGCATTAAATAGAACTTTGCCAGTGCAAAATTTATTATGTTAAATAACATTCTATATTTAATTAATGCTTACTATACAAAATAATAAATTAATAATCATACATACAGCACAAAATGCAGATTTATTTATTAAGTTTACTTACTTTGAACTTCTAGAACTTTAATATCAGGTCCATTCATATGGGTATTGTGATTAACAGAAGAAGAATTTTCCATTTTTGATAATTTTTGCCTTTCTTCTTCCAAATCTAAACGTAATCTGTAAATCTAAAATAACAGATAAACAATAATTGAAGATATCACAAACATTAAACAGATTATTAAAAACACTGTAAAGTATTGAGACATGAATGCATTTTAAAAGACTTCAAAACAAAGAAGGTTATACAATTTGCTTGAATACTTTTTTCTTTAGATATTTGTTCATGCATAATTAATGGATGCTTCATTTTTAATATATAATATATGTATATATATATATATATTTTATCTTGTTTTGGTGCTGGTTCTGTATAAATTTCATCATAATCCAAAAATGGTATGTTTGTCTACCTGATTTCTTTTTAAATTTTATTTTCTAGGCTCTGTAAAAAAATGTACAATCACCATAAGTTTGAATATGTTGTTAAGATAATTGTACTACTACTTTACATTGTAAAAATATTTGTCATAGTGTGTTTTTTTTTTTTTTTTTCAGATATGTCAAAACTTTTAATATATAGTCATATGACAGATGCTGGAAAAAATGTGGATTAAATTGAATGTAGATAACAATAAAAGGTTGTCACAAAAACTGTTGTGCAAACCATTCTCACTAAAATATGCTAGCTGATGTGCAAAAAGCAAATAGAAAAAAGGCAATTTTTTGATATAAATGTTGTTGTACAACTATAAGTAATTTCATCTCCCTAAGGACAGCCGGAAAAGAATTTTTTTGAATCGGTAAGTATTAATATTTTGTTAAAAGAAAAATACTGTTAGGTATTTTTTATTTTTATTTATTTATTTATTTTTGTATTTTCATAAAGGGGATGGCAGTTTAAAACTGCAGAAAAAACTGAAAACTCTAAAACTAATACGAAATTGATCTACGAAAAATATTTTTTGAAATAGTAAATATTAATATTTTTATAATGAAAAATACCTTTAGAACTGGAAAGGTACTCTGAATAAATGTTAACTCTAAGAGTATCAGGCGATTGCAATTTCTAAATGTGGAAAAAATGAAGCCTTTTCCCTTTATCTGCATGAAGAAACGAGGATTACTCAGACATGCACAGACACAATAGGCAGCACAATGGAAGCTCATCATTTTGCAATGTTCATTGAGGTTTTTATTAATATCTTGGCTAATTATTAAAAAAAATGAAAAATCTGAGCCTCAGGTGCGTTTGGATCTCACTTTGTCTATCCTCATCCAAATTTTCATACCTCTACATGCATTAGATTTCCCTAGCCATCACTGACAGATACACAGATAAACATCTTTTTTTTTATTAATATAGATATACAGTAAAAACCTCCATAATAGACAGGCTTGAACAGCAGACACCTCTATTTACCGAGCACTTTTTTCAATGCCAATATCTATATATTTGTATGTTTTTACTCCTGAATAGCTGACAAATTCCATGGTCCTAAAGTGTCCAATATTTAGAAGTTTGATTGAATAATTAAAATAAATTTTATATGGCACAGAACTTTCATTATGCCTTTCCAATCAGTCAAACTTTCATTCCAAAATAAAATTTCTTACAGGGTTCCCAGCAAAACATGACTGGCAAATTCCCTGACTTTCCCTGACCAAATCTAAAAAAATTCCCTGACTTTCCCTGACCAAATCTCGAAACATTCTCTGACCAAACGGGCATACAACGAAATTTGTTACTTATTTTTGCAATCCTTTGTCAAAAATTAGCGATCCTTTTTTTCTGTGATCTCTCTTCAAAATTCTCTATTTTTTCCCAGAGACTATATGATGAATTTCGCATCATTTTTCATTTTTTCTCCAAAACTTTTCCATGACTTTTTAGAAAATATTTGTAAATTCCCTGACTTTTTCTATATATTTTAAAATTTCCCTGACTTTCCCTGACTACTTTGAAATTCCATGACTTTCCAGATTTTCCCTGACTTTCCATGATGCTGGGAACCCTGTCTTAACAGCTTGATAATCTCTGTGCCACATTTCAAAAAATTATACAGGATAAAATTTGGTGAAAAAAAAAAGGGGGGGGGGATGAGTTTTGTAAGGATGAATTTTGTAAATATAGTTTCTACTGAACTGATATTATTAAAAAGATATACAGATATTACAGCTACCATTTAAATTACTTTTGAATGTTCTATTTCATCCATTTAAAAAGACTTTTGAAAAGACTACAGAGGTGGAAAACAAGCACGGGGCTGCACAGTTTCTAGTTTTGAGCACTACTATTCGGGAACAGCGATACTCAAAAGTAGAAATCTTGGGATCCCTGTGCATATTTTCCACATATGAGGCTACAATTTTTTTTTTTTTTACTTTAAAGTACAAAATAGCTGACATAATTTTTGCCAGATTATTATTTATATCAATCTTTAAATATAATAGGAAATACTTTTTAATGGCATTATTAATTTCTACTAGATTTTTCAGATGATATTAAGAGCTACACTTTTTAAGAAAACAGTAGATGTTGTCAATATGAGTTTATTCCTATCAACAATGAATGATAAGTTATGATTTTTTTAAATGATTAACTTAAAAATAACTAATGCAGACTTACTTCATCTAAAAGCTCTTGCTTCTCTTCAACAAACTTTTTTAACCGAACATCTACATAAAAGAAGTACAAAACAAAAATAATAAAAAACAACAGATATATTTATTAAAAATATTTATACAAAAAATTCAAGAAAAAACATTTTATACAATTATATTAGAAAAAATACTATACTATAAAAATTTTAAGCAATTTTTTTTTTTACTTAAGCACAGCAACTTACCCAAAGAGCCATTACCAACTTGGTCTAAGAGCTGAGCTGATTGCTGTGATAAAAGAGTTGCAGTTGAATATTGTTTGCTTTTCTTTCTTCCAGTTGTTATAGGAATATAATCTTCTATAATATCTCCATTCATTGCACCATCATTAACGAGCACAAGGCCATGTTCCTAAAAATAAAGCAATAATACATATATAACTATACCTAAGCTTTTAGTGTAATACACCAATACAAGTTTTGTCTATGTAGGAAAAATTGCATGAAAAGAAAATTGAAACAAAGAATAGATAAAATCTCCATATTTCTTAAACCTGTTTATTATATAAAAAACATGTCATTTTCAATCATAATCATAGAATAATTTTCATTTGCATACATGCAAAAGTTTTAGATATTGTAATTTAAATAAAATCATGGGCTATTTTTTTTTTAAATTAGTAAATGTAACAAAACAATCTTAAAATTCCTAAAAAGTAATAATCAGCTAGCATAGCAGTCAATTAAAATCATATATATCATAATAAGAGAGATGGAGAGTAAGGAGAGGAGAAGTTTAAGTTCTTTGGATTCTTAATAAAAATATCTAAAAATTTAATGCAAGCAGGATTATTTTGGGATTGAGGTTCAAAGTTTAACCAAAAACGCATTTTTGAGCGATAGAAAATGAATTGCTTGTGAACAGCCTAAATAATTTAATAAATCAAGTATTAAAGAAGAAAATAATGCTGAAATTTGCATTTTAATAAAAATAGCATCAGTTTCAGTTGTTGCATAAAACTAATCAAATTAAAAGATTAAAAATGAAAGAAAAAAATTAAATAAAAATTTGTAAAATGTGTATATAAAGCAGGGGTGAAAGTCGGAAAATTTTCATAACTGAAATATAACCTGTGTAGACAGAATCGCAAGGAATTGTAGAAAAATCAATGTTTTAGACTGGTTACCATATTCTGTCTATTGTAACTGTATTGCGTTCTTTTTTCAGGACTATGAAATATTTCTATTTAAGGCGGGATTCTGTTTTGAGACATTTTATATTAATGGTTCCATAATACTTTGATAAAACATATGTCCAATCAGAAGTAAATATTTTTTTCAGTCGTGTTCCTTCTAACCAAATATAAAATACAGGGCTCGTACATATTTCTTTAAATAAAAATCAAGGACTTTTATAGACTTTCAAGGACCAAAACCAAAAAAATTTAAGAACCTATAAAGTACTGAATTATACTATGCATTTTTTTTTTAACAAATGGTTTAATTTTTGTAAATACAGCTTTTTAAACTTTCAAATGGTGGGGAGGGAAAATTTTGGCATGTGGCAGTGCAGAAATTTAGAAGACTATTACTTATAGTTATTTTAAAATAACAAATACAGCATTATAAACATAGAGAACAGAAGGAAATAGAAAGGGGGGGGGGAGGAAAGAGAAGGAATCTAGATGAGCGATTATTTATAGTTACAATAGAGAAACAAACTAGTTATTTATCATGACTAAAGATTTACAACTGGGGCAGAAAATAAAAATGACAGATTTAAAGGCTAAGTTTTCAGTGGTAGGAAGGAAGGGGAGGGGGGAGAGAGGGAGAGACAATTTTGAGTGGGAGCAGAATTTTAAATGATTATTGTTATAATAATAAAGTAACAAATAGAGAAAAAAAGTTTAAAAAATTAAAGAAGTTTGAAGATTTATAACTTTGGGAGCTGGGGATGGGGTAGGAAGTTTATTAGGTAATTAATTATTTATCGTTTATAAAGATAGATACAAAAGGACAAAAATTTTTGTTTGAAGGAAATTATATGACCGATTACTTTTTGTACAATAAAGTAACAAATAGAGCAGAAAAAGCTTAAAGCAAAAAAAAAAAAAAAAAGCCAAGATTTTAAACTTGGTGAGCAAAAGAGCAAGCAATTTTTATTTATTTTTTTTTTTTTTTTGGGGGGGGGGGGGGGGGGGGGTAGGAGTTTATTAGGAGATGGCTTATTTGTTTAATCGGGTAAAAAAAAAAAATTAAATTAGAGAGATTTAAAGACTTTAAATTTTGTTTGTGCGCTTGGTATGAGGGGGGTGGGACATCAATTTTCGGGTAGAGAGACAGGGGGAAAAGTTTTATGACCAATTATTTATTGTTACAATAAAATAACAAATAAAGCAGAAAAAATTAAAGAGGTTTAAAGATTTTAAACTTTGCACACAGTGTGAGGGTGGGGGTAAATTTAGATGAAATTTATAATATCGATTATTTATTGTTATAATAAATTAACAAATGGAGCAGAAAAGTTTTTAAAAAATTAAAGAGTTTTACAGATTTTATACTTAAGATACTGTGTGTGTATGTTGTGTATGTGTGTGGAGAAGAAAGAAGCAGAATTTTGGGAGGGGACAATTTAAATAAAATTGTAATGTATTATAATAATAATACATTACAATAATAATAGTAGTAATTATAATAATAAAATTTTAATAAAATCGTATATGGTCGATTATTTATTTTTACAATAAAGTAACAGATAGAGCAGAAAAAGTTTTTTAAAAAAATTAAAGAGTTTTAAAGATTTTAAACCTTTGAGTACTGTGGGAGGAGCAAAAGGGAGAAGCAAAATTTCAAGGTAGGGAAAATTTAGATATTTGTTATAGAAATTTACTGAAACACAGAAGTGTTTCATCCTTGATTAAGAAATAGTATGAGAGTAAAATTAAGCACCTTTTTTTTAGATTTTGCATAAAAGTAAGGATTTTCAAAGATAAAAAGTTATTGTTGAAAAATAGGACTTTCAAGGACTGTATGAACGCTGAAATAGACAGAATTCTGTCATAGGACAGAAAACTTTCAATCCATGGTATTAAAGTACACACAAAATCAATAATTGGTTTCAAGAGAATTCAGAAGTTTTTAAAATTAAGTAATGTACATGTACAGTCACAGGATTTTTTTAAGAGATGGGGGGGGGGGGGGACTGTGCTGTTTACCTTTGCATTTAAAAAACAGACAGTATTATGATTTTTAGCATTGAGTAATTCAGTTAAATTCTTTTATTTCTTGATTATCAAAATAAAAATACCTTGTTTTGTAATTTTTATTTTACTCAATGTAACTTTATTAGTATTTAGGATTAGGAACAAATGTAAAATTGAACTCTATTATCAAAGACACTAACAAATTAAGCTTGAAAATTACCTTTATCAATTGGTCCCTCTGTTTCAAACTTTGGACTAAACAGCTATTTTCTTGTTTCAATTCATTAAAATCTCTTAATAATTGATCATATACCTAGAGAAAAGGGGGAAATATTACAATTAAAATATTGTTTTTAAGTATATTGGCAACTTTTGCAAGTTGACTAATAAATTCCATATTCAAACAATAAAATATATTTCAGACTGCAAACATTTGGGTGATATAATTTTCTTTTATTCTTTCTATGAATATTTTTCTTAATTGGATAAAAAGTATATATTTTCAATCATGTTTATTAAAAGATCTTTTTATGCAAACATCACAATAATTTAACATCTACCTACCCTTTACAATGTTTCATAGATTCGTTATTTAAGTGTGTTAACTAATAGGAGGAAACACGAGATGTTTATGTATAGAACTTTTTATCTTCTCATTTTTTTAAAGTTATTGATTTGATCTGGAAACTTCCCCTTTCAATGATGGAATATCTTCAAGCGATTCCAGATTAATTTATTAACCATTTTCCCAATGGTTGTTGTTTTCGGTATTTTTTAAGCATTTTTAACGAAATTCTGTAACTTAAGAATTTTTCTTTGAATAGGCAATAGAAATGCATAAAATCATTACAAAAATGTTAAAGTTATGCAAACTATCAGATATGAAAAAAAGCCGAAATCAAAAATTGACGTCAGATGAGAAATCGTCAAAAAACGTGGTCTTCAACTTTAATTTCCTCAAAATACATTTAGCTCAGACATCAATCTAAAACAAGAATTAAAGTTACTGTAGGGAGGACCTGATACAATATTTTTGTTTCTGTTTTCATTAATATATTGTAAATTTGGTACTTTCGTGTTATAGTGGCCCCCAAGGATGAATCACCAAGCGACCAAGATTTATTGCCAAATTATAAAACATGTATGACATAATAATATATGATATATATATATATATAACATTTCTTGACTATGTGGCCAAGTTATAGTCATATATGATGCATATATGATATATATATATATCTGATATCTGTATATGATGTATATACGACATATAAAACATAAATAATATGTGTATAATGACGTATATGGCACATATAGGACTGTTTGGAATATATATATGCGTATGTAGGATGCATATATAAGCTTTGCAATGATCTTGGCGAAATCATAACTGCAACCCTGGCATAATCATAATTTTTGGGGCCGCTATAACACAAAAGTACAGTAATTTATTTTTATTTTTTGGAACATTTTCCCAATGGTTATTGTAATTTGTTAAATTATATATATATATATATATATATATATATATATATATATATATATATATATATATATATTTTATATATATATATTATATTTTTTTTTTATTATTATTATTATTTTTGAATGATTCATTGTTTTCAGTTTTAAGTTTTAACACACTATTTGAATAAAATAAAAGCTGAAGTAGATTTTGTTTCTGCCTTAGGTTTATAACTATAAAAAATCTTTTTTTCACTGAGACTATGAAATTTTTCATTTAGGAAGTGATTTCATTATATACAGTCTGGATTTTAACAGATTTTTTTCACCCCCACCTCCCTGTTATATAAGTATTCATGATAACTATACAAATTTTGTTATTTAAAGGAGAATCAAGCAGGGTGTGTAGCCATGTTTTACTTCCAAAATTAAGCACCAATTAGCACTTTTTAAGTAGATTTGCAGATGGAAAATAAGCACTAGTTTATTGCAGTCTTATGGATGTTCTGCAAAATATTGACATCACTGATTATTATTGTATTTAAATAAAGAAAAAATTACATTGTATTGATCCAATGGTCAATATTATAAGTAGAATCAATGAAATTTTGCTCAGTGGGGTAGTTTAGTGAGATGGCAAATTCAAATAAAATGTTCATTATCACTTCCCCAAAACCCAATATACTGCTAAAGCTTCTTCCTTGTTCTCCTGTTTTTATGTCTGTTGTTTAGACTAGCAACAAAAATTTTCATATTTAAAAAATTGGCTTTGGATGTTATGATCTTTCAAATACTTTTTTTTTTTGCTAAATTTCTTAACTCTGCATAATCAACTCAGTTAATCAAAAATAATACAATTTTATTATTTTTTCTTCTTTCTTTAAAAGTGGACTCTGTTTCTATTAACCCATTAGTTTACCTGTTAAAATGCTTCTCCAAATTTTACAGGGTCCACGTTACAGTGTGGGTTCATACAATTCCTACAATATTTTTAAGAGTCCCACTTAAAACTTCTGTTAGGATCTAAAACTCCAGCTTTTTTCTCCCTTGTATGAACCCTAGTTTATTTCCAGTTTTTAAAAGATTATAGCGAACACTGAAATTTCTAAAAATTGTAACACAGATGAAAGTATATTTGTATTAAAATGTAATATGAAATGATGACAAGATCATCATTTTATATTACATCATTACATCTTATTCATCAAACTTTCATCATTTGTAAAATGGCTATGACTTAATACAGAAGAACACCTGAACTTGGATCAAAAGTAGCATTTGCTTTAGGCGATTCTTTAAACTGCGACCATGATAGTATGATATTATGGACATTCATGACTGCCTTTACATTCTCAACTAATAAAATAATAGATAATATATCCTAGATTTATATTTATAAAAATCCTCATAAATATCACAAAATGGCTAATTTTATAATAACAACATAATAAAATAAGACTAAGCACTTTATTCAAAACTACAAGTTTTTCAAGCTAGATATTCAAACTAATTGTTATTACTCATACATGAAATTAATAAAACTATTGAAATTACCTACAAGAGAAAATTGACCTTAAAACACATTAAATTGACTATTGGTGCAGGGAAATTCAACATTTTTTTGCTACAATAATGTAAGTTTGGTACAGAGCACCTTGGACATATATAGCCCATTAGCAGATATACATAAATGTGTGACTGATAGGGCTGGATTATTTATCAATAAATCAATCAAATATTGATATTTTTTAATTATCGCAATAACGATAACAAAGCTTCGATTTTGACAATATATCCCAATAACGATAGCTAAGTTCTAACTCTACCGATATATGCCAGTATCATTTTTTTTTCCCGCAGCGCAACCTCGAAATCCTAGAAAAAGCGCTGAAAATCCTGTACTAATATCTGAATAATCCTTTCTCCCCACGCATTTATTCAAAGCCGGCTATCCCTTCCAACGATTATCTCTTTTTCGTTGTTATCTCAATATATCCCCATACATTCTTTGCTTTACTTTTTATTTCCACCCAACCGCATTTTCCACTCTCCGTTCCTTACTGAACCTATCGTCTGTGTTTCACTACCGTCGCTGCTATTCCTCTAGACTAGACATATTGCAATAGTTCACACATATTGATAAGTCATGACGAATAAATAAGCGCTCAAATATGTACGAGTTATTGTGTAGTCGATAATATTACTAGAGCTTAGCAGCTGGGAAGCTCGGTTCGCGAGCAACCAATCATAGTGCGGGTAAAATTTTGCATTTCGCCACGTTCGTGAAGGGAAGCCTCACCACTTTTTCACTGTGATTGGTTATCTTTGAGCGGGGCTTCCTAGCTATTAACGTCTAGTAGTGCGTACGCTGAATATCGGCCAAGAGACTCATTCCTGCTTCCCTCTGTGTTTTATCGGTAGTGAGAGCATGAATCCCAATGAATTTAATATATGTTGTATTGTTATTTCAGCTTAAAATAAACTAAAAAAGAAAAAAATAAGTACTATAAAACTATTTCAAAATGTGATTTGAATATTTATATTTCAAAAAAGATTTCAATTTTGTATTTATGTATAGTAAATAGATAGGAAGGTGAATTTTTACATTTTAGAAATTCTATTAAGAATGCATTGATACCTTAGAGAAAGATTGAAAACCAACATTTCGGCTGCATCTGTCATCCATTGAAAGCTTGTTATTCACAAATATATTAGCATTACATATGGTAATAAACCAATTTCAGTTTTTGCTGTTGCTTTTTACTTATTTTAATCATATTAAAATGAGTAACGTCCTAAATTTAAGAACTTTTATTTTAGTTTCTTTTTCTTAATATCCTCAGTTATAAAGAGGCAATGGTGAAAATAGTGCATAAAATAGGAAGAATAGGCAACATACTATTTAAAAAAAAAAAAAAAAAAGTCCTTCTGGCCTGTACCGGGAGGAAAAGGTAGCTTTCCTATATCTTCGTTTTAAAAGTTTAGCTAATGTTACACGAAAACAGCAAGTTAAAATGCAAAGATACGTTTACAAAAGATTCGTTAATACTGAATTTGAATAAGAATTTCGCCAAATTATTGAGCAATAGCCAAATTGGCTTCATTTATAAAGACTTATTTTGGTCACCAAATTTGGCGGTATTTCGCCAAATGTCACAAAATTTGCTAATTTTGTCGCCAATGTCGCCAAGTTTGGCGCTAACGGATATTAATATATAGTTTTATGCGTATGATTGGGAAAATTATTACAACAATGAAAGAAAATAATTTGCGAGTGATCGCGTTAATGTGCTGTTTTGTTTCAAAATGTCAGCCACCCTAGAATTTCAAACTGCTCTATCTCAGCCATTTTTTAAGATAGAAGTAAACCAAAAAATGCTCTGGAATCCTTGTATCAACGCCTAACACGTAATTAAAAAATAAATTTGAATTTTTAATTTTTTTGTATATTTATTTTAGTTTTAAATTTTTAAATGGCCGCCATCTTGAAACAAAATGGCGGACCAAGCTGGCCAACGAACTCGGTCGAGACATTGGTGACCTTAATACACACAATTCGTTTCATCAAAATCGATTTATAAATACGAGCGTTATCGTATGACATAGGTCAGATATATATATATATATATATATATATATATATATGGATATATCTATATATATAAATCAACATTTGAACGGAGGGTGGTTTTGGGGGTCTGGGAGTCATGATCGGTGAAAATATATCGAAATTTTCCGGAACTGCTTTCCTCCGAACGGCTGCAATAGGTAGCTTTATACTTTTTTGTATTGAAAGCTACCTAAAACACTATCCAATCAATGGTATAAACCCAAATAGATATCGAACAACGCGTTTTTTCCCTAAAATATTTCTGTTTTGTATAAATATGAAACTATAATATTTAAAGGATGCTGTGTGAGCAAATAGGTATACAGAATTGATTCGTTGCTTTCTACACATGTTTGTACTTAAATTGCTGCTACCATATCATTTATCTATGGAAATTAACAATTTTTCTATTCCCATACACTTTAAGGTAGTTATCGCGATATATCACCAATATCAATATTAATTCGTTGATATATTGCGATATTAAATTTCTGATATCGTCCAACCCTAGTGACTGATAGGACCAATGGAAATATAGATAGGGAAGAAAGATATTTTGCATTTCAGATTACTAAAGTGTGTTTTAGTCCAGAACAGAGAGAAAAAAAATAAGCACTTCCCTTAAAAAATAAGTACTTTATAACAAAAAATAAGCATTTATAAGGATCACTACACATCCTGTGAAATTCCATTGTTGGCATAATAATGGTTTAAAACCTTGCTTATGATGACAAACCTGATAATATACATATTTTTTGTATTTATTTCAAAGGTATTTTATACATATAAAAAACTTTTTGGTTTAAATGCTAAACTTGAAGATTTTCACGTAGCTTTTTGAAGACCATTAAACATAGCTGTTCAGACACTAGTAAAAACTAGCGAAGTAAGGTGAACTCTACCCATTATAAAACAATACCAAAATTACTTTAGATTAAAGCAAGAGGCTCTGGCAAAGTACTATAACATATTTACATAATTTAAACCAGAATTTGCAACGTTGCAACAATTTGAAAAGAGAAATAAATGTACTAATTTAGTTACCAGAATTACAATGTTGAAGGGGCCTAGATTAACTTGATAAAATTATGCTAAGACACACACAATACAAATAAAAATCAACAAACCCGTTTCTTTTCTCTATAGTCTTTCTGTACTTGAGTTAAATTTTCTTCCATTTCTTCTATTTCATCTTTTAATGTTTCTACTTGATAAATATATGCAGACTTTTCATTATCCAACTGAGCATTACTGATCATAGCCTTCCGAAACTTTTCTTCAAGATCACTAAGTTGAATCTAAAATAAAAAATTATTTCAGAATTTAAGCATGAGAATAGTGAATATAGATAAAATAGCAATATATATATTCATATATATGTATATTGCTGTATATATTATTGATGTTTTCTTTATAGAAAATACAAGAATTTAAAAAACACAATTTTAATTTCGGATATAATAAACCTAAATAATATGATCCTCTTGTTAAAAGAGAACAAAAGTTAATTTACCAAATTAAAAAGGAAATAATAAATAAAAACTCCGACTCAGTCAAAAGAATAGGTTGGTTTCCTTGTTGTTGTTTTTTTTTATTATTATTACAAACACATAAAATTAAAAAAATAAAGTAAACAAACTGGTTTTACTTCTTCTAAGTTCACTATTTTGGCAAGAAAGGTAATTTGCAGAGAAATTTTAAACAAGTAATATAAAAATATTTTTTAAGTCAATTCCTACTTTTTAATCATAAATATATAAAATAAACCCGTGCAGCATTAATGTCCCACGTTATCTTTATTGAACATTATTTTATAATCATCATTGCGGTATTTTATTTCTGTGGCATCACTAATTTGAGATAAATCTTTCATTTCATTTATGAAAACAATGGGAGGAATTTTTTTCCCATTTAAAACTAAAATTAATTAACTAAATTTAATTAATGAATTAATATTTGAAAAAACTGTATTAATATAAAGTGTCATCTACTACAAATTTTAAAAAATTTATTTGAACTTGAGTGGATGAATAGAAAATATTTTATTAACGATTGAAAATTTGAACAAGATATATATATAGAGAGTGTGAGCTAATAGTAGGAATTTAATTAAAAAGGCTTACCAAATATAATTGAATGGATAAGACACAATTACATATTTTTTTTTTTTAATGTGTTGAAATCATAGTTTAAAAATCGGCTATAGACTGTAATATAACCCAATCTGTTCAATGAATGCAAAAACTTTTGTGTGTCCCTGTAAATGAAAAGCAACATACTTGATTAATGAAATCCTTCAAGTTGCAAGATCAATACATTGTACCAATCAGGTTTGAACCGGTTTAGTATTTCAGATGTTATCGTGATAGCAAATTTTGAATGTTTTTGCGTATACCTGTAAATGAACTATAAGAACTACATACTTGATTAACTAACTCATTCAAGATACAACTTGTAAGATCAATACACTGTCCCAATTATATTCAAATTGCTACAGTATTTAGGACATTCTCGTGATGACAAAATTTGCATGTTATCTGCTTTTGTGTCTCCCTGTAAACAAACTGTAAGAGGTTAACGAAGTCATCCAAGAATACTGACAAGATCAATATGTTTTCCTAATTAGGTTTGAATTGGTTCAGTATTTCAGACGTTAGCATGTTGACAAAATTTGCATTGCATGTATATATATACATAGAGATAGATAGATAGATAGATAAACGAAGTGATTGCAATAGACTGATTTCTAAAGAAATCAACCTAAAAATTGATTTTGTAAGGTAAATTAAAGAATATCTTTAAAAATTTTTTTACATTTGTTGTAGTGTTTAAATTTAAAGGCAAAATTTAGACGAAAGCAAGATCTAGGGTTATATCAAGCCCTTTAAAATGAAATTTTGGGGGATGATAAATTTTTTAGCGTATACATGACTAAAGCGGTTCATACATGAAAATTATATCCCACTTCCTCCCTCTTCCCCACAGGTATGCAAAATCACATCTCTGGATCTATCAGGCTTTAAAAAATTAAATTTTGTGGGATATTAAATTTTTTAACACAGGCATTTGTTAAACGATTCATTTAATTAAAAAGTTTGCCCACCTGCACCCCCACCTCTCTTTGAGGTGCTGAATCAACGCATTCTGCAAGAAAGCCAACACACCTCCTACACAAACTGGATTGCTGTGTCACAGCCAGTCGTCCTACTAGGATCTTCAAACAGCGCCCCGCAGAACAACTTTCTCTGAGTGAATGCGGACGTCTTGTAAGTGAGTAGATATTAACCACTTGTTAGCTTAAGCAGTTACTTGCAGCACTTGTTAGCAGTTTGAAGTTAAAATAGATTTATTACTAATAGATACTAGATAGTACCCGTCAAGATTTGACAAGAATTTGTTTTTTATCCTTTTATACTTAAGACATATGAAAGTGACTCTCTGTAAATCAAGACTGTAAATTAATATTTCGTTAAAATATAAAGCAAATTCTTGATTTATGTTATATAATCTTTCTAAATTCCACTCTGCAAGAAGAGGAGATCACAAGACATGGTTTTCAATTTTTTTTTCTTTTATCTCTTTATTGTATAAAGTTTGATTGTTTTCTTTAATTATATTATTTATAATTTACTTTTGTGAAGTGACAACATTATTTTTTTCTCTGGACTGTTATTTCACAAAAAATAAGAAAGCTCTAATTGAAGTGCAGATCATGCATGGGAAAGACACACTGTATTTTGAGAAATATTTTCAATTTCTCGTTTTCTTTCCTAATAAATGCCATTGTTCTGTTATTTCAAGAGGATCTTTTTTGCATTCTTCAAACAAATAGTAACATCAGGTACGTGTTTAAGTACTGAGTATGTTTTATTATTATTATTGTTGTTGTTGTTTTAAATAAAGTTTTCTTAGTTGAACTTTTTTTGGAACATTATTGGCATTAAAGGCTTTGAGAATCAAAAATAAAAAAATAAAAAATCAGCTTTTGCTGTAGCTGTTGAAATGTGGAAACCAAAATCAAAAGTAAGGATTTTCATCTTGTTAACTCTCAGATCATTTTGTTAAATCAGCTAAATGATAAATTTAACAAATTTAATCTGACTCAATAAAAGATTTTCGAATTAAAGAAAATGAGTATGAAACCAATTTCAATTCACCTAAAGTCGATAGATTTATATTTAGTTTCAAAAGTAAAGCTTGAGAAAAAGATAGAACAACATAAATTGTAAGTGGTCGATCAAGTTTCAGTTTTGCCATCGAATAGAGAGTCTGCAGAGAAAAATTGGAAATTTAACTTTTGGGAGTGGCAACATTTTTTTTTCTAGATTATTTAACAAAAAATAATGTTCTAGTTAGTTGGTATGTAGATCCTGTATGGGAAAGATGTACTGTATTTTCAAAAATATTTTTCAATTTCTTTGTAAATCAGGCATAAAAGTGGGAAATGAAAAAAAAAGGAAATTTTTTCCCCATCTATACAATAGCGCTAAACTCTCATAATTTAGACACATTTTAACAGATATTTGTACAATACAATGAAATAAAACTGTATGTATGATTGTTATTTTCTTTTTGTAACTTAGGAAGTATTAAAAACAAAAAACAAATTTAAACTAACAAAAAATTTATGGGTTCATCAATCCAAAAAAGAAAATTGAAGAGAGTTTGCTACAGGTGTAAATCCAAATATATCTGATGAATTTATGTGAAGTACAATGACTAATTTTTCAAAGCAAATATTATATTGGATGGTTTGGCTGTTTAAGATCCCCCCCCCCCTTATTTCAAAAGAAAAAAAATTCTCAGTGCTAATATGCATGTCAAATCCATCTTTTCTCTGGAAATAAATCACTGAAATTTCCTAGAAGTGTTGTATAAATATTCCAAAACATTTTATTACAAATAGAACCGTATGTAGACTTACTCTCCTTTTTAAAGTCTAAAGAAAATTTCATTCTTGGAATGACACATAAACAATTTCATTTACATGACATTCAGATGTTTATAATATAAGCTTACCTTTGATTTCATGGCTCTTTTGCACAGCAATTCAGAAAAAAATTCCAGGGAATTGAGTAAGTAAAATGTTTGATTATTAAATTTTCTAGGACCCCCCCCCCCCCCCTCACCCTTATATGCTTCCAAAAGTCTCTTTGCATTTTTACACCAATTCAGAGAACGTCAAAGTTCGCCTTATTAAAAGGTGAAATTTCTCTTTTAGGAGGAACTCTTTCATGTCTGACAAATGTCATTCTTCTGTTATCTGAATATTTTTTCTGCATTCTTCGAATAAATGGTAACTTGGACAGTTATTTTTATTGTTTTGATTCAACCGTTCTTAGTTGAACTTTCTTTTAGAACACTTCTGCTATTCAGTCATACTTTTATCCTTTCTTGCACTCAAAATTAATGAGCTTCCCTCAACACTTACTCTCCTCCCTGATTCACAATAAAACACTTCCTGAAATAGTTTTTGGTCAAGTAAATTTTATTGTGAGTAGTTTGTGTTGCTATTGGTCAACAAATTTGTAAAAAATAGAAAATACATATTTAACAATTGAACCAACATATGCACAACACAGACAATTGTAGAACTTTCACTAAATGCTTATTGAAAGTACACACAGAAACTGAGAGTAACAGTATGAATAATCTTTAATCTTCTGCAATATGTTATATTAAATATATTTAAAGCTGTTCGTTAAAAAATATATATTAAAAAAAAAATACGGCTGAACAATGCAAAATTTTTTGACAAAGCCATTTTTATATGCCCATGAAATCTGCAGACATGTATATCCAAGAACTTTAGAATCTGATAGTACTTTCATTTTTCTATAAATGTATTACATCTTGAGTTGTAATCAAATCTTCTCCAATGAAGACCCTTCCCTGACAGTTATGTCTGTAAAATTTGTTTAAATCTCCAACTGTGACATAATTTTCTAAAGATCCTAAGCCTTTATAGAAAATTCTATTTGATGTCTTAGTATCTAAATCAAAATAACCGAATCTATTGTGGCTATAAAAATGGCTTTATGAATGTGTGAGAAAATAGCCAATTTGGATTTGAAAAAAGCATTGCATAAAAAAAAATGAAAAAAATATATTATCCTGAATTTATTCGACTAAATATCGATCAATATTTGGCCAACTACTGTTCAGTGTTCGGACAACCAAATATTCAGAAAAAGAGCCGAATAGACCACATAATGAATAGTGGCCAAATATTTGTTACATCCCGAATAGTAATTACTATAGTTTCATTTCACTACTTTAACACACTACTTCTGATCACTGATTTTGATCATACTGATACATTGAAAAAGCACAAACTGAGAACAATGAATATAAAGATTGCAAATGATACATTTTATGGGAAGTGGATGCAGTAAAAAGCCCTTCTTCACATATTTATAACCATCGGATCTTTATGTAACTTTGTCAGAATATACTGGGGTTCCTTGAAACAAGCATCTAGACAAATGAAGTCAATATAACTAAAATCTAGTCAACTAACTAGTCAATATAACCAAAAACAATTTATAATACGAAGCTTGAAAATGTACTTTTAAATCTCTCCCTCCTAAAGAGGATCTAAGCTCTCTCAGGTCAAGAGCATCAGTGGAATCTTCACTACTCCTCCGTGAACTTGCATAGGAGGAAGTTCCTGACATATATGATGGAGTTCTTGCCTAGAAATGGAAAAATTAAAAAAATTAAGAATTTATTAAGTATTTTAGAAATAAGATTTTCATCAATATATAAACACCCCATTTAAAAGTGCCTAATGATGTTTTTATCTATTTATTTTACATTTGGAAAACAAAATACCATATTTACTTGCATAGTCGCACACTTGCATATTTTATGCACAGCATACTTTTGAAAGAATATTTGAGTAAAAAACAAAGATTCACATAAATTTTACATCAAGAGTATGAGATAATAAAACTTCATGTATCCTCACACTTTTCATTTTTCAATTTTGTTATTTAGAATAAAATTATTTATTATTTTTACAGCAATTTCTTTCTTTCAGATGCAGCAAAACTGTGTGCAGATGATATTGTCATTGTCTATATATTTAAAACACAAAGTGATTCCCTTAAGAGCGATTTTTGCTGTACTGGGTAAACACAATAAGAATGCTTTTCTGTCACTAAACACAGTGGGAAACCAGTTTTGAACTGGTTTCATTTCAGAGGGAGATTGAACGAAGATGAGATGGCTGCATGGTCTAAGGCACCAGAAACAGGAATTCTGGTTCTCTAAGGAGAACATTTGTTCGAACACAGTTCCTGGTATAAGATGTTTTCCAGATATTGTTAATGTTCCAATAACTCAGTCCAATATTGTAAAATATATTTTATTTTAGGAGTAAAAGTTATAGAATTTGTTGTTTTATTCATTATTATTAAGAAAAATTTACTAACCCCAATATTTTTCTTAATTAATGATTTTGTATTTGAAATTTTAATTAAAAGTTTGAAATTATCGATTAAATAAATTTAAATGATTAAATAAACTGAAATGATCTACAATTTTTGGTGTATTTTTTATTACAATTGATCAATAAGGCATAGATACTAATAAAAATTAAATTTTTCGTTTTGGACCTCGAATTAATGAATAATCGATCTCGATGAATTCGTTAAATCGGGGTCTGACTGTATATTATATATATATATATATATATATATATATATATATATATAATTCTTTATTTATTGTCTACAGATTTGCAAAATTTCAAAGCTGGTCTGAGAAATCAAAATTCCACCAATTTGTTTTAAGGAAAAGAGGAGAGAATTTAATATAATAGAGAAAAAAGAATATATGTTCAATTTTCCTGTTTTATTTTCAATGCCTCATATGTACCATTCATATTGAAAAATTAATTTCACAGAACTCCATCATCTGTCCATCTTGAAAGTTTGGATATCTGTAGACAATAAGTAAAGAATTATTATCATTATTATTATTATTTTAACTCAATTTCAGGTGGTGTTTCTGAAAAAATTTCAAAATTTCTCAGAAAGCATTTACAACCCAGTAGCTTGTGTTGCATATCATTTTAAAACCTATAAAAAGAATTTCAAAAATTAAGACATGGAAGGACCTGTCTAGCATCCTTGGGTACAGAAATATTACCAAATTCGTGCGAAATTTAGCAGTTTTTTGCCATTTTTTAAATTTTGTTAAAGTAAAAAATAAATAAATAAATATATAAAAAGGCAGAGTCGCAAAAAATTAAAACATTGGATTTTTCACATACTTTATTATTTTAACTTATAAACCCAAAATTATTGAAACCTAAGTTGTCAAGATTCAAAAATATTATCTTATTCATTGTTTTGACATTTAATGACCCTATATGAAGGAATAAATGTATATTCTTTTATATATGTAAGAATAAATGAAGATTCTTTTAAATGAATGAATGCAAATTACTGTGCATGGAAAATATGACTTCCTCTAAACCTCTAATAAAGACCTGAGATATCTTTTGGAGCAAAAATTAATGTAAGACCTGCTCTTATTTTCGGGGAAACATGCAATATGAAATCATCATTTGTGGCACTACCTCTCAGACAGAAATCTCTCCTAAATTAACCCATCACATTTTATGGTACTAATATACTCAGTTAAAATAAAGGTAGTTGTGCTGAAAAAACAATTTTTTTCAAATACGGCTACGTCAAATCAACCAAAAATTTTCAATATTCAACCTGACCATTTAAAATTTTAATGAAACATTCAGGGATCATTCTCACTGATGATATAAATGAGAATATACTTTTATAATTTTTTTTTTTAATCTGATTAAGTATTCATACAATTCATTTTTTAAATTTTGAAAAAACATTTTTTGGCTTGTATAAATGTTTTCAATTTTGAATTTCTCAAGTTCTATCGGGTGTAGAAAGTTGTTTGACCCCTCATTTTAAAGAGAATTTCATAACATATAATTTTATATACAAGTTAACTATGCTTAGTTTTAAAAAAAAATTGAAATTAAAAATTTAAAAATATTTAAAATAGTGTCTTTTAAAAATTAAAATATATATATATATTTTTGTAAAATTATAAGCTTTAAATCCTGAAATCTCAGATCAGCAGTTATGAAAAAAATTATGTTGAAAATTAATAAGACAATATTGTCTTTAGCTCAATCATAAAGTTGGCAACGTACCAACTTTAAATACCTGCCCCAACTGATGTTTAACATTGTTTATTTATTTATTTATTTTACAATAACTGCTAATCCCATTGAGATACCACTCCAAAAGTTTCAGAATTTAAAACTTATAAAATTACAAAAAAAAAAAAAAATTTTTTTTTTTCAAAATTTTTAAAGAACACTATTTTAAATTTTTTTAATTAAAAAAATGTAATTTAATTTTTTTTTAACCAAGTAGAGTCAATTTGCATATCAAATTAAACCTTGTTAAATTATCTTTAAAATGAGGGGTCAAACAACTTTCTATGCCTGATAGAACTTGAAAAGATCAAAATTGAACAAATTTATATAAGCCAAAAAATGATGATTTTTCAAAATTAAAAAAAAAATAAGTGTATAAAAATTTACAAGAGGTGAAAAAATTATAAAAAATATATCATATATTCTAATACGAGCAAATCTTGGGTGTAGTTATATATATATATATGCAAATTTTATCTTAAAAACGGCTCTAGCGATTTTGACGAAATTTTGTATCCAACCGTTTTGGGGCACCAGAAAACCATTGGGCTAGGTCACATGTTCGAGAAAATTCGATTAGTGGGTCATTTTGGGTCATGGTCTAGCTAATTGTATCTAAAAAACAGTTCAAATGATTTTGACGAAATTTTGTATCCGACCATTTTCAGACACCAGAAGACTATTGGGCTGGGTCACATATTTGAGAACTTTCGATTAGTGGGTCATTTTTGGGTCAATGCAGGTCAAATTAATTTTATCTAAAAAACGGCTCTAACGATTTTGATTAAATTTTGTATCCTACGAGTTTCGGCATGAGAAAATCATTGGGCTAGGTCACATGTCCGAGAAAATTCGATGACTGGGTCATTTCTGGGTCATTGTTGGTCAAGGTAATTTATCTAAAAAGCGGCTCAGACTATTTACACTAAATTTTGCATCCTATGGTTTTCGGGCACGAGAAGACTGTTGGGCTAGGTTACATGTTCGAGAAAATTCAATTAGTGGGTCATTTTGGTCATGGGTCATTATGATCAAGCTATTTTATCTTAAAAACAGCTCAGACTATTTACACTAAATTTTGCATCCTATGGTTTTCGAGCACGAGAAGACTGTTGGGCTAGGTCACATGTTCGAGAAAATTCAATTAGTGGGTCATTTTGGTTATGGGTCAAGCTATTTTATCTTAAAAACGACTCAGACTATTTACACTAAATTTTGCATCCTATGGTTTTTGGACACGAGAAGACTGTTGGACTAGGTTCCATGTTCGAGAAAATTCAATTAGTGGGTCATTTTGGCCATGGGTCATTATGGGTCAAGCTATTTTATCTTAAAAACGATTCAGAGGATTTGAAATAAATTTAGCATCCTACAGGTTTAGGGAACGAGAAGACTATTAGGTTAGGTGTTAGGTCACATGTTCAAGAAATTTCGATTAGTGGGTCACTTTGGTCATGGGTCATTATGGGTCAAGCTATTTTATCTTAAAAACGGTTCAGACTATTTACACTAAATTTTGCATCCTATGGTTTTCGGGCACAAGAAGACTGTTAGGCTAAGTCACATGTTCGAGAAAATTCAATTAGTGGGTCATTTCGGTCATGGGTCATGATATTTGAACTCAAAGTTAATTTTGACTGAGCATAGCTCGGTCTTCCCTGCTCGTTTTCATTTATATCATCAGAGAGAAGGATCCCTGTAAGTTTCATGAAAATGTTAAATGGTCAGGTTGAGTCGCTGGTTGATTCGGCATGGAATGACCCATATAAGAAACCAATAAATTAAAAATAAACAATTTTACACATATCTCCAAAAAGTTATTATAAAATATAACTTAAATAAATACTAACCACTTCCAATGCAGGACGACTGTTTCGAGACACATCTGTAAGTAGCTCATAATGTCTGTCGCTTTGTTCATCAGCCTAAAAATTACATTCTCAATAACTATATTTGCAATACAATTAAGTGAATATAAAGATAATTAAAAATATATAACTACACACAATATTTTACACCATTAAATACCTCTTTTTGCTGTTTTTCAAGTTCTCTCATACGAATTTCACGAGCTTCTGCACGAGCTTGCCTCCTTGCAGCCAACCGTGCTTCAGCCTATGAAATTAGAAAAAAATTAAATTAAATCAAAATGTGGTTAATAAATATATAATTTTAATAAAACTAAAAAAAAAATTTTTTTTAATCACTATTATTTTCTTTTGAAATTATTAAATTTTCTTTGAAACTTCAAAAAATAGCTTCATTTATCTTTTATTCTAATTAGATTAAATAAATTTAAAAAAATTATTAAGTAATTTGACAGAAACTACAGCCTCCTTCCCCCTGCCACCTCATAAAAAAAAAATTAAACAATCAATCTATCATTTATATTGCACAAATCCCTTTATATATACGTGAAAACTGAGTTAATATGTAAGAATGAGGTACCAACAGATAGTTTTCTTTTCAGTCTAATTAGATTCATTTAGTTTAATTAATGACAGTTGCAGTTACTTTACATGGATCACAAAAGTTTTCAGATACATTATGCTCCATGGGAGGTAATTATTTGAAATGCATTTTAATGACATATATATTATCGACGCTTACGACTTTAGAGTGGACTGTAAATTATTCAACTACTATCGATAAAATTTCAACTTTTTACAAACGAACCATTTTATTTATTTACTTCGGAGCTCCCCATGGAGACATCCGAACGAAGCAAGAACAAAACAACAACTGGTTACATTTATCGCCAAGCGATATTAGAAGCCAAGAGTGGCGCCAACATACCGGCCACCACTGAAATATTTATTTCAGCAACATATCTTAAATGTCCTTCGTTGTGAACAATTAATTTTTTCTTTTTAACAATAAATCTTCAATTATAATACAAGTTTCAATTCAATCAATAATACAAATATACAATTCAATTCAACTATAATATCAAAATACAAAGTTACTGCAAAAAATTTTCAAATATAAATGCACAGAAATACAAGAAAAATAAATATTTACATTATAATAAAGGATCATTTATGGGCAAAATACTAACATTAGAAATTGCACGTTTGAATATACCATTAGGGGTTTTTACAAGCACAACCCTAATTTTACCATCGCTCCCATAAACAATGTCTTGAATGCGACCGACTGACCAAGTACACATGGACAAATTACTATCCTTTAATAAGACCATAGTTCCAATTTTAATATTTTCTTTTTCAAATAACCATTTTGTTCGCTGTTGAAGATTATTTAAATAATCTCTACTCCATTTTTTCCAAATTAATTGATTAATTTTTGTAATTTGCTGCCAATGACTAAGTTTATTATTGGCAAGGTCAGTCAAGTTTGGTTCACAGATGCTATTTATAGGGCGGCCGATTAAAAAATGTCCTGGGGTTAACGTTTCATAGTCATTTGGATCCGAAGATAAAGGTATTAGAGGCCTACTGTTTAAAATACCTTCGATTTGATTAACGACAGTTAAAAATTCCTCAAAAGTTAGTTTTAAATCTCCAATAGTTCTTTTTAAATGGTGCTTAAAGGATTTTACTCCTGCCTCCCACAAGCCACCAAAATTAGGGGATCTAGGAGGAAGGAATTTCCAAGAAATTGAATTAGCCAATAAGTAAGCAGCCAATTCCTCGGATCGATTTTTTACAATTTTATGCAATTTTTTCAATTCTGAATTCGCACCAACAAAATTAGAGGCATTATCGGAAAAGATGGTGGCACAAATTCCGCGCCTAGCTACAAATCTTTTTAAGGTAGCTATTAAGGCTTCAGAAGTTAAATCTGTTATTATTTCTAAGTGAATTGCACGAGTAGCAAAACAGACGAAAATTGCGACATAAATTTTACTAAAAACCCCTTTACGTTGGTTTTTGTATTTTATAAAAAATGGGCCACATAAATCAATCCCTGAATTTGTAAAAGGGGGGTTGATATTTACCCTTTCTTTAGGTAACGAGGCCATGATTTGTTCTGCAATTTTAGGTTTGTTTTTAAAACAAACAATGCAATTATGCACGATTTTTCGAGCTATGTTTCTGCCATTTAAAGGCCAGAATTCTTGTCTCACAAAATGAAGCAAGGTTTGAGCACCAACATGCAAATTTTTTAAGTGAAAATACTGGAAAATTATAAGGGTAAGCCTATGATCTTTCGGTAAAAGAATCGGATGTTTTTTATCATAAGATAAATTTGATTTATCTAAACGACCACCAACCCTAATAATTTCATTCCTATCAAGAAAAGGATTTAAATTACTTACTCGACTATCCTTTAGTTTCTCACCCTTCTTGAGTGCCTTCATTTCTCTGTCGAAATACATTACCTGAACCAATCTGATCAAATTAATCTTTGCTTGGTAAAATTCCTGCTTTTTAATAGGCCCTACAATCCTTTCTTTGTGCTTGCAATTATAAATAAATCTATAAATATAAACTAAAATACAAATTAATTTAAAATAACTGTTACTTAAGGCACAAAAATTGTTCAGAAAGTCATTAGTGTCCTGATTAATTAAATGCAAATTAATATGACAGTTTTTAAGTTCGTTTAAATAAGCATCATCATTTGGAAAGTCAGTTTTTTCCTTTTCTGTCAAGTCCAAGATATTATTAGTCAATAATGGACCTTTCCACCACAGTTCCATATCTGAGAGTTCCTGAGGAAATGTTCCACGAGATATTATATCAGCTGGATTATCACTAGAAGGAATGTGTTTCCATAAAAATTGTTCAGTGAGAGACTGAATCTTTGAGACTCTATTCGCTACGAAAGTTTTTAATAGATGAGCAGAGGCTTTTATCCATGCCAATGCTATAGTTGAGTCTGAGAATAAAATTACTCCTTGAATATCTAGTTGTAAGGAAGGGAGAATTTTGGCGACAAGTTGAGAAAGAAGCAAACAGGAACATAGTTCCAACCTTGGCACAGAAATGGTCTTTAGAGGTGACACTCTTGATTTGCTTGCAATGAGGTCTGATGTGGTCGATTTGGATGGATTTAAACAATATATATAAACTGCAGCACCATAAGCTGTTATGGAAACGTCAGCGAAACCAAGAACAAATATTGCTTCTGTGGAAGGAGTTAAAATGTATCGATTAATTGTTATATTTTCTATAGTTTTTAGTTGACTTACGAAGTTACACCAATCACTAGCAAGAGGTTCCGGAATGTTCTCGTCCCATCCGAGTTTACACAACCACAATTTTTGAAGATAACACTTAGCCTTTGAAATAATTGGGCCAATGAGCCCAAGCGGATCATACAATTTTGCTATGACAGAAAGAACCTGTCTTTTGGTGTATGATTCTTGCTCTTTCACCGAAACTCTAAACACAAACTGGTCTTTGTTGGATTGCCAAACCATACCTAGAGTTTTAGCTGAAGTGTCAGACTTAGTGCAAAAGGAGACATCTTCGATTTCGTCATGATTTAAAAGCTCATTCAAATTTGAATTCCATTTGTGCAAAGCCATTCCACAAGAACAAAATATGTCAATTAATTGATTTTTCAGGGCTATTGCCGAGTCTGAATCTGGGGATCCAGTCACAATATCGTCCATATAGCTATCAGAAAGAATAGCTTTTGCCGCAAGAGGAAATTTATCCTTCTCATCTAAAGCCAATTGTTTGATGCACCTTATGGCCAAAAAAGGGGCGCATTTAGTTCCATAAGTGACCGTGTTCAATTTAAAGGCAATTGTGGAATTATTTTCGTAATCCTTCCAAAGAATGCGTAGAAGGTCCCTTTGCGAAGGATCTATCAAAATCTGCCGAAACATTTTTTTAATGTCCGCAGTTAAAGCAATCCTATATTTTCGAAATCTTAACAAAATATCAAAAAGATCTTCCTTAACTTCACCGGAAAGCAAAATATCATTCAAGCTTTTTCCGGTTGTGGTAGGTGCAGAGGCATTAAAGACAACCCTTAATTTTGTAGAGGATTTATCCGGTTTAAAAATGCCATGATGAGGCATGTAATAAACTACTGAGCGAGAGTCTTCGACTGAAATTCGCTCCATATGCTCCAATGCTTCATATTCATTTAAAAATTCGCAATAAAGTTTTTTCATAGCACTATTATTTTCCAATCTCCTTACTGTTTGTTGTAAACGCCTTTCTGCTAATTTTCTCGAATTTCCCAATAAATTTAATTGATCAGTTTGAATTGGCATTTCAACAATAAACCTTCCGGTATCATCTCTTTTGTGCGTTTTTTGAAAATGAGATTCACAGAATTCTTCTTCTTTACTTAGAAAACAGTCAGATGAAATATTTTCTATTTCCCAAAATTTTTTAAGATTAGATTGAATGTTCTCAATTTCATAATTAAATGTCAATCCACAATATGAATTAGAACTCTTGATTTTAACAGTTCCAGTAGCAATAAGGCCAAACACCGAATTTTGAAACATTAAATTTGGTGAAATGCGATTTTTTCCTTCTTTTATTATCTCATAAAAGAGTTCTGCGCCAATTATTAAATGAATTTTACCCGGTATGTCGAAAGTAGGATCAGCTAACAATACCCTATTTGGTAACAATGCTTTATCAATTTTAATATTTGAAGAAGGTACACAATCAGTAATTTTCGAAACAACAAAAAATTCGCTAGGTGAAGAGAATGAAGCATTTTTATTACGAATTATCGTATTAACCTTCCCTTTCACATTAAAGGCATTTCCACCTAATCCACTAACGGAAACATTTATTTTTTCTTTTTTCAAGCCCAAATAAGAGGCCATCTCTTGCGTAATATAGTTTGCTTGGCTCCCGCAGTCCAGAATTCCCCTGGCCTGCACGAAACATTTATGCAACGGACTATAAATATAAATATATGCCGTAGACAAAAGAACTGCTTTTTTACTTTCATTATTATGCGATGAAAAACTCTGAGATATTTCCGATACATTTTGTTTATTTGTTTCATCATTTTCTGTACCAGAACGACGGTCTGGCGCCAAAGACATTTCAATTTCAGAATCGGGGCTTTTTAATGACGTTTTATTTTGAAATGATTTATTTTTATCACGATGAAGTAACACGTTATGTTTGAGAAAACATCGTTGACAGCTATATTTTGAACCGCACTTCGAAAGCATATGTGAATCATTTAAACAATTTATACAAAGTTTATTCTTTTTTACTTCATCAAATCTTTGAATTGAAGTCATTTTTAGAAAAACAGGGCACTGGTGAATTGCATGTAATTTTTTACAAACAGGGCATGAATTAGAACTCAGAATAAAAGTTTTTTGTTTGTTCTGGGTTTTAAATTTTTGCGAATTTATTTGTGTTCCTTGAAGGTTTTCCAATATTTGAACACGATTTTGCAAGAATTCGATAAAGTTATCCCAACTGGGTAGATCTGTCGTTGTTAATGTCATTTTGAATTCCTTACATGTTGTTCTATCCAATTTTGTCAAAATAATATTAATCAATAAATTTTCACTAAAATTGTTCATTTCGACATTTAAAACCTTTAAAGCTCTTACATGCTTTAAAATACAATCAAGCAGCATTCTTAATTTTTCAGCTGAATCAGTACAAATATTATCTAACATTAATAAAGATTTAATATGACTGTTAACTATTAATCTTTTATTGTCAAATCTTTTTTTAAGTGCTTCAAATAATGACTCAAATGTGTCATCAGTGCTTTGGATTTGTTTTGCTGTCCCCAGAAGAGAGGATTGCAAATAAAAAAGTTTCTGATCACTAGTTAACAATTCGTTCGAATCAATTATACTATTAAATTGAGTCTTAAAGTTATTCCAATTTTCATACGAACCATCGAATTTCGGCAATGGAATTTCAGGTAATTTGACATTTAAATTTTTTGTTTTGTTAACACCATTATTTTCAATATTATTATCAACATTTTTACTTTTAGAATTATCAATAAGCCTTTTAAATCTTACCTTGAGATTTTGGAGATCTTGTTCGATTTCTTCAAATTCAGAATCACATTTATCCATTTCTTCATCTTTCAAAATTTTATAGAACTCATTTTTCAAGTCGTCTAATTTATCTTCTAACTTGTTCAAATTCTCAATTTTGTTTAATATATCCACTGAGTCTATTTCTTGTGCCCCATCGGCTATAAAGTTTGCTAATTTTGTCAATTGGGCCTTTATATTGCCCCTCCTTCGATTCAACACCTTTATATCCATTGTTATTGTTCCGATTTCTTTTTTTTTTTTTTCTTTAAACAAAAACGAAATATAATCCTATGATGGCTGATATGGCTGATTATTCTCCGCGAGCGGAACCATATCGACGCTTACGACTTTAGAGTGGACTGTAAATTATTCAACTACTATCGATAAAATTTCAACTTTTTACAAACGAACCATTTTATTTATTTACTTCGGAGCTCCCCATGGAGACATCCGAACGAAGCAAGAACAAAACAACAACTGGTTACATTTATCGCCAAGCGATATTAGAAGCCAAGAGTGGCGCCAACATATATAATGAAAACAGGAAAATTACTAGAGTTACCTACTAAATCTTTTTATTAGAACAGAACTTAAAATAAAACTTAAAAAAAAAAAAAAAAAAAAAATCATGGAAACGGTTGCTACTTTTAAAAATATATAATGATGGAGGCAACCACTTGCACTTTCACTTTTGATTTTATTGCTCCTTCATGACTTCCAAATATCACAATTTCAATTTTTACATCATCAAACAGGTAAAAAAATGAACTTTTTGTGAAAATTGTAGCTAAATTTAGCCAGTAGCTAGTGACATTTTATGAATTTTAAAAATAATTTTCAAGCATATTAGGTAGATTTCGTAAGAAATACTACCTATTACATTCTCCCTTATGTTGGAATTTCTGGAAAATTTTTTGCAGATCTACTCCCATGACTCCCAGAACCCAAAACAGTTCAAAACTTTATCTATCTATATCACTTTTGTATGGACTCGATAACTTCAATAATTCTGCACAAATCTCTTCCAAACTGATACATAAAATCAAGTGGCATAAAATCTCAGTCAAGTTCGTTAATGGGCAAAATCGAACCAGAGGGAGAGGGGGAGGGGGGGATAGGGGGGCTTTTTGTGAAACAGAAAAAAAAAACCATAACTTCTTAATTATGATACGTATTGAATCCGTTTAAAGTTATTATTACTTCTAGGAAAAGGGCCAAAAATTTATGTATGACAGATTTTTGATATCATTAAAAATGGCCTCAAGGGAGGGGAAAATAGTGTTTAGGAAGAAAAAAAATTCATAACTTTGTCCATTCTCAAGATATCAAATCCACTTAAACTTATTATAAATCCTCTTAATATTATTTACAACTTTTATATTGACAAGTTTTTTATAGGATCAAACTTTACAGAAAAAAAAAAAAAAAAAAATCCCTGCCAGTTTTGCTTACAGACAAAGGTAGATTTCGAAATGGGCGTTCCAACTGCCGCATTATGGCAAAAACGTAATTTCTTCTGCAATTCCCAATAAACAGGCACCCCATGGTCTGCGTCTTCGAAATCTACCTGTGCCAGTAGACCGAGCCGTGAGGGTTTTTTTTTTTTTTTAAATCTATCTCAACGGTGAATGTTTGTGTCAAAGTTACCACATTTGGCAATTGACTGGCAGAATAAATAAGAAAAAAAGAGAAAAAGTTTAATCATAAGATCAGATTAAACGTAAGTAAGTACTAGAACTTTGGTACTAATCTGAAATCTGTCGATGAAAAGACATATTTTAATTTTATGTTCAACATAAAATTAATATTCATTAGTTGAAATGAGAAATTTGTCGAATGGATGCCGGCAGGGGGGGATCGAGAGATTTGTCGATCGCTCGCGAGAAAAAAAAAATTGCGAAATTTGTTGATCGATTTGCCGGAAAAGAGTTATCAAAATTCGTTCATACATCGCGAAAAAAAAAAATCAAATTTTTTCAATTGGGAGGGGGGAAAAAACATCATGAATTTTGTCAATCTGTCGCAAGATGAAACGGCAGAATTCACCAATAGGTCACGAAAAATAACACAAATTTGGTAATCGGTCACGAGGGGGAAAAAAAGAAGAAAAACCCCACAGAATTGTCGATCAATTGTGATTTTTTTTTTTTTTTTTTTTTTTTTTTTTTTTTATGAAAATTGGTCAGTTACACAAAAATAATAATAAAAGATAAAATTTTAGGTAGATTTCGTAAGAAATACTACCAGGTAGATTTCGAAGACGCAGACCGTGGGGCGCCTGTTTGTCAGGAATTTCGGAAGAAATGACCTTTTTACGATGATTCGGCAGTTGGAACCGCCTACTTTGAAACCTAACTTGTTTGCAGGCAAAGCCGGTAGGGATTTTTTTGTTTTTATTTATTTTTTTTTTTTTTGCTATAACGGTGGGTCCTATAAAAAACTTGTCAATATAAAAGTTTTAGATAATATTAAGAGGATTAATAATAAATTTAAGCGGATTTGAAATCTTGAGAATTGGCGAAGTTATGAATTTTTTTTTTCTAAACCCTCCTCCCCCACCCCCTTAAGGCAATTTTTAATTATATCAAAAATCTGTCGTACATAAATTTTCGGCCCTTCTCCTAGAAGTAATAATAACTTCAAACGGATTCGATACGCATCATGATTAAGAAATTATGGGTTTTTTTCTGTTTTCACAAAAAGCCCCCCCCCCCCCCCCCCCCCCCCCATCGGTTCGATTTTGCCCATTAACGAACTTGACCGAGATTTTATGTATCAATTTCGAAAAGATGCGGGAGTTGGAACCGCCTGCTTCAAAAAATAACTCGTTTGCAGGCGGAGCCGACAGGGATTTTTTTGTTTTTAGTTTTTTTTGCTATAACGGTTGGTCCTATAAAAAACTTGTCAATATAAAAGTTTTAGATTATATTAAGAGGATTTATAATAAGTTTAAGCGGATTTGAAATCTTGGGAATTGACGAAGTTATGAATTTTTTTCTTCTAAAACCCCACTTCCCCACCCCCTTAAGGCAGTTTTTAACTATATTAAAAATCTGTCATACATAAATTTTCGGCCCTTCTCCTAGAAGTAATAATAACTTAAAACGGATTCGATACTTATCATAATTAAGAAATTATGGGTTTTTTTCTGTTTTCACAAAAAGCCCCCCCCCCCCACACCCCCCCCCCCCCCCCCCTTCGTTCGATTTTGTCCATTAACGAACTTGACCGAGATTTTATGCCCCTTGATTTTATGTATCAGTTTCGAAAAGATGCGGGAGTTGGAACCGCCTACTTCGAAAAATAGCTTGTTTGCAGGCGGAGCCGGCAGGGATTTTTTTGTTTTTAATTTTTTTTGCTATAACGGTTGGTCCTATAAAAAACTTGTCAATATAAAAGTTTTAGATAATATTAAGAGGATTAATAATAAATTTACGCGAATTTGATGTCTTGTGAATTGACGAAGATATGATTTTTTTTCTTCTAAAACCCCCCTTTCCCCCCCCCCTTGGGGCCATTTTAAATTATATCAAAAATCTGTCATACATAAATTTTCGGCCCTTTTCCTAGAAGTAATAATAACTTTAAACGGATTCGATACGTATAATAATTAAGAAATTATGGGGGGTTTCTGTTTTCACAAAAAGCCCCCCCATTTCCCTCCCCCTGGTTCGATTTTGCCCATTAACGAACTTGGCCGAGATTTTATGCCCCTTGATTTTATGTATCAGTTTGTAAAAGATTAATGCAGAATTTTTCCAGTTACCGTGGTCAGAAAAAAGTGACATAGATAGATATATAAAGTTTTGAACTGGGGGGGGGGGGGGGGGGTTCTGGGAGTCATGATCGGCATAGATCTGCAAAATTTTTTCAAAATTTCCAACTTAGGTGAGAATGTAATAGGTAGTATTTCTTACGAAATCTACCTAAAAAAAAAAAGCGATCTTTGAAAGTGGATCGCGGAGACAAATCCGGAAACTCGCAGTGATGCCAACTGGGTGCGTAATAAAAAAAATCGCGAAATTCGTTGATCAGTCGTGAGAAATATTGCAACATTCTACTGGTAAAAGTGGACTCTAAACAAACAAGTTCAAAATATGTTTTTTGAACAGGACACAAGAGTGTCCTTTATGAGAACAATGTGTTCTTTTTAAAAAAATAAATTCCCGCCCAGCGGCTCTTTTGTTCTAGAGTCAACACTAATTATGTCTACATTTTATTTTTGTTTCTATATATTTTCTTTTTTCGCGCTTTATTTTGTATTTAACGTTTCTAACCAGATGAAATTTTAATCATTATTACATTATTTTTACTTTTTACTAATGCTCCTGTAAACTACGTTATACATTGATTTTTTTCATATATATATCAACTACCTGACCCGCCCGGGCCCGTGATAATAAATTGAAACAAACCTCAAGTTTGTATGATTTTATAACCCGGTTTTGTATAAAATCATATTTTAAAATGAAAAATTGGAAAAAATATTGATATTTAGTGGTAAAAGTGCTTGTAAGAAGACATTTTCTTGTTTTTTCACGTAGGGTCGTTTCAGTTTTTTTTTTTTTATTATTCGTGTTGTCCGAACGCTTTGAATTTTTTATTGGTTAATAAATATAACGATTTTACAACCCGTGTATTTTTTTTTTTTTTTATCTCGTTGTAAAAGAAATATGTTTTCTTCTAGATTTTTTGTTTGTTTTCGCGTCGGCTTCTTTAACAAGACGGAAAAAAAAAAAAAAAAATAGTTCTCCTCTTCCGAATTCTCTTAAATTTTAATCAGTTATAAATATAAACTGTATCCAAGCTCTCTTTAAAATTTCGTGAAAAAATATGCATATTTAGTAGTGAAAACATGAGTGGAAGCAGATAAAAGCCACGCCGAAACATCAGCTTTTAATTCTTCTACACTTCCGAATGTTTCGAAAATTTTGTAGGTGATGTAAATCTGGTCTACCGAGATGCTCTAAAAAATTGTGTCGAAATTCGGACGATTAGTTACTTTTAGCGAAGAAAAAAGATCGTTCCCATGTGTATTTGCCGGTGTTTTTGAAAGGGTTAAAAAATCGTATTTTTTTAAAACCGCTTACACTGTCGATTAGAAGAAGGTTTCAGCTTTAAGAGCATATGTTTGGTTTGTGGGTACCTCTGAAATTTGCGCCTTGGAGCGGTGTTGCCATAAATGGGAGAAAAGTTCCTCAGGAAAACGACCCTTTTTGATTTTTTGGAGGGTTAACAACATTTTTCTAATTGATTGCAACATTTGAGACGTAAGAGTACGATCTTTTTGAATAGGTCTTCCAATTTTACCTGTACCGAATGGTTTGGCCGATTTAAAACTACGAAATAACACACACACACACACACACAAAAAAAAAAAAAAAAAAACGTGCGTTCGGATCTTTATTTCCTCCCGATGCGTAAATCGAGTTCTGGGCATGCGCGAGCGGTTGTGCCAGCTACCAAAAGAAAAAAAAGATGAGTTTTTGATTAATATCTCGGCTAATTATCAAAAAATGAAAAATCTGAGTCTTAGGTGCATCAGGACCCAAATTTTCTGATCTCTAGGTATTTCGCTAGCCATCGCGCACACACACAGAGATAAACTTTCGTTTATTAATATAGATATGTCATTAGATGCACAATTTTCATTTCTATTTAACATATTTTTTTATTGTTATTAACACCAATTTGTTATTTCTTTTTCTTTTTTGAAGATTTGAGAATATCAAGCATTTTATAAGTTTAAATTTCTATTTCAATTTTGTAAACAGATTACAAATTAAGAATGGAACCGACTGCCATATAACAAATGTACAGCCAGTAAAATAATAATAATAATAAGAGTAAAAAATATGTTATTTTGACTTCAAACTGACGCGGAGAGATGAGATAGCATTTGACTGGTAATTCTCTTTTTTAATTAATAATGCAATTTTTCATATCATCTACACATTAAAAATTGTACCAATTTACATTTTTCAAATGCTAACATCCACTTTTGACACTCTGACTACTTTCGTTGATCAAATTTGTCAGGAAAAGTACATAGTTTATGCATAATATAATGTATGCAAAGTAGAGAGTAGTATATAATGTTGTATGTACAGAGAGTTGTACATAAATATGTGTAGGGACTTTCAATAAATTTAAAATCGTACAGGTAAAAAGTACTAGGGCTATTCAATTAGCAACTGGAAAAATTGTATAAAAAGTCAAAATATAAAATAAGCAAATTTTATTATAAAAGAATTTTTTTTGCAACTTATTCAGTTACTCTCTAAAATTTTCATTTTGGTGGATGCAAACGATAATAGGAATAATTTTCTTTAGACTGCTGAAAAGTAAAATTTTTCTATTATACCAACAATAAAGAAAAAGTATACGTCAAGCATAGATTATGAAACACTTTCAACACATTCAGAATATTGTAACAAAACTTCCCGTGTAATAGGGTAAAAAATGTTAAGTAAACAATTTTTAAAACGCATAACACATTTGAAACGCAATTTCAGCAATTACCATCTATAGTCCGAAAATATCCGAATTATTTTGTGCAGCCCTGTATATGATCTACAGAATTTACATATACCAATTAATATATAAAAAACTAGTTACATTTAAAAACGCATACTATAGTTGAAAACTCATTTCCAGCAATTATTGCTCACTGATAGTATAATGTAACCGAATTCTTTTGTGCGTCTCTGTAAATTAATGATAAATGACATGCACATTATATTCTATAATAAACATCTTGTAAGTGTATCCCATATACTAAATATAGTTCAGCTGGAAAATGCATAACTCAATTGCAAACACCCTTAAACACAGTAATGCTGACAAATTATTTTGTGTAGCCCTGTGTATGATCTACAGAATTTATACACACCACGTAGTATGCAAAAATGTAGTTGAAACGCATGCCACAACAGAGAAAGCAATTCCAGCATTTGTTGCTCATAAACAGTACTGTAACCAAAATATTTCGTGTGTCCGTGTAAATGAATGATGATAACTGTTATGCACGTCATATTTTCAGGGGTAATACTAGCCCTAGATGATATTTCAGGACATACTTTCTTCGATATTTCAGGATAATTTCAGAACACATTTGCTTGGCATACTAACGGAAAAAAAACCCATACATTTTATTATCATAAATAGTATACTATATACGCAATTTTTTGTTTTAAAAGTATAGGTACATTTAAAAGAAAAGTAATTTTACCAGAAACCTTTGTTCAAGCTGCTAAAATATTGCAATTTTTGCATTACTAAAGAACAAAAATAGATTTTTTTCTTCGCTGATCCACGAATATTGCAAAATATTTTCTTTTTTATAACTGATTGGTAAAAATTGCAATTTTTTGTGACTCACAGACGAAAATAGCAAGCATTTTTTAATGACTAATCGATAAAAATTGTGATTTTTGGTAACTGATCACCAAAAATTTATTTTTATTTTTATTATTAATTTTTTTTTTGTGTGCAAATTGACGAAAATCAGTATTTTTAACGATAAGAGAGAAAGGCTAGTTCATCGGACCTCTGAAAATGAAAGTCTTCTCTATCCCTGATCGTAAGTAGGGGAACGCCTTTATATACTCATTTATATTCAAATGTATATTATTCATCTGAAACAATACTCTGGATCTGGACTTTCTTTTGAAAAATCAGATTACCCGTGAACGAACAGAAACACGAACCCGAAGTCAAAGCCCAACCCGAAACAATTAGAGTCAACCCGACCCGAAACCAGTGGAGGGCTGTGTAAAACAGGGTTACCGACCTAATGCACCATTCTACAGGAAGAACGACTGAATTCTAATAATTTTACCTTACCTCTTTATTCTTCAATAAATCCCAGTGCCTCAAAAGAAGATCCAAAGACAGAGAAGACGAATCGAGCGCGTGAAGCCACATCTTTTTACAGACAATTTTTGCCCTTTAGAGAGAGGGTTTAAATAGACGCCACTTAAAAGAGATTGTTCACAAGAACAATAAGTGTTTTCAAAAGGCAGCGAGCCAATTTTTTTCTTTTAACATTCTTTGAAAAAATATTTTTAAATGTTTAAATATATTCTAAAAAATTTACCAATAAAATGAGACAAAATTCTAGATGGATGAATTTCCAATGTTGACACGATCATCATAGATTGCAAGATTTAAAAACTAAATCATTAATTTTATCTAAATATGTATCTAAAAAATGTACAGTTAGTTTTCAAGATTTAATCGATTTACTCAGATAATATGTAAAAATTTTAAGAATGAAAGTGAAATATTATTTCTTTTATGCCCCCCTTCCTCCCCCACCCTTAATATCAGTATGTAAAAGGTTATCATGTTAACATTTTTTTTTTCTTTTAAACATTTGTTGACAACTTTTAACAACAGAATTGAAGAACACCGAGGTCTACTCAACAACACAAAGCGCTTAAAATGACGAATTTGCAGATTTCAACATTGTTAAATAAAATAGCTAGACTATGTCTTGGTTTTATTAACACAGTTTTTTAAGCTAGACGTTTAAAAGACTTTCCATTATACCGATATATGTATGAAAGGATAAAAATAAACCCATTTTTAAATTTAAGATTAAAAATCAAAATTTAAAATTCCCAGCTCCTTTTTCTAACTTTAAATCTAATGCTTAAGCTAATTTTCCCCTGATAAGTTCGTTTTCCAGCCTAACATTTATTACTTTCATATTTCAAAATTGAACCATCTTTAAGATAAAAAGTGCTGAACTTTGCGCGATTTTATGTTGTGGGTGCGATTTGCTCCTTTCTTGCGGTTAATGATCCACCCAGGTCTCGACCAGACCTGGTGTCGTTATAAGACCCCAGATATCAAGCAAGAGCTAATTAACCAATACAGTGAAGTTACCCTCCCAGTTTGACAGGAAAATATCCTAAATTTCTACTTCTGGTACAACTCCCTCAACAATTGGGACTACAGTAAAAATAACCATAATTTGTGACAGAATGGAAAACGGGGATCGGCGATATTTGACATGTATATGTTTCTATAAAAAAAATGTCGATCTTAAACTTTTATACATACCAGAATATTTTGGTTGTACGTAACTCTAGCAAGTCAAAAACTTTAATGGAAAACCACTTAATTACAAGCTATATCTTTCATTTTTCTAATTTATTACGATTGGCCATAAGTGCCACAAACTAAAAAAAATTTATACTGCCTTGACTTTACTTCGGTTTGATGCCTTTTCACTCTTCTTCCTTTTTTAGAACTTTTCTTATTTTCTATATTCTTGCGCCCACTTTCTCCTAGTATGTAGTCTGCTATCATTTACTATTACTATACATGGTGTCTGGTCCTGGTGTTTTTATAACTAAATGTAAAGCTTACTAATTAACCCTTTAACGGGCGGTGGTCACAAAAAAGGACACCTAATTTTAATTCCAAAACTGACAAACGGCACCAAGAATATTTAATTAAAATTTTTCTTTTATTCAGTACCGGAAAATAAGCAAGTTTTTATTTTCAAATAAATTCGTTTGTAAATTCCGGTGTCAGTCCATTATTTCATCATTTTGCAAACAGACTTACTTACTCCGCGCCGGAAAGGGTTAAAACCTTTAATGTCTTTATGACTAAATTTTATAATTTACCAAACGGACAGCTCTCAAAAACTCTTGATTTGCGTTGAAACTGTACGTGATAGAATTTTTGGGATATTTTCCCGGAAATAAGCATAAAAAATACATAAGAAACTGCCCACACTTTGAAGAACAAGTTTTTATAGGCAGCCTGTGTCATCTTAAACTGTAGCTACAGCTTTCATACACATTCAATCCAAGTTTCAGAGCTACTCTATACGCAGAGTTGCCGTTTTCCATAACGTGCAATAGTTTATAAGAGGACCACTTCACTGATCCTCTCTGATCGCGAAATCCAATGCCAACCTATGAGAAAATTGCATTAGGTGATTAATAATTACCTAATATAATTATCGAAATACGGTTTTCATAATCAGAAAATATACATGAGATGCCGATGTAGTGAGTTTTAAAAATCTGTCTCCTTAAATTTTAAGTATTTTTAAGGTGATGATAAAATTAGAAAAATTTTCACTGAGTAAAAAAATTTAGTTAAGTTAAAAAACTACGTCAGCATCGGACGTTTACTTTATGAAGGTGAAAACCGAATTTTGATAATATTAAGTAATGGGTAATCATTTCAGCGTAACTATTTACATATTCTTACTCTGAGATAATCCCTAATTAAATTTTCCCGTGTGTTAACGTGATTTTGCAATCGGGGAGGATCAGTGAAGCGGCACCTTAATATATAAGATTCAATGTTATTACTCTAGCGACTATTATATTTATTACCACTAATTTCAAACGAAAATCTTCATGGTATATTTCTATAACAAGTGCAAGTAAAAGGTAAAAAAAAATCTACCTCGAATATTATTGTTTGACAATTGTGGTCTTAATAAAATATAAAAGTAACAGCACTCCTGATACAATAAAAAATATTGTACATTACGGAGAACGACAACTCTGTATATGCAATAATTTAGAAATTATTAAGCTTTCACTTTAAACTAACACATATTCAAAGGATCCACACTGGTTTCTCACAACGATTAAGTCAAAAGAGCTAACAAATTATTTTATTTTCAATTGTTGATAAATGCAAATAAAGTGAAGTGCTGATTTCCTGTGTTAAGTGGCTTCGTTCGTCCAATACGATTATTGCCATTTACGAAATAGTGTAGATTTTCGCAGAGTTTTTTTCTTCACCAGACATTCGTGTTTGAAATATGCCGTATTCGAAAATGAAGACAGGTTTCTACTTTTTTTTCTTCTTTTTGGTTTCCTTTTTCCTCTCGCTTTTCTTTGCACACGTGTATATGCATTGTCTAAAATGCACTTTATAACACTGTGCATGGAATTACTTCTCGTATTTGTGGTTGATTTCTGCCTCTTTTTAATATCAAAATTATGAACTTTTAATGTTTTCCTGTTTTTTTTTTTTTTTAACTATGTAAATTACGAAACAGCTTATAATTAGTCTAAATTCTATATAAAAACTTAATGCATAGTTTTGTACAATATACTTCAATTAATTTGTGAACAAAATTTGGATCAATAATACAATTTTTTTTTAATGAATTTTCTTTTAAACAGAAATAGTGGAATTTTAATAAAACATATTTTAAGGTATTAATTCTACATTAAAATATTAAATAGCGAGTTATTTCACTATAATGCTAAATATTTAAAAGTTTATTTTAAAAGATACTGTGTCACCTTAACAAAGCAAAAAAAAAAAAAAAAAAAAAAAAAAAAGAAAGAAAGAAAAAAAAGAAAAGAAACTTTATTCGACTATTCTATATTAAAAAGTTCTCATAACAGGTGCGAAAATAACCTCGATGCCAAAAATTGGAAAATACATTCATTAGATCATAAGTAAAACGTGTATAAAATAAAAAAAGAATTAACGTTGAAATAAATCAAAAATAATTTTAAACAAGAACGAAAAATCATGCGTCAAGCATAGATTATGTAACACTTTCCAACGCTTCCAAAATAATTTTACGAATCATACTCTTTAATAAGCTAAAAGATAACATCTAAGTAATCCGAATACTTTTATTCAGCCCTGTATAGGATCTATAGATTTGTATATACAGTGTCTCACATAAGTGATGGGACACTTGTGCTTTACAAAAGGAAACTAATCAAATAAATTAAAAAAACATGTACACATTTTTTTGTGGGTGTGTTTCATACTTAAATTTAGTAAAGATTATTACATGACATACATTTTGTCAAAATATTAAAATATTAATTTAATAAAAATACAAATGTTTAGAACGGAGCAAAAAATAGCTCACATAAGTGATGGGACACCATTATATATGCAACAAAAATCGCCTGAAATAAGCAATAAAAATATTTTTTGGGGTTTTATTTTTACTTAAAAGCAATTGGCAATAATTGATAAAATCGTCTGCAGTATTTCTCTCCAGTTTGTTTTGGAATTTTTGTGTTTTTTAGCTCTGTGTAGCCATGAATGCTAAACGAAAAGAAACTTCGCCTGAAATTCGAAAATTAGTTATTCATTTGCATATTGAACGTGGAAAATCTATTAGAAAAACTGCTGAAACAGTTAACTTGAGTCGTTCAACAGTTTTCAATATCATTAAACGATATAAAAAGAATCATATGATTCAGGATAAAAGAAGACCTGGCCGACCATCAAAGCTATCCAATGGAATAAAGCGAATTATCGTTCGAAATATTAAAAAAAATCCAAGAATTGGTGCTTCAAAAGTTGCTGCTGATTTACAAGCATTATATGGAATAATTGTTAATCCTGAGACTATTAGAAGGGTAATTCGATCTGCTGGATATCACGGTAGAGTAGCCAGGAAAAAATTCTTCGTAAGTGAAAAGAATAGAAAACTCAGACTAGCTTTCGCAAAATCCAACATAAATAAGAATTCTGATTACTGGAATAAAGTTATATTTGCTGATGAGAGTAAATTTAATATATTTGGTTCTGACGGTAGAATCTTGGTGTGGAGAAAACCCAGGGAAGAATTTCGCAAACAGAACTTGGTACCAACAGTAAAACATGGTGGAGAAGGAGTTATGGTATGGGGGTGTATGTCGTCCGCTGGAGTTGGTAATCTTGTTTTTATTGACTGTATAATGGATCAGTACAAGTATATTGATATTTTAAAGCAAAATTTGAAATCTTCAGCACGAAAATTGAACCTTCATAACGATTTTAAATTCTACCAGGACAATGACCGCAAGCACACTGCTCTGAACGTTAGACTCTGGCTGCTATATAACTGTCCTGAAATAATAAAAACACCACCACAATCTCCAGACTTAAATCCCATAGAGAATATTTGGCAAGAATTGGAATCAAGAATTCGCAAACACACCATTTCTTCAAAACAACAACTAAAATCGGTGCTTCAAGAAGAATGGGGTAAAATCACTCCAGAAATCACAAAAAAATTAGTCGAATCCATCCCAAAAAGATTAAATCATGTTTTAAAAGTAAAAGGAAATCCAACAAAATATTAAAACCTTTTAAAAAGTAAAATTTTTGGATAAATATTTGATGGAAAAGTAAGTGTCCCATCACTTATGTGAGCCATTTTTTGCTCCGTTCTGAACAATTGTATTTTTACTAAATTAATATTTTAATATTTTGACAAAATGTATGTTATGTAATAATTGTTACTAACTTTAAATATGAAACACACCCAAAAAATTTTTGCACATGTTTGTTTATTTATTTTATTGCAGTTTCTTTTTATAAAGCACAAGTGTCCCATCACTTTTGTGAGACACTGTATACTACATAGGATGCTAAATTTTAGTTCAGTTAGGAAACACGTAGCACAGTTTAAAATTCTCCGTCTAGAGTTAAATAATACGGAAATGTGTTCCCGAACTTTTGTGCTTCCCTGTATAGGATCTACAGAATTTATACACACCACGTAATATACAAAAAGCGATTTAAAATTAAAATCGCATTCAGTAACTTAAAATGCACTTCCAGGAATTATTGTTAACATACAGTAGAGAATTCTTTTGTGTGTACCTGTAAATTAACGATGACTGCTATACACACAATATTCTGTAGTAAGTCTCTTGTAATGAACCTTATATAAATTTCAATGCGTTTAAAATAGTGAAACATTATTTAAATAAACCGCAGACGATTTTTCTCCATAGACGTAATGTAACGGAATTCTTTTGACTGTCCATGTAAAGTAAGTATAAGTGCTATGCACACCCTATTCCATATTTAGCTTCTTCTAATGCACCTTAGTGATATATATAAATTTCGATGCGTTTAAAATAGTGAAATATTATTTAAATAAACCGCAAATGATTTTTCCCCATAGACCGCAATGTAACGGAATTCTTTTGAGTGTCCCTGTAAAAAAACTATAAGTGCTACACACTTCCGTTGAAATAGGGAACATGCTATAGATAACGATTATAACATATAAAAATTGCAGGGCAATCCGAGCATATTTACGGGAGTTAGAGCACGGCCAGACGGCAGACGGCCAGACAAACCGAAGTCATAAACACTTTTCAACTAGGTTGGAAAGTGTTAAAAATGGTATATTTGGTCTCTAACAATGCATTTAAAACCTTAGCAGGCAACAACATCAATAGATTTTAATCTATTTTTAGATTCGTCAGAGAAAATAAAAGAAAAAAAAGACAAAACGATTTAACAATGAGATAAGTTCATTTTCGAAATTTTCTCAATCTATTTCCGTGCGCAGCTGCACATGTATCGCAAAAAAGCTTCATAATCTAACTCTTAATATGTAAGTTTTGGTTGCTCGCTGTAGCACAATAATACTACTACTAATAATAATAATGGTTTTATTTAACACTTTTTAAAAAAAATAAAAAGTATAATCTTAAAAATCCCCCATGAAACCCTTTGAATGACAATCGGTAGTCAATTCCTATTAAAGAAACGGATTACAGAGAAAAGGAAGGGGAAAAATTGGGCGGGACTGTGTCGGGCGCACGGGCGGTGTTTTAACGTGAAACGTCTATGGCAGAGAATCGCTTTAAGCGTATTAAATTGAAATGAAAACGTGACATTGACTGCGGACCAAATTTTATTTTAACACAAAACAGAGCCTGTAAGGTACGTGATATTTATTTCAAGTATTCGACGACAATTTTGTTTAACATTGGCCATGATATGAAAAGTAAGAGACATAAGGCATAATATCAACATCGATGTGTCTGGTGAACGTACAATCGATCATGGTCCAACAGCAATGCGATAAGTTTCACAAAACTCTTCATTTCTCAAATTACAAAATATTGACTTACTCCACTGTCATTCTAACCCCTCATTTATCTTTGAACACCAGAGTTGCCAAGTCTCCGGCTTTTTGGACACCAGTATTTTAGTACGGAAAATGTAGTTATATGTAATCGGAACATTCTGCGATTTAAGAGAACAACATTTTCTCTAAGATAATACTGGTGCTCAAAAAGCCGGAGACTTGGCACGTCTGGAACACCATTAAGGAACTTCCTCCAAGCAAAGAATTGAAGAAGATATATAAAGTATACAATTATTATAAGCTGAAATCTTCTATTATTAAACGAGCCATTCTTGTATATATTAGGGATGCACCGAATATTCGGTATTTGGCCATACTACTGAACATTCGGTTTGCCCGAATATTAAAATTATTAGGCCAAACCGAATACATAGTTACAAGAACCATTTAAAATTATTTTTAAAAACCTTACACAACTTCTATTTTTAACTGTCAATTAGACGTCTGAAAATTTGGATGACGATAGTCCAAGGCAGGTCCTAATGCACATAATGCTCAGAATTTTCATTTTTTCTATAATTAGCCGAGATATCAATTAAAACCCGCAATTAAAAAGGGTCTGCCGAAAAAATGTCGCGTCAGTGATAACCATATTCCCGTTCCCCGAAGCGCGGAAACAGAGAAGATACGTAAGTCTGAAAGCGCCGCCCCCCCCCCCCCCCACGTCTTTTTAAACGCGCATCGGCTAAACCCGTCAGAAATACGGAAAAAAGGACAGACACCAAACCACATTTCCATTCTTTAAGCTTTCCAACGGAACAATCCGTTAAAAAAAAAATACGAAATTTAACCCTTTTAAATAAATTAATTAATAAATGTCAAATTCGTGTCCCCGCCGTATTTCGAAACCAGCATCCGCTCAATTACCCGAAATACGAAAAATACGATTACACTAAATTAAAGACCGTACTTTTACTTTAAAATGTGGCAATCCATTCGAAAATAAAATAATGTTCACCCTTTCAAAAAAGTTTCATGTTTTTCGCGATTTCTGTAATTTTTAAAAATGTGCATCCGCGCTACTGATCAAAATTTGAAAAAATTAAAAATATCAGACTATATCTATATCTATTCTTTCGGATGTCGCAATCAGTTTCGAAAAATACGATTATAAACACTATAAAAAAATTCTTTTGCGAAACATTTATAGCATACAGAAACAAAACGGAGTTTATTTTAACAGCGCATACAAATTTCATCACAAGGTGATAATTATATCACCACCATAACATAACAAATGAATAGGAAAATGTATTGTATTACTATAAATAGTGAATATTAAATGGCAAAATGTTTCAAAGCATCGAAGCTGACAATAATGCATCCTCCATTATTCGACACACAATTGAATTATATTTTTTATAAAAAAAAAATCTATAGGTTACAGATTTTAAAATTGCATTCGAAGATATTAAAAATATCATAGAAAGCTTGCCTTTATTGAAGGAAACTCGATTGAATGCAACCACGAGTCTTCCTTCCTATTTATATGAACGTTCGCTGATAAGAGATAAAAATTGTTACATGGCTAGAACCTGTTTCCTGGACACCCCATAGAGAAAGCGCATCCTTCATAACGAAAACACGAAAAATCAATGCTTTGAGATGATGAGAGCACGAGTATTTTAAATACAAGACATGTATACATTCAAGACTTTCCCTTTCTCTCTCTCTTCCTTTTTGTGGCAAGAAGATTATAAATATGAACAGAAAAGACGATTCGTGTAAAAGATAAAAATAATTTAGTGATGTAATAATAATGTTTAAAATATTTCCTGGTGTATTTTTTTGGTACGCTGAACATCCTATAAAGGGGGGGGGGGGGGAACGCCTTCTTTGATGAGGAAACATTTAATTTTGTTACTACAGAAATAAAATAAGTTTTGTTTACTCAATATTTAAAGCAACCAAGTAAATATTTAATTTCGTTGCCATTTCATAATTTAAAAGTTATACATTTTCACATGTTGAGTTTTGGTTTTGAGGCGTCACCCATCAAACGAAACATCAGTCATCAAACAATAAATTTATTAAAATAATTTTTTGAACAACATGCAATTGAAATTATTTACTCTTTTACTCCTTTTTTTTTCTTTTCTTTAAATATAGATTTTTAGACTTGTCTGTTTTATATTTTTTAAAATATATATAAATGCATACAAATAAACTTTGCAAAGAAAATGTAAGCAATTTTCTGTGAAAAATTTAGTTCAAAACAATTTTTATAAGTACACAAAAATCCACCTGTTTTTTAGAACCTACATTTAAAAGAAACTAAAAGAAACTTAAACTGAATCAGAATTTTGGCTTGGATTTACACCGGAAAGCTAAACCAAACAAAATACACAGGAAATGAAAATTATAATTGCAAAACAATGGAAGATTTAAAAATGATAATATTTATGACAATGCCAGAACTACAATATTGTATTTAGTTAGTTCCCTTCGATTAGTGCTGTTAATTAATCCCGAGATATTACAACATAAATCAAAACACGCATTCAATGAGAAAAACTGCAATAGGTAAACAGCCAATTTTCTTAGTAATCGAGGGAGCGTCTGAATAAAAATTCACCGCACTAATTGAAATGAGCATTAAATCGAGGGTTACCTGCACTTAAATAACAATAATATGTTGATGCACAGAAAAAGTTGATTTTACGGTGTAATAATGGCACCCCAGCTGCCGTAAAATCGACATTTTTTTTTTTTTAATTATTGCAGTGAGGGATGCATAACACAGTTACTTTAAATTTGGTTTCAAACTGCAGTGATATTGATTGAAACTTGAAAGATTTTTTTTTTAGTTAGCTCTTCTGGTAATTAAACAAATGCAACTGAAAAATCCTTTTAACTGAGACATGATATATTCGAAACAATGTTGTTAAATTAAGCTAGAAAAGCTACTGACTTTCAAATTTCTGAGATTAAACTTTTAAAAGCTGGGTTTTTTTTTTTTTTTTCTTTTTGGTAATATATTCATGTAAAGTGAAAATGATTTTTTTTTAGTGTGAGCATATTTTTAAAATTTTTATTTTTTTATATTTTTTAAGAAAATATAAATTACTTTTGTGAAACATCTAAGAATAAATTTTTCCAGAGGAAAAAAAACTGTAAAAAACAGGGATTTTTTTCGCCACTTCAAAAATTTCGGAAATTTTACATCTCTAGGCACCAGGAGCTAACTAGAGTTGCTGCGCTCAAGTTCCCCATTATCGCTGCCCAATAGCTAATTCCCAATCTGTAGCTAATTCTCTCTCTCTCTCACACACACACAATAGGGGGGGGGGGGGGAGAGGGAGAGAAAGAAAAAAAAATAATTTACTTTTGTAAAAGTTACAAAATGTAAAGTTTTTATATCGCTCTTTTGTCCTATACGTAATGTGTGGAAAAACTTTCTCCAAGCTCTAACAAATAAAACAGCACTAAAAACTTCATATTTGTACGACCGAAATTTACCGAGTTATGATTCACTAAATTTTATTAAATTTCAACGTTTTCCATCACTAAAATAAGCATTGTTATGTTTTTAGTACCAGAAAACACTGAAAAAATCATTAAATTCAAAGTACCATAACTCGGCAAATGTCGGTCGTACATAAATGATTTATTTATTTATTTATTGTATTATTTCAGTTCTTAGAGGATGAGAAAGTTTTTCTATATAACTTATCCAGGAACTGTCTAAAATTAAATTACAATTTCTCAACTTTTTACAAAAATAACTATTTTGACGTAAATCTCTTAACAGGACGAAGAACATTTGACACTTTTTTTTTTTTTTTTTTTTTTTTTTTTCAATTGGAACTACTAAAACTAACGGCTTAATAAAATTAGCTATTGGATAGTGATAAGAAGAGTACCCTATATCTATTATATTAAAATCTGAATTGTCTGTTTGTATTTCACATTTCACAACTACTACTCCTAAAATATAAAACGTTGGACGATGAAATTAACACCAGATATTCGCATGAATCCCAGGATGTCATTCATGATTCTTATAATTTTAAAATTTAGATTAATTTCCAAGATGATTTTTTTCTGTAATTTTTAATGACATTTCTGTAATGATGACAACAAAATCCTTCCATTTTTTAAGGCAAAGGGAAATAATGGGATACCGAATAATAATAGGATATGTGGTTTCCGAACTGATGAGCAAATATATTTGTTATCGTTTTATTTGTATAAATCAATTTAATGATTTTTAATTTACATTCTCTTTTCAAAAATGTTATATAAAGAATATTCATATATGGCTCATATTCACATTTGCTTTCACATTTACTAAAATTATTACCAAAAAGATGGAAGATTTCTATATTATTGAAGCATGAAAAATATTTTCTGAATTTATTTAAAATGTAGATGAATACAATGTGATAGAACATAGAGTTTTGAGCACGGAGTCTCAAAAAAAAACGTAAAAGATTTTGCCCAAACCATAGCAACCCTTACTACAGAACCAAATTTCTGTCCCAATTCTCTCGACCGGTGAAATTTTACTGCTCGCATATCACCATTTTCTTATAAAGGCATTCAACTATAATTACATCAAATTAACATAACTTGCAAAATGTAATTTTAGTCATTATCGGTTAATTTACATTGTAAATATGTGACTCATAATAAGAAATTTAAATAAAATAAAAAACAGCTCCCCTAAATCCGCATAGTTTAGGACCAGAGGTTGTGCAGATTTTAGAATTTTGCGGATTTTTGGTCACTGTTTTGCTTACATATTTTCAACAGTAATTTGAACGTAATAATGCACTCGAAATTATAATGAATGCTTACAATGAAGTAAAATAATAAAATTTAAAAAATGCTTAAAATATTAAAAGTAAAGGTCAAGTAAATAATTAATAATGCTAAATGTGCACAATAATGATGAGATAATTTTTTTCTTGAATTATTCAGTGAAACTCGCCTTATAAAAGTACAGTACACTAGTAATTCACATCAAAATCTTAAACTAATAAAGTTTTATTTCATGCTTAGCCATACTTAATAACCAAACAAGAACGAAAAACCATGCGTCAAGCATAGATTATGTAACAATTTCCAACGCTTCCAAAATAATTTTACAAATCATTACTGTTTAATAAGCTGAAAGATAACATCTAAGGAAACAATTTGGAAAACGCATAACATATTTAAAAACGTAATTTCAGGAATTTCCAACATATACAATATTCGGAAAAATATCCGAATACTTTTATTCAGCCCTGTATATGATCTATAGATTTGTATATATACTACATAGGATACTAAATTTTAGTTTAGTTAGGAAACGTGTAGCGCAGTTTAAAATTCTCCTTCTGGAGTTTCTTTCAATAAACGGGAATGTGTTCGCGAACTTTTGTGCTCCCCTGTATATGAAATACAGAATTTATACACACCAAGTAATAGACAAAAAGTTAGTTAAAATTAAAATCGCGTTCAGCAACTTAAAACGAACTTCCAGGAATTATTGTTAACAGACAGTAGATAATTCTTTTGTGTGTCCCTGTAAATAAACGATGACTGCTATACATACAATATTCTGTAGTAAGCCTCTTGTAATGCACCTTAGTGATATATATAAATTTCAATGCGTTTAAAATAGTGAAACATTATTTAATTAACCCTTTCCGACACAGTGGTCCCACTCCGGGCACACCTAACTTTAATTCCAAACTTGCATTCGGCACCAAGAATATTTTAATAAAATTTTGCTTCTGTAATGGAAGCTTAAAATAAGGAATTTTTCTTTTCTAAAAAAGTCGTTTGTAAATTCCAGTGTCAGTCAGTAATTTCGCATTTTACGAACAGAATTTGTTTGTGCCGGAAAGGGTTAAACCGCAAACGATTTTTCTCCATAGACGTAATGTAACGGAATTCTTTTGAGTGTCCCTGTAAAAAAACTATAAGTGCTACACACTTCAGTTGAAATAATGAACGTGCTATAGATAACGACAATAACATATAAAAATTGCAGGGCAATCCGAGCATATTTACGGGAGTTAGAGCACGGACAGACGGCAGACAAACCGAAGTCATAAACACTTTTCAACTAGGTTGGAAAGTGTTAAAAAAATAAATAAATAAATAAATTACGCGAGTAAATACGGCAATGTGATCTAATAAGACAAAACACGTATCACATGAATCAGACTGAATTGAATAGTAATTTTAAATGTAATTTGAAATTGGATGAAGTCTAAAACGTCTTTGGCAAGGAAAACACCAAGAACAAATTTATGGTTTCAATTAACATTTTTAACTTTCTTCAACTTTCCAATAAAAATCGGTATTTTTACATCAAAGTAGGGTATGTATAATTCTCTGTATCACAGCTTTACTAAGAAATGTTTCTCAAATTCAGTTTACTTTTAAAATAATCAAATTTGAACTTTCATCAGAAGCCAAACAAAGGCAACAAGACGAAAAGCTTTTAATTTGCTTAAAAAAAAAAAAAAAAGGAACAAAAAAAAACTTGCGTCATTTAATTTAAATTGGACGGAAATGACCGCAGCAATTCTAAAATAAACAATCTTCTTTTTTTAATGACTAATACCTATTTCCGAGTATTATTTTCAGGATAAAAACAAGCTTTTACGGGCTGGTAAACAGACAGCACTCGGATTCTTTTTTGTTAGGAAGTTAGTGCTATTTGCAATAAACCGAGAACTCAAGCAGTTTAAATTGAATGATATTTGAAAAATTGGAATCATTGGCGATTCATATTAATAAAAATCGTCCCATTATACCCTTTTTCATTCTTTATTATATGCCTTTTGACAAAATAAATAATTTATTTAACGACATTGAAAAGACTCAATACACCCGTTTTATTTTATTTTATTTTTTAGTGAAGTTTTAATAATTTTATTTTTGGTCATTATTAACGGATGTTAAAAGTAATTTACTGAAAAAATATAAGTTCTGCTTCTTCGTCCAGAAAACTTTTAAAATGTCAAATTCACACTACTATTCCTATTTGATTCATTTTGTTTTCTATCTTGTCACAATATACTGAACAAATTTGAGGATCTCATTTTTACTTTCTTCTAAATACATAAGAAAGTATTGGAACCGCAAAAATTTTCAACTTCTGTTTTTTGATAAATTTACGTGTTTTGAGATGTCCTGAAAACGTTTGAATATTTTTGGAAAATGTCTCTCTGTCTGTGAAAATTTTTGTGACCGCTCTATCTGGAACTAATGCACAGGATTTTATAAAACGTTTGAAGTCCTGTTAGACCTTTTACATGAAATGGTGCTCATTGGGTTTGGGTGTATTTTTGGACTCAACAACAACAAGTAGTGTCCATATGCTGCATCTTTTACGACTTCCTTGATAACTGTTAGTGTTAGAGCCCTGCATCGCGCGTGGGTCGGGTTGGCACTATATTTTTTCGTTGCTGTTCGGGTCGGGTTGACTTTCATTGTTTCGGGTTGGGTTTTGAGTCATGCGGGTCGGGTTTGGGTTGACCCGCTTTCTCAAAAGAATGTCCACAATATATTTTTTTTTTTTTTTTTCAGATTAAAGACCTCCATAATGGACACTTCTGAAAAGCGTAAAGACCTCCATAATGGACACTTCTGAAAAGCGGACAGCTCTATTTAGTGAAAACTTTTTCAATTCCTGACACTTATAATATTTGTGCCTTGGATACCTCCAAATCTACGCACACGCAGCATGTGTAGGTGTGCTTAAATTATCACAAATACGATATGTGTTTTTGTGTATATCATAAACGAAATGTTGGTAAAGTTTTTCATATTATGATAAAAGAAAAAATGGTTCTTAACTGCACCGTAAAGAAAGAATAATCAATAATTACATTTCTTATATACATTTTATTTTTCCTCATGAAGAAAATTTGAATATATACTCATTCCTATTCAAATACGTATTTATTTTCATCAGAAACATAGTTCGGCTCAAACTTTTTGTGAAAATCCCAACCCGATTTGCAAAAAAATTAAATCTAACCCGACATGCAGAAATAAAATTAGAGTCGTCCCGATCCGAATAATAAAAAAAAAGTTGGAAATTGTACGTTAAACGTGACAAATGAGGTGCGTTCGTTTTATAACTAGCTTCACGATGTAAAAAAATCATCTTTATTATTTCAGTGAAATGAATTATATCGTCTGCTATGAGCAAAATGAGCATGCCTTTTTTAGGTGCATTCGTAATTATATAAATACGTAGCATCTATAGTCGTCGTCTGGTCCGTCCGTCCGCATATAACAGAGCAAAAACTACCCAACCGAATGGTTTGAAATTTAATATCGTTACAGAATTTTGTCGAGACATTTCAAATTTTATGAAAATCGAATCAAAACTTAAAAAGATATTAATAAAAGTTTTCTTTATTCCATTAAATCCTATCGTACGTAATCTATATAATAAAAGCACAAGTCATGTGACAGGAAAACAAATACGGGCAAACCACTTCTTTTTTCATAAGCCAGGCGGCCATTTTTATTCAAAATTATTTTTTCGTATAAAATTGTATAAAAGTTACGTTTTCAGAAAGATAGTTAAAAAAAAAAAGTTACGTTTTCAGAAAGATAGTTAAAAAAAATTGTTTGCTTGAGAGATGAGTTACATTAAAAAATGTATAGATTCTGAGAAAATTTCAGTGGAAATTAGGTTAACAGCTGACTATTTCAATCCATTTTAGTGTAAAGAAACACAGAAGATTCGTTCATTATGAGTCATAAAAATATTAAACCATGGAGGTAATCATTAGCAAACAAAGATCTCCATGAAGAATTTTGCAGCGCTGTCTGGTGTAGAAAAAAAAATCACATTTGTAAACGTGGCATACGTAATAATAATAAAAAAACATTACATTCTTTAATGTAACTCATCTCTCAAACAAACAATTTTTTTTAACAATCTTCCTAAAAATGTAACTTTTATGCAATTTTATTCGAAAAAATAATTTTGAATAAAAATGGCCGTCTGGCATATGAAAAGAGAAAGTGGTTTGCCCGTATTTGTTTTCATCAGTCACATGCAACAGTTCGCATCTTCCGAACTCTCTGACATTTCAATCGGTTATAAATATAACTGCATCTAATCTCTTTTTAAAATTTTGCGAAATAAATATGCATATTTAGTAGTGAAAACATGAGTTCTTTAAAAAAAGTTTTAGCTTTCAACCTCAGAGCAAAAAATATATTAGAAGTTCTATGCTTTCAATGTAATGGTACACCAAAGAATATTAACTCTGTATTCATATATTATTCATTCCTGTATTCATATATTATTCATTCCTGTATTCATATTCTTTGGGGACACCTCCATCCGTTTTCAATTAACTCTTTTCAATCCCCCTAGGCTAAACAGGCTAATCAATCTGGTTTCCCGTTTCTGAAGAAAGAAACCTTAAAAAACGTTGACGCATGCTCAAAGAGAAAATTTGACGAAATGCGCTTTTCGTTTTAAATATTTTGATAGATTTGTTAATTTTCCAACATAAAATTGGTATTAGGGATATAATTGTAAATCATTTTTTCATAATAGCATTAAAACGTGATTTATTGTCCTTTCATTGCGGGTTCGGGTGTCGAAAATTATTTTTGCGGGTTCGGGTCGAGGATATTTTTTCGTCGGGCGCGGGTCGTGTTGCGAGTTGACTTCAAATGGAGTTTGTGGGTTCTGGTCGGGTACAACACGACCCGTGCTGGACTCTAAGCTGAATCTCAAGCCTTAATGCACGGAATTTCATAAAACTGCAAGTTATCTTACACCTTGATAGGAATAAATGCTTATTAGGTTTTGGTGTATATCGCCCAACGCTATGCTGTGTATTGTACGATTTCCGTGATAGCTGTAGTTCGGCATCTATGGGATGGAATTTCATAAAATTCGGTAATCAGTTAGACCTTGGCATAAGCAGATATCGACTAGGCTTCGATGTTTATAGCTCAACAGGTGGCGCTGTTGCACTATATTTTTCACGATAATCTCAGCATCTATTGGATGGAATTTCATCAAACTTTCTATTCAGTTAGACCTTGACTAAGTAGATACTGATTAGGTTTCGGTGTATATAGCCCAACAGGTGGCGCTGTTGAACTGTGCCCTTTTTAACACTTTCCAACCTAGTTGAAAACTGTTTATGACTTCGGTTTGTCTGACCGTCTGGTGTCTGTCCGTGCTCTAACTCCAATATATATGCTCGGATTACCCTGCAATTTTTATGTTACTGTCGTTATCTATAGCATGTTCCCTATTTCAACTGAAGTGTGTAGCACTTATAATTTTTTTACAGGGACATTCAAAAGAATTCCGTTACATTACGGTCTATGGGGAAAAGTCATTTGCGGCTTATTTTAATGATGTTATACAATTTCAAACACATTGTAATTGATATATATCACTAAGGTGCATTATAAGAAGCTTAATATGGAATCTGGTGTGCATAGCACTTAAAGTTACTTTACAGGGACAGTCAAAAGAATTCCATTACATTACGTATATAAAGAAAAATTGTTTGCGGTTTAATTAAATAAGTTTCACTATTTTAAACGCATTGAAATTTATATATATCACTAAGGTGCATTACAAGAGGCTTACTACAGAATATCGTGTGTATAGCAGTCATCGTTCATTTACAGGGACACACAAAAGAATTCTCTACGGTCTGTTAATGATAATTCCTGGAGGCGCGTTTTAAGTTGCTGAACGCGATTTTAAATTTAACTCACTTTTTGTCTATTACTTGGCGTGTATAAATTCTGTAGATCATATACAGGGCAGCACGAAAGTCTGCGAACACATTTACGTTTATTGACAAAAACTGCAGAAGGAGAATTTTAAACTGTGCTACGCGTTTCCTAACTGAACTAAAATTTAGCATCCTATGTAGTATAAATACAAATCTATAAATCATATACAGGGCTGAATAAAATATTTGGATATTTTTCCGAATATTGCATATGTTGGAAAAATATGTTGGAAATTCTTGAAATTACGTTTTTAAATATGTTAGGCGTTTTCCAAATTGTTTACTTAGATGTTATCTTTCAGCTTATTAAACGGTTATGATTTGAAAAATTATTTTGGAAGCGTTGGAAAGTGTTATATAATCTATGCTTGACGCATGATTTTTCGTTCTTGTTTTTCTTTTAATTCACTGATGATTGTAATTCCGAGATAAATTTAAAGAATAACTATAAGAAGCAATTGTTGTTGTGTAACCGTGCTATTTCAATTAATAGAATAATACAGAAGGAAGTCTTGTGATGACCACAGCATATTAGTTATTAGTGGCGTAAGTTTTCAAGAACACATTTTTAAGTTTAAGTAAACTATTAAGATTTTTTAACTATTAAACAATTTAAGACTAAAATATGCAGGATTTTTTTTTTATTTGGATTGATCAACAAATTTCAGAAAAGAAAAAAAAAATGGTCCACTAAGGTCCACTTTCCCTTATTTTAAAAATATTTTGCCAATCAAACCACAGGAGAGACCTTTTGAGAAGAGTAATACAAAAAATCCGTGATGGCTCAGCCTACAGGCACAGGTAGATTTCAAAGACGCAGACCGTGAGGTGCCTGTTTGTTCAGAATTGCGGAAGAAATGAACTTTTTGCCATGATGCCGCAGTTGGGACCGCCCACTTCGAAATCTAACTTGTTTGCAGGTGGAGCCGGCGGGGATTTTTTGTTTTTAATTTTTTGCTATAAGGGTTGGTCTTATAAAAAAACTTGTCAATATAAAAGTTTTAGATAATATTGAGAGGATTTATAATAAATTTAAACGGATTTGATATCTTGTGAATTGACGAAGTTATGAATTTTTTTCTTCTAACCCCCTCCCCCCCTGGGGCCGTTTTTAATGATATCAAAAATATGTCATACATAAATTTTCGGCCCTTTTCCTAGAAATAATAATAACTTTAAACGGATTCGATATGTATCATAATTAAGAAGTTATGGGTTTTCATGGAGGGGTACCCCCCCCCCCCCCATGGTTTGATTTTGCCCATTAACGAACTTGACTGAGATTTTATGCCCCTTGATTTTATGTATCAGTTTGGAAGAGATTTGTGCAGAATTATTGAAGTTATCGTGTCCATAAAAAAGTGGCATAGATAGATAAAATTTTGAACTGGGGGTTGTTTTGGGTTCTGGGAGTCATAATCGGCATAGATCTGCAAAAATGTTTAAAAAATTCCAACTTAGGGAAGAATGTAATAGGTAGTATTTCCTACAAAATCTACCTAAAAGTTAAAAAAATATCAATTTTCTGACAAGAAATGAAAAAAAAATACGAATTATTTCATGTCCATAGGTTTAACACTGGAGAGAAACATTTGAGATCCGACTGAACAACAGCCTTAAAAACTTGTTTTCTTTTCCTTTGAAGGTTTTTTTTTTTTCCAAATAATAAAAAATTATTCTTTTTACTTTCCTTATATTGCTTAAATTTCTTATTTCATTATGTTTTGAATACCAAGAGATTATATTATGTATTTAAGGAAATAGCAGATTTATGCTTTTAAAAAATATATATTTACCATGTTTCTTCTTTCTAGGGGAGAAGGGTTTTTCTGACAAAGTCAAGTAAACATTTGTTAATTATGTTGTTCAGAAATATATAATTTTTTTAAAAATTAATACTCAACTATAATTTACAACTGTTTCTCATCACACATTCAGGCATGAAAGTGGGCCAAAGAAAAAGAGAAGGTGGGTGAAACATTTTTAGGCTATACAGATAATGAAAATAAACACTAATGTAAGTTTGCTAAATGTATACATATTTAACTCTTTGTTCACTTTATTGGTTTCCACCATAACTCCTAAACTTTTTTCAAAAAGCACGCATTAAGCATTAGCATGAAATTTCAGTTGAAAATGTACTTAGCCAGACTAAAATTGTTGCTCGCCACTATTTTACATTAATTCAGACAGCAATGTCGGCTACCACACCTGCCCAGAAAATGAACTATTTATGACAAACTGAATTTAAATTGATCAGTGTTAGAAGGATCTGTCTGTTAAATCCAGAATATTTTACATTCCTGAAAAATATGAACAATTTTTTAAATGTTAAAAATTTGGGAGAAAGCGAATAATTTTTAGCGTGTTTCGAGCAGCTGCTCTTAGGTGGCAAAACCAGATTCATTTCGCACAGGAGTGAAGAGCGATCAAATTCGGCATCGGAAGCAAAAAAAACGCCGCCAAGAACGGATGCAAACGGGCCAGGGAGTGAATGCAAACGTGGGAAGTTCGTTTCTCCGTAGGAGAGAAATGGAAGTGGATGACGCCACATTTTTTTCTTCTTTTGGAAGATAAATGCCGTCGTTTGATTTTAAAACACTTCCGCGTGTCACTGGATTGAGGCACGATATTTTGAGCGTGTACAGTTTGATTTGAAGCAGAACATTTGAAAAGATGAAACTTACTCGCCAACCTTAAACATTTGCTCACTGCTGGTGAGCGGAAATTTCGCGCCCTGAGTTAGACCAAAACTGTATTGCTAGTTTGCATATTACATCTTAAAATGGATTGAACGCTGACTATAGGCTTTAATCCTCTACTCAAAAAAATAAAAGTTTTTATCCATGCTAAATACTTCCACATCAGAATGATCTTTGTTCCAGCAATACAACTCCATCATATTTAAAATGGATGGGCCAAAATCAGGCCCATAGGTATGGATTTTTTATGTGTGTCCAGTGACTGAGCAGTTGATTTTTCTTTCACAGTTGGAAACCATTTTCAGCAACTACCATGTATAAATGGCAATGTATCAAATTCGTTTCTGCAGTATATTTATAGTATAATCTACACTACACAGTATACTAAAATTTAATTGGAAAATGCATAACACAACTGAAAATGCTTTTCTGGCAATTGTTATCATACACCCAGTAGCCGAAACTATACAGCATGACATAGGGCAATGTAGATTACTTTAGACCTTGCAAATTAATCTAATAGCTTAAAAAGAAATTACGTATATAGATTATAATCTTTAAAAAATTGCTAAATTTTACTTTGTCTCTTGATTATTGTATCTTCTTACCGTATTTTCTTTGTAAATGCAAATTTTGCTTATTTCATGGGTTACCATTATTTCTTATGATAGTAGACATCATTGGATCACAGATAAATTTTGATTTCCTGCAGATTGACACAGAAAAATATGGGATCATACATGGACAGTACTGTATTTATACCCCGTTGTATTGTACTACATATAAATTTATTTTTATTATACTTACAGTACAGTAAAATTTAGCTCAGCTGAAAAATGCATAACATAGTTGAAAATGCATTTTCAGCAATTCTTACCCATAGATACATGATAATTCGAATTATTTTGGGCAGTCCTGTACATATAAACTATAAAACTTGACACATTTTTCGAAATTTAAAAAAATTCGAAAAATCATCATTTTTTCCCTTGTATAAATGTTTTCAATTTTGAATTTCTCAAGTTCTATCAGGCGTAGAGAGTTGTTTAACCCCTCGTTTTAAAGAGAATTTCATAAAGTTTAATTTGATATGCAAGTTGACTATGCTTGGTTTAAAAATATATATATATTTAATTTAATTTAAAAAAATTTAAAATAGTGTGTTTTTTTTGTTTTTTTTTTGAAAAAATTATGTCTTTTGTAATATTATAAACTTTAAATTCTGAAAGTTTTAGAGTGGGATCTCAATGGGATCAGCAGTTATGTTAAAAAAACCAATGTTAAACACCGGTTGGGGCTGGTATTTAAAGTTGGCACCTCGGCAACTTTATGATTGTGCTAAAGATAGTATATTGTCTTATTAATTTTAAACATTATTTTTTTTTATAACTGCTGATCCCATTGAGATCCCACTCTAAAACTTTCAGAATTTAAAGTTCATAATATTACAAAAAACATATTTTTTCAAAATTTTTAAAAAACACTATTTAAAATTTTTTTTAATTAAATTAATTTTTTTTTATTGACCAAGCATAGTCAACTTGCATATCAAATTAAACCTTATGAAATTTTCTTTAAAATGAGGGGTCTAACAACTCTCTACGCCTGATAGAATTTGAGAAATTCAAAATTGAAATCATTTATACACACCAAAAAATGATGATTTTTCGAAATTAAAAAAATTAGTTGTATGAAAATTTACTGAGATATAAAAATTATAAAAATATATTCTCATTTGTATTAGAGATGAGTTTGGGCTCTCTTTTAGGAGCCCGAGCCTGACGATTTTAAATCCGAGCCCGAAACATTTTGTGTCGCCCGAGCCCGATATCGGAAAAAAAAAATGCATAATATTAAAAAAAGTTTTAACAGTTTTAAGTTCGCATATTTAAAAAACTTCTTACATGAAAATAACAATTAATCTACAGCACATAATTAAATTTTATGGGAATTTACATTCAATCGTTTTAAAAGAGAAATTTGGTATGAAATAAAAATATACTTCCTTAAAAGATTCTCATAATTTTCTCACCCAATAAGCAAACCTGATGGACACATTAATGAAGTGTGTTTTATGAATAAATTAATGAAATTTGCAGAAATTACTATTCCTATGCCATTTTTCTATTTCCTATAATAGGTGTATTTCGTAAATTATAATTGATTCCTTAATTAAAACAATATTTCGTGCTCCTGAAAATCAGCTTAAATTTAAAATTTGGCACCGTTATCTAAAAGATCCTATGCTTTTATAGGCTTTTATATATGCTTTCATAAAGGAAAACACTTTTCGATTGCTTTTTTATCGGATAAACAATATATGACAATTATTATGACTTAGGAATGTGAGTGACTTTGTAAATGTTCAGAGCAGAGCTTTAACATGAGCAGAGTTCATGATGAAAAATAGAATCGCTAACGTTATTTTCATATGAAGAGTCATTATAACTCGCACACAATAAAAGATTACTACAAATTTCAAAATCTTAAGCTAGTGATGATTAACTATAAACAAAAGAAAGTATTCACTTCACTTTAGATATCTAAAAATAAATAAATAAATAAACATTCCAATTGAAAAAATATTCTACTTTTACAAATGAAAATCGAAATTATTCGCGCCTTTTTTCCATTGGCGCCATATCATACAGTCGACGCGTCAATGCCACACATAAATTTGCAAATATTGCAAATTTTCTTTTAAAGTAGCATTCTAAAATTGGAAAAGAAAAATAAGATTTCTGCTTCCCCTTTTATTCATTCTCATCAAAATAGCATTAAAATGACTTAAAATGGAATATGTAATTTTTTAGTGACAATTTTTTAGGGAAAAAGTTATTTTTATTTTTTTCATATGAGAATAAATAAAATTGTTAGTTTCAGAAAGAATGAGCCCGAGCCCGAAGACTGATATAAAAATCGAGCCCGTCTCATCTCTAATTTGTATCATCAGGGAGGATGATTCCTGAAGGTTTTATTAAAATCTGAAATGGTCAGGTTGAAAATTGAAAATTTTGGTTGATTTGACATGGAATGACCCATAGATGAACTTTAATTATGTACTCCCTGCGTGTCCTTTAGAATGCTACAGTGATCATGTCTTGTCTTAGGTATTTTATTAAGATGTTTTAATAAATTTATATTTTATATGGGTAATAAAATTAAAAAAAATCTTTTTATCTATTTGTTACAAAAAGATTTAACAAGTTTTTGTTCAAAAGAAAAACATTCAAAATTGTTTCAAAAATTGATCTTAAACATCTACAGATTTGCAGTCTTCATTATCTTTATTCTGGTTTTCTGTGCTTTTGTAGTCTGCAATCTGCAACACAGCCATGGATAAAACAGTTGCAAAATATTTTAAAATAAGTTAAAAATATTAATTTATTAAGCAAATTATAACAATGTTATCTCAAACAGCATTTAAGTGATGCATATAATAGTAATAATGGCCTTGGTAATAAGGCTATATTGTGGCCAAATAAATTTTGCTCCACTTTATTTCTGGAAATGCCATCTTTCTTATGATCAATACTATCATCTCTTCAATTAGTGCTAACAAGAAAAAAAATGAGCAATAAATACAGATAGCTGCAATTGGGAATGCAAAAGAGTCATTCTTAGGGTCTTGTAATCTTTTTTTTTTCTATTTTGACTTATTGGATCTAAATAACATGTAATATCTTATGTATACAGTGTATACATACAGTACTTACAGAAAATAATCTTATTGTATTTTAAATCAAGGCAAAACTACATATTCCAAAACAAGAATAAAATCTGAATATTGATTTAAATAAATGGTGATTTTAATCAACCTGATTTAAATCGGCATACCCTGCTTAGAAGAACTCTAAAACTGGCATAATTGTGAAGATTACTTAATAATTATTATATTAATAGCATGGGATCAGAACTAATTATAAAGCAGGAAGTGAAAAAAAAAAATCTTAATTAAAAAAAAAAAACAAAAAAAAAAAACAGGTTAAATTGTTTTGTTTTTTAATTATTAAAATATGATATTTTGATTAAAATCGATTTTTATGATTTATTTATTTCTACTTTAAGATATTGAATGACAATCAAGAGTTGCAGGTTTCCAAAATAATTGTCTTCACACTTCATGTATTTTTGCAAAAATCTTTAAAAATTTATGTGTCATTTTCACAAGAATGTTATTAGTTTAAAATAAAGCTAACATAATGAAGACAAATTCTAGAGCATGTTTATTTTTTCGGTTGATGAAAGTAGTTTGGTAACACATGGATAATTTTAAAGTAAACTGAGACAATATTTTGATAAAAATTAATTTAGAAAACACGAAATATTTTTCACTTCCAAAACGTTATTGATAATATTATTATATATATATTATACAAAATTCAGTAGTTAAATTTTTTGGAAAAATAGTCATTCAAATCTACTAGGGCATTCACACAATTCATTTATATCACTCATCAATTCAGAATGTACTTTACTACTGCATTCACACCAATAAAATTGTACAAGTTTATAATTGATGATATAGTTCTGCTATACAAGTTCACAGTAAAAATAATTTTTTTATCACAGAGGTTTTTTTATTGTTTTCGGCTGTCCGGAAAACTCTTATTTCATTCACAAAGATAGTTTGCTCGTGTATCAGTACTGGATGACTGGCTACGATACCAGTACTGGTATGCATACCACAGTCTGGGAAACCATGCCCTAAATGAACACCAGGCCCTCCCATTAAGAAAAGTGAAAACAACTTTAGACCTATTAAGATTGCCTTTTTGATTTAAATAAAAGGGGAGAGGGGATTTGAAAGTAAGTATGTACAGAATGAAAATTTGTAAAATTGCAGAATTGGGAAAATATATGAGTTAGCTAATGTTTTTACTCGACAAAAAAGGTTTGTAAATTGCAACCCTTTTAAATATAAATTATCACACCTATATTTTTTAACAAGTGCTTAATCTAAAAACAATGATTATTATAATATCAATTAAATGTATTAGAGATGCATACGAATACTGATTTTGACCCAATACCACTGGCTGAATCCTATATTTAGGGTTTAAGGGTTATACACTTGTTTTATTTCATTTGCCATATATACATCTTATATACATATATAACCATAACTGGGCAATATGCATCACAAAATATTATATACATCATATATTGTCATATATGCTTTATAATTTGGTGATAAATCTAGGTCGCTTGACGATTCATCATCAAGTGCCTTTATAACACAAAAGTACCAAATTTTCTTGTATTCTAAAACAAATATTTTAAAATTGAAGAGAAATTAATTTATACAATAAAGGAATTAGAAGAAAATTTATACAGTCATATAATGGTGTTTATTTGTCAGAAAGGGCCTAGGTAAATAAATAATACAATCTATTCAAATGGTGGCAACTCAGCAAGGATAACTTTCCCACTCCTTTTAAATTTAGCAAGTATGATGTCGCATCATATATTATTCAATTTTAGTAATTATTCCCCTCTCATTTAATTCCCTTTTCCAAATTTGTTTCCTTTTTCATTATTTTAACGCTCACTGTTCTACAAAAATACTTTTTCATTTTCCTTTCCCACCCTTTTGTTAAATTCAGTGCAACAAATTTAATTCCGTTTATTCTAATATCCTTTTAATTCAGTTACTCTAAAAATATTTCTATACTGTGCTGATAAAGTAAATGAAAACCATTACATCTACACTTTCAAATAGCCAGCAAAAATATGCCCATCTGCTATCTCCTTATTTGGTCACACAGTTCTGTTGCTAACTGATTTCTTCATACACACCCTTTTTAATTACAATGATTCCCAAGCGCATCTGAATAACTCTGGTCCAAAAATATCCAACGTACATGTCGAAGTCATAACAAATTCTAAGGTTCGCGGGTTCAAGAATGCGAAAACTTTTCCGAGCCCCATTTGTGTGGTTTTGCATTCCCATACATGTTGGCTACCGCCAATATATTCGTTAGGATAATTTATGCCAAAAATGGCTCTGTTCTGTAAATTTTTAATTGCCTTTATGCTCTGTTTGGAGAAATGATCGCCATATTGTAACCTTTTGGCGAAATGTAATTTTCATTCGACTTCATGTCATGATACAAGAAACAATCACTTCTCTCGTTAATCATCTTGCTTTCAACATGTAGCTTTTTCACGAATTGTGTTGCGGGCCCGGGTGCCCTGCGCAGCCAACGTTTTCCTGTACATGTGCATTATCTATAGAACCTGGGATTTATTAAAATACCTTCATCTACTCATGTCTGCCTATTCTTCCAAATGTGCCTATCCTTATTTCTTCTGAATTTCTAGATTTCTTAGAAGGTAATGTTGATTTTAGTCATCGAAACACTCATCGTATCAAATCCACTTTACCACGACCAAGAACTTCATACTACAGCAAGGAAATTTTTAAATGCACCAGAGAACAGTGTATGAGGTGGGTGATCATTTTCAGAAGTTGCAAACATACAGAGTGTTCTTAAAATCTTTGTAAATATTGTTACAATAACTTACAGGGGAGATAAATGTAGCAAAGGCAAACATTTTTTGTACAGGAAACCAGCATCGAAATCCACTTATTCCATCAAAAGTACAGGGCGTCACTACAAACTAAAATCAAAATTTTGCTCATAACTTTAACAATAATAATGAAGGGTACTTCTCCATTATCCCGTTGACCACTTTTCATAACAAAAAACTATTGCCAAATAAACAAATGGAAGCATGTTGCCATTGGAATATGAAAATAAATAAATAAATAAAATACAGGAAATTCGGAAAAGCCCCACTCTCCAAGGAGTCAACTATCAGTAAGTTTAAACAAATAAAATTACAATTTTATATTAATGAAAACAGAAAAAAAAAAAATCTTGGATACTTATTTATTTACATTATTTTTCTTAATTAGCCCTCTCGGCTGGTGAATAAATGTTTGTGACATCAGTTGAAACTGATCTATTGCACGTAACTATGCATTGCAACATTTTTCAAATGCTTTTTCTCTTTCAACCCCTTAAGCACCATGACGTACTTGCGTACGTCATGAACTCTTTTATTTGAAATATCAGGACGTAGTTGCGTACATCATGAACTCGTCTCTTTTAAGTGACTGAATTTTGATTAGTGACACAGTATGTGAATTGTCAGTTGCATTCTGAATAAAGGAATGTCTTGCTCAGTGTTGTTTGGATATGAATGGTGACAATTTCCAGCATTTCTTGCCTTGGCATCATATTTTACAGGAATTAAAATAAGTTTGGTTGTAAATATCGTTACAATATCTTCATTATTGTTAAAGTAACAAACAAAAATCAAAGTTCGGCCTGGAATGAGATACACTGTATTTTTGACTGAATATGTGGATTGCGATCCTGGTTTTTTGTACAAGAATTGCCTGTCTTGACACCTATTTTCACCCCTGAAAGTTTGTTCCCTTTTGACAATATTCAGGAACAACTTGCATTTGTACATTATCATTAATTCCTATGAAGGTCATCATTTACAGTTAATTTTGTGAAATGTCACTTTTCAAGCAATAAATGAATAATGAATCTCTTTTATTTAAATGATTTCATTTCTTAATTATTCTGAATGTCTTTATTAATAGATAGTTAAAAGTAGAAGTTGTGAAAGGTTTTTAAAAATACATAGATATTTTTAAAAAGTTTTTTTAAGTGTTTAATTTGAACGAACAGCTTTGCATTTGGCCAAGTCAAATAGTTTGATATTCGGTAGTATGGTCAAATATCGAATATTTGGTGCAACCCTAATATATATTTTTCTTTGAAAAAACTTGCTTCTTTATAAACACAGATTTTCAGTAAGAGTAATTTATTGAACTGCTATAAATTTAATTCATGATGACATAACTCACAAAAACCACAAACAATACAGGCAGATTAAAAAAAGACTGTGTAAATTTTAAGAGATAATAAGGAAGAAGAAAGACAATTTAAGAAACAATATTTGTATAAGAAACTAGGGTCATAATGCACTTATTGAAAAAACAAATGCTTGAAGCCAAACATAAATTTTCTTTTATAACTTTAACAGTAATATTAGTTATATATATTGTATAATAAAGTTACACAATAAAGATGTGTTTCACTCCAAGCTGAACACTGATTTTCACAACCTTAATGATGATGAAGATATTATGTCTCACCCTAAACTTAACCCAAATTTTCATTCTTAACTTTTAACAGTAATGAAGATATTGTGTCTCAGTCTAAGCTATAAACACAATTCATAATTTTAACGGTAATAAAAATATTGTATTTCAATCTAATGTGAAAACAAATTTTAGTACTTACGTATTATCTGGGACAGGTCAGATACAACTGCGCCAATTATACTAATTACAGTAACACTCATTTTTTGACAACTACATATTTATTTATTATAATTTATAGTTTATTTTTTTATTATAGTTTATAGTGTTTTGTTACTTTTTTTTTTTTATTGTTCATTTTTTTTTTTTTTAACCATTTTTAAGAATGCTGTATATTTAATGTTAAATTATGTTTTGAACATGAGTGACAACGATAAACAAGATTGGCAATTGGTAACCATTTTTGGCGACCTATTTCCAGGCCCGGATAATACGTAAGTACCCAAATTTTCAACAGACTTACTTTTAGTAAAATAGGATGCCATCATGATAAATGCTGGAAATACACTGCAATTCAGTCAGTGACATTATATACACTGTCAGCTACATTCCGAAGTACAATATATGATTAAGTCTAACTCAATGTTGTTTGGACATAGGTGATGGTCAATTCAAGAAGTTCTCGTAGTGGTGTTCTATTTTACACAAAGCAAGGTGTTTTAAATTTTTAAAGAAGAACCTTTGTTATTGTTGAAGTTGTGAATGAAAATCAGTTCTCAGCTTGGAGTGAGACACTCTGTATTTTTGATTCAATAACTGGATTGCTAGTTTCTTGCACAAAAATAGTTTTTTGTAGTATGCCCTAACACTTCTTACAATTTCTCCAATCTTTTTTTTTTTTAATCATCCTGTATATATAGATGACACACCTATGTCATGTATATGTCACCTATGTATGTACATAAATAAAAAATAACCAGTCAATATTATGCATAAATATTTGTCTTCAATTGTGTGTATGAATGACTCATAAAAAATTTAATATAATAGAGTCTTTGATAATCTTGTCTTGTAATACATGTTAAGTGTTATAATCCTGATATTAAAAAGTACTTACCTCTTTAGCAATCTGGTTGAATGCTTGATCTTCTGCGGTGTACAACTTGCTCGTGACTCTGCGTCGACCACTACTTGAAGTAGCCATGACGTTAAATAAATATTGCAAATGAACATCTGATGAATTTGACAAACTGCAAAGAAAACAAACGATATGTAAACATAAAATCAATATAAACTTCTGTTTAGGAATAGAGAAAAATGAAGCATTTTTTTATAGCACGCATGCACTTAATTAAACATAACATTGCAAATAATAAAATAAACTAAACCTGACAGTTTAAACACAGCTTAAATTAAAATTTATTATGCTTAAATAAATATATAATAAGTAAGATGACATGAATATAAAATGCATACTTATTAAGACGTCCAGTTAATTAGTCGCCTCAGTTACTGAAATCTGTAATCATGTAAAACCGAAACAAACATACTAACATCAATAACAGTTTGTTGTATATTTTACCCCTATACGGTAACGATCAGTTTCTTTAATCACCATGTTAAACAATTTTGGATTGACGTAAACGGAATGAAGTTAAGTGTAATGAATCATGATCAGAATATTTGAATGAATCGCAGAAATGAATTTTTAATTCAAACAATTTACAGATAGCGCTAAGCATCAAATGACGTCACAAATTGAATATTGGAGGTCAAACAACCGTTAGAAGGAAGTTGTGATTGGTAGCTGAGAAGTATGTGAGCGTGGCTGGAGGTCAACCAGGCAGTTGTGATTGGTGGATGAAAAGGTAATCAGCTGATTGCAACAATTTGTGAATTATTTTTGGGCGATTCAAGCATTTAAATACGCCATCTGGTGGAGGACAGATGTAAGTCCTCACTTCAGGAAAATCCTGTGCGCATTTCACTGCATTGCATCTAGAGTTGCAAAAAATCCGCAGCTTTTGAGGGAACGAAATAAACCCGGGAATGTTTTCTAGTGAGTTGCAGTGTATTTTTGCACTGATTTCTTTTAGTTTTGTTCGTTTTCTTTTTTGTTTACATTGTCTGGATCGGAGAACAGGGGTGATATTTATATTCATGTCGGGCAAGATGAATCTGTCTTTTTCATCCGCACTTTTTACCTATCTACGATTAAAATATCAGCTTACTTATGTTCTTTTAATTTCTGTTACTTAATATTTCTGAAGCTTAAGCATGTATTTCATTAGTTTTCATGTAAACTGTGACATTTGTCTGTATTTATGTTATTGGTTTTGTTTACATTTGTAAAAAAATATTTTGTTTACAAATTAAAAGAATTCAATGTCTAAAACTTTCTGAAAACTTCTGGGAATTTTTAATATTTTCCTCCCAAAAAACCTGGTTTATTCCCGGGAATAAACCGGGTTTTTTCCACCCTTTGCAACTCTAATTACATCTATTTTTAAATTGCACATAATGATCATTTTTTGCACAATTTCAGATTTCATATAGTATTAGTGTTCTGTGCAAAACATTATCCGAATTTAAATATCTAAGTCATTTAAACAAGTTTACAATAAACTAGCTGAAGTACCCGGTCGTGCTCGTGATTTTAAGAATATGTTACCTGAACAACCGACAACGCTGTTTAATATCACTTCACAGGTCGAAAAAAATAATATATGATAGGGTATCCTGTTGTGTATTTGTAGGAATACATCAGTTTCAACTGACGTCATACCCAGCAACCCGAGGCTAACGAAAAAGAAAGGCTACCGCGGTGCATATCGCGTATCTTTTTTTACAGACCGCGGGAGTCACGTGATGCTCGAATCCACCAATGCAGATGTACGAAATGAGCATCACGTCACTCTAGCGGTCTGTAAAAAAAGATAAGTGGAATGCACCGCGGTAGCCTGTCTTTTTCGTTAGCCTCGCAGCAACCACTTTAGCAACTAGATTTGTTTTTTTTTGCCCGCCAAACATGGTGGATTGTGAGTGGTTGGCTCGTAATACAGGCTACAAAACCACGATTAGGATTGGTTGGATAATACTTGGTGGGCTGGCGATCACGTGGTTGAAACTGATCTATATATATATAATTAGTCATGCTATAACTTAACAGGGTTTATTAGATATGAAAGCTTGTGCATGGCTATCTCGTGGCGACACGGAGTGAATGTTTACATCTGACTGCCACTGGCCTGTTGCCATTCTGGAAACATAAAAATGTTATGGTTAAAGTTACAGTTAGAGTCTATGATAATACATAACATCTCTCCCCCTATGTTAAGCAGTCCTTTAGCCAGGTCGGTGGATGTTTAGCTCTAACTGGTCTCGATGGGGGGAACGTTGGACTTGTAACATCAGGGATCTGTCTATCTCCTGCATGTGCAGTCCCAATTAAACTATCTGTATCCACAGGCTCTGGAACCGTGTCATTTTTTGTCAGTCCCGGATCTTTGCTGCCTCCTGCTGACTCAGTGTTCTCGCTGTCTTCTACTGATCCTGACATCAGCAGTGAAGGTGTTGGGCCACTGGATCGGTATGCTGAGGAATTACCAGTGTCTGTCACATGCTGAAGATTACCTTGACGTCGTCTTAATTGGTCAATGTGTCTCTTCCACACAAGACCTTCATTCGTTAAGACCTCATACATTGTGACGCCAGTTACTTCTGTGACTGTAGCTACTACCCATTTGTCATGAGGATGGAATCCTCGATCATACACCGGGTCTAGAGGTGCAAACATTCGGAACCTTGAATTAAACAGATTCTTGAGATTAGGCTCCGTAAAATCAGGATGATGTCTGTCCAGGCAAGTTTTCAAACGGCGGTTTATAAGCAGCTCTGCTGGAGAAACATTTGTAGTAGCATTGGGTGTAGCATGTTGTGCTAATAAGAATGATGCAAGTCTAGAATTCCAATTCCCAGTACTAATTCTTCGGAGGGCAACTTTTGTTGTCTGCACCATCCGCTCGGCTCGCCCATTCGATGAAGGATGTCTCGGAGCTGTGAAAGAATGGTAGATTCCATTTCTCTTAAGGAACTCGTCAAATTCTGAGGATTTAAAGCGAGGTCCGTTATATGACACTACGGTGTCAGGGATGCCATGTGTACCGAAGAGCTTCCTCAAAGCTTCAATAGCACACACTGAGTCTGTTGACAAGACTTTAATAACTTCTAACCATTTTGAGTATGCATCGACAACAATGAGGAAAAGGGATCCTTGAAAAGGACCAGCGTGATCGATATGGAGTCTTGACCAAGGTTTTTTAATGCACTCCCATATTCCTACTGTCTTAGGAGGAGCATGTCGTGTCTGTTGGCAAATACTGCATCTATTTACAGTGTCTTCGATTTGACTGTCCATCCTCGGCCACCACATGTAACTTCTTGCAAGAGCTTTTGTTCGCACAATGCCTTGATGTGAATTGTGGAGAGTAGCCAGTAGGCGTTCTTGTGCCTTCCTTGGTATTATGACTCTGCATACACAAAGGAGGCATCCTCTGTGAGCTGAGATTTCCAATCGCCGTTGGAAATAAGGGGCGAATTCTTCATCTGTCTTTTTACCCGGCCACCCCTTCAAAACCCAGTTGAGCACTCAAGCTAAGATTGGGTCTTGGAGTGTTATTCGTGCAATATCTTTGGCTGAGATAGGGGGCTTGTCCAAGGCCTCCAGGAGTAACACTTCATTGGGAGATGTTTCATGATGAGTCATCTGCGGGTGAGGTAGACGACTAAGTCCATCTGCATTGGAAATTAATTTGCCAGGTCGGTATACAAGATGGTAGTCATAAGAGCTTAGAGTTAGGGACCATCGTAGCATTCTAGATGACAGCATAGTTGGTGTGGGTTTGTCACTGTCCAAAAGGCCTCGTAAAGGTTTGTGATCAGTTCTTATTTCGAATTTTTGTCCATAGAGGTAGTTGGGAAACTTCCTAAACACCTGCATAATGGCCAAGGCTTCTTTGTCAATCTGGGCATACCGGCGCTCAGTTAGGTTCATTGTTCTTGAATAGTATGCCACTGGAGCTTCTACGCCCTCTGACAATTCGTGGCTCAGGACAGCTCCAACACCATACTGAGAAGCATCACATGTCAGGATGATTGGTTTCTTTTTATCGAAATGTACAAGGCGGGAATCACCTGACAAGAGTTTTTTAACCTTATTAAAAGCTTCTTCGTGGCTTTTCTTCCATTTACACACTGCTCCCTGTCAAGCAAGTGATGAAGAGGTTCTGCCACTGTTGCTTTAGCTTGTAGAAACTGCCCCGAGCTCCCTTTTGTTGATTATGACTCGGCTCCTTTAGTGGAGAAGATGACCGGAAGCTAGGCCTTGCGCGGACTCTCCGTCGGGTTGTCCTGAATCGGCCTTTTGAGTAAGGAAGAAGACCAGACTCAATGACCAGACTCAGTGATATAACTTAACAGTCCTGCAAATAATGTGACTAAAATTTTAATAATGTCAAATACAAACCAAGTACATGCAAAATTTGAAATTTGTATAGCAATTTTCATTGAATATTTACGATGAATATTTATAGACTTTAGAACCCTTATATTCAAAATGTTGAAGATTATTCTTCCCTCAAAAATAATATTAGATAAAAAAAATACTAAGGCGTAACAATTATACTTAATTATACTGAGTTATTCTAAAACATACTATAATACACTAGAGAAAATAATTTAGACTAAGAATGCACTAGAGACACATGATATGCAAAATATAACAAATCTATTAAACTAACTAAATTTTCGATGAAGTCAATGTACATCATTGCACTCATACACTGAGTGACTGCAGGTTGTTGCGTAGTAAGTATTTTTAACTCACATTGAAGAAATCTTTACTAACGTTGCATTTAAAACTTTATGTAATGCGCACAAGCAAGAACAAGACTTCCGTTCTTAATGAGAGCAGAAGAATGAACAGAGTGGAAGGGAGAACATAACTAACTGAACCTCTGTGCATAGATGTCAGCAGAAGTAAACTGATGCTATTGAGGAATATATTGCATTCAGGAATTAAGATTTTAACACAATCTCATTGAGATTAGTATAACTTGAAGACATTACCATTAATGACTCAAACTTTTGAATGTAACACTGTAAGTAGAAATCTTGAGAATTAGAAGCAGAACAGAGATAACCAAGAACACACAACAACACACGGTTTTGGTTAAATGACTTGTCTGGAATTAAGTTGACTTCTTTAAGCGAGTACTAGAGCCTTTACGCTGAGTGTTCTTTCCTGATGTGAATTTCTTTAGGTAGGCGTTGTATTTTGGACAATTACGATCATAGGCTGGATGTTGAATGGATTCGTCTACATCGTCAAGCTTACCACCTCTGTGTAAGAAGCCTTTCAGGCAGCTTTTGGAACAAAGGTCGTTTTTACAAGGAGACATGGACCTATGCACAGAGAGCACAAACTTTTTCTTTGCGACATGCCCTGTCTGCATGACCGAGCCCCTGGCAATTTTAGCATCTCAATACTGTGACATGTGTCCTAACTCTGAAGCAATTAAAACTAAGATAAATTTTTCGTGAGATCAGAGAATCAACTGATCATTCAGGCACTTGCATGACTAAGTCTGAGCTTTCCGGAATATTAAAGTTCTGTATAATTTTAATAAGTCTGGAGTGTTCGGTCCTGTGCCCAAGTATCTCCTGATTGCTGGCTGGTGTATCATGTATTTGTAATCTTTATAATCCTGGGATGCCACCTCATCCACATATTTAACGTCTTGTGTGGCTTCGTCTGTTATTTTCTTTGGCATTGGAGGGGCCAATGGAGCATCGAAGATAACGATTTTCGATAACTTTGGTTTTTTAACCCTTGTATCTAGTCTTTCATCTACGCTCTCTATTTGTTTTAACTTTTTTCACATCTCCAGAGTTTCAGAATTGTTTGCACAAACAATCTCTACGTCCTAAAGTGGCAATCTGTTATTGTTGTAAGCATATTCATGTTGATTGTGTTCTATACGCCTCAGACTTCTTGCATTTTGATTTCTGTGTTTTTGGTTCCAAGACTGGTTCCAGAATCTTTTCATTTTGTCATTTATTAGTGAATTTACATTAATCATGGTGACGTCAATTTATTCAAAAGTACATTTTAGCAAACTGTGCTCCTCTTGTGTTTTGGCCAGTTCATCCTGTGACTCTACAAAAGCCATCTCTGTTTCGTCTAGTTTCTTCTGAGTTTTCTCTTGTTAACGTTGGATTTCTTGCAGTTTTTCTGTTATACTTTTCTGGTGATGACACTTTGTTTTAACTGTTCGTTTTCTCTAATTACACATGCTAATTTCTCTTTGAGTGTCATGTTCTTCTTGTCTGGGTCTTCTGTTTCGTCCTTCTTTAGCCGTAGAGTAAAACTGTTGAGCGCTTCATTAAGGTTTAGAGTATTTTGAATCGTGATAACGTTGTGGAAGAGACAATCAGAAGGTTAGTTTAATTATAAAAATAAACTTTTATTTCAAAACACAACGAAAAGCAATTTATTCGCGAATGCCGCTGGGGAGAAATAATACCGAGTACATAGCAAGCGCTTCAAAGTTCGACTGACGTATCACGTGACCTGATGCGCTCCCGACGCGGGGGGGGGGGAAAGAAGGCGTATCACGAAAAAAGGTTAAAAGCGCCGGCTTCTGTCCGAAGTCCGAGATCACAGATCGCTACAGAGTATGCCCCCAGTGACGTAGTGACGATTACAGAAAAATTTGATTATACACTGATATACAGAGAGTTCTTGAGTACAATTGGGGTGCTTATTATGCAAAAATGAGAAAATTGGCATAATGCTGAATAATACTTGACAAGTATAATAATAACTGAAACATGATAATGATATACAAAAGAATGACTGAGAATATATATGCATTACATGAAAATAAGTAAATAGTATGTACATTATATATATAAAAAAATGTTTTACACAATATAGTCTGTAATAAGATGTTGTGGAGAACGAACTTTACGACCAGATCTTGTAGTGGTTTGTTCTAGAGGAGTTGTTTGAGTATTCACTGGCCTCATGTTGTGTTTGAGTTTGGGAAGATGCGAGAGAATCTGATAACTGATACGCAGGTTTAATGCGATCAATGGAGACTGTGCACCGTTTTCCCCTTATTTCCAAGTCAAAAGTTTTGTGTTTCCTATCAGTCACTCGATGGGATCCTGTATAAGGGGGTGTTAAGGGAGGAGTGACTTTATCTGATCTTAAAAAGACATGTGAACAAGTTTTTAATGAGGGATTGACATAAGTTTTGGGATTGCCGTGCATGGAAGTGGCAATAGGGTTTAATGACCCCATTGTTTTGATTAACTTACTTAGACACATAGGTAAGGGTAAGTGGTTGACTTATAGTCTCACTGGAAATAAGATCGGAGGGTAGTCTGAGATTGGTGCCATAAACAAGTTGAGCACAGGTTGCTTTGATGTTATTTTTCAGAGCAGTGCGCAAGCCTAGCAAGACTATGGGAAGAATTTCAGTCCATTTAGTTTGGTTGTGCGCTTTAAGAGAGCCCTTGAGATGATGATGAAATCGTTCGATAAAACCGTTCGACTGAGGGTGATAAGCTGTGGCTCTAGTGCGTTTTCATCCTATTATATTAGTTAGCTCTGTGAAGAGAGTAGATTCAAAATTTTTGCCCTGGTCAGTAGTTGGGGTAACAGGGGATCCGAATCTCGAGATCCAGCCGTGTACTAATGCGCGAGCAGCTGTCTCTGCAGTCATGTCAGCTGTTGGTATAACTTCAGGCCATCTCGTGAACCTATCAGTGATGGTCATGCAATACTGATTGCCATTGGAGGATGGTAGTGGTCCGATAAAATCGACATGAATATGGGCAAAACGAGCACCAGGTTTAGAGAGGGTGCCAATTGGTGATTTGGTATGTTGGAAGACTTTGGCTTTTTGACATTTAGTACAGCTTTGAACCATGGATTTTATGTCTTTACGCATGCCAGGCCATACGAATCGTTCGGATATTAATTTGAATGAAGTTGAGATGCCTGGATGGGAAAAATAATGTAAAGTTTGGAAAACAGGTTGTCGTATAGTTTTAGGAACAAATGGGCGAGGTTGTTTTTGTGACATATCGCAATATAAATGTATGTCTTCGAGTGAAAAATTCTGTTTTTCTAATTTTAAAGATGTGGTGCCCGATTCAAGAAGTTGTCTCAGACTGACGTATCACGTGACCTGATGGGCTCCCGACGCGGGGAGGGGGGGGGGAGAAGGTGCATCACGCCTAAGGCTGAAAGCGCCGGCTTCTGTCCGAAGTCCGAGATCACAGATCACTACAAAGGTATTCTATTTCCTCTTCCTTATGGGATAATTTTTTCTCTGATGAGTAATATTTTAGCTTAAGGAACTTTCTATGCTTTGATGCATCTTCGGTATCTCCCTTCCCATTACGTTTTATAAAACCCAAGTTCTGATTTAGAAGTTCACTAAACGACAGGTCTTTAACTAGTTCTAGTTATAAGATAGCTGAGGACAGGACACTTCAGTCTGTGAGTACTTATCTAAATCCTTATTACTTTTTTCTTTTTCTGCGTGTGCTTTGGCTGTGAGTTTGTCTAATGTTTTGCATCATTTTGCTTGGAAGTAGAGTTGCAAAAAAAAAAAAAAAAAAACCCTGTTTATTCCCAAATAATTTGGTTTATTCCAAAAACTCTATTTTATTCCAAAACAACCTGGTTCATTCCCAGGTTTAAACCGGGTTTTTTCTAGTCTTTGCAACTCTACTTGGAAGTGTGGTCGCAGTGTTTTGTTGCCGCCGACGTTGACTCCTCGAACGTGTTTGGCTAGCCAAGTCACTATTCAACGATGACTATCGCAAACACACTGAGCGATTTTCGAAATTATGAATCTACCCGATTCAAAACTTTCGTCATTTTTAAAAACGCAAGAAAATAATATTTCAATAAGTGAAAAGAGTCCTTTTAAAACTTAACAAAAAATATATTTATTCTTTCACTTTTGTGCCGATAAACATTTGATAGCGCCATTTCCTCACATAGCTTAGAAAGTACAACTACAAAAAACATCTGCTGCTATCTCTTATTTCTTTAGATAATCATTAGTGTAATTCTCAAATCGCGACAATCTCCCACCTTGAGTTTTCAACTTGAAAACTCAACAATAAGTACAACAAAATGCAAAATCAAACGAAATATGACTAGTACTTACATTACATGGCCTAAGAATAAATATTCTTTAACACTAATTTCAAAGACAAATTATACAATTTCCTTCAAAAATTCAAACAAAATTAAACATAATATTACAAATTCAAATTAACACCAGGAAACATATGAGATATACTAAAAACAAGGAAAAAAAGTTTCAATGTTCAAAAATAGTCTTATGACTGATAACGTTTTGGAACAGTCACTGTTCTGCCACTTCTCGTTCGTAATATTGGCTCAAGAGAATGTTCTTTTGGAATACTGGCGCATCTTGAACTCTTTCAGCTGGCAATGCAATAGGTGCTGACTCTGTCTTCTGTGCACTAAATATTTTAGCATCGCACATATTTCTGAACTACTGCTCGAATGGTTTTCTTGGCTTTCAGGATCCAGTAGTTTTCTCGTATAGATATCATCAAAAGAACAACTCCTGCATGTAATATCTGTTGGTGTTTCCAGGGGATCAGTCGCTGAAACACAGGATGGTCAGACTGCAAAAGAATCGGGTACTTAAAATTGATAGTATCTTCTCGATAGATGACTTGTGTTTTTACTCTGATGATACCATCTTTATCTAGGATTGATCTTAGGCTACGAATCTTCTCATTATTATTTTTTTTTCATAGAAGCTGTTTCTTCGGATTCAAATCATTAATTTTCTTTCGGCGAGGTCAAGAAAATTCTGGCTCAGCCAGCCAAGCTGGTCCCTCCCACCATTTTAGCTGAAAGGATTGTTCAACGAAACAACCCCTGTAAAGGAGACCAGCCGGATTAAATTTTCCTGAAATATGTCGCCACTGGTCTTTCTGTGACAAGGACCTGATTTCTTCTACACGATTCCAGACAAACGTTCCCCATCTATCATATCGCTTTATCTAGCTTAAAGTTGTGGCTGAGTCACTCCAATAACAGATCTTCAAATTTGGAATTGTTAAATGAGCAATGACACGACTACCCAACCTGGCTCCAATACAGCATGATAAAAGCTCTACTGCGGTATAGTTAAATTCTTAAGAGGGGATACTTTTGCTCGTGCTTGTATGAAACTCACCAAAATTTCATTTTTCTTCTTTACTCTCAGAAAAATACAAGTAGCATATGCGTGTTTACTTCCGTCACAAAATATGTGAAGACTTACATAATTATTTTCATAGAGATCAAGTTTCATCCAACGATCAAGTTTAATGTCAGAAATTAATTCTGTTCCTTGCATCCACGTCAAAAATTGTTTAGCTAAATTCTCTGGAATTAACTCATCCCACTTTAATCTCAATTTCCAGCATTCTTGTGGAATAAGTTTAGGGAGCATAGTCACGGTGAAGTAAATCCTAGAGCAGAGGTGCACAACCTATGGCCCGCGGGCCAAAAGTGGCCCTCAAAGCCTGTTTCATTGGCCCGCCAATCCCAAAATAGAGATTAGGTTTTTTTTTTTTTTCAATTAAAAGCTTACATGTTTTTACTTAATTTTTCAACTGTGAGATGCTTGAGTTTTTAAAATCAAAACAATCGTCATCTTGATTGACTGGTTGGATGACTCGATAAAAGCATGCTATTTGTAACTTGCACATATTCAACTGTCAAGTTGCGATATATCGGCGCTTCACTAAGATCGACAGGGAGAAATTCGGACTCTAATCAGCTGATCGCTAAACGTGGAAAACCATTTATTGATGGTGATTTTGTGAAATATTGCGTGTTAATTGCTTCAGAGAAACTTTGTCCCGAAACAACAAATAAATTTAAAAATTTAAGTTTGAATAGAATGACTGTTCAGAGAAGAATTCAACAATTAAGTGAATACATTGTAGATTAAGTGAAGCTTTCTGCTTCACATCTTGAATATTTTTCACTTGCTGCTGACTTATCTACAGACATTACCTCAACAGCTCAACTACTTGTTTTCATTCGAGGTATAAACAAGGATTTCTGCATTATAGAAGAACTTCTTGGAATGTACCCTATAAAAGGTCAAACAACTTACAAAGAACTTTTTCACAGCTTATTAGAATTATGTAATGGAGCTGCTTTGACTATGCACAAAATTGTCAGCATTACAACAGATGGAGCAAGATCAATGACTGGTGAAATTATTGGAATGATACTCTTCTAAAAGAACATCTGAGAGAACGTGAAATGGAGTTACTTCAATATCGCTGCATCATACACCAACAAAATTTGTGTGCCAAAGAATTAGGTTTTGAACAGCTAATGAAGTGTGTTTGTGAAGCAATCAACTTTATTCGTAGTAGTGCATTACGGCACAGATAATTTAAGGAATTTTTGGCTGAATTTGAGGATATTCCTAGTGATGTTGTGTAGTACACAGAAGTAAGGTGGCTCAGTCGTAAAAAAGCACTTAAGCATTTTATTGAATTACTAGATAAAATTATTACGTTTATCAAGGAGCATGGAAAGAAAACCAGGCGCTTGCAAAAAGCCAGCTTTCAGTGTGATTTAGCATTTTTAACTGATAATACAAGTAAGTCATTTAAATGAATTGAACATCAAACTACAAGGAAAGAACCAATTCATCTTTCAGTTGGTAAACAATGTTAATGCTTTTAAAAAGAAAGTTAGTGTTATTTTAACAACAGTTACAGGGAAAAAAAATTTGCTCATTTATTGCAAAAAAAAAAAAAAAATGAAAGAAAAATTTCCAAAGATGAAAGTGGATTACGAAGATCAGGTAAAAATTTTAATCAATTCATTCCATGATAGATTTTTAGATTTTGAAAATTGCCATTGTCAAATTGAGTTATTTTCAAATCCATTTACAGTGGATGTCAATTATCACCTGAAATGTTCAATTAGAGCACATTGACTTACAGAGCTCAGACTTTCATAAAAATGAATTCAAAGAAAAGTCATTGCTTGAATTATATAGGAATTTGCCTAATGAATTTTCTTATTTAAAACACAATGCATCTATGTATGCAACTATGTTTGGAAGCATCTACATATGTGAGCAATCTTTTTCTATGATGACTCTCAATGAATCAAAGACTAGAAACAGACTAACTGAAACTGATGAAAACCTTTCAGCCGTTTTACATATTGCTACTGCAACTTTAGAACCAAACATAAAAAAATAGCTTCAAAAATACAATCGCAACCATCACATTGTCTGTAAAATAATTATGTATGTATATTTGGCTTATTAAAATTAATTTATAAATGTATATATATTCAAAATTGAGCATGTTTTCATCAAAGTGGTCTATTGACTTTTTATATTAGATAAGGGAAAAAAAGTGTTTATAAATGCAACGCTACATTGGCCCCATGTAAGGTACTTTTTCTTTTTTTTGGCCCACGGGTTGAAAAAGGTTGTGCACCCCTGTCTTAGAGGATCAAAGACCTTCTGAGCCAATGAAAGTAGAGCTCGTTTTGTAGGAGTAATTTGCACTTCCTCAATAGGGCCGATTTTGCAAGATACGGTATCGTTTTCTAGATACATGATTCAATACGTTCCTCAAACTCATATATTTACTATTCTCTATTACTCATATTGATACTCTCTTTGTATTATTCTCAAACATTTGAAAAATCCGTTAAACTTCCAATATGACTTCAGATTAATTTTCTTTTTAATTCTCTAATGACGTCATATGAAGCTGCTTTCTGTATTTACACATACTCCTCATACTCCTTGTATTATTGAGAAATGTTTGAAAATTTCCGTTTTATTACCAATATGACGTCATATTAATCTTTTTTTTCAATTGGTGAAACTTTTTATTTCATTTTCATTTTTCACGTGGAAATCTTTCAATAGAAAATTAATTATTGTAAAAAGAATGGGGTAATGTTGTGGATTTTTAATTGTTGGCAACTGCTATAACAAAAAATGTTTAAATTTAATAGGAAAAAGCTGTTAGATGTTTGGTTTTTTATCTCTGTATATTAAAAATAATACGATTTTTTCAAATTGTATGATTTTGAGCTTCACAGTAGGTATTCAGCTATAAGTACACAGAATTTCATGACTTTAAGTTATATAGTTTCTGATAACCGGCTCTGTGGCAGACAAACAACGAAGCGGGAGTAATAGGGTTTCGTGAGATGAACGAAACCCTAAAAAAGTAAATAAACACAACAAACAGTTTTTGCCGAATTGGCGAGGGGAAAAAATCGCGCCAACGTGGTGCGTATATGACATCTGTGCCAAAAATAATATTTCAATAAGAGAAAAGAGCCCTTTTAAAACTTAACAAAAAAAAATATTTTTATTTTTCACTTTCGGGGCCCTTAAACATTCGACAACGCCATTTCGTCACACAGCTTAGAAAGTACATCTACAAAAAACATCTGCTGCCATCTCTTATTTCTTTAGATAAACATTAGTGTAATTCTCAGTTCGCGACCAAGACCATCGTAGTTCAGACCTCAAAATCAATAAGTTTCCTTTGACCACTGTACACGTGGTTAAAACCACATGGTTGTCCTGCTACTAGCGCCATCTAACGTCAGTAACAAGAATATTTTAAAATTTATTTTCCATATGTGTTTTAGGTAGCTTTCAATACAAAAAAGTATAAAGCTACCTATTGCAGCCGTTCGGAGGAAAGCAGTTCCGGAAAATTTCGATATATTTTCACCGATCATGACCCCCAGACCCCAAAACCACCCTCCGTTCAAATGTTGATTTATATATATAGATATATCCATATATATATATATATATATATATATATATATATCTGACCTATGTCATACGATAACGCTCGTATTTATAAATCCATTTTGATGAAACTAATTGTGTGTATTAAGCTCACCAATGTCTCGACCGAGTTCGTTGGCCAGCTTGGTCCGCCATTTTGTTTCAAGATGGCGGCCATTTAAAAATTTAAAACTAAAATAAATATACAAAAAAGTTAAAAATTCAAATTTATTTTGTAATTACGTGTTAGGCCTTGATACAAGGATTCCAGAGCATTTTTTGGTTTACCTCTATCTTAAAAAACGGCTGAGATAGAGCAGTTTGAAATTCTAGGGTGGCTGACATTTTGAAACAAAACAGCACATTAACGCGATTACTCGCAAATTATTTTCTTTCATTGTTGTAATAATTTTCCCAATCATACGCATAAAACTATATATTCATATCCGTTAGCGCCAAATTCTCGCCAAAACTGGCGACATTTGGCGAAATATCGCCAAATTTGGCGACCAAAATAAGTTCATAAATGAAGCCAATTTGGCTATTGCTCAATAATTTGGCGAATTTCTTATTCAAATTCAGTATTAACGAATCTTTTGTAAACGTTTCTTTGCATTTTAACTTGCTGTTTTCGTGTACCATTAGCTAAAATTTTAAAACGAAGCTATAGGAAAGCTACCTTTTCCTCCCGGTACAGGCCGGAAGGACTTTTTTAATTTTCTTTACGATATACTGTATGTTTGTTCTTTTCAAATAACAATTTTTTATTTTGAAATTTTTATATGTTCGAAAACATTTTTTTATAACATAAACTTATTTTACTGTTAATCCAAAACGGTTTATTGCTGAATTCCTTTGTGTAAATCACATACAGAAAAAAATCAGGAAAGAAAAATCTCATATCATGAGTTTCCGAGTGATATTGATCTTCGAAACAAATGGACATCTATAATCTCGAAAAGGTAAATATTTTAATGTAACTTTCTATTTTTATATTATATATAAATTACTTTATTACAGACATTTTAACTTTTCTCTTAATTAGAATTTCATGTTACGTATAAATTTATCATCGTTTCTTCTTCTTTTTTTTTAAAATGGACATTTTCATTATTTTCATTGTTTATTAACAATTTCCAATCTAGTTGAAAAGTGTTTATGACTTCGGTTTGTCTGCCGTATGGCCGTCTGCCGTATGGCTGTCTGAATATGGCTGTGGGGAAAAATCATTTGCGGTTTATTTTAATGATGTTACACAATTTCAAATGGATTGCAATTGATATATATCACTAATGTGCATTACAAGGAGCTTAATATGGAATATGGTGTGCATAGCACTTATAGTTACTTTACAGGGACAGTAAAAAGAATTCCGTTACATTACGTCTATGGAGAAAAATCGTTTGCGGTTTAATTAAATAATGTTTCACTATTTTAAACGCATTGAAATTTATATATATCACTAAGGTGCATTACAAGAGGCTTACTACAAAATATTGTGTGTATAGCAGTTATCGTTCATTTACATGGACACACAAAAGAATTCTCTACTGTCTGTTAACAATAATTCCTGGAAGTGCGTTTTAAGTTGCTGGACGCGATTTTAAACTTAACTCACTTTTTGTCTATTACTTGGTGTGTATAAATTCTGTAGATCATGTACAGGGCAGCACAAAAGTTCGCGAACACATTTCCGTTTATTGACAGAAACTCCAGAAGGATAATTTTAAACTGCGTAACGTGTTTCCTAACTAAACTAAAATTTAGCATCCTGTGTAGTATATATACAAATCTATAGATCACTAGCTGTTACCCGTGACTTCGTTCACGTAACATTAAAAGAAAAATAAATGTACTAATCAAGTAAAATATTTCACTCCCGATAATTAAAAACGTAAATAATTAACTAACTCTTTATCACATTTCATAGAAGAAAATACGATATTTCTTTGTTATAGGGGCCTTGACTTAAATCAGTTTAAAAAAAGTAAAATTTTGTGCCAAATAACCGCGAAAAGGAAACTGCAACTAATGGAAAAAAGACGGCCAAATAAAATCGTGTAAATCGACGAATTGAGTAAAAAGAAATGTCAATTTTACCTGATAAACCATTTTACTTCTAACGACTTTGAGAAACGTCTTAACAGCCATCATTTAAAAATAATTCATTGGAAATAGTATATGCTTTTTCTTTAAATTCAATTCTTGTGAATAAGGAGGAATAATTCTACACCTAAATTCAAGGAGCTTCAATTGCAAAGCTTTTTGCAGCCCAAAATTACATGCAAACGTAACACTTAAATTGCAAAGCTTTTTGCAACCCAAAATTATATGTAAACATTACTTTTGCATGTAATTTTCATTACAAACTAACATTTATTACGGTTCAAATAAAAATTCATTTGGGTGCAAATTACATGTAAATGTTGTTTGCATGTAATTTGGGGTTGCAAAAAGCTTTGCAATTGCAAGTGTTACGTTTGCATGTAACAGCAAATTTGTGTCCTTGGTTTTATCTATATCTGAAACAAATCTTGATTTCTTGACAATGTGCTGACAGGCGATTATTTGCTCTGCAGAATAAATTGATTCATAAAGTTTGAATATGTGGAAATATGTTTTTATTTTTCGGAAATTTTACTGTAATCAAGATTTTTTTTTCACCAACTATTCAAATTGAAAATAAAATAATTTTTTTTTCAGTTTTAATTAGAAAATGGCATAAAAATATATTAATCCGTTTATTTCTCCCTTTTTTATCCACAAAAATGGAGTAATTTAAGTATCGTTTTTAGAGAAATTTCGTTAAAATTTACAAAAAAAAAAAAAATAATAATAATAATAATAATAATAATAATATCTCGAAATCTAATTCAAAATTTTAAATTCTCAGAGTTTATATGACATCCTCGAATCAATGATAACCGGTATTAAGTAAATCGCGTTGCATTAAGAGGAGTAGTTGCGAAATACACACAGTCAGATTTTAACTTAATAGACTTGTGTTCAGTTTTCTTTTCCTAATAATCTTACTGATGCTTGTATTATTAATCACAGAGTTCAGAGAATAAGTAGAGATGAAATGTTCATGTCTGGCGTGATGCTGAAAATGCAACACTACAGTCGGCTCAAACAACTGGCGGCTTGCTTTGAAAACCTCTCCCCGTCCAATGAATCCAGTCCTTGTTCCACGTGCAGCCTCTCTCCATCCAATGAAGTCGGCCCTTGGGCCTAATGATTTGAGCGATAACCGGCTTCATATTGCAAGCCGATTTTACGGTTCATCACCTCTCTATTCTATCACTGTACTTAGTGATTATTAATGCATGAAACTGATACACGCTCCGTTTGAAACATATTTAAAAAATCCCGTTTTATTATGACGTCACTTTGATCCCAGAGAAATCTCTTTTCAATAATATAATTCTTGATAATTTTCTTTTCCTGGCAATAATGACGTGAATTTTAGCAGAAAACTCACATCTGTTTGTAACTGATATTCAAGCTTATTATTAATTAGTATCAAAAAAATATTTCAGTTATTCATCTTAAATATGACGTCCATTATGTATATACTTTTATTATACACTGATAGTCATGTTCTTTGTAATATTACGAATATTTGAAAATACATGTTTTATTTATGACGTCATATTCGCCAAGGAGGATCCTTTTCATAGTTCCATGGTTCAAGAGAAATCTTTTTCTTAGTAATATAATTATTGTTAATTCTTCTTTATAATTATAACGCAGTTTTTGACAGAAAAAGATATTTTTAATGTAACCGACTGTAGTAACTCCTCTATACCGACCCGATAAAAGATGGTGAGTGGTAGCGAGATCGGATCGTTGGCACAGAGAATTTCTCGCATAAATTAGAAAATAGAATTTTATTGTATAACAATGTTAATTCTAATGAAAAATATATACAAGACGTCAATACAGCATTTAATTATTTTCCGTGAGTCAATCGCTAATAAATTAATGTTCTCTTGACTCTGAGTGCAGCTCGATCAATCAAAAGTCTCAGGAAATTACTGTCTGTCGTAACTTCTAAAGAAAGTTCATTCGGAACAGGGCTCGTCCGTTCCTTCTCTTCGGAAAAATATACTAAATCACGATGCTTCAGAGTTAAAGAACTCTCACTATCGCACTTGTCGTGCTTTTTCACTTCGCTGGGATTTTCACCTGATACCTGCCGTATCAATTAAATAGAGGTCAGACCTCACTATGTCCAGAGAGTCACCACTCTCGTTCAGATCTATCCGAAAAACTGTCCTCTCTCACTTTTTCATTCCCGCAGGAGAACTTCTTCTGGGGGCGGGGGCTTTGTCGAGGCGGGCCCCTCGAAACTCTCCAGCCTCTTAGCAGCCTTGAGATCCCTCTGTTTCGTTTTCACTAAGTCCGTCATTGGACGTTCTAAGACAAAGGGCAAAGTTTCGGGCGCAAACCTAAAAATCGTGTGCAGAGATCGCTTCTCTCGCAGATGAACTCTTTCCCACGAACTCGGCAAGGATCAAAGCATAAGACCCCTCTTTGTATAACGCCTTGCCACTACATCACTGTCCGAACTTTCCGCTCACAGTACAATAGAATTCGGCGTCTGCCAGTCTTCAAGGCAAAAATAGCGAGGGAAGGTATGCAGTTAAGTGTACTCACAGGAAATGCTAGAATGACACATCGTGCACCTGGACGTAGAGGCTCAATTCTTTACAGCACCCCCTCCTCAAACGATTCTTAAGGGTGAAACACTAAGAATCTCTAAGAGTCGAATAAAGAATTGCAAGCTCAAATTACATCAGAGTGGCAAGAAAAAAAACATACATGAATAAGATAATACTACCTTCCTTTTCTTTTTTTTGCGCGCTGTGATAAGAAATCATGAACATATAATGAAATAAAACACAGTGAAATAAAAAAATAAAAAATCTTAAAATAATTATATACAAAAGTTTATCAAGAAATCTCCTTAAACTCGACTCAGACAATCAACATGCGGAATGTCTTTGCCTGCGCGATGAGAAATGGCATAATCATAAGGTTGCAGAGCCAAGGACCACCTTAATAACCTGGGATTATTTCCAGAATTTTTTTTTTTTTTTTCCCTTTAAGCGCCCTCGTTAATGGTTCTACAATCACTGCATAATCTTTTATGTACCGGGAATAATATCCAGCCATTCCCAAACATCTACGAATTTCAGTTTTCGATTTCGGAACCGGTAATTCCTTAATTGCCCTTACTTTCGCCTCAGCTGGCCTCCGTCTGCCCTCACCTACAATATGCCCAAGATATTTTACGGTTTTCTGAGCGAACTTGCATTTCGCCAATTTGATTTTTAGTTTCGCGTCATAAACCCTTTTTAATACTGTTTCTAGATGACGCATATGGTCCTCCCAACTGTCTGAAAAAAACGCCATATCATCTAGATACGGTAAACAGAATTCCTCAAGTGCGTTTATTTCCCGCGTTAAGATATCTGCTAACTCCACCCGTTTTCTGTAAGGCTTTACTAAACTCAAGTGAGAAATCTGAGATTTCTGTCGCCTCCCAGGAACATTCACAATATAATTTGTTTCTGTAATTATTGACTCCTTTCTTCCCGGCCCTATCCGACTATCTGACATTTTAATTGGCTTTCTGGTAGTTAACACTAAAACCTCATCTTTCACATTAAGCTTCCGTTTCACCGCCTTTCTGTCAAACCAAAATTTCCTCTTTTCTCGTTTTTCTGACACATTTTCAACGGCTAAAACTCGACCTCTTTTTAACCTGTTCGTGAGATTAAACACACATCCCTTCACGAATTTATTTTCCTCCGTTTCTCTTATCCATTCTCCAAATACTAACGCTTTCAACAGCTTTCTAACTTTTCGATGCCAACATGCAATACTATCGCTTATCGAATCTCTCATCTTAACACAGAACCGTTTTAGAAATGCGGTCGCTAAATCATTCATCAAACTTCTCCCGAAGTCAAAGTATCCTGACACATTTCCTTTAACTTTCCCTTTCCCTAAGTGTAATGACACTTTTTCAAGGCACGCGCCAAAAATATCTGCCTGATAAGGCAATGGGACAAGCACCTGCTTCCCCACATTCATGCGATTGTCTCTGGCTTTTGCCACTATCAAAGAATCTCCCGCATTACAATGCGATACTACACCTTCCGTTTTTTTACTAATCCCTTTGAGAGATTGATCTCTGTCTAATTCAATTTGACTATCCTTCCCTCCAATTTCTGCTAAGATCGAAGATCCCTCACATGTCGACAAAGGCGATAATCCCTTATCCACACTAACCAATTCAATAGGGCTTTCTAGATTTTCACCCTCTAGTTTTGAATTCAACGCTTCCGCTTCACTGCACTCGCGAAAAATTCCCCCTTCTTTTTCTTTTACTGAATTCAAAGTTGCCGCTTTAACATTCCCGCTAGAAATATCCTCTTCTTTTTCTTCCTCGGAATTCAAAGTTTCCGCTTCAACATTTTCGCTAGAAATTTCTTTTTCCCCCTCGGAAATCATAATTGGTTTATTTACCGGATTCGGAGCTGGGCCACACTTTTCTCTCGTTTGAGCGCGTGTCAAAACTGCATTCATCAATTCGGGTTTTTTCTTCGCCTGTTCTAACAATTTCTGAGTGCGATTACCCAACAAATAGTAGTACATATCTGAATTTCTATTGTTAACTCCTGCCTTGGTTTCAATGACCCCCACGCCTTCAATTTCTAAAGTGACCTCTGCTATAGGTAAACAGTATAATTTACTGTCCAGCGGAGTTTTAATCCATACGTGATCTCCATTCAATTTATCTTGACTGACCAAGTCGTATGCGATGATATCAATTTCACTCCCAGTGTCAGTTAAAGCAGTTGTCTGAATTCCATTCACTAACACTTTACTCAAATAAGGGGAGAAGGTTTCTTCAAGTGTCGGTTTACTTATTAAGTGACCGACCCGCGCAACATCTCTCTTTTTAATTTCCGGACAATCTACTTTGTAGTGACCGCTTTGAAAACACGCGTAACACTTGACTTCTCGCCTTTTTTCGTAAACCCTTTCCCTTTCTTTATGATCATCGCGATCCCTCCAGTTAAAGTTAGCCTCCGGATTTCTGTTACCGTTTCGCCCATTTTCAAAAGTCCTGGGTCTTTCAAATTTCTTCTCTAAAGGGAGTTTCGGATTCCAAGTTTTTTTAGACGGGCGCTTGATTGCCTCGTACGCATCTAAAAGCCTCACTAACTCTTCGGGATCTTTAATCTCCGCCCAGTTATCTATAAAATGTTCGCGCATTTCTGGAGACGCCCTCCGTTTGATCTGGTCCGTGACAAGCAAATTTTTCAATCCTTCAAAATCCGAAACTTGTAAGCATGACAGCCAACCTTCTAAAAAACTATTAAGCTCGAATATCAGATCCTTCCAAACTGAATTAGGATTACGCGGATGCTGACTAAATTTTTGTCTGTACGTCTCTGCATTCAAACGATATCGTTCTAACAATTTTTCTTTCACATATTGAAAATCATCAATTTTGTCTTCGGGTTCTCTCAAAATTAACTCGGCCATTCCCACAGGTAATAATGATAGTAAATTCGTCACCAACTCATCCGAATTTAGATTACATTTTTTTGCCTGTCTCTCGAATAAATTCAAAAACAACGAAATATCCGAATTCTTTTCATCAAAGCGATGCATAATTGTTTTTAGGGGTAAATTACTCGTTCTAACAGAGACACTACTGGATGCTGTACTTCGGTCATCTGACTCTTGTGTTTGCTTTTAATCTAGCCAACTCATGTTCCCGCTCTTTTTCTTTTTCTGCTTTTTCCCACAGTCTATCTTTCTCTTTATTCTCTGCCAATAATCTATTTTCCCTATCTTTTTCTATAAGTTTAATTTGTGCTAAAGCTAGCTCTTTCTCAAATCCCTCTGACGACTCTATTTTTTTTATAATTTTCGGTACAGTATCATTTTCCTCTAAAATGACCTCAAATTCGTAAGCTAACGTTTGCAAATCAGCTTTCCTAAAATATTTAAGCTCCGACATTTTTAAAGTATAAAATTAGAAATTATCTTTCCCACAAATATAAAACAATACAATAAGATTAAATCAAATCCTACCAAGTGCGTCAAAATATTACCAAAATATACGCTCATAAAAAAAGTACGCTTAGCAATAATATAGGAAATATGCAACATATAAAGATAAGCAACTCTATCCTAACGTCTACATTCACCTTGGTATTTGGTTATAAAATACATATGGGATAAATTCTACACAAAACAACAATTTCAATTTCAAAAAGCACAGTAAAAATATTTTAAATTGCAAAAGTCTTATTCAATTCCTTTCTCTTTTAATCAATGGTGGTCTTAATCTCTGCATCCACTCTTAAAAGATTTAGAATAATTCACCAAAAACATATAAAATCAACTCTGTTATCTTAAAATATGAAATGCGTTCGATACTTTTTTTTTTTCAATGAACTCTCATTTATAGATTCAGCTAAAATTTTGAAACACTGCACAACTCTCAGTTTGCATTAAATTAATTCAACAATAATTTAATTTTTAACTACAAAATTTGTCTATTAAATGAGTTACAGTTATATCGGAAATATCTCATAATACTTTTTTTTTCTACCGGAAAAATTTCTCAAAATATTTACTCTCACAAAAATAAACATACAACTTTTTTTTTTAAGCCTACAACACCTATACAAACACTAATAACAATTAAAGCCACTCTGAGTATAAAAAGAGCTTACCTCCATTACTAAGAGTCTTTCAGGGCGTCAGAAGCACAGACATCAGAGATTCTCAGGAGCACAGACGGGGTTCTCTATCACACTTTTCGGATGGGGACTCTTCCGGATGGGGGAACACTCTCCAGAATTCTTGGTAGATTTCTCTTTCTGATGGGGGAACACTCTCCAGAATTCTTGGTAGATTTCTCTTTCTGATGGGGGAACACTCTCCAGAATTCTTGGTAGATTTCTCTTTCTGATGGGGGAACACTCTCCAGAATTCTTGGTAGATTTCTCTTTCTGATGCTGTGTTGATCCACAGGGGCGTCTAAGGAGACTCAGGTCACAAGTCACAAGGAGACTCTTTCTTGGAGCACTTTGATGATTTAAATTTCAGAGTCCACTCTTTGTCTTTGAAGATTGTCATTAATTTCTGCTAATTAATCCATCACCGCAAGCCACCAGTTGTAGTAACTCCTCTATACCGACCCGATAAAAGATGGTGAGTGGTAGCGAGATCGGATCGTTGGCACAGAGAATTTCTCGCATAAATTAGAAAATAGAATTTTATTGTATAACAATGTTAATTCTAATGAAAAATATATACAAGACGTCAATACAGCATTTAATTATTTTCCGTGAGTCAATCGCTAATAAATTAATCAGACCCGGACTGGCTCCTTTGGGGGCCCTCGGCTAGAGACTGAAAAGGGGACCCTTACCGGGAAATTTAGAAGACATAGAATATTATAATATTTACTTTTTGAAAATTAGGTTTACATCTCTAAAATCCACATTTAACTACTTTGTCACTTGGAAAATAGTTGGATTAAAAAGTAAGTTTTCTCTGATGTAGTTTGTTTACTTTCACAATAAATATTTATATTATTTTTATATACCGTACCTAAACTAGTTCCATGCTAGAAAAAAATAAGTATACTAATTAATTACGAGTTGTTTATTACTTAAAAATGAGAGTGATAAATACTTTTAGTTTAGGCAACCAAATAACGGAAGTTGGAGCTATAATAATCAAAATCCTTCTGTAATACCTAAGTAAATATTAAAAAGGGACACAACTGTGACAAAAAGACAAGCATATAGAAAAAAAAACAATGTCCTCTTCAATTTTAATTTAATTGTTACAAATTGTAAAATAGATTTTCTAGCAAAAAGAAAAATAGCTCTACAATATCTTGATACAGATACAGCGAACTAAGAAAGTTCATGTGATTGTGAACGGCTGTTTACTAACCAAACACGTTTTTGGCCAGTTCATTTATAATAGCATCTTTATATCCAAGTTATAAAATAAGTATCTTTCTACATTTATGAAAAGAAGATTGGAAATAAGGTATTGGCTTAAAGTAGATCCAACTCAATCCTTAACTATTTTAAGTTTAAAAAACACCCTTTCACAGGTGTAGAAACTTGTAAGCTACATACAGGTTGATAAACATTCCAGATTATGAAAGCTCAAAAACAACAGAAAAAGCGCATGATAAACACAGAAAACATTGTTTCTTGTCAGAGCAGTAACCATAAAGATTTTTATCTTTTTCAAATTCAGATTCTACATCGTCATACTGACAGATTTATTCAGCTCCATTCAGATTGTCTTGTTTCGTTTAATGATAGTTTTTTCAGCCATTCCATTGTAAAACTTTCAGACTGATCTGCAAACTCTTTCAGCTATATCTATAACTGATTTCTTTCAACTGTATAAAGATTAGAAATTCTACAAAATACTTCCGCAGGTAAACTATCAAGCATTACGATTTCATTAAATTTCTTTGAGTCTAACCAGAGACAATCTACTGAAATTTTTTTGTTTGGACTAAATCTTTTTTCAGATACTTGCCCTGGCACAATCTAAAACACTACAAAAGATCAATTTATAGTTTTGAGCAGTTGAGATTCCAGGAGCCTCGTCTATTGATTTTTCACCAAACATTACTTTTTTCTTTGAAGTTCTTTTTTCCTTGAAATCTAATTTTACTTCAACATCAATATTGTTATCTCCTAATCTGCTGTTAACTATACTTGCATAATATTTTGTTTTGGAATACAGAGCGTTAAAGTGTTTATCACTCCTTTTATCCCTTACTTGCTAAAGCAGCTTCTCTACCAAGTTCCAGACTGTAGAATAGTCAATGGTTTTACTTTGTAAATATTTTGATAGGAGATATAACAAGAAATAAATCTAATAAAACAATAGACATAAATAGGATTACAAATTTATTTTCACTACAAAATTTCTAGTATGTTAAAATACAAAATAACCCCAGCCATTGCTGGACTTGGTGATATACTCTTAAAGAGTGCTGTCGCGCTGCAGCTGCAGATGGTGGTAAAGCAGCAATATTAGAACTGTATCTAAAGGCTGACTTCTTGTACGAAATATACCTTAGGCAGTTCAGCGAAGGCACATTCATCCCACTATAGCCATTCAATAAGACAAGGAAACGTTCCCCAACAGCTGCAACCATCTTCTGAGTAGCGATCAGGTATTTGAACACTTTAACAACGTCTGCAACATATGGATTCTTCCCAACAATTTTGAGGAATTTCATTTTCCCTTGCATAAACGGTGCTGACTTTGTATCGCACCCGCTCATAGCATGTAGGAAGAGGATGTTTTCCGCAACCGTTGAACCAATGGCATTTGATGGAGAAAATGTCAATGGAGAAACGGTGTCTTTCTCAGGATTTAGAAAGAAAACGTTTTCAGCTCTGCAGATACCTATCAAAATGACCAAGAGCTTTACAACCTCCCGAACTATATTCACCATCTCATTTTATGGATCCAAGGACAAAGCAGTGTTTACAATCAAGGTGTCTGCGTTTTCTTTTGCTTGCTTGCATGTAATATCTGGTGATGAAAACTTGTCAGTCATCATAGATATTAACCGATTCTTGTTTTTTGGGTTAGCAAGAAACTTTTCTTTGGACGTGGTAGGTATCGTTGTGCCGTCAAACAATACGTCAGTCAAAGCATGGACTCAACAGATTTGTCGGATATTAAAGAAAAAGAATGATTTTCAGACCAAACAACCTTATGCAATTAAAAACCACGGTTCGTACGTCAAAAAATCCTCAATATTTTCATCCGAGTGCTTTGCAACCGAAATTCGTCGAAACAAAGTTGTGCGATTAATAGAAACCAATTCATCGTCTACTCATATCACACTGGTCATTACAACAAGAGGTTTTACTCTGTCGCTCCATTTAAATATGACAGTTCTAAAGTCACCCCCAACAACACTATTCACGTCTTTAATGCCTGATTCCCTAGACTAGACTGATGGCAGTTGATCCGTTTAGGCTAAAAATAAAACTTTTAGGAACTGAAGTCCGTGTCAGCTTTTATTAGCGAAAGTGTGTTTTAGTTATTTTATTTTTGTGTTATTTAAAAGGCTAATTAAAAAGTGCTATATTTTTCTGAAAGCAAATGAAGATTTTGATCCCAGGTACGCTCATTTTATTTATTTTTTAGTTATGAAGAAAACAATGAACCTCAGATGCATAAACTATAGTCAATTATATAATTTTTAGTATTATTAGAGGTCAACATTTGCGGTATAGCTCCCTTTCAAAGATAATTCTCGAAGTGATGAATTGGTAGCGAAAGGATAAAACTTCGAAAATATTTCTTACATCCGAAAGATCACTTTATTGAATAAACAAAGATTTTCTTGGTAGATGAAAAGAATTGGCATTACAATTACAAATAAGAATAAATTTCATGAGTTGGTCGACATGACGATCGTTCGTTTTAAATTATCGCTCATTAGACTTCAGTGTCTCTTCAGTCCACTATAATTGACAGTTAGATTTGTTTTATCTTAAGAGTTTTAGCACTCTTCTGGATTCGTGAAAAGTTCAGAATTCTCTCTCACTCCAGTAGGATTTTTATCCAGATCTTGTGTTGCATCTCAAAAGGTTTATCGTTCCCTGTCCGCACAAAGCTTCTTGCAGCCGGACTTTCTAGCATTCGCCCGGGTACTCGCCGTACCCTGTATTCTCGAACAGAGGTCTAGCACCTCTCCGCGTGTCTCTAGCAGTCACTCGGGCACTTGGCATACCCTGTATTCTCGAACAGATGTCTGGCACCTCTCAGCGTTTTTCTCAACTGAACTCTTAATTAAAATCCTTTCGCTCATGGTTTTCGCAATGGAAGTTGATTTTGCCCGAGGAGGGGCTTATCAGGACCACTTGTACCGTGAGACCATGACATCACCTGTAAAACGAGTGCGGTATTGGTTCCTTTCTAAAAAGGGGAAAATAAGTAGTTGAACTTTGTGTTTTCTCATGGGGATATTTTTCTCACCAAGACGAGCGAATACCTTACCAGTAAAGTAAGTCCTGTCATCCTTGGTGGGCAATGCTATCAATTATAATTTTGAAGTTTTCTTCTGTTTACGAAAGAAGTTCGGGATTGCCGAGGTGAGTAACGCCGATGTGAGAAAATATGCTGGAAATGTTCTTTTAGAAGTTTTCACACGAGAACTTTATAGCGTAAAATGGTTAGTTTCCGTGTTACATCGATGTATAGTGCCGTAATTCCCGTTTTTTCAGAGTTTTTTGCTTTTAACACCTATTTCTGTGGTATTCTCATGGCTAAACTATTGATCAGAGAAAAGAATTTCAATTTATCAAATGTATGAAATTTTATCCTCTTTGATTCATATACTGTCGACTTTCACGTAAAATGCATAGTTTTAGAGTTATTTTGATAAAACAGAGAAAAGTCCGTTTTTAAAAAAAATATTTTTGTAACAAAAAAAAGTATTTCCCGGAAAAAAGCTTGTTGGAAAACTTCAGATTCGTGTCCAGCGACCCCCAAAAACATAAAAGTACCAAATATCAAAACTCCACCAAAACTGTCTTTCATTTTCTACCAAATGACTGGACTAATAATAGGCAAGAAACACAAACACGGAATTGGTGACTCAAAATACTGCTTATGTGGAAAGTATTTATGAGCTAATAAACTAATACGATTTGCCTTACCTGTACTTAATGTATCACTATTGTTCCTCAAAGGCTGACTTTGCGACTGAAAAGTGGCACTAGTTAACCAAGTATTTTAACTTTTCGAACTTTTTTCAACGTCTAAAGATTTTCTCTTCTTTTTTTCCCTTTTCGTAGCGCCACTATGGTACACACGTTTCATGTTGACATAACTGTGACACTGCTCTAACTACAACCATCATGGCCCGCTTAAGACTTAGAAGTAGGGGAAGCCCGACATAACACAGGGGAGCCCCCTTTTACTCTGCCAATTATGCTTCAACAATTTGAATTTTTATCATCAAAATTTCGAGTAAACAACACTTTTAATATTAAACTAAAACTAACTACCTATAAACATATAATTTTTTTTTTATTGTATACATAACAAATTAATTTTATAAATGAATTTACAAACATGGAACAGGTGTGAATATTTGAACTTCAAAATATATTTTATGTTTTACAAATTGCAGAATTTGTCAGTGTTAAGAACAGTTCAGGGACAACAAATATTTGACGTAAATTTATGCTTAGCTGCAACACAATTCTGCTTCTATTTTATAAACTGAAATTTGGTATCACCTGTATGCTAATTACTTTCCCCTTTATTTAAATAACCTATTCTCCATATTTTATATCATTTCTCCACTCTTTATGAATATAAACAAAATATAATTATACAGATTAATTTTTTTGTTATTTTTAGCACGTTTGAAATTAAAATGTAAAACATAAGAAAAATGAAAATAAGTTGCATTTAATCACTGATTTTATAGCATTTATTATATCAACAGAAAAAAATAGAGTATAAATGTATCAGTAATAATCTGAGGGAAAATTTAGTAGCTACAATTAAGGGGAAAAAATACATTTTTTACCCTGAATGAAATTCCCCCCCCCCCCCTAAAAATTAGTTTTGAAAAGTAAATTTGGGGGCCCCTTTGTATTTCAGTGGGTAAGCTCGGGCTTCACGTGCCTATTCGGTAAACAGGCCCTGACAACAATACTACGAGACTGAGCAAATGAGCATCACAATACGCCTTGAATCGTAGCCTATGAACACTACACAGAGCTCGATTAGTAGCCAGCAGTCTTCTTCCGCTGGCCAGCGACACGACACAGCGCCACTACGTAGGCTACCATAAACAAAAAACAACTGGGCACGGCTTAAAATTGATTGGAGAAAAAAATTAGTGGGAAAAAAAGTGTGAAAAAAATGTGATCGTAAAATTAGTGGGAAATAGTGAAATTTGTCTAATGTAACTAATTATAAATTTGTACTCATATATCCATTTTTGGGGGCCCCCTTGGTCCGGGGGCCCTCGGCAATCGCCGACCAGCCGACCTGGCCAGTCCGGGCCTGAAATTAATGTTCTCTTGACTCTGAGTGCAGCTCGATCAATCAAAAGTCTCAGGAAATTACTGTCTGTCGTAACTTCTAAAGAAAGTTCATTCGGAACAGGGCTCGTCCGTTCCTTCTCTTCGGAAAAATATACTAAATCACGATGCTTCAGAGTTAAAGAACTCTCACTATCGCACTTGTCGTGCTTTTTCACTTCGCTGGGATTTTCACCTGATACCTGCCGTATCAATTAAATAGAGGTCAGACCTCACTATGTCCAGAGAGTCACCACTCTCGTTCAGATCTATCCGAAAAACTGTCCTCTCTCACTTTTTCATTCTCGCAGGAGAACTTCTTCTGGGGGCGTGGGCTTTGTCGAGGCGGGCCCCTCGAAACTCTCCAGCCTCTTAGCAGCCTTGAGATCCCTCTGTTTCGTTTTCACTAAGTCCGTCATTGGACGTTCTAAGACAAAGGGCAAAGTTTCGGGCGCAAACCTAAAAATCGTGTGCAGAGATCGCTTCTCTCGCAGATGAACTCTTTCCCACGAACTCGGCAAGGATCAAAGCATAAGACCCCTCTTTGGGTAACGCCTTGCCACTACATCACTGTCCGAACTTTCCGCTCACAGTACAATAGAATTCGGCGTCTGCCAGTCTTCAAGGCAAAAATAGCGAGGGAAGGTATGCAGTTAAGTGTACTCACAGGAAATGCTAGAATGACACATCGTGCACCTGGACGTAGAGGCTCAATTCTTTACACGATATTCATACTTCATGTATAATAACAAATACTCCATATTGCTGTTTCAAATATCACAGAAATTCATCTTCTTTTGAATTATTTTCATTTTTCACGTGAAAATCGCTCAATTGAAACTTGAGGAAAAATTATTTTTCCGCATTTTTATTTATTGGCAACGATCAAAGCCCTAGCAACGATAAAGTAAAATGGTTAAATTTTATCTAAAAATGTCCATTGATTCTCTATGAAAATAATCAAATTTTGAATTATTAAGAAAAGTATTTGCATAAAATAAACAAAAACCAGACTATGTTCATTTCCGGGTTATAATCCACCTATATTCAAAGATACAGCATCATTAAATGCTCCATTTTGACACTGGCTTCAGCCTAACATTTGCACACAATCAGATTTATAATATTATTAGGATATACAGGGCTGAATAAAAGTATTCGGATATTTTCCCGAATATTGTATGTGTTGGAAATATATGTTGGAAATTCCTGAAATTACGTTTTTAAATACAAATATATGTGACAAATATATGTGTAATATGTAACAAATCTATAGATCATATACAGCACTGCACAAAAGAATTCGGATCATTTTTCCAACTACAGAAGTAGTAGAAGAATGTTCGTTTCAGTCCAGCAGGCTAAATGCTAATGGAGCCGGAGCCGGAAGTAGCAGGTGTGGATAACAGACATGTTGAGACAGGAAGTTCTGCGAACGGTGAAGGTCACCGGAAGTCGCAGGTGTGGATAAAAAACAGGTTGAGACAGGAAGTGAACCGGAAGGAATTTGGAGATAAGGACAGGATGAGATGTATTTTTTCTAAAAAAGGGTTTTAATCAGATTCTTTCTTGTCAGGGAATTTTTTTTAAATTGGGGGCCCACCATAACCACCTGCTATGAAAACAATTCATAACGCCACATTTTTTTTTTTTTTACCTATTCTTTTACACCAGTCATCTGCGTGAGACCTGCAACGAAATAAAAGGGTTTAATTATTATTATGCTTCAGCAAAGTCGAGTGGAGTTGAGTTGTAGGAATCCTGCTATCAGAATGAATTTAGTTTGAAAGTAATATTAGCAAAATGTTCGATTTTTTTTTTTTTTTTTTTTTTTTCTCACCTGAAATAAAAATTTTATTTGCTAACTAACACCTAATATAAAAATGGAAATCTTTCTGACTTTGTTTTACTTTATAAAAGTTTAACGTGAAATTTATTTTTAGACTGGAAACGCGACAGGAAATAAGATCGGAAACGGGATTAGACATGCTTTTTCCAAAAAGGGTTTTCAGGAAGCAGTAAACATGTTTTAGGAACATGTTTGGGAGCTTGTTGGAACAGGAGAGGTGGTTTGTGAGACCGGAAGTAATTAAGATGAGAGAGATAAAGAAGGTGCATGATTAGACATATAGATTTTGTTCTTTGTAGAGGGTGAAATTTTGTTTTATTTTTTATTTAAAGTGTTTTCATTTTTTTTTAATTTAATTTATTTAAAGCGTTTCAAATTATTTTTTATATTTTTTTTTTTGTAGTGTTTTACGTATTATTTTAATTTTTAGTGACATTAGAACCTGCAATTTCTGTATCACACATGTCTTATCTTAGGTCACCAAGAATGTGTGTGTGTTGTTATCTCTTTAAATGCGAGAGATGGTTACTTCAGACCTGCGTTGAGATATCTTTATCATAGTTTTAATGAACTGCAGGAAATTGTCTTTAGCTATTGAGTAATTCGCGAGTTTTGGTTTAATATGAATGCTATTACATCTGTTTGTTTAATTTACAAGCACATTTCTCTTACAACACTCTGTCAACAGATCACTTCAATATTCGAAATAATAATTTAGAGGGAAAATTTTTACTTTCTATACGAAATTTTATTTATAGAGATTGACGAAGATAGTATGCCTAATTCTTTCTTGTACATTTCTTGTACAACATTATATTCGAAATAGAGTTTTGTTACCAAAAATAACGTGTTTATACATTTTAAAAACGAAAGCAAAGTGATTTTCAAAAATGTAAATATAAGCTATACACCCACGCATTTTTGTTATTGAATTAAATTACAAGGTTTAATATTGTATTCAGCGTAATATTTTCTTATAAAAGCCGTTTCACAAACTTGTATACTAAAAGTAATGTGTCATTTTTAGGAGAAAAAATTAATTCAAGTCATTGAGACTAATCCTTTATGGGGGAAAAATTTGTCATACTTCTTTGTGTTACATTACATCTTCCGTTTTTTAAGTTTACAAATTTGTGGACTAACTTAAATAATCGTTTTTAGGATACTTAAACAATATATATATATACTTTTTAATTATATAATTTTTTTTTATTGACTTGTAATATAGCTTTTTTTTTCTTAAAAGGGTACTGTAGAATAACTTATGTCACAAATACTACATCCTTCTTTAGTTAAATATGTTTCACTTAAGACATGACAAAGTGTCTTAGAAACATTTCATTTTGGAGTTAAGTGATTAAAGAAGAAAAATATTATTTATATAAACACAACACATAAGACCAGTGACTGAGAGGTTCTGGTTTTAAAGCTACTAGACGTTTGGGTTTAAACTTCTCTCGCGCTCGTCGACCTAACCGTTCGGAGTTTTCTTCGAACCTTGTCAATACGAGTTAGGAGCCCTTAGAATGACCCCTAGAGTGACCTATATCCCAAGCGTAGATAATCGGTTTTAACAAATAACCAACCATCCACAACACATAAGACATTTTAGATCATTACATAAGACATTTTAGATTATTACATTTAGTTAAGAAGTGATTTAACGTGCAAAATATTATTTATAAAATCATACAATAAGAGAATTTTAAAGATTTTTTCCTTTTAAATGAACAATTTTTAGTGACTATTTAACTTATTAAAGAGAGCGGGTATTTTGTTTTGAGTTATACGATTAAAATAAATTTTCAATAGATTTGACTTTATACAACCAACATTTTTAAAAAAGAGAATGGAATCTAGTTTTTATAAATTAACGTTTTTCAATTTTACAAATACTTCACACCCCGTCTTTTTTCCCCCCTCTTTTAGTAGACTTTACATACATAAGACATAAAAAGCGTTTTAGAATACATCATTTAGAAATTAAGTGGTTTGATAAATAAAATATTATTTATAAAAGCAATAGATACGAGAGTAATAAGGATTTTTACTTACATATGTACGAACTTCTGATAGGTAAGACTTTCTAAATCATTGTGCAAGAATTAAGTGGTTATTGAACTTATAACATTATAGGATGAAATAATCACGTGACGTATTTTTAAACCAATAAAATGTCAGTATTTTCAAACAAATAAAAAGTTAGTATTTTTACACGAGCGCCCTCTATCATTATATAAATTTCAATGAAACGAGTTCATAACATTCTACTGTGACCTGATATCGTTGTAATAGGTTGTATTTTTCATTTAAGTTATTGTGGAACGAGTTATGAATTCTTATGTTGGTGATGTAACCAACTTGGAGTGTCAACACTCATCACCAGAGTTAAATAATCAAGAGATGGATTCTACACTTTTATCCAAAGAAGGACTCGTTTCGAATTATGAAGTGAAACTCACCTCATCAGGACTAAAGAAACAGAAGTTACCCCATGTGCGTAAGATGTGTAACACAGCATTTCCTCGAAAAGTTAACTTAGTGTTTCATATGAAAAGTCATCTAAAGGAAAAATATTTTTGCTGTGAGGTGTGTGCTGAAGTTTTTTCACAAAAGAGTGATTTACGTAATCATCAAAAGATTCACAAATTGCCCAAACAATACAAGTGTAGTGATTGCAACGAGATATTTTCAAGAATGTCTGACTTATTAATACACAAGAAGACCCATAAGATTCGTAAACAATATTCATGTGCAAAGTGTTGTGAAATATTTAAGTGTGAATCAGATTTTTTACAACATTGTGATACTTTTCATAAAGTTTTACCTAACATTGCGAAATCACCCTGTTTAAAAGATTTGTTATTTGAACTTATAGTGAAGCTTATAGATTAGTTCGAACTTATAGTGAATTAAAAGACAAAATGATATGCAAAATATATGAACTAGAATTAACAGACCAAAACATACATGTACATGCTGAGAATGCCTTTTTAAAGTTGTACAACGGCTTTGAAGATTTCACAGAACGAGTGTTTAATTGGACATTACGAAAAATTTTGAAATTAGAATTGATTACAGCTCAATATGACAGGCTTATTTGATTTGTATTATTTTAAATGATTAATAAATAGTTTGATTTCGAAAAAAAGTGTTTTCTTTAGCATACACTGTGTGACTTTTAAACTAATGTTGTGTATTTTGAATGTGTCAGACAAAACAGGAGTGTGTTGACATTTAAAAAAAAAAGATTTTACATAATATAAAAGTTTTACAATAAAAATTGACTTACCTAAAGTTTTTTCAAGATAGTCACGATATCCTTTCCATTACAATTATTTTAAGGAAATAGAATTTAATTTTGTTGTGAATAACACTTTGTTGTTAACATCACGTGGTTTGTCTTATCATAACTATGAGATCCTAAGATCACTTCCTATTAACATGATAACGAAGAGTAAAAAAAAAATGACTAATGCAAGCCGATTTTCCTGCCTAAACTTGTTATCAGCTTGCATGAGTGACTCATCTTTACATGTGTGGATTTGTATGTTGAAAAAATGATTGCTATGTTTAACCCGTGTAGACGATTTTTATCCGGAAGCTGTTTGAACTACCAAATTTCAGATATCACACATTTTACTAGAACATTTAAATATTTTAATGTATTTTCGCCCGCAAATTGGAAACTTAGGATTATCACCTTTACATCGAGACATGGAAGGTAGAAAAATAATAACTTTACACTTAGACAATATTTTAATTTAAGAAGAATTAGACTTAACACATTGTTAGAGTTTCTTTGAAAAATATCTAGTTGGTTGTAAATTTTAGAAAATTCGACCTAACGAAATTAACACACTTAAAAATATCTAGTTGGTTATACATTTTATAAAATAAGCAACAAATAAACATTTCGATACATTGACAAAAGAAAATAATTAAGTTTAAGTAAACTTTACACTTAGACAATATTTCAAACTAAGAAAAATAATAACTTTACACTTATATAATATTTTCAACTAAGGAAAATTAATAACTTTAAAAATCAGACTTAACACATTGTTAAAGTTTTTTTAAAACAACACAACATTTTCAAAGCAGTGGAAATAGTATACCTGAAAAAAATTCAACTTAGTGGAATTTAATAGTGAAATTTTTTAACCTCACTCATTTAAAAAATAAAACTTTGTAAATTTTTTCCATTTTTAAAATAAAACTTATTTAAAAAATAAATAAGCAACTATTAAACATTTTGAATGTCTTAGACAAAGTGTGAATAAATTTGTTGAAATTATATAAAACATGAAAAATTTCATTACTTTTAAAAGAAATTTTATTTTTGGTGAAATAAACTCGAGGTATTTATTATATGTTACTTAAACTACATGAGAATTGATTGAAAATGTGTTACTTTTAATCACTCACAAGATAAGACATGATGTTACAATATACACATAGGAATGACATAGGAATTTCAGATGGGTTTTTCTCCCACACATGACGTCACTGATAACATATTTACTGATCAAGTCATAAAATCATAGTTTAGGGTAGGTTTTTAAGCACGAAGTTTAGTTGAGATTTAAGATATTTGAGAAATATAAACTACAACTTTGGCTACTTTTTGAAATTTCCCCCTACATAAGAAAAAGAACATAGAAAAATAAAATGAAAAGTCGTATTTGAATGGAATCAAATTATTATCCTTTCACTTAACAGCTGAATGCGTCGGTAATTACATCACAAAGGCACTGATAACAACTGATTGAATATATTGTGTTTCTTTTTTAAGGTTAAATTGATTTAATATTCAAGTTATTTCTTAATGATACACTTAAAAACAATAAACTTAATTAGCATTCAAAAAGCAAACGATCACATTATTGTGTAAAACAATCAAATGTTTTAAAAGTCACGAGTTAAAATTTGAAATGACTTAGAGTTTAAGTAGAATTTAGATGTGAACCTTTTAAAATGAAATAATAGTTTTTTGTATCGCCCTCTATCGGTGGGTAATAGAATTAAGAGATAATTAAAAGTTTTAACTTGAATTCGAGCCCACAACAAAAATTATTTTTCGGTTTTATAATTTAGGGTAGGTTTAACTGAGCAAGCCATGATATTTCAGTATTTATAGACGATTTAAGATATTCGATAAAGTAAATCATTTGAATTTTTAATTTAATTGAAGGGTTTACTGCTTAAAGTACTACAAAATGAGTACAACACGATGCATAGTTTTTTAATTAATTATATTTTTCGAAAGGTGACTTATTGATAAACTTAGGATTTATGTTTAAAGTGAATAAATTTGACATGTTAGGTTCACTTAATAACAGAGGGTTGAATAAGTTATTTTTAATAAAAATAAAGTTTACTAAAAGTTTTTAAAGTTAAAAAAATATAGTTTTAAAAAATTTAAAGTTTACAAAAAGTTTAAAAATCTTTAAGTAAATCAAAATTAACTTTTTAATTTTAACTATTGAGAGACTATAATCTAACTGTTTATCCTTGTAACCAACTGGTGCATATCAACTATATACTCTGTATCTGCATATGCGCAGAAAAACATAGACATTTAATCTAACTTGAGTTCGACTTTAAATTATTTGCCAACTTTTAAGTTTAATTACTATACACAACTCGATTACCTTTCCCACAAAACACCTTTCAGAAACAAAACAGAAATTAACACTTACCGAAAAACACGTCCACTTTGGGTGTTAGTCTTCACTCAACTAACGTTTCTCCCTTATCTTTGCTAGGGGGCGCTGCAATCGCCGCTAGAGGCGTTAGTAGTCTTCAGGTGTGTGATAAGAATAAACTTTAAATCCAACTTACACTCGCTCAGTCATTCTTGCTTCTCTCTACCTTGCTAACAACCGTTTGCTGCTGGCTCATTGTTTGGTTGTTTAAACTTGTTGAATGACGTCATCATGTGTTTGTCTAAACTTGTCCAGTCTTGTTTTTATGCAGTACGTCTATTTAGATGAGTCATCACTCGTTTATCTTGGTTGACTTGTCCAAACTTGTTTTTGTGTGGCATGTCTATTTGGGTGAGTCATCGTTCGCTTATCTTGCTTTACTTGTTTGAACTTGTCTAGTATCCACCACCTCATGTCTTTTGTCATAGCTTGAATATACTTTACACCAATCACTTAAATATAAAAGTCTTGTCACAACTTACTTAAACTTTGATAAAAATATTAATTATTTATAAATTTCATCAAATTCTTATTTTTCTGACACATTTACTATGTAATTTTCGTTCAAAAATATGGTAAAGCCCGATTTTAAATCGAAGTCTAAGATAAATTCCCCAAATTTGTAACATTTTAACACTAATAATAAATATTGTAAGCACCCAGTACATACAAGTTTTGTAAAAATAATATTACTTATAGCTAACTCGTTATGTCCCATGATACAAAACTTCAATATAACTAAAATCAGTGTTAAACGAAAATCTAATCACGTGTCTTTATATATTATTTTGAAATGCAAAGCATTATATCTAAACGAATGATATAAGGAGTAGTTAGAATAGTTCTTATATTTTTGTTAGTAAAAAATTTATACACATTATCTTACAAGGTTGCAATATTCAACACACGGTTCACCATATTTAAAAACGATTCACCATGATTTAAAAACTTAGTAACATATTTTAAATTTATAAATTTAAATTAAAAATACTTAAGTATTTATAATTGTTTATTTATAAAAATATGTTTTAATTTAAATTTATAAATTTAAAATATGTTACTAAGTTTTTAAATCATGGTGAATCGTTTTTAAATATGGTGAACCGTGTGTTGAATATTGCAACCTTGTAAGATAATGTGTATAAATTTTTTACTAACAAAAATATAAGAACTATTCTAACTACTCCTTATATCATTCGTTTAGATATAATGCTTTGCATTTCAAAATAATATATAAAGACACGTGATTAGATTTTCGTTTAACACTGATTTTAGTTATATTGAAGTTTTGTATCATGGGACATAACGAGTTAGCTATAAGTAATATTATTTTTACAAAACTTGTATGTACTGGGTGCTTACAATATTTATTATTAGTGTTAAAATGTTACAAATTTGGGGAATTTATCTTAGACTTCGATTTAAAATCGGGCTTTACCATATTTTTGAACGAAAATTACATAGTAAATGTGTCAGAAAAATAAGAATTTGATGAAATTTATAAATAATTAATATTTTTATCAAAGTTTAAGTAAGTTGTGACAAGACTTTTATATTTAAGTGATTGGTGTAAAGTATATTCAAGCTATGACAAAAGACATGAGGTGGTGGATACTAGACAAGTTCAAACAAGTAAAGCAAGATAAGCGAACGATGACTCACCCAAATAGACATGCCACACAAAAACAAGTTTGGACAAGTCAACCAAGATAAACGAGTGATGACTCATCTAAATAGACGTACTGCATAAAAACAAGACTGGACAAGTTTAGACAAACACATGATGACGTCATTCAACAAGTTTAAACAACCAAACAATGAGCCAGCAGCAAACGGTTGTTAGCAAGGTAGAGAGAAGCAAGAATGACTGAGCGAGTGTAAGTTGGATTTAAAGTTTATTCTTATCACACACCTGAAGACTACTAACGCCTCTAGCGGCGATTGCAGCGCCCCCTAGCAAAGATAAGGGAGAAACGTTAGTTGAGTGAAGACTAACACCCAAAGTGGACGTGTTTTTCGGTAAGTGTTAATTTCTGTTTTGTTTCTGAAAGGTGTTTTGTGGGAAAGGTAATCGAGTTGTGTATAGTAATTAAACTTAAAAGTTGGCAAATAATTTAAAGTCGAACTCAAGTTAGATTAAATGTCTATGTTTTTCTGCGCATATGCAGATACAGAGTATATAGTTGATATGCACCAGTTGGTTACAAGGATAAACAGTTAGATTATAGTCTCTCAATAGTTAAAATTAAAAAGTTAATTTTGATTTACTTAAAGATTTTTAAACTTTTTGTAAACTTTAAATTTTTTAAAACTATATTTTTTTAACTTTAAAAACTTTTAGTAAACTTTATTTTTATTAAAAATAACTTATTCAACCCTCTGTTATTAAGTGAACCTAACATGTCAAATTTATTCACTTTAAACATAAATCCTAAGTTTATCAATAAGTCACCTTTCGAAAAATATAATTAATTAAAAAACTATGCATCGTGTTGTACTCATTTTGTAGTACTTTAAGCAGTAAACCCTTCAATTAAATTAAAAATTCAAATGATTTACTTTATCGAATATCTTAAATCGTCTATAAATACTGAAATATCATGGCTTGCTCAGTTAAACCTACCCTAAATTATAAAACCGAAAAATAATTTTTGTTGTGGGCTCGAATTCAAGTTAAAACTTTTAATTATCTCTTAATTCTATTACCCACCGATAGAGGGCGATACAAAAAACTATTATTTCATTTTAAAAGGTTCACATCTAAATTCTACTTAAACTCTAAGTCATTTCAAATTTTAACTCGTGACTTTTAAAACATTTGATTGTTTTACACAATAATGTGATCGTTTGCTTTTTGAATGCTAATTAAGTTTATTGTTTTTAAGTGTATCATTAAGAAATAACTTGAATATTAAATCAATTTAACCTTAAAAAAGAAACACAATATATTCAATCAGTTGTTATCAGTGCCTTTGTGATGTAATTACCGACGCATTCAGCTGTTAAGTGAAAGGATAATAATTTGATTCCATTCAAATACGACTTTTCATTTTATTTTTCTATGTTCTTTTTCTTATGTAGGGGGAAATTTCAAAAAGTAGCCAAAGTTGTAGTTTATATTTCTCAAATATCTTAAATCTCAACTAAACTTCGTGCTTAAAAACCTACCCTAAACTATGATTTTATGACTTGATCAGTAAATATGTTATCAGTGACGTCATGTGTGGGAGAAAAACCCATCTGAAATTCCTATGTCATTCCTATGTGTATATTGTAACATCATGTCTTATCTTGTGAGTGATTAAAAGTAACACATTTTCAATCAATTCTCATGTAGTTTAAGTAACATATAATAAATACCTCGAGTTTATTTCACCAAAAATAAAATTTCTTTTAAAAGTAATGAAATTTTTCATGTTTTATATAATTTCAACAAATTTATTCACACTTTGTCTAAGACATTCAAAATGTTTAATAGTTGCTTATTTATTTTTTAAATAAGTTTTATTTTAAAAATGGAAAAAATTTACAAAGTTTTATTTTTTAAATGAGTGAGGTTAAAAAATTTCACTATTAAATTCCACTAAGTTGAATTTTTTTCAGGTATACTATTTCCACTGCTTTGAAAATGTTGTGTTGTTTTAAAAAAACTTTAACAATGTGTTAAGTCTGATTTTTAAAGTTATTAATTTTCCTTAGTTGAAAATATTATATAAGTGTAAAGTTATTATTTTTCTTAGTTTGAAATATTGTCTAAGTGTAAAGTTTACTTAAACTTAATTATTTTCTTTTGTCAATGTATCGAAATGTTTATTTGTTGCTTATTTTATAAAATGTATAACCAACTAGATATTTTTAAGTGTGTTAATTTCGTTAGGTCGAATTTTCTAAAATTTACAACCAACTAGATATTTTTCAAAGAAACTCTAACAATGTGTTAAGTCTAATTCTTCTTAAATTAAAATATTGTCTAAGTGTAAAGTTATTATTTTTCTACCTTCCATGTCTCGATGTAAAGGTGATAATCCTAAGTTTCCAATTTGCGGGCGAAAATACATTAAAATATTTAAATGTTCTAGTAAAATGTGTGATATCTGAAATTTGGTAGTTCAAACAGCTTCCGGATAAAAATCGTCTACACGGGTTAAACATAGCAATCATTTTTTCAACATACAAATCCACACATGTAAAGATGAGTCACTCATGCAAGCTGATAACAAGTTTAGGCAGGAAAATCGGCTTGCATTAGTCATTTTTTTTTTACTCTTCGTTATCATGTTAATAGGAAGTGATCTTAGGATCTCATAGTTATGATAAGACAAACCACGTGATGTTAACAACAAAGTGTTATTCACAACAAAATTAAATTCTATTTCCTTAAAATAATTGTAATGGAAAGGATATCGTGACTATCTTGAAAAAACTTTAGGTAAGTCAATTTTTATTGTAAAACTTTTATATTATGTAAAATCTTTTTTTTTTAAATGTCAACACACTCCTGTTTTGTCTGACACATTCAAAATACACAACATTAGTTTAAAAGTCACACAGTGTATGCTAAAGAAAACACTTTTTTTCGAAATCAAACTATTTATTAATCATTTAAAATAATACAAATCAAATAAGCCTGTCATATTGAGCTGTAATCAATTCTAATTTCAAAATTTTTCGTAATGTCCAATTAAACACTCGTTCTGTGAAATCTTCAAAGCCGTTGTACAACTTTAAAAAGGCATTCTCAGCATGTACATGTATGTTTTGGTCTGTTAATTCTAGTTCATATATTTTGCATATCATTTTGTCTTTTAATTCACTATAAGTTCGAACTAATCTATAAGCTTCACTATAAGTTCAAATAACAAATCTTTTAAACAGGGTGATTTCGCAATGTTAGGTAAAACTTTATGAAAAGTATCACAATGTTGTAAAAAATCTGATTCACACTTAAATATTTCACAACACTTTGCACATGAATATTGTTTACGAATCTTATGGGTCTTCTTGTGTATTAATAAGTCAGACATTCTTGAAAATATCTCGTTGCAATCACTACACTTGTATTGTTTGGGCAATTTGTGAATCTTTTGATGATTACGTAAATCACTCTTTTGTGAAAAAACTTCAGCACACACCTCACAGCAAAAATATTTTTCCTTTAGATGACTTTTCATATGAAACACTAAGTTAACTTTTCGAGGAAATGCTGTGTTACACATCTTACGCACATGGGGTAACTTCTGTTTCTTTAGTCCTGATGAGGTGAGTTTCACTTCATAATTCGAAACGAGTCCTTCTTTGGATAAAAGTGTAGAATCCATCTCTTGATTATTTAACTCTGGTGATGAGTGTTGACACTCCAAGTTGGTTACATCACCAACATAAGAATTCATAACTCGTTCCACAATAACTTAAATGAAAAATACAACCTATTACAACGATATCAGGTCACAGTAGAATGTTATGAACTCGTTTCATTGAAATTTATATAATGATAGAGGGCGCTCGTGTAAAAATACTAACTTTTTATTTGTTTGAAAATACTGACATTTTATTGGTTTAAAAATACGTCACGTGATTATTTCATCCTATAATGTTATAAGTTCAATAACCACTTAATTCTTGCACAATGATTTAGAAAGTCTTACCTATCAGAAGTTCGTACATATGTAAGTAAAAATCCTTATTACTCTCGTATCTATTGCTTTTATAAATAATATTTTATTTATCAAACCACTTAATTTCTAAATGATGTATTCTAAAACGCTTTTTATGTCTTATGTATGTAAAGTCTACTAAAAGAGGGGGGAAAAAAGACGGGGTGTGAAGTATTTGTAAAATTGAAAAACGTTAATTTATAAAAACTAGATTCCATTCTCTTTTTTAAAAATGTTGGTTGTATAAAGTCAAATCTATTGAAAATTTATTTTAATCGTATAACTCAAAACAAAATACCCGCTCTCTTTAATAAGTTAAATAGTCACTAAAAATTGTTCATTTAAAAGGAAAAAATCTTTAAAATTCTCTTATTGTATGATTTTATAAATAATATTTTGCACGTTAAATCACTTCTTAACTAAATGTAATAATCTAAAATGTCTTATGTAATGATCTAAAATGTCTTATGTGTTGTGGATGGTTGGTTATTTGTTAAAACCGATTATCTACGCTTGGGATATAGGTCACTCTAGGGGTCATTCTAAGGGCTCCTAACTCGTATTGACAAGGTTCGAAGAAAACTCCGAACGGTTAGGTCGACGAGCGCGAGAGAAGTTTAAACCCAAACGTCTAGTAGCTTTAAAACCAGAACCTCTCAGTCACTGGTCTTATGTGTTGTGTTTATATAAATAATATTTTTCTTCTTTAATCACTTAACTCCAAAATGAAATGTTTCTAAGACACTTTGTCATGTCTTAAGTGAAACATATTTAACTAAAGAAGGATGTAGTATTTGTGACATAAGTTATTCTACAGTACCCTTTTAAGAAAAAAAAAGCTATATTACAAGTCAATTAAAAAAAATTATATAATTAAAAAGTATATATATATATTGTTTAAGTATCCTAAAAACGATTATTTAAGTTAGTCCACAAATTTGTAAACTTAAAAAACGGAAGATGTAATGTAACACAAAGAAGTATGACAAATTTTTCCCCCATAAAGGATTAGTCTCAATGACTTGAATTAATTTTTTCTCCTAAAAATGACACATTACTTTTAGTATACAAGTTTGTGAAACGGCTTTTATAAGAAAATATTACGCTGAATACAATATTAAACCTTGTAATTTAATTCAATAACAAAAATGCGTGGGTGTATAGCTTATATTTACATTTTTGAAAATCACTTTGCTTTCGTTTTTAAAATGTATAAACACGTTATTTTTGGTAACAAAACTCTATTTCGAATATAATGTTGTACAAGAAATGTACAAGAAAGAATTAGGCATACTATCTTCGTCAATCTCTATAAATAAAATTTCGTATAGAAAGTAAAAATTTTCCCTCTAAATTATTATTTCGAATATTGAAGTGATCTGTTGACAGAGTGTTGTAAGAGAAATGTGCTTGTAAATTAAACAAACAGATGTAATAGCATTCATATTAAACCAAAACTCGCGAATTACTCAATAGCTAAAGACAATTTCCTGCAGTTCATTAAAACTATGATAAAGATATCTCAACGCAGGTCTGAAGTAACCATCTCGCGAATTACTCAATAGCTAAAGACAATTTCCTGCAGTTCATTAAAACTATGATAAAGATATCTCAACGCAGGTCTGAAGTAACCATCTCTCGCATTTAAAGAGATAACAACACACACACATTCTTGGTGACCTAAGATAAGACATGTGTGATACAGAAATTGCAGGTTCTAATGTCACTAAAAATTAAAATAATACGTAAAACACTACAAAAAAAAATATAAAAAATAATTTGAAACGCTTTAAATAAATTAAATTAAAAAAAAATGAAAACACTTTAAATAAAAAATAAAACAAAATTTCACCCTCTACAAAGAACAAAATCTATATGTCTAATCATGCACCTTCTTTATCTCTCTCATCTTAATTACTTCCGGTCTCACAAACCACCTCTCCTGTTCCAACAAGCTCCCAAACATGTTCCTAAAACATGTTTACTGCTTCCTGAAAACCCTTTTTGGAAAAAGCATGTCTAATCCCGTTTCCGATCTTATTTCCTGTCGCGTTTCCAGTCTAAAAATAAATTTCACGTTAAACTTTTATAAAGTAAAACAAAGTCAGAAAGATTTCCATTTTTATATTAGGTGTTAGTTAGCAAATAAAATTTTTATTTCAGGTGAGAAAAAAAAAAAAAAAAAAAAAAAATCGAACATTTTGCTAATATTACTTTCAAACTAAATTCATTCTGATAGCAGGATTCCTACAACTCAACTCCACTCGACTTTGCTGAAGCATAATAATAATTAAACCCTTTTATTTCGTTGCAGGTCTCACGCAGATGACTGGTGTAAAAGAATAGGTAAAAAAAAAAAAAATGTGGCGTTATGAATTGTTTTCATAGCAGGTGGTTATGGTGGGCCCCCAATTTAAAAAAAATTCCCTGACAAGAAAGAATCTGATTAAAACCCTTTTTTAGAAAAAATACATCTCATCCTGTCCTTATCTCCAAATTCCTTCCGGTTCACTTCCTGTCTCAACCTGTTTTTTATCCACACCTGCGACTTCCGGTGACCTTCACCGTTCGCAGAACTTCCTGTCTCAACATGTCTGTTATCCACACCTGCTACTTCCGGCTCCGGCTCCATTAGCATTTAGCCTGCTGGACTGAAACGAACATTCTTCTACTACTTACAGATGGTACTTGCTGAAATTGGGTTTTCAAATGTGTTATGCGTTTTCCAAATTGTTTACTTAGATGTTATCTGTCAGCTTATTAAACGGTAATGATTTGTAAAATTATTTTGGAAGCGTTGGAAAGTGTTACATAATCTATGCTTGACGCATGATTTTTCGTTCTTGTTTATTATTATTATTGGTCTATCATTTTATTTATTTTTGAAGTGATAAGAAATCATTTTAGTTTAACATACCTTAGGAGTAAACTTCACTGTTTTGTGGTCGAAAGTATATATGTATGAAGAAGTGAGAAGTCTACATGAAAAGTTTCATAATTGAGTCCACATCCAATTGGCGTATCTTAGCGCGCATGGTTTGGCGCATATTTAATTTCCTTGTTGTAACTCACGTACATTCCAAAATACATTGTTGCCAATATCGCTCATATTTGACGCCCACTTGGCTTTTGCCTCGATTACGAAAGATTATCCGTGTTTTCATTTATTATAAAGTATCAACTTATCACAAACTTGCTAAAAGAAATCTTGGCTTTCGTTCAGCTGATGCTAATGATTATATCGATCTAGAAAATTTAAAAAGTATCAAGCTTTATGAGTGAAGCAAGCACAATTTCGTTTTTTATTCGACTAGTTTGAAATAACAAGAAACAAAGAGTCTTATATAATAAATATAGTTCCATTTAATGTGTATGAATTATAAATACTATTACTGTTTATGTATACAGGCTGCATGTTACTGTTGACCAATAGCTAATTTCTAAACTATTAGTTGTAAATACTGCTTAGGATCACTTAAAAAGACCCCCACGGAGTGCACTCCCCCCAGGGCCTATATCCCTCGTGTTGATAATTGGCCGTCATAAATCAACCCAACCCAACCCTAAACTATTAGTTTTAGAGGTATTACTACAATTGAAAAAGTGTTTCAAATGTTGCTGTTCTTCGTCATGTTATATGCTATTTACCTCAAAATAGTTGTTCTTTAAAAGGTTAATATAAAATATATAATACATAAGTAAAATGCCTTAATAATAATAACCGTAAACCATAATAATATCTATAGGTTCCATGGCAACCCAAGTATTTTACGAAAGTTAGAACACGGATGGACAGACAAACATGCGAGCTAAAGTCATAAACACTTTTTTAAAATTTTGAAAAACATAAACATTTTAAATAATCACTTAAATTATAGGTGTCCCCCCCCTCCCTAACTTTCCTCCCCAAAAGTAAGTTCTTGTCATGCTACGCTTATGGTGTTTGTAAATATTTATTTGGGGATTCTTCCGTAATCAGGCCTACAGCCACTTAACTTGTTACAGTAAGTGTAGTTTGGCGCAAAACTAATTTAATTTTTTAACCAGTGTTGTAACTCTCGCACACTTGGAGCCACATTCTTCCAGCATCGCTCATGTTTGGCGTTAATCTTGGCTGTGGACTTGATATTACAGAAGATTGACTAATACTACATTATGAAATAATTAATCAAACAAAATTATTTTGTTATTAATTAAATAACAAAATTGCCAAGTGGTACCTCTAGCTTCATCAAGTTATTAACATTACGCAAAGAGGAATCTGTTGGTTCATAAAAAGTACAATGCTCATGCTATGCTGTTAAGAAAAATGCCAAGTGGCACCCTTTGAAACATTTTAGAATCGATTTGTAAAAATAAGTGGAGTCTCTTACTTCATTCATAAAGTGCATTGTTATAGTCAAGATATATAATAGAATACAATTCAAGAATGCCAAGTGGCACCTGCAAATTCATATTCAAATCAACATTTAATTGAACTGGCATATTTTTGATTATATATAAAAAGCACATTGTGGCACTCAAAAAAGTAGACAACTAGTGGGACAACTAGCGATTCATTTAAATGTACACAAGACACTCATGCCTCACTTAGGATGTAAACAGAATTGACAACTGGCATCTCTAAGTTCGTATAAAATTAACATTTAAATAAAAGTGACATCTACAATTTCAAAAAGAAGCACACTGAAAAGCTGAAGTCCCTCTAATAGATTTAAACAGAATTGTCAAATAACACCTCTAGGTTCATTGAGTTATTGACATATGCGACATAGAGGGTAACTATTGGCTCATAAAGAAGCACATCGTGGTGCTCTTGTCCTACTAAAAATACTATCAAAATGCTAAATGGCACCCTTTGATTCAACAGAGAATCAACTTTTCAGTAAGAGTGGCATCTGTTGATTCATACATAAAGCGCACTGTTATACACATATTATTAAATGAGAAAAATTTCACGAATGCCAAGTGGCACCTACAGTTTCATATTCAAATGCATTTTAAAATAAAATGACATAATTTTGATCATATATAAAAAGCACACTGTAACCTCATACCTTACTGTTTACGAAAAAGGCACTATAAGGATCATCTATTTATTTAAAACGCTAAGCGTTTTCTTTCGACAGTCCGTGAGAACAAACTACTGCATCAAATTACATGATTCTTTTTTTAAATGAAAGATATTTGGACACAGATTTGTTATCGTACATTCGTTTGTTCGAAAATTTAATTAGAGTAAACCCTGTCTAAGGCGGAATCAATCGGGACCGAGAAAATTTTCCGCCGTAGACAATATTCCGCCTTATGCAAAACAGTCAAAATAAATAAATAAAATACATATGTGCAAGTCATATTTTTACGTTCGTAATCTTTAGTACAGTTTTTTAAATGAAATTATACGTCTTATTAAATTTATTATTAATCTTAAAAACATTATATGAATAATAAAATAAATAGTAGTACCAATGATAAATTTCTTCCATTTTAAAAGTTAATGAAAATCATTTACCTTAACAACTACTTCATATTTCACATAGTGGCATAGTAGTTTTTAAACAGTTGAAAAATAATCTTTTATCAATGCTTGTTTTGTCTTTCTTTTTACCAGGCGTTTTTCAGTAGCATAGTGCAAGTCCGTTATTATGGGTATCAATTCTTCATTTTTTTGAGCAAGAAATTTTTTTTCGAGATACCTAATGCTTCTCAAGGCGTCTTGATACGTTTGAATTCCTCCATTATCTTCATGGTTTTCCTAATCGAGCTCATCTTCATTTTTACTAGCACTTTCCAAATCTTGATATCGCTGAATCAAAATGCCCACAGAAGTATTAGCTTTAGTAGTACACACTATATTGTCAGCTGATACGTATTCTTCTTCATTAATTTTTTCATTGCTGGGAACACATTTTAAGTCATCTGTTAGATTTTATAACTCATTTTCCTCCAACTGGTCAATTGATTCATGGCCATTTTCTAAAACAAAACCAGCTTTTCTAAAACAATGAACAATTTTTTGAGCAGGATTTGGCAATCCATTTGACAGCATCTAAAACACTTATATTTTTTGCCATTTCGGTGGCAGAACAGCAATTATCTAACGACGCAATAATGGACTGCAAGAGATATTTTTTGTAATGGGTTTTCATCATTTTTATAACTCTTTGATCCATAGGTTGTGTTATTGCAGTAGTATTTGTGGGAAAAAATTGTAATTTTATATTCTATAGTTCGAAATTGGCATGACAAGCTGCATTGCCGAGAAATAACAAAATTTTTCGATTTTCTTTCCTCATACGGTTATTGGTTATTGAATTCAGTCTGCCATCTCTCCATTATGGCAGTCGACATCTACGATTTTTTTAGATCTACAAATCACATGCAGTTTATCAATGTTCACATTCTTAAAACATCGCGGCTTTTGCGAGTTTCCTATCACTAAGGGCTTTTCTAAACTGCCCTCCATATTCGCGCAAAGCAAAACAGTGACACGCTCTTTGGAGTTTTTACCACCGTGGCATTCACTTCCTCTTTTTGAAAGGGACTTAGTGGGCAACGCACGATAAAATCGTCCCGTTTCGTTGCAATTGTCCTTAGCTTGTGATATCCTTCAATCAGTAGAGGAAAATTTATTTTCCATTCCTGAATTTCTTGGTCTGGGACGTCTTTCGACTCTCCGCAAACTTGCTTCATGGCAATATTGTGTCGATTAAGGAAACTCATTAACCATCCAGTAGAAAACTTGAAATCAGTTTTACCTAATTTTTCGGCTATCTCTTTTGCCTTTTCACGCAACAGTGTTCCAGGTATGGGCAAAATTTTAACTCTAGCGTCAGAAAACCATTCAAGTGTTAACGCATCAATGTCTTCTTTTTTCACAACACCTTTCCGCTTTCTGTTGGATGATTTGCTTTCCAATTCTTTTTCCAACTTTGTCCTTCTTTTTATGGCATCATAAATTTGTGTTTTATCGCATTTAAATTTAATACAAAGATCTTTTACAGAGTAATTTTTTTCTTTTAATTTAACAACTTCTATTTTATCCCGCAGAGATAGCGTATGGAGATTAGATTTTGAAGCCATTTTTTACTATCACTTAGTAATATCAGTAGACAATATAAAATGAGGAAGAACAAATAACACGTGCAACGACCTCGTTTTCTGACCACATGTGATTTATTGAAATAAAACATACGTCACTTCGAATTCATCTTCCATCCCCTTCCCCCTCAGAAACCACAACCAGCGCCTCACACAGAATGTAAATGATTGTAGCTTCACCCCTCTCCGTTTCACATTAGACAAAGAGTTATGGCGACCAAATGTCTGATTGCCATAAACAATGATCAGAACTCAAAATCCGAAGTAAGCAAAAAAGGTGACATTCTTTCGCTAATACAATGAAAAAGACAGAGATGTTAATGTATAGGGATTTTTTTTATCAATTTCTTTTTTTTTAAATAATTAATTGATATAAATGTAAAAGATGTACTTGGTATGATGTTTTTTCTTTCATTTTTTTAAAAGGAAAAACATTTTTTTTATATATGAGAAATAATGGAATAAAAAATTATTCCTTAAATATTTAAACATTTTCCGTTCTGATGAATCAACTTTATTAATCTATTACGAAATTTAATTAAAATGTTGAGCATTTGATGTATGTATATCAGTTTTGAAGTTTCATAAACCAAATGCCTTTCATTTTTTAATTTTTTTCCGTCTTATGCAAAATTTTGATTTCGATGGGACTTGAAAAACCTTTCTGTTTCCGCGTTAAGCAAATTCCGGCTTATGGAGCATGAATTAATTGATAGAAAAGTAATTTCAGAACTATAAACATTTTATCATGAATCAACCTAATTATCCTCCAATAAAATAAATAAGTGATTGCAACAAATCAAAAAAACTATAATTTAAATAATAAGCACTTTTTTCATGAGATATTCGACTATTTTGAGAAGGGGGGAGGGCTCTAACCCCATCAGCTCCCTTCCCTTTTTTAGATATGCTCTGATATCAATGTGAACAAATATGGGGCTAAAAAGAAGAGAGTGGGTAGTCAGTTGTACAACCAAAAAAAATTTACAAAATTTATCTCAAAGAAGAAGAAAATAGCACTTTTTTCATGAGATTTTCGACTATTTCGAGCGGGGGGAGGGGGGGAGGGGAGGCTGTAACCCCATCAGCCCCCTCGCCCTGTTTATGCTGTGATGTCAATGTCGACTAATATCGGACTAACGAGAATGGCTAGTCCGCTGTATGACAGAAATAAAAAATAAAAAAATTATCTAAAAAAGAAAGAAAAAAGCATCTTTTTCATTTTACGCTTGACAATTTCGGGGGGGCTATAGCCCCATCAGCGCCCTCCTTGGATACGGCACTGTATCTAAGTAAACAAGGGATGACAAGGGATGACCGCCCGGGGAACCCAGTTTTCGGTTTTGAGTATAAGTGCAATCCCGAGTGTGGAAAAGCATAACATAATTAAAAACCCATTTTCAGGAATTACCAACAATATTCGGAAAAATATCCGAATTCTTTTGTGCAGCCCTGTATATAATCTATAGGATTTACACACACCGAGTAATAGACAGAAAATGAGTTAAATTTAAAAACGCGTTTAGCAACTGAAGACGCATCACTTTCAGTAATTATTGTTAACATACAGTACAAAATTCTTTTGCGTGTTCCTGTAAATGAACGATGAATGCTATACACAAAATATTCTATACTATATCAATTTCAATATGTTTGAAAATGTGAAACATTATTAAAATAAACCCCAAACGATTCTTCTCCATAGACCATAATGAAACGGAATTCTTTTGATTGTCCCTGTAAAGGAACTATAAGTGCACATCATATTCTATAGTAAGCCTCTTATAGTGCACCTCAGTGATACATAACAATTTCGATATGTTTGAAATTGTGTAACAATATTAAAATAAACTGCAAATGATTTTCCCCATAGACCGTAATGTAATGGAATTATTTTGAGTATCCCTGTAAAAAAACTATAAGTGCTACACACTTCATTTTCAATACCGACCATGCCATAGTAAATCTCAATAACATATATGAATTGCATGGTAATCTGGATATATTGACGCGAGTTAGAGCACGGACAGACAGACAGACAGACGGCAGACAGACAGACAAACCGAATTCATAAATACTTTTCAACTGTGTTGGAAAGTATTAAAAATGATCATAAGAAATGAGATTTCTAATTTAATAAACAAGCTATTTGTTAAAAAAAAAAAACTTTTTTGTTGCCAGATTACGGGAAAATTAATAGTTATTACACTTTACAATAATCTTTATTTTATTTTTTTGCTATGTGTATTTCGTGATGATTTCATTGCAAAGAAAGTGCGCGTTATAAGATGAATATACCAAAAAGTAGAAAAGAAAAATTAAATTTGAAAGCTTAGGTACGCGTTATACAACGGAGGGCATTACACGCTTGAATATACAGTATATATGTATTGTAAAATGTACCAGGAGATTGTTTTAAAAACCTGATAAAATAAAAAATAACATAAAGCTGTTTTAAAAAATGTCCGATTAATAAACCGAATGGAGTAGAATATTGCTGTCTATTGCGAATATATCTATTGTTTATAGTGTCTATTATCTATTCTCTATGGCGTTTCTTCTCACCATTAGGATCTTATTCTATTAATGGATAATTGGTCATTACCCACCATGCAGTTAATATTAAATTTTTCGCATTGATTAAAATTAATATTTACGTATTATTAGTATCTAATAGTAATTCATTGTAATATATTAGCATATGACAGCAAATTAATAACTGCGGCCCTTGTGCTTAGTTCTGTACCATATTTTGGCTCTTTAAGAAAGTTTAGTGAGTAACACTGCCCTAATGGAATGAAAAATATTCCATAAGCCTAATCCACAACACAACAAATCGCTACAGCAGTAGTCTCTTTCATGAAAGGAGTACTTTTATTATAAATCGCAAGACGTTTCTTAGACGATTGAAATCAATAATCAACTCTGTCTTTTACAAATCTATATAACTTTACATGGGCGTCGGAAGAACGAAATCTACGGAGAGGTAAGATTTTGGTACGGATATGCCTGTAGTCCGCAGCTCAGACCGCGTTTTTTTAAATGTAGAATATAAGGAAGAAATAGGCTGAATTAAGAATTTTTTGACAGAACTCCTCGTGCAAGACGATTTTTAAACATATCAACATAAAAAGCAGTACAGAACAATTAAGAAATATTAAACATTCAAAAATAAATTTCTAGCAGAATTTTTCAAAATGGAAAATTGAAACTGTTTATTCTTTTTTTTCGTTTTACCCCCGTTTAAGTTTGATTTGAAGCACTTGAACGTAAAATTAAATGAAGAAAATAAAAACAATAATAAAAAATAAATAAATAAATAAGATTTTTTTTTTTTTTTTTTTTTTTTTTTACCACGGAGGGCTTAGGGGGCTCTACTCACCTGACGAAAATATTCTTAGTTCTTCTTTTTCTTAGTGTTTGATTATTTCACATCTCTTGCGAAGAATAAATTTTACTATTATTTTTTAAATCATCAGAGGTAAAGAAAATTTAATTCATTAACCCCTTCGGCCCTGATTTTTTTTTCAATTTTGGGAAAAAATTACTGTTATGCTAACAAAATTAAAAATAGCTATCGGAATCACATAAGTTAGGGTTTAATGAAAGTTAACGAATGCGTTCTTTACCAAAACCTCACAAATGTAGTTATTTTGCGTGTTTTTCATATAACAATAGTCTAAGGAAGAATTTTTGAAGACGTTTGGAAAATGTCGTATTACAACTAAATTAAACAAGCATAAAAATTTAGTAATATTTTTTATCTTTTATCACAAATTACCAACTCGGAAAAGGATTCCCAAATTTTAGTTTAAAGAGTGAAACGTATGTTTTAATTAAAAGAAATGCCAACGGCTTGCTAATAATTATGAAAATTATTATTATTATTATTATTATTATTACTAAATGCTAAACATAAGTGAAGTCATAATAGGAAATGTAAAGATTCGTACTATCACTATTAAGTGCTGGAATTAATAAAAATAATGTTTAAGACAAAATAATACTCAATAAAAGATATGTCCTATTAGTAGGACGTCTAGGACCGAAGGGGTTAAATTTCAAAATCCAGGCAGGGAGCAATGGCACTCCAGCCTATGCCGGTGCCTATGCAACTTTATATTATTTTATTTTTAACGTTTATTGATTTCAACTATCTTTAAATTGTGCATACTTTATAAACATTAAAAAACAGTTGTGTCATAAAACGTGTCCAGGGGCTTTTGGCATCATTTTCAGCGCCTTGGCCCCCATCCAGTCTTTTTCGTCCCTTATTCTCGAAATAGATTATCGACGACTCCCGAAAGTCATCTACAAAGAGACAGACAACTGTAGTAGTCGGTTGGCGAGAAAAATCAGAAGGTCCTGATCCTAGGGCAAAGGAACAGCACTTTTTTATTGTTACTGGAATACGTAAAGAAGATATCAGAATTCAATTCTTTTACTTTTGAGCACGGGCGGATAAAACTAATATATTTGAAGTCTGTGTCATATACATTTGTAGGATTGATCTTTTAGGGATGACCTTGCTAATGTTTTACAAATAGTCTATGGATAGCGTAAGTTTTTATTTTCTCGATTTAGTATTGCCACGTTATAAGCAAGAAAGAAAAATCATATGTCACGTATAGATTATGAAACACTTTCCAACACTTCCAGAATATTGTAATGAAATGATAATATTTTGATGCGGTGAAAGAAGATATCTAAATAAACAACTTCGAAATGCATAATTAATGCATAAAACTGCACTGTTGAAAACCAATTACAGTCAATTGTCGGTAGCATGTACAAATTTTTTTGCGCAGCCCTGTATATGGAAACCATTTTTTTTTCTACAGGGAAACAGCAAAAAGTGAATACATCATCATTTACTGGGACAAGGATCAGTTACCCTGGCATTCATTTTCCACTGTTGAAAAAGGCCCATTTGCCCAAACTTCAAAGGTCAATTTCTCTGGTAAAAGAGGTTTTGAATTCGAACCAGAGAAAAGACTGTATCAGTATATACTAACCCCCCCCCCCAAAAAAAAAAAAACATACATATATATAACATATATACACACGCACATACATATATAGTTACATACAAACACATACAGTCATATACATACACATAATAAGTAAAAGTAAAAAGCTGTGGGGGAAAAAAAGGTAAAAATGTTAAAAAAGGGGAGGAAAAGAGTTTTGAAAAATAGGTTCATTAATGAATGAAATTTATACATTTTGAGATTCGATCCGGGAGAATTGACTGATACAGGATACATTTAAACTAATTTTAAAGGATCTGGATGACGGTTTTTTGAGGTGAAAATGAGTAGTTAAAGGACATTCTAGGATTTCATGCAATGAAGATGATAGTTTATTACACATGCAGAAGTTATACATATCACGTTTATTTATCTGATATAGATGTTGCTAAAATGGACCATGATTGTTAAAAAAAAAAAAAAAAAAAAAAAAAAAAAAAATTGTTAATGAATAGTATAGTTGAAACTTGGGAAATAAGATCGTATGTATTGAATAATTCCAGCTATTGAAGAAATCCCAGCTATTGAAGAACTCCAGCATTCTTGCCAACGTTGGAGAAATGAATATTTTAAGACAGATATGAGAGAGCAAGCAGGGTATGATAAGAAGTGTAATGATAACTTATTATTATTTACTGCTGATTTAGCCAGTTGATCTGCCATCTCGTTACCACAAATTCCTGAATGATTCCGAACCAGGTTGAAAAAGAAAGATTTGTTATTGTTTTGCAAAATAAATGTAAACTGTCATATATTAAGAAGTTGCTGTTGTCGAAATTGTTTAGGGCCGTAAGCTGTCCGAGGAGTTCAAAAAGAGATTTTATGAAGTTGAATGAGCCCACAGTATGACACTCTTAATTGTAAACAATTCGGCCTGAAAGGCCGAGTTCTCCGTAGCCAAATGCCCTCTCCCAGAATAGATATATATTAATTATTATTTTAAGCACAAAAAAGCAGCACCAATGCTGTCTTCTGTCTCAGAAGTACCTGAAATTCGATAATGCCGCAACCAATATAACAATGTGTGAACGTTTTGCACACATTAAACAAAATCACTGGATATAGCAACCTCGTTGTATAAGAATCTCAAAAAATACAAAACATTCGGTATTATCGTGATCATTATAACGTTAGCTATCACTAAATATAAACTTATATTCTTAAAAAAAGCTCGTTTTAACGACCCACTCCGAGGTAGGGGAAGGCCGGGCAAAGTGGCCAGGGTGGGCAAAGTGGTCACCCAATATAATAACGTCACCAGAGCGCTGGCATTGCGTGGTTTGTGGTCAAACTGTTTTGTTTGATGGCAGTGAGTAACCAGACAATCGTTGAACAATGTGGTTCCATGCTTTATAATTTTAGAGCGGCTTTTCCAGTTTTTGAAGTTTGTGATCTAAGGTAAGTGACTTATATTACATACAATTAACAATAACCTGTTGTACTTGAATTTATTTATTGAATGTGTTAGGAAAGAGCATGTTTTCAGCTTCACATTAGTGGGTGAATGGTTGCTGACTGTTCATTAGTTTTCACTGTAGACCGTATTTTCTGTCAGGGCTTCCAAACTGGCAAAGAGGTCAGGGTAGGGGCCATTTGATTGGATCAAGTGATGAAGGTTGGATAAGGTGCAATGTTTGTCACCTCTGGGTTCATGAGGCATGTTCACTTTGCGAAGAAGATGACGTGGAGTTCATTTGCGAAAAATGCAGTGTTTGATTCTGATTTATAATTTTTTATATGGGTTAGTCAAACTCTTTTTGGATTTTCATATTATTTTCAATCTTTCATTATGTTTCATACGATTTGTTATGACAATAAAATGCTCTAATCATTTAAATAGTGTTTTCAATTTTTTTACACCTGTAGGGCAAAGTGGCCATGGAGTGACCACTTTGCCCGACCTAGACGGACAAAGTGGTCATTTTGACCTTTTTTGAAAAAAAAAACAAATTTTCCCTTCCACTTTATTATTTCGTAAAAATTATAAATTCCCTTACACTTCTAAGTAGTCACTCTAGTTCAATGCAAATTGTCAGTTATGTATATGTATTTTAAAGGGATAACAAAAAATCACAAAACCTTAGGGTGACCATTTTGCCCGGCCTTCCCTACTATTCATATTGGGAAATGATCAGTCCACCAGGTCAACTAGGCAATTTCTGTCTACAAACTTCCAGGGAAACTGACCCTTTTTCTCTGAATGCTAAGAACCTATACCCGTCTACTGCTTTTCGAACATGAGCGATACTGGAAACAATGTGGTTTAAAGTAAATGTAGGCAAAGTTTTGCCACAAAGACATTCTATTGTGCCAAACCACTCTTACTAAAATACGCCAATTGGCGTATGCATGTTATCAGTAAATAACAGCTTTATAAGATAAGAAACGATCCCTCGAAGTCGGATTTTGTTTTTATTAAAAAATACTTGTTGTATACGTGCTAATGCATAGTTTCTGAACCGTTTTACCCCAGGGCACAATTAAATCCATGGTCAAATGTCCACAAGCATAATTTTCTCTGAAATAATTAAATTTCTCAGATTATATGAAGCTATTTTCATGATTCCCTTGCATATTATTAAAAAGAGTATAGAAACAGAGAAATAAAATTCCAGATAAGTCAAACTTTATGACATTAAATCTCATTTCGAAGTAAATTGCATAACATGAAATGATGGATATTAAAGTATCGATGTTTCTGTTAATTATTAAATTTTTGATACAATTCGACTTAAAATTTTCGCGACACACCTCAAGTCCTCTCACAGCCCACACCGTTATGTCGCGGTACACCGGTTGAAAACCATTGTGATAATGTGTCACCTGAATTTCGTAAAGAATTTCCCTTAATTTTGGGAAAGTTTACTGTTGCTAGTATGACTCGCTTTAATTTCTATAAAAGTAATTACGCTTCTTTTAAAACTAATTTTGGTATTCAAGTTCTTACATACACTTAAGGACTGTCCTATATCGCAATATTTTGCAGATGCCAAGAGTGATATTGTTAATTTTATATCCATGAGTTGTGTGTCTAGTTTTTAAAGGATTATCATGATTATCACTAGGCCTATAAGAAAACTGTCTGATCTACTCTATCAATTAGCAATTTCAATAATATCCATTAGATAGTATGAGTAATTTACATAATTTTCTTTGTAAATAATTTATTAGTAGTGAGGTAATCAGATATATTCTATCATTTACACAATGACCAATTTGTTACATTTCATCTTATTCGACAGAGGAAGTCGTATGGCGTGCGGTGAAGGCAGATGCGGAAAATGTGACCATTCGTTAAATTAAATTTCTGAAATTTGAAAATGACAATACCAGACATTAGTTTTATTTGAAAAAAGCACACATGTTTTTATGCAAAATACCGATGTTTCTGGATCAATTCCAAATTCCCTTTCTTTCTCTTTCTCAAAGAATAAGTCATTGTTTTAAGGAAAAGTTTGAACTCCCCCTTTAAAAGTTTAAAGCTAGTTAGTTTTGCATTAGTAGCTAAATTAACTGTTGTCTTTATTTGTTTTTATTTTTAAAAGTTCCTTTACCTTTCTATATTTGAGGATACTTTCCCCCGTTGCTAGTATATTATATACCAAGAAAGAATCAGAGAGTAAGTTTTAAATTTAGAAACACTTCCTTTTATCTTGAAAGCACATTGCCACGTGGTTAAAATAATAATAAAAAACAGAGTTCATCGTTGGTAATTTTCCTAAAGAAAAATGGAACCATTTCAACGATGAATTCAATGCAGAGTTATATTAGTCAACTGTTATCTGCAATAGCTGTAAAAGATTAAAAACAAATATGAGGCATATCTTAAATATAATCGTTAGCAAAATGTTTCAAAGTTTACTCTTCATTCGAATGTCTAATTGGATTTATTGAATCATGCAATAACTGATACCAAATAATAATGCCCGGTTAACCCTTTATGTCTTAAATTATAAATTAATGAAAATTTGTCCTTCCAAAGCAATTTTTCTGAATTTTTGAAAATACGATAATTGCAATCGTTAAATAAATTTGAGAAAGATTTCTTCTATTAAAATTAATAAACTAATCGGTATTGATAGGAGTTTCTGTAGAATAATTACCACTCTATTAAATTCATCTCTTTATAATATTGTTTTTAGTATTTTATAAAATTAGGAAATGTATAAATATAATCCTTCTATATTAAAAAAAAGTAATCTGGAACTGAGCCAAAAACGAAAGGGACCAATCAAATTCTGCGTAGATATTCCGGGTTATTCTCATCGCTTTTTTATTAGGGACTTTTTTGAGGAGCTATTACTTTTTTTCTAGCCATCCTACGGATTCGAGAATCATACCACCAGACGCGAAATATAACAAGCTTTCAGAAAAAAAAAATTATCACGGTCGGATAATAAAAACTCAAAAAATTCTTAAAAATCGAGTAAAAAATCTTTTATTGAAAAAGTCATTTTTTTATATTGTTGCCAATTTCTAAATAAGCGCAAAGGATTATGTTTTATCTCAAATAAAAAATGTATTTGCGCGAGACTATTAAAAACAATAATGAAAGTTTAAAATAATAATTAAATGATCACGTGTTGAAAGCAGGAAATAAAGAAAATTACGTAATAAAAATTGTGTTTACACATGAATATTAAAAATAAAAAAGATGAATTAAATGAAAAAGCATTATAACCAGTTAAATGAAAAAGCATTATAACCTGATTACAGAAGAAAGTCGCCGTTCGTGATATCATCATCATCATCTTTTTAAAACAAGATACATTTACCAGGTTTTAATAGGCTGTGAAATCAGAACGGGGGTTGGTGAGCGTAGCGAGCAGGGGGCAGAGCCCCCTAGTGGTAATATAAATAAAGAAATGTTTTAGAACTGAAACCTTCCACCCCATGTCTTTCACCATGAAGAAATCGGAACAGTTATAATTGAATAAGACATAATCTATTTAAAAATTTGTTTGCTTTTCAGAACGAATAATACTTTTAGAACATGATAAAGTAAATCGGCTATAATTCATCCGAAATGTATTACTTCCAATCGATGTTTTAAAGGAATATTATGACACTTTTTTTAATGGTACTTTAAAGTGTTGTCGGGTAAAAGGATTAAACTTTTATTTACAGAAAAAGTATTGAATTATTTTTAAGAAACCTTTTATTAGGTCGCTTCCCTTGCAAAAACTAAGAAACTACCTATTGCAGCCGTCCGGAGGAGAGCAATTCCGGTATATTTTCACCGATCACCAACCCCTCTCAGTTCAATTGTTTATATATATATATATATATATATATATATATATATATATATATATATATATATATATATATATATATATATATACAGGGTGCAAAATATTATATATAGCCGACCTTTAATTTCTCAACCGTTGGTTGTAGACATATAGTTCCAATTACAAAAGCGTTTAAAATGAGGTAAATATTCATGTTGTGGCGTTAATTAAAGTAAAAAATCAATTTTATAAAAATTACGAAATCTGACTTTTTATACGGTTCCCCGGTCCCTATAGTTATATTTAGTAAATGTTTGCACATATCATAACAAATACAACACAAAAAGATTGACTTCTGTACGACAAAAATTGACACAGTTATTAAAGTTTGAGATTTTTTCACATGATTTTGGCTTTCATTCAGGGATCAGTTAAAAAATGAATTAAGGTAATTCGAGATTGAAATCAGGGTGCAATGTCCTTTTTACGACAAAACTACCTTTAGCCGGTATCGCTAAATCGGTGTATCACCAAAGAGGGTTATTTCATCTAAAAATTTGAGCTGACTTTGAGGGGTCGTATACAAAGCGAAGAATGAAATATTGAAATTAAAAAGAAAAATAAATATCAATTTATTATCGTATTTTATCCTCTAACTTAAAAAAAGGGCTGAGATACAGCAATTTGAAATTCTAGGGTAGCTGAGATTTTGAAACAAGACAATAGATTAAAAATAAAGGATTCCTCTATAAACGGGTTTAATTTATAAGTGATGTGGTTTATCACAAATTTTCTTTTAATGTTGTAACCATGGTTTCAGCTTCCATATGTTTAAAACTACATAATCATATCCGCAAGCATCAAATTCTCGCCACGTTTGACTATACTTGGCGAAATATCGCCTAATTTGGTCATATCAATTAATTTAATGTACTATTGTCCGTGATTAATTAATCATTACTTTAATAATATTTGAAAACATACATTTAAGGTAATGGCATAATAGCAATTGAAGAAGATCAATTTCTGTAAATGGGTGTTTGTGTTTTCGAAAAAAAAAAAAAAAAAAAGAGAGAGATGAATTAAAATACATGTCGTAAAGTCTGAATATTTTCTACTGGTGAGTTAAAATAAAATCATATCAAAATATTTGGACAAGCATTATCACTGTGAAAAAACAAATTATCACAGTCAAAAAACCTTTTCAGTTTTACATTAAAACAATGCAAGAATTATCGATTGACAGTAAAAGCTGAATTGATATCGACCTTAGTAGAGGTGTAAGTTTTAAAAGCGACTTGAAAAGCAACACCTCTGGAGCAAAGCAATTTTTTTGCCAGCCCGAAAATAGGCTGCAAAATCTTGTTTTTACAATCACAAAAATATGAGAGCAGAGGCTGCAAATTAGGGACTCAACTTTAAATAGTGCGAAGTCTATCTGGTCGCTGAAAATACATATTCTTGTAAAGCTGTTAATAGTTATTTTCAAGTAAAAGCCCAGTTTTAGCATATTAGAATAAAATAAATAGAACTTTAGAATGTAGTAATATCGTAAAAATAAATACTGTTTATTTATTAAAAGTACAGTATCAAATATCAACAGACTAAAAATAAAGATATATAAAAAAAAAAAAAAAAAAAAAAATGGTTTGGGAGTTTTTCCTTTGGATTTGGATATAACAGTTCAACCATCATTATTCTACGAAATCTTTAATTAAAAAGGCAGGTAAATCCCTTCATTAAAGTTGATTCATATTTTAAATAGTACGAATTTGGTTAAAAACATGCATGTATTTTTTTTTAATCACATCCGCAATTCAAACTACACTTTGACTTGTGAGCAATCTATGTTACCATGATGTTATCTCAGAACGAAATATCTCACCTATTATACTTTTCGAGACCTTTTATAACGTTATTTGTGAATATATTTTTTTAAAAATAAGTTAAAATGACCATTTCAATAATACAAGAGCAACATATCATCGCAAAATGTGTGAAATTTCCACAGTCGTTTATCTATCTTAATAAAATGAGATATTTGCCTGTTTGTATTTTTGCGATGGCTAGGGAAGTCTATCGCACATACACTGCAAAGAAAAAAAAAAAAAAAAGTGTTGATTTTACAGTATGTACGGCAGCGTATTACTGCTTATTTTACTGTTTATTACTGTTAATTTTACGGTATAATACTGACAGCTGGGATGCCAGTATTACACTGTAAAATCAACAAATTTTTTTGCAGTGTAGCTGGACGACACAATTCACTCAGATAACCTTTTATCAATTACACCTGGTCTGTTATCTGAAACAGCTCAACAAAATGAACCACTGACAAAAGAATAAACGAAGGATACGTAATTATACTTTATTATCTTAACACAATCAAACTGATTGGTAAAGAAATCATACTAGTTGTAACTTTTCCAACTAAGTGAAAAAAGTGAGCGGTATTGGCAATTTAAGTCAGAAACGTCCAAGATCCGACTTCCAGCCTCCACACCTTTTTCACCCAGCCAGAAAAATCACAACTTGTATGATACTTACCGATTAGTTTGATTGCATGAATATAATAAAGTATTTGTGGTTACATAGCAGTAAAACGCTACCGCGCATGCGCGGCAGCGTATTACTGCTTATTTTACCGTTTATTACTGTTAATTTTACGGTATAATACTGACAGCTGGGATGCTAGTATTATACTGTAAAATCAACACTTTTTTTTTTTTTTTTTTTTTTTTTTCAGTGTAGAGGTCTGAAAATTTGGATCCGTATAGACGAAGACGGGTCCTAATGTACCTGAGGTTCAGATTTTTTTCTTCTTTTTTTAATGTTATTTTATGTTGAACGAAAATATTCGCGTATTTCTCTGATCTTCCAGGTTCCTCGGTGATTTTGACCCACTTGGAAAAGCAATCCAAATTGCTTAACTCGTGTAAATATACTCGGATTGCCATGCAATTGATATACAGTGATCTCTCACTTATACGCGACCTCTGTTATACGCGTTTTTCCCGCGGACCCGGCCAGTGAAATAAGAAAACAATGCTAAGACTTATTCATTTATACGCGAAAAATAAAATGCACTTTTCACTTATGCGCGAATTTTTTTTTCAAGTTTTAGTAAAATCGCCACGCTTTGCTTATTGCAAGAATGTACCCTTCCTGATGACTTCTTTGTAAAGAAAATGTAATTTAACAAAAGTTTGCTACGTATGTAACAAATACGAGTTGTAATTTTATCCAACTGGACGAAAAATGTCCGGGCCAGAATTCGAACCTGGGATCTCTTGGCTGAAGCTGCCATGCTCTACCAACTGAGCTATCCCAGTCGAATCTACCTGGCATAATTCATCCAGTTAACCTTATTGATCATCTAGATCTTATTGATCCCAGGTTCGAATTCTGGCCCGGACATTTTTTGTCCAGTTGGAAAAATTACAACTCGTATGATTTCTTTACCAGTTTGAATAATTGTGTTAAAATTAATCTAACGTATGTAAGAACTATGAATTTTTACATTCTTATTACATTACAATATATAAACGGAAATTATGTGCGTATTTATTTATTAGAGTATTAGTAGAGTACTATTAGTATTAGTTATGTTAACTTTTTGCGTTTAAGCTTATTTTATGGTCTTTCACTTATGCGCGAATCTCACTTGTGCGCGAAAATTTCGTCCCTTTTATCGCGCATAAGTGAGAGATCACTGTATGTTATTTAGGTTCACTGCTATGGCATGTGCGCTCTTGAAAATAAAGTGTGTAGCATTTACGGTTCGTTTACAGGGACACTCAAAAGAATTCCGTTACATTACAGACTATGAGGAAAAATTATTTGCACTATATTTTAATGATATTAGTCTGTTTCAAACATAATGAAATTGATATATAAGACTGAGGTGCACTACAAGGCACGTACTGTGGAGTAAGGTGTGCATAGAATTTATCGTTCATTTACAGGGGCACAAAATATTTCGGTTACAGTACTGTCTATGAACAGTAATTGCGGAAAGTGCGTTTTTAGTTGTGGTACGCGTTTTGAAATTTAACTAATTTTTTGCATATTAGTTGGTGTGTATAAATTTTTTTAGATCAAATACAGAGCTGCACAAAGAATCTCGAGTAGGGGAAGGTGGCCTAAAATGATCCTAACGGGCAAAACGATCCACATATGTTTTCTTCCAGACAGGTCGTGCTATCTACAGGGTAACACGTAAACTAGTTGTGATAAGTGAAGAAGAAGAAGCAATGGCGGTATTCAAGTGATTGCAATATTACGCGTCTGAATAGAATTCTTTGAAAAATTGGGTTTTATAACATCTGTAATAAGGTAAGCACTAATTTTCATGTATATTTAGATATAGGAAAAATATTCCCTCTTATGCTGCGATTGTAGCCTTGCCAACATGTGATAGTGGAAAGTGCCAGGCTGGGTATCGTTCCAAGTGGTTCAGTTGGTAGAACGTCAGTGCGCTATACTGTTGACCTCGGTTCGAATCCCGACTTGGATACTTTTTCACTCAGTTGGCTATACGCCTTTTAAGCAATTAAAATTTGAAATATTATATAAAAAGCTATATACCATCTATTTTCATTTAGTTCTTCCAAAATGGCTATTAATATCCTATTTCTTTTTTTTTTTTCAATTAAAACAGGGTCAATTAATACTTGTTTCTAGCGACTGAAAGATATGAACGTATGGTTGGCAAGCGTAGCTCGTAAGGGGTAAAATCCCCTAAACTGAAAAAAAAAATTGTTGATTTTACGGTATAATACTGACATCCCAGCTGCCAGTATTATACCGTAAAATCAACAATTTTTTTTTGCAGTGTAGTTTAAAAAATAAAACCCATCGAACACGTAAAGTTTAGCATGTTAAAACTTAAGGAAAACTTATGAAATGAAATTCTTAGATAGTTTTCGAAATAGAAGAATTGAAAAAGAAAAAATGCTTTACATAAGCATACAAACTAAATCAACTAAACGCCACTACTTTTCATTTTAAAAGAAATTTTGAGGAACTAAATTAGTAAAATTTCGTATAAGTAAGAAATCTTTGCGGCAAAGGCATTTTTACAACCAGCTGTTGTCTGTAAAATACGTCTGGGTAATTTTTCTTCCGTCTTGCAAAATATTTCAAAAATTTTAACACAGAGTGAGTAAATTATTTCAAATTATAAAAACATCACCAGTAAAGATATTTTGCACTGAATATAGTTTTAAAATTTATTTTTTAAAGTAAGTTTTAATATAAAATTTTAACTATACAAATCCGAATGTTTCAAAAGATATTCTTAAAGGATAAATATATTCAAAAAATATTCTTAAAAGATAATGCTATGGCTTCGCATGGCATATGATATTAATATTTTAATTTATTTACAAAGCATTGTGGATAAAGTAATTACGCATTTTCGAAAGTATCGGGGAGATAAATCCACGAGACAGATAAAGGGTAATGTTGATACAGAAATAAATTTTTATAATTTCGAATGAAGTTTGAATAGATTAGTCAAAGAACAAGCCCACTCAAACTTATAATGTACTTGTCCACTGATTATTTGTTGTTCGTTTTTTTTATACATAACTTAATAGAAAAAAAACTTAATATGAATAAAAATAACTGATTAATAACATCTAGCATTTATTATTGTTTTTGATAGTAGAGTAAGAAGCAGAAGTCAGGATGAGAGCTATAATTTCAGTTCCAATTGATAAAAAAAAGCTATTTTGCTTTGTAGAAAGTTATTTATAAACGTATATGGCTGATTTTGTTATTTTAGTTTTTAGACATAGGCGATATAATAGTTTATATTACTTTTTGTTTTACATGATGGTTTGTGAAAGCTCAAACATGAAACTTATACATATATCATATAAAACCGTTTCAAAATATTAATTTTTAATTGATAATATACAGGGTCATTCATAATTCCCTCCAGGGTTTCGAAACGTTATAGTAAAAAAACGAAGACGAATATGAAAAAAAGAAACATATGAAATTATTCCGAAACTATTCAAGTTTTACTTACATACATTACAGGTGTTCTATGTGTGAACCCTTGGTCACACGGCATACATCCATGCGATAGTCCAGTTCCTGCCATACTCCGTTTCTTTAAATTTCCGATACCACACATGAATTGTTTTGTCAGTTGGTCTCTGTTTTCGATATTTATTACGAAAGGCCCGTTGAACTGACACCACTGATTCAGATTTAAAGAAACGGAGTATGGCAGGAACTGGACTATCGCATGGATGTATGCCGTGTGACCAAGGGTTCACACATAGAACACCTGTAATGTATGTAAGTAAAACTTGAATAGTTTCGGAATAATTTCATATGTTTCTTTTTTTCATATTCGTCTTCTTTTTTTTACTATAACGTTTCGAAACCCCGGAGGGAATTATGAATGACCCTGTATATATATATGTTGTATTTTCGTTATATTTCCTCAGTGCACTCTGTTGTTGGAAGAATTTTAGTATTCTCCAGTTATCTCAGAAAACTTTCACTATTATTCTCCATAATAAGCCTCTACTCACAACAACTCACCAATCTGTACCAAGCAATTCGAAATATCAATTCCATATGCAGATGCAGAAATTAGTAGACAGGCGTCATATTAAACATAGTTAGTGAATGTTTCAACAGCAAAATATTGGAGAAGTACAGGTGCCTACGTTAAAATATGGCGATGGCTCGAAGCAACCAAAGATGTCTTCTCGACAAAGAACTAAGAGTCAGTATACATTTAGGAAATATATACTTATTATCTTCATGGCAGTTCACAACCACAGAGAATAACGAAGACTATTCATGTTGCAGTATTATTAGCGAAGACATTTCATCAATTTAGAATTTATGTTATTAATTCATCAGATCTTACATAATTACACGTTAATAAACGAGTAATTCATATTATTAAATGAGGCATTCTGCTTCCTGGTGTCGTACGAATGATGTTAGCACGTCAAAAAGCACAAAATATTCTCTTCGAAGCTCGTGCCTCTCAATAAATAATACAGGTGTATGATTTGTTTGCTGCAATACTCAAAAGGGGTCTTGGCCAATGAGAAAGCGTAAAAAGAAGGATTATATTCTCCAGCCACGTGTAAAAATAGGCATGCAAAGGCACTCCCGAGAAAACGCGTGAATTTTAGAATAAGGAAAGAAGAAAAAAAGGCAATAAAATGAGATTAGCAGAACAAATAATCCAGTAGGGAAATGAAAATACAGTTTAGATTGAAATTACGTTAAAGATGGAAATAGAAATGTAAAGACCTTGAATTTAAGCAGATGATATTAAAAAAATTATAATGATACATGAATTGTTTTTAATAGGTTTTGAAAGGGAGGAATAAATATTATTGCATTTTGATGAACTGGTAAAATGAATTAGGTGAGGAAAATTTACATATTACTTTTAAGATAGGGCGTAATTTTTTTTTAATTCGTAATATTAATATGTATAAGTAGTAGAAGAACAAGAGTTAGAGTCCAGCAGGCTAAGCGCTAAGCGGTGGAGGTGGGTACCGGAAGTGAGCCTGGCAGTGGAAGCGGAAGTGATGAAAGATAAGACAGGAAGTGAAAGAAGATAAGAGAGGAAGTGAACCGGAAGTGTTGGAAGATAAGAGAGGAAGTGAAGTAGGGGAGGGCTTAATTTTTTTTAACCGATAAGGGAGAGAGGGGGAGGGCTTATTTTTAGGGGGCTTAATTTTTTTTTGTGAAAATAAAGGGTTTTAATCAGATTCTTTTTTGTCAGGGAATTTTTTTTTTAAATTGTGGGCCCACCATAACCACCCGCTATGAAAACAATTCATAACGCCACAATTTTTTTTTACCTATTCTTTTACACCAGTCATCTGCGTGAGACCTGTAACGAAATAAAAGGGTTTAATTATTATTATGCTTCAGCAAAGTCGAGTGGAGTTGAGGGGTAGGAAGCCTGCTTTAAAAATAACAGAATGCGAACAGTGCGAGTAGAGTTGAGGGGTAGGAAGCCTGCTATAAAAAATAATAACGTTAACAGAATGTACAATATTTTTTTAAATTGTGGGCCCACCATAACCACCCGCTATGAAAAACAATTCATAACGCCACAATTTTTTTTTTTACCTATTCTTTTACACCAGTCATCTGCGTGAGACCTGTAACGAAATAAAAGGGTTTAATTATTATTATGCTTCAGCAAAGTCGAGTGGAGTTGAGGGGTAGGAAGCCTGCTTTAAAAATAACAGAATGCGAACAGTGCGAGTAGAGTTGAGGGGTAGGAAGCCTGCTATAAAAAATAATAATGTTAACAGAATGTACAATATTTTTTTAAATTGTGGGCCCACCATAACCACCCGCTATGAAAAACAATTCATAACGCCACAATTTTTTTTTTAAATCTGCCAATCCTGATTCATCAGTCATCTGCGAGAGACCTGTAACGAAATAAAAGGTTTAATTATTATTATGTTTAAGCGAGAGTTGTGTCATACGGGAAATCAGATGTGTGACGTCTGCTAAAGATGTGTGACGTCTACGAGGAAATTCAGCTTCACGGAACCTAGAAATAAAAAAAACAAGTCTTGCTTGATGTATGTGATAGCTAAAGGCCCCCCAACCTATACAAAATTTTAAATAATTTTATATAGGTTGTATTATCTGACTAAGCAGGGGTCGCATGGCCGCCACACCACTCATTGTTGCCTTCGATTCACATACAACAAACAATACTTTTTGTATTGATTAGTAAAAAATGAATTTATACAGAATTTTTATACAACTTTTCGCAACGAAATAGGTTCATCGTCCATAAATTTCTTTGTAGAGATTAATTATATACAACATGATGAAAAATAAATATATATACAACTTTTCGCAACGAAATAGGTTCATCGTCCATAAATTTCTTTGTAGAGATTAATTATATACAACATGATGAAAAATAAATATATATACAACTTTTTGCAATGAAATAGGTTCATCGTCCATAAATTTTTTTGTAGAGATTAATTATATACAACAGAATGAAAAATAAATATATACAATTTTCAGCATTCGCCATTTTCTTCAATTTCTTTAATCTTGTAATGTCCGTAGGCTAGGCTCGTTATACCATCCGATAAAAGATAACGTTTATCGTCAAACGCAGATAAACATTTTTTGTTGAATTGTACCGTGTATAGTTGATGCAGCCTTTGGTCAATCTTTTTTTGAACTTCGTAAGTACTTGTCTGGTTATTTAAACAGGCAACATAATCTTCATGTCGAAGTTTTCTTCGTACAATTCTTGAAGACACCCCCTTGGCTCGTTTTTTTTCTTCTTGTGCAGATTTTATGCTGTACATTTTAGACTTAAGACCTACGAATTGATGGGCAGCTTCACCATTCAATTCATCCTTAAATTTTCCCAAAACTTTTTTATTCGTGGAAGAATAAAGTGGGTGGCTTTTGGGATAATCAGAGAAATCAAATCTGGAGCTGTGGAGCCCCAAATCAGTTTGTAGGTCTTGCGTCTTTATGTGATACATGAGAGAATCCGTATCGGTAAAAAGAAGAACTGCACGATTTCCACTATAAATTTTTTTTATAAAGTTATAGTGAAAATCATACATGAGTGTTTTTGACAACTCGAGTATCGTAAAACCGACGTATATGGGTCGATTCATCAAGATACTGTTCTTTTGTCTTTCTACACCCACGAGATTCTCGTCAAATATTTTACAGCCTTTATAGTTGGGTGAGGCCACCAACTTTTCACCTCTTCTTGTGTTATTGGTTAGCTCAATATTTCGTCTTTTTCTAAGATTTTCTATGCATTTACCGTAAATGGAGTTATTTAAGAGCTTGAAAAAATCACGCTCGAAACTGGTCTTTGCTTGTTTTCTTTTTTCTGTGTTGAATGTAATGTACTTTTCGAGCCAAGGGGACTGATTAAATTGCAATACCTTATGAATTTTGGTTAGTTTTAATCCTAATTGTAAATATAGTTGTAAATTTCTATAATGACAAATATATTTATGTTTATTGAACAGATTCGGAATTAGTTTTGGAGTACCCTTGAACCCCTTGTTGATCAAACTTTTCGCATAGGGCGATAACATGTTTTCTTGTACGGTAAGTCTTTCGGGCGCCAGTGGATACTCGTTGTGGAGTGTGTGACGGGATTCAGGATACTCCAAATCAACTTCAAAGATGAAACCAATTTTGCTTTTTTCATTCATGTTTAAAATTCTTCTTTCATTAAATTCTTCGGGATTACCCCATTGAAATCCTCCGTGAGGTAAAAACTGCGACATAGACCACCCATATAAGTTATTGGCGTCTAAATAAATCAAATGGGATTTTTCGTCATCTTGTTTAAAGTGTGGGCAATCTGTGTTGTTGGCTGTGGCGAACCTATGCGATATCTGAGATACGCCCCCACGCACACCTTGTTCTATAAAAAGAAGCATATCCACGTCCGTTAAAAGTTCCAATTTCACATCGGTCATCTTTAGGCAAGCCTGCCATGACAGACTGGGAAGTGTGACCAAATGTGCTGGATCCAGTTGGTAATATTGATTACATAATTTTCGGAAATTTTCAAACACATCGGCCAGCAACAACACGTCTGTTTTGACATACAGATCGTGATACTGACCGAGGTTTTGTATCTGAAAGTCTTTCCAAACTTTATGTGCATGTGCATATTCTTCTTCTGTGATATGTTCTTCGGTAAGGGTGCTATAAAAGGCAGATTTGGGGGGTAATGATGTATCTTCAAACTTTTTAAAACTGTCAACATATTCATAAGGGTAAATACCTTTTTTCCTTATCATATCAAAGTTTGTTTGAACAGGAAAGTTTTCATACAAAACTTGAAATTGATCAGGTTCCAAATTACTAGATAGCTTATCTAATGACGTTGCCAGAAACAGAAACGAATCGATAAATGATAAGCTTATTTTGGATCCTTGTTTTTTGATTTTAAAGGTAATATACTGTTCTAACGTTGAAGCGATCACATCAATTTTGTGGTCTTTATAACGGCCTAGCCTACTCATTATTATGTGTCCGTCATATTTTTTTAAGTTGTGGAAAACCACAGGTATGGTTGTGGACTGTTTAAAGTGCAGATTGCAAAACGGATGGGCAGCTCCTCTGTATTTTGAAGTCACATGATCGTGATCCCGTACTTTTTTGGTTCCCAACGGTTTTCGACAAATGCAACATGTTTTTGCTTGTTGGAAACTTTCTTCTTCTTCTTTCGTTAAATTCATGGGTTCTACAGTCAGGAGTTTTTTTCCGAGTTCTTCTTTTATGTTTATTAACGTATCGATGAAGTGATCCACCGCATCTTCACCTCGATAAACATAAACACCCTCTTGATTAGAGGGTGTTTGTTTGCACTTATAAGTTTTTTGGTCGGACCCGACAACGACACAGGCATAACCGCACGGCACATGCTTGGCAAGATCCATTTTGTAAGATGACATGATGGAAGGTTGAGCAGTTGGTACTGGTACGATAAGCGACTCAAAGTCAGCATAAATCGTAAATGGAACGGGGGCTTGAAGGTGAATACCTGTAAAATTTAAAATATTTTTGCCTTCTTCCGGCATGTAAACAACTTGGGGTGCTTGCTTTTGGCAATAGGGTGCATGCTTATCTAAAAGGTCTTGACGCATAAAAGCATGCAAGCAGTTAAAACAATAAAACATGGCACCATTATATTTGCTTCGATGCCCCATAAATCTTGAAAAATTTCTGATAAGGCAATAGTGTGACTTTTCACCATCACCTATCAGAAGTAAGTTAATGACCTTATCATTTGTTTTTTTTGATATGTATAATATATAAATTTCGCCTTCTTCATATCCAAACACATTGATCCTTAAATCGTTTTGTGATTCGATAAGGCGTACTTGTTGATAAGGTACTGGGTAGGTAACTCCTTTCATATCAATCGTATGTTCATGATCTATGTATTTAGACACTCTTTCTGGATGTTCATCATAAGGGAGGTTCATTTTTGAAGCTAACAGGCACCATAATAGACATTTTTCATCTTCAAAATTTTCAATATTCAAAACAGCATCCTTTCCACGCAAGTCTTTCGGTAAACGAATGTAACTGTTGCCTTTTAAAGGAGCATGTTTTGCAGTTTGAAGTTCAAAGTGTTGAACTTCACGAAGTACCCACCCAGACCCCTTTTGTAAAAACTTTTCAAAGCTTGCTAAAATTTTTTGATGTGCCTGTGCAAGATTATCCTCAATTGTGTCAATCGTATAATCAGTATACGTGTCCGACCAAAAATAGGTGGAAATGACTTCGATGTCACCTTCAGGCGAGGTCTTTTCCAATAATACTTTAATTATTAGTCTCCACTTAATGGCGCGATATTCTTCAAGAACATCTTCTAAAGTGTCAATTAATTCAATGCGAGAAGAATCGAAAAAAACAGAAATGTCAAATTTCAAGTCTTCTTCCGGTTCGATGTATATGGACTTAAACATTTCAAGTGCTTGTTTTGTGGTTCTATTATTATTTTTTGGGAATCGGGAAACTCTTTGTTTTTTCATACATGTAAGATTACTATTTTCACTATGCACAGTTCTTGCATGTTGCATTAAATTAAATTTAGTAGCGAATTTTCGCTCACAATCCTTACAACTATATAACGGGTTTTCATGTAATTTTAGATGACTTTTCAAATTATCTGCTCGTGAAAATATTTTTTGACAAATCGAGCAGCTAAATTTCCTTTGGTTCTCTTCATGAGTTTTTTATGTCGTGTTAAACTAGGTGCATGAGAGAATGACTTTTGGCAAACATCGCACGTGTATAATACCTAAAATAAATTAAGTATATTTTAATTTTTTTCCTAATATAAACTTGAATTATTTTTTAACATACCTAAAACAATTTTAATCGCGAAAACCTGTAAAAATAATAATTAAATTCGCCTACCTGTTTCGATGATGCCTGCACACCTGATGTTGATGCACCCTCATTTATTTTCAGGGCTACTTTGTTATGAGTGAATTTGTGTCGCTTTAATGAATCCTTCCTGGAAAAAGTTTTTTGACACACTTCACAAGTCAGACTCTGAAAATTAAACAAAAAGAAAACACATTTTTATAATATACACAATTTTTTTTTTTTTTTTTTTTTTTTTTTTAAAGTTTATTTTACCTGAAAAAAGCTTATTTTACCTGAACACACAATGAATTGTTTTTAGCTTCGCTTTGTATACAATCCCAATCCGGATCACTAATTTGCATCTCCTTTATAACATCTGCAGTAATCTAAAATTATATATAATTTTTTAAACCAAAAATTTAAAAATATACTTTAAAACTAAAACTCTAAAAAACTTTTTTATACCTCATTGTTTGGTTGATAAGATGTTTTCGACATATCTTGAGATAGATCCCATTCAGGGTTGCTGTTTTCCATTTCCATTAAGGTGTTATTATCTACCTAAAAAATTTAGATGTGTTTTATAGAAAAAGCTTAATTCAAAGTATTGTACACTATATCGAAAAATACGTTGCAATTCAAACTTTTAGATTATATTTTCTTAAACATGCATTTAGACTAGTAAGTAACACTACGTTAAAGAAATAAACTATGTTATAATTTTCTCACATTTATTTCAAAGTATTGTATACTTTAACGAAAAAAGAAAAATAGGTTACGATTCAAACTTTTAGAATACATTTACTTAAATAAAAACTTTTGTTTCGACTAGTAAAAATAGAAAGTAACACTACATTAAATATATATATATATATGTTAAAATTTTATCACATTCATTCATTTCAAAGTATTGGAAAATTTAACGAAAAAAAGAAAAATAGGCTATGATTCAAACTTTTAGAATACATTTACTTAAATAAAAACTTTTGTTTAGACTAGTAAAAATAGAAAGTAACACTACATTAAATATATGTTAAAATTTTATCACATTCATTTCAAAGTATTGGAAACTTTATCGAAAAAAGAAAAATAGGCTATGATTCAAACTTTTAGAATATATTTCAAAGTATTGTAAACTTTATCGAAAAAAGAAAAATAAGTTACGATTCAAACTTTTATATTATATTTCAAAGTATTGTAAACGGTTAACAAAAATTAAACATGTATCGTAAAAGTAAGAATAGAAAGTAACACTGTATTAAAAAAAAACTATGCTAAAATTTTATCACATTTATTTCAAAGTAATGTACACTTTAACAAAAAAAAGAAAAATAGGCTATGATTCAAACTTTTAGAATACATTTCAAAGTATTGTAATCGACTAGCAAAAATTAAACATGTATTATACAAGTAACACTATGTTAAATAAATAATAATAAAAATATATATGTTAAAATTTTATCACATTCATTTCAAAGTATTGTACACTTTATCGAAAAATAGGTTACGATTCAAACTTTTAGAATATATTTCAAAGTATTGTACACTTTAACGAAAAAATAGGCCACGATTTAAACTTTTAGAATACATTCACTTAAATAAAAACTTTCGTTTAGACTAGTAAGTAACACTTCATTAAAAAAAATATATATGTTAAAATTTTATCACATTCATTTGAAAGTACTGTAAACTTTATCGAAAACAGAAAAATAGGTTACGATTTAAACTTTTAGAATATATTTCAAAGTAATGTACACTTTAACGAAAAAAGAAAAATACGGTATGATTCAAACTTTTAGAATATATTTCAAAGTATTGTAATCGTCTAGCAAAAATTAAACATGTATTATACAAGTAACACTATGTTAAATAAATAATAATAAAAAATATGTTATAATTTTATCACATTCATTTGAAAGTATTGTAAACTTTATCGAAAAATACGTGACGATTCAAACTTTTAGAATACATTTACTTAAACATGCATTTAGATTAGCAATCATTTAAACATAAATTAATAAACTTAAAAAACTTACTTCAATTTTTTTAAATCCATTGGGTGATTCCATCTTTTATTGATATTTTCTGAAACACGAATACCGGTAAAATATCTGAAACACACTAGAAAAGTAACCTTGAACACACACTACAAAATAACTTTATTACACGAAGATCGATAAAATAATAACTAGATTATGAAGTGTGCTCTTATTTATCTATTTAGACCGGAAGCTTAAACACTCCCCGTTTATCTCTCATTGGTCGAAACATTTTTCTTATCAGCCAATAAAATTTCAACATGTCTCCCTCCCTCAATTTCTTATCAGCTCGATTACGTCACCATTCGATGGTGTTTTCTAGAAATAATCATGATTGCATCACTAACCAGGATTCTCGAATATTCTTAAGAAACCTTATTTCCGCTAGTTTTATCAACAAGGTAATTTCCTGTGTTAACTGAAAAACATAGGTGTAGCTTATCAAATGTTTCTAATTAAAAAAAACAGGAAGTCAGGCAGGTGTTTTATCATCAAGGTAATTTCCTGTGTTATCTGAAAAACAAAGGTGTAGCTTATCGTAACATTTCTAATAGTCAAAAAGGAAGTTTGAGGCGTGAGACATTCCGGATGTGTGCGTGTTTTATCAACAAGTCAATTTCCTGTGTTAACTGAAAAACAAAGGTATAGCTTATCAAATGTTTCTAATTAAAAAAACAGGAAGTCATGCAGGTGTTTATCAACAAGCTTCTTTCCTGTGTTTAAGATGGTAATGTTATCTAAACAAACATAGGGTCAGTTTCTCGAATGTTCGTAGTTAAAACAGGAAATAGAATTATTCATTATTTGGGTGATTTCCCATAACTAAAATGGATAAAGACTAATCTTATCTTAATTATTTACTTACATAACCTAAAATTTGATAACATATGGTTTTACTTTTCATTAGATATCTTGTTCCTGTTTAAAGCATACAATAAGACTGAAATTATTTCAAGATTTACTTAGACAACTTAAAATTTGATAACATACACATATGGTTTTTCATTCAAGACATATGTTAAATAAGTCTTATTTTATCGATTTACAAAGCAAGTTTTATTTCTGTTAGAATATGAAGCATATGATAACTTTTAAATTTCTGTGTTATATCTTTAAACATACTTTGCTTATAAATTTTTTTTAATTATATAATCATTCTAAGTAAGTTAGAATTTTCTCATGATTATAAATCATTTCAAGTCACAATTATTAAATGTGGTACTTTTCCTATAATAAAAAAAACATTTTAAGTAAGTCAAATTCTAAAAAAAAGACAACAATCATTTTTAAATCAAAACAAAGTTTATTTCACATTTTAATCAAACAGTTTTTCAAGAAATTTTTCATAAAATTCAGAATTAAATGATTTAAAGAAATTTTCATCATAAAAACAAGTACATTGTAAACAGACAACTTTTGACAATTCAAATGTATTTAAATGTAACATTGCTACATTTTTAAACAAAATCCACTTTTCAGACATAGGGGTTGTTATACATTCATGATCAAATGGGGAATTACAATTGTGTTTGCAACCTTCACAAATAAACATTTTATTTAAACTTGTTTCAATCTGTTTTTTCAAACACGATAAGAAATTTTCTTTCGCATCATTTTCAGTATAATGCGAATGGCATACTGGTCTCTGATGTCTAATGCAATTTGGAATAACACGAGTTAGAATAATATCAATCAAAGTTTCGTTGATTTGTGGGATAAATTCGATTAACTTCAAAATTTGATCTTGCCATAATTTAATTCCAGAAGTTTTAAGGTAAAATTCTGAATTTTCATTTGAAAAAAGCTGTTGTAAAAAGCATGTATCCGAGTCAACACAGGCTGTTAAAAGCTGGTTGTTTGCTATAAATGAATCATCGTTCGAAAAAAATTTAAAGTGACACAGTTTTTCACTAAATTTCTGCCAGGTTGGTATGTTCATTAAAACACCTTGTTTTGTAGGATACTTTTCAAATGTTTCCGTCTCTTTAAAATTTCGAATATGCAGTTTCAAATATTTAAAATTTTCCAGTTGAATCTGAACAAAAGCATTCCAACATAAATTAAATTCAGCTAGTAAGGGGTGATGTTCATCTAAATGTTTCATATGATGTGACATCCAATCATTTTCAGGAATAACTAGATTGGTTTCAACAGTTTTTGCTTTTTTTAAAGGGGGAAGTTCGGGTTGTTGTAGAATTCGACGAAACGTTAAACTTATTCTCATTTCTTTTTGTGAGGGATCTGCAGGTACACCGTGTGAAAACAGAACATTGGTCGGGTGATGCATAGAATACATAGAACCATGACTTAGACTTATAGTAGTTGTTGGCACACCCTCTCTTTTAAATTCAATATTTCGTGAAGCTCCAAAATTTAAAGCAGCAATTGGGAATGTAGCATCGAGTTGACTTTCGTTATCTTTATGATGTGAAATATAACTTTTTCCATCAACATAACAATTTAACAAAACATAGTTGTAAGCACAACCCAATTTCTTTTCAACAGCATCTCTCAGTTCAAGCATCAGGGGTGTCCACGCAAGAGCGGGAATAGTGGTTCCGCTGAAGCTATAGCTTAATCCAGAATCGCCATATGCAAGGGTTTGTCTTTTAGGTTTAATACTTTTCCCACGAAAACATAAGATCGGTGTGAAAAACGGTAAGTTTTTAAGCTCATTGAAATAAGAATCAGCCACTTCTTTCGTGAAAAAGTCTGGGAAATACTGGACGTTCAGTCCGTTATCGTTGAAAATCACTGAAGACATTAGGAAACAGTCTAAATAAAGATGTATTACTCAATAAGAAAACGTTCACTCCAAACTGCTGAGTCACCAATCAAGTTCAAATAGCAGGTTTAAACACGAAAACGATGAGTCACCAAGGCAAGTTCAAATAACAAGTTCAAATAGCAGGTTTAAACACGAAAACGATGAGTCATAAAGGCAAGTCCAAACACGACTAATCAAGCGAGCGGTTAACAGCAAGGTACAGAAAATAAGACAAGCAACATCGACTGAATAAATGTTGAGTGTATTTATACAAAATTCTTATCACAAACCGGAAACGACGTCACACACAGCGTATGACAAGTAGCACCTCTAGCGGCGATGGTAGTGCCCTCTATCAAAAAAAGATCATTCAAGTCGATGTATGGATAAAGAACGCACGTGATTGTGGGTAAGTGTTCCTTATTTTAAAACTTGTTCTTATTTTTATTTGTAAAACACATTACTTTAAAAATTCATTCTCTAAATGGTTGCGATAAAAATCAACGTTTAAACTTTCAAAAAAGCAATGGTTATAATGACATGTACATTGCTTATTCAGGTTTTGTAAAAATTCCTTCACATTAAAATTAAGCAGTGCACTATCTCTTGTCCAATTATATTTTTGAAGAAGAGAATATCTCACACATTCATGATCCGCTTGAATTTCATCTCCAATAGAACATCGATAACATTCAAACATGCGAGACACAGAGGCTTTCACCTCATCATCAAAACATGTTAAGAAGTAATCTAAAGTCTTTTTGTTCGTCATGTGCGAACATTTACATCTACGTAAGTTTTCTAACACATAAGCAGGAATCACCTTTGTTAAAACAGTTGCAATTAAACAATCGGTAATCGAATCACAATATTTCTCGAGTTCACGAAATTGTTCTTTTGTCATCTTTATAGAATTAGGTTTAAAACAAAACTCATAGTCTTCTGTTTTTGATAGCTGTTGTAAAATGCAGGTATCACGATTCACAAACAACGTCATCAGGTCATTGTTAGACACAAAGGTATCTTTTTCACAAACAAAATTAAATTTATCCATTTTTAATCTAAATTGATCAAAGGTTGAAAGTGATAATTTAATTCCTTCATGAATAGGAAAAAGTTCACCTCCACTAAATTCATAAGTCATAAATTTCTCAATATGAACATACAACTCACAATTCTGATTCATTCTAACATGAACAATTGTGTGATCTTCCAAGTCACGTTTTGAAGGTGATAAACCCAAGTTCCAATATGCAGGAGAAAAAACATCAGAAAATTTAAATGTACGACTAAAATGGGTTATATCTGAAATTTTATAGTTTAAAGTGCTTCCAGAAAAAAATCGTGTAGATGGGCATAGCTTAGCATTCATTTTTCTAACAATCAAGTCCAAACAGGTAAAGATGACTCACTCTTGAAAGCGTGCAGCAAACCGGAAGTGGTGGTAAACAAGTCTGGGCAAGCAGATGAGTCACTCTGATAAGCGTGCAGCAAACCGGAAGTGGTGGCAAACAAGTTCAAGCAAGCAGATGAGTCACAAGCTGATAACACGTTTGTAAAAGCGAACACACCGAAGGTAGAATACACTCAAATCAAAAAAGAAAGTGAAAAGTAAGCTTGTGCTATTCAGTTTTATACTATTTGCTAACAGGATGTGACCTCATAGCTACGATAAAAAAATCACGTGATGTTCACAACCACTCAGCATTTAAAGCACCTATCAAGACTTGTTTATTTGAAAAATTCATAGTGAAAAGACACCTATGAAAAATTTTGAGGTAAGTCCAGTTTTAATTAGTAATTCTCTTTTCTCATGTTTAAATTATCAAAGTTATTCAAAAAAAAAAAAAAAAAAAAAATGTAACATTCGTAAAAACAGTGTCAGTTAAAAAAAAACAGACAACACTTTTAAAATAATCAAATAAGTTTATTTTTCATTTTAAATAACACATATCAAATAAGCCTATCATATTGAGCTGTATACAATTCTAATTTCAAAATTTTTCGTAATGTCCAATTAAACACACGTTCTGTAAAATCTTCAAAGCCGTTGTACAACTTTAAAAAGGCATTCTCAACATGTACAGGTATGTTTTGGTCTGTTAATTCCAATTCACTTTTGGAAATAAAAAAGGGCGTCGCATTCTCCAAGTCTGCATCTTGTGTTTCACGATAGACATCCACTTTAACAGCTGCATACCATTTTATTGACTTTTTCATTTGCAATTGATAATTTAATTCGTTTAAAACATCCGTTCGAATACTGTTAAAAAACAAACGAAAGTCTTTTTGATTCCTCTCATTAGACATGATAATAGTTTTAGTAAAAATATTTCGCACATCATGTTGTCTTTTAAAATGCTTCACTTTTTCAAATAATAAATCAGGGGATTTCACAACTTTATGTAAAGTATCACAATGTTGTACTAAATCCGATTCACAATTAAATATTTCACAACACTTTGCACATGAATGTTCTTTTCCTGACTTGTGTGTCTTCTTATGTTTCATTAAGTAAGCCATTCTTGAAAATATCTCGTTGCAATCACTACACTTGTATTGTTTGGGCGATTTGTGAATCTTTTCGTGAATATGTAAATCGCTCTTTCTCGAAAAAACTTCGGCACACACCTCACAGCGAAAAGACTTTTCCTTTAAATGATTTTTCATGTGAAACACTAAGTTAACTTTTCGAGGAAATGTTTTGTCACACGACTTGCAAAAATAGGGTAACTTTTTAATTGTTTTAGTTGAACCGGTTTTATCCCCTTCACAAGACTGCATCGCGCGTTCCATATCAACTTTAATACTTAGACGAAAATCACAACCTTTCACATCAATCCCAAACTGCTATAAAACACCAAACACTTTTTTCAGAAAATAACATTCTCACGTAGGGGGCGCTCGATTTAAAATACTAGCATTTTATTGGTTAAAAAAAGTCACATGACACAATTAAACACGCCCACGATTATGTGATTTTTTAACCAATAGCTTATAACACTTTTCAATGCTGTAGTTCCATGGCTTGATCATTAAACCCGCCGACAATGATCAAACCATGGTACTATTTTAGTCCCGGGTTCGAATCTCAGAGATAACCTTCTTTTTCAAACTTTTTTTCACACTTTCTTTTCTCACCGGTAGAGGGCGACACCCTTTTTCCCTCACATTCACAAAAAAAAAATTAAGCCCCCCTAAAAATAAGCCCTCCCCCTCTCTCCCTTATCGGTTAAAAAAAATTAAGCCCTCCCCTACTTCACTTCCTCTCTTATCTTCCAACACTTCCGGTTCACTTCCTCTCTTATCTTCTTTCACTTCCTGTCTTATCTTTCATCACTTCCGCTTCCACTGCCAGGCTCACTTCCGGTACCCACCTCCACCGCTTAGCGCTTAGCCTGCTGGACTCTAACTCTTGTTCTTCTACTACTTGTATATCTGGTTATCGTTAGAATCAGCATGATCGAAAATCCTTTAACTTAAAACTTCTCTCCATTCTGATTTATGGTTCTCACATAATAATCAATTATGTAAAAACTAATATGCTAAATGCTGTATTTTCCCATTATATCGCGTCTTCAGTGTTCGTACGGATCCTTGAATTTGAGCACCACTATTTCCGGATAGCAATCTTCTCTCTATTTAATAGAAGAATTTTGGGATTAACTACAGTGGAAATTACTAGTTGGAATTATTGGTATTTAAACACAAGCTCCCCTACGAATCTTGGTCTCGTCACTATCGTTTATTCGAAAGTAATGCTATTTATTTTTTTGTCTCCCTAAGAATATTTCCACTTTAAAGGAATTTTTGAAATAACTTCGTATGTGTCAAGTACAATAAATATGAGTCTCTATCATTAATTTTATGAAGAAAATTACGATATGTGTATAAGCTAACGTTTTGGATACAAAAATGACAGTTGCAAAGCCAGACGGGGAAGTTTTGTTACTGTGTTCTGAATATGTGGGAATGTGTTTCATAATCTATGTTTGAAGCTTGATTTTCCCTTTTTTTTTCTTGTCTCTTATCATGCGCCATATGACGATTGATTAAGAGATAAGAAAACTACGATATATTTATGGATTTTCAAGTAAACAACTTTACTTTTGGTGAAAAATAATAGTTATCTATACTAATATTATAAAGTAGTAAAGTTTGTTTTTTTGTTTGTTTGTTTAGGCGATTTCAAAAGTGATGGTGGCAAATTGATGTTGATAATCCCTGCTGCTACATACGCTACATTTTATGTCGGTTCCACTACCCCCAGGGGGGTGCAGGAGCGAAAAACGTTCTTAAATTTCGATTTTGTTTATACTAAAGGAGCTAGAAACATGAAATTTGGCATGGCAATTACTTATAAGATGTAAATGCTCTCTAAGAACAAATTCTAAAAAAAAAAATCGAAATTTAAAAGTGTGAGATGAGCGAAAAGCGTTCTAAAAACATTCTAAATTATAATTTCTATGGAATCCCTGGAACTCTACAGAATCGTTTTCATAAGTGATGGTGGCAAATTGATGGTGACAGTCCCTGCTCCAACATAGGCTATATTTTATGTTGGTGCCACTACTCCCAGGGGGGTGCAAGAGCGAAAAACGTTCTAAAATTTCGATTTTTTTTATGTTGAAGGAGCTAGAAACATAAAATTTGGCATGGTAGTTACTTATAAGATGTAAATGCTCTCTAAGAGCAAATTCTAAAAAAATTCGAAATTTAAAACTGTGAGATTAGCTAAAATTGTTCTAAAAACATTCTAAATTACAATTTCTATGGAATCTCTGAAGCTACCGAACCCTTTTCAAAAGTTATGGTGGCAAATTGATGGTAACAGTCCCTGCTGTAACACAGGCTATGTTTTATATCGGTGCCACTACCACAGGGGGAGAGGGGTGCAAGACCGAAAAACGTTCTAAAATTTCGATTTTTTTTAATATTGAAGGAGCTAGAAACTTGAAATTTGGCATGGTAGTTATTTATAAAATGTAAATGCTCTCTAAGAACAAATTCTAAAAAAATTTTAATTTTAAAAGGGTGAGATGAGCGAAAAGGGGTCTAAAAACATTCTAAATTACAATTTCTATGGAATCTCTGCAACTACAGAACCATTTTCAAAAGTGATGGTAACAGTCCCTGCTGTAACATAGGCTATATTTTATGTCGGTGACACTACCACAAGGGGGGGGGGAAGCGAAAAACGTTCTAAATTTTCGATTTTTTTTTACATTAGTGTGGCTTAATTAGTAATTTCAGTAAAATTTCCTCTAATGAAAATAGGCCAACGAATACCACTTGGCATTTTTCAAGAATTACGCGAGTAAAGCCGCGGGTTTTGCTAGTATTATATATATTTTTTTAAATAGTAACAATAAAATTTTAAATCGTTTTTCAAAATGCGTTTCTCAACGTTGACACGGTCCCCAAATATGCATTTTAGCCCATATTAAACGCATTTTTCAAGGTAGAGCATCGGAAATTTATGCATAGGGTAAATAAAACATATGCCAAATTGAGCGATTAAAAAAAAAAAAAAAAAGTAGGAACTTTTGTTGAAAAATGAGGTTTGAAAAAGATGTAGACATTCTCTCAATGCAGAAATATAGAAAATGTTATGTAACTTATCTACGTTCCACTTTCATGAGTTATATTTCCAAATCAAAATTTCATCAAATTAATGGCTGATTAACAATACACAGAAAAATAACATTTTGATTTTAGTCCTCAGTTGCCGAAACGTCAGTTGAGGCTCACTATTGGAGACACGAAAAGTTTATGGTTTCTGTCTGCCTGTTCCGCGATAACTGCTAGTAGATAAGAAAGGCCGGTTCTACATCAGCGCAGTTCGCGCAGTCGACCTCTGTGCTCTGTGAAGGTCACCGGAAGGGACAGGTGTGGGCACCGGAAGTTGTGCGGGCTGTGAAGGACACCGGATGTAGCAGGTGGGGATAACAGGCATGTTGAGACAGGAAGTGAATAGGAAGTGTAGATAGGAAGTTTAACCGGAAATGTGACAGGAAGTGAATGCGATAAGGGAGAGAGGGGGAGGGCTTATTTTTGTGGGGGGCTTAATTTTTTTTGTTGGTTTTAATCCTTCTAGTCGAGTGGAGTTGAGTTGTAGAAATCCTGCTATCAGAATGAATTTAGTTTGAAAGTAATATTAGCAAAATGTTCGATTTTTTTTTTTTTTTTTTTCTCACCTGAAATAAAAATTTTATTTGCTAACTAACACCTAATATAAAAATGGAAATCTTTCTGACTTTGTTTTACTTTATAAAAGTTTAACGTGAAATTTATTTTTAGACTGGAAACGCGACAGGAAATAAGATCGGAAACGGGATTAGACATGCTTTTTCCAAAAAGGGTTTTCAGGAAGCAGTAAACATGTTTTAGGAACATGTTTGGGAGCTTGTTGGAACAGGACAGGTGGTTTGTGAGACCGGAAGTAACTAAGATGAGAGAGATAAAGAAGGTGCATGATTAGACACATAGATTTTGTTCTTTGTAGAGGGTTAAATTATTTTTAGATGTTATTTATTTTTTAGTGTTTTGAATTTTATTTATTCTTAAACCGTTATAAATTATTTTTTTCTATCATTTTAATTTTTAGTGACACCAATTTTAGAAGTAATTGCTCATTAAAAGAATTATTTTTCAACGCTGGCACAGGCAGGAATTGAACCCACTATCTTCTATGTGGAAGAACAATGTGTTTATCCACTGTGCTAGCGGGAATTTGTAATGTTATCTCTTTAAATGCAAGAGATGGGGACTTCAGACATGTATTGAGATATCTTTACGGTCATTTATTGTACTTTTACTGAATGAGATAAAATAATAGGGCGAAATTTTCTTTAGCTATTGAGTAATTCGAGAGTTTTGGTTTAATATGAATGCTATTACATGTATTTGTTTAATTTACAAACACATTTCTTTCACAACACTCTGTCAACAGATCACTTCAATATTCGAAATAATAATTTAGAGGGAAAATTTTTACTTTCTATACGAAATTTTATTTATAGAGATTGACGAAGATAGTATGCTTAATTCTTTCTTGTATTAACATTATATTCGAAATAGAGTTTTGTTACGAAAAATAACGTGTTTATACATTTTAAAAACGAAAGCAAAGTGATTTTAAAAAATGTAAATATAACACCCACGCATTTATGTTATTGAATTAAATTACAAGGCTTAATATTGTATTCAGCGTAATATTTTCTTATAAAAGCCGTTTCACAAACTTGTATACTAAAAGTAATGTGTCATTTTTAAGGGAAAAAATTAATTCAAGTCATTGAGACTAATCCTTTATGGGGGAAAAATTTGTCATACTTCTTTGTGTTACATTATATCTTCCGTTTTTTAAGTTTACAAATTTGTGGACTAACTTAAATAATCGTTTTTAGGATACTTAAACAATATATATATACTTTTTAATTATATAATTTTTTTAATTGACTTGTAATATAGCTTTTTTTTCTTTTTTTTTCTTAAAAGGGTACTGTAGAATAACTTGTCACAAATACTACATCCTTCTTTAGTTATATATGTTTCACTTAAGACATGACAAAGTGTCTTAGAAACATTTCATTTTGGAGTTAAGTGATTAAACAAGAAAAATATTATTTATAAAAACACAACACATAAGACCAGTGACTGAGAGGTTCTGGTTTTAAAGCTGCTAGACGTTTGGGTTTAAACTTCTCTCGCGCTCGTCGACCTAACCGTTCGGAGTTTTCTTCGAAACTTGTCAATACGAGTTAGGAGCCCTTAGAATGACCCCTAGAGTGACCTATATCCCAAGCGTAGATAATCGGTTTTAACAAATAACCAACCATCCACAACACATAAGACATTTTAGATCATTACATAAGACATTTTAGATCATTCCATTTAGTTAATAAGTGATTTAACGTGCAAAATATTATTCACAAAACATACAATAAGAGAATTTTAAAGAATTTTTTCTTTCAAATGAACAATTTTTAGTGACTGTTTAACTTATTAAAGAGAGCGGGTATTTTGTTTTGAGTTATACGATTAAAATAAATTTTCATTATATTTGATTTTACACAACGAACATTTTTAAAAAAGAGAATGGAATCTAGTTTTTATAAAGTAACGTATTTCAATTTTACAAATACTTCACACCCCGTCTTTTTTCCCCCTCTTTTAGTAGACTTTACATACATAAGACATAAAAAGCGTTTTAGAATACATCATTTAGAAATTAAGTGGTTTGATAAATAAAATATTATTTATAAAAGCAATAGATACGAGAGTAATAAGGATTTTTACTTACATATGTACGAACTTCTGATAGGTAAGACTTTCTAAATCATTGTGCAAGAATTAAGTGGTTATTGAACTTATAACATTATAGGATGAAATAATCATGTGACGTATTTTTAAACCAATAAAATGTCAATATTTTTAAACCAATAAAATGTCAATATTTTTAAACCAATAAAATGTCAATATTTTTAAACCAATAAAAAGTTAGTATTTTTTACACGAGCGCCCTCTATTACTATATAAATTTCATTGAAACGAGTTCATAACATTCTACTGTAACCTGGTATCGTTGTAATAGGTTGTATTTTTCGTTAAGTTAGTTTTCATTTAAGTTATTATGGAATGAGTTATGAATTCTTATGTTGGTGACGTAACCAACTTGGAGTGTCAACACTCATCACCAAAGTTAAATAATCAAGAGATGGATTCTACACTTTTATCCAAAGAAGGACTCGTTTCGAATTATGAAGTGAAACCCACCTGATCAGGACTAAAGAAACAGAAGTTACCCCATGTGTGTAAGACGTGTAACAAAGCATTTCCTCGAAAAGTTAACTTAATGTTTCACATGAAATGTCATTTAAAAGAAAAGTCTTTTCGTTGTGAGGTGTGTGCTGAAGTTTTTTCACAAAAGAGTGATTTACGTAATCATCAAAAGATTCACAAATCGCCCAAACAATACAAGTGTAGTGATTGCCACGAGATATTTTCAAGAATGGCTGACTTATTGAAACATAAGAAGACTCATAAGATTCGAAGATTCGAAGATTCGACTCATAAGATTTAAATTAAAACATATTTTTATAAATAAACAATTATAAATACTTAAGTATTTTTAATTTAAATTTACAAATTTGAAATATGTTACTAAGTTTTTAAATCATGGTGAATCGTTTTTAAATTAGGTGAAACGTGTGTTGAATATTGCAACCTTTTAAGATAATGTGTATAAATTTTTTACTAACAAAAATACAAGAACTATTCTAACTACTCCTTATATCATTCGTTTAGATATAATGCTTTGCATTTCAAAATAGTATATAAAGACACGTGATTACATTTTCGTTTAACACTGATTTTAGCTATATTGAAGTTTTGTATCATGGGACATACGAGTTAGTTATAAGTAATATTATTTTTACAAAACCTGTATGTACTGGGTGCTTACAATATTTATTATTAGTGTTAAAATGTTACAAATTTGGGGAATTTATCTTAGACTTCGATTTAAAATCGGGCTTTACCATATTTTTGAACGAAAATTACATAGTAAATGTATCAGAAAAATAAGAATTTGATGAAATTTATAAATTAAAATTTATAAATTTTTATAATTTATATAAAAAAAAAAATAATATTTTTATCAAAGTTTAAGTAAGTTGTGACAAGACTTTTATATTTAAGTGATTGGTGTAAAGTATATTCAAGCTATGACAAAAGACATGAGGTGGTGGATACTAGACAAGTTCAAACAAGTAAAGCAAGATAAGCGAACGATGACTCACCCAAATAGACGTGCAACACAAAAACAAGTTTGGACAAGTCAACCAAGATAAGCGAGTGATGACTCATCTAAATAGACGTACTGCATAAAAACAAGCCTGGACAAGTTTAGACAAACACATGATGACGTCATTCAACAAGTTTAAACAACCAAACAATGAGCCAGCAGCAAACGGTTGTTAGCAAGGTAGAGAGAAGCAAGAATGACTGAGCGAGTGTAAGTTGGATTTAAAGTTTATTCTTATCACACACCGGAAGACTGCTAATGCCTCTAGCGGCGATTGCAGCGCCCCCCTAGCAAAGATAAGGGAGAAGCGTTAGTTGAGTGAAAGCAAGCACAAGAAGTTGACGTGTTTTTCGGTAAGTGTTAATTTCTGTTTTGTTTCTGAAAGGTGTTTTGTGGGAAAGGTAATCGAGTTGTGTATAGTAATTAAACTTAAAAGTTGGCAAAGAATTTAAAGTCGAACAAATTTAACGAATTTAAAGTCGAATTTAAAGTCGTTAGTGTAAATGTCTATGTTTTTCTGCGCATATGCAGATATATAGTATATAGTTGATATGCACCAGTTGGTTGCGAGGATAAACAGTTAGATCATAGTCTCTCAATAGTTAAAAGTAAAAAGTTAATTTTGATTAACTTGAAGACTTTAAAAAATTTTAATTTAAAAACTATATTTTTGTTTACTTTTCATTGTTTTCTTAACTTTTCAACATAACTTATTTTTTTTTGTTAACTTTTAACATTTATAAACTTTTTGTTAACTTTAATGTTTTTAAGCTGTTTTGTTAACTTTATTTTATTTTATTTTATTTTATTTTATTTTTGTTAACTAATAATTTTTTCAAAATTTTTTTCTAACGTGAATATTTTTTTTTTCAATAGTTTAATCTTTTTTGCAATTGTTGAAATTTTTGAATTGGAATATACAAAAAAGTTAAATTACATCTCTTCACTTAAAAGTTCGATTAGATAAAAAACTAATAAATTCACACAGAGACACTTTGTAGAAATAAACACACACAGATCTTTAACAAAACAAATCATTTATTTTGTCTTAAACAATTCATTATAAACAGTTTGTTCATGAAGCTTATGTAAAAAGTGTTCACTAACACTATAAACTCCATTCAAAAACGTTGAAATTACATAATCGAAATCGATGAGCATTAACAAAGCTTCACCTAGTTGATTAAATTTTTCCTTATTATTAAATGCGAAGCATGAGTGAAGGCTTTGACTTGCATGTCGAAAAATACATCCTGTACATTCATACAACTGGTTAAGTATTGTTACCATATTATTCTCGATACACGTATTAAGTTTAGACCATAACACAGGTTCTTTTTCTGTGGATCTGTTACTCACCACACATTTCTGTTTAATGAGAAAGGGTAATAGTTTTGTGTACATATGTTGTAAAAGTACAGTATTTAAGTGTGAGGTACTTTCTTTTAATTTTTCCATTTGTTGTTCGTTTAAGTCAACATGAGAAAAATTCTTCAAATTTTTAATTCGCATCATAGAATCTTGATTTAACACTAAAATCGTGTTATTAGAAACAAAGGATGCACTTTTGTATCTTAAATTAAATGCAAGGATTTTATATTGAAACTCATACCAGCTATGAATATCCATATTAACTTCGTTTTTGGTTGGGATTTCTTCATTAGTAGATACATTGCGTTTAAATTCTCGTATATGTATAGAATATTGTTTATTTTTTAACTTCAAAGTTAAGTAGAAACAGTCACTTAGTTCTTTGTGAAACACATTGGAATTGTATAATTTGTCACTTTTAGTGGCAAATGTAGGTGTAGTGATGCTTTGTATTTCACCACTTGCTTGCTGAAGGCTGTTTGCTTGTAGCTCGTTCATCTCATGTTTAACAGTAGTCTGTAAGATATTATTCGTAGGTTCTTGAAAGGGTTCATCCTTTAGCGAGGTTAAGGGGGTAGAACAATCTAAATTTTCAAAATTCATGTCTTTGAAAAATGTATTTAAATAGTCCTGGGCAAAAACTGACTCTTGATGTGGATTCTCGAAAGATGTTGCATCGTAACCACCGGTAAAGTTTGAAAAATTCATAGCGATTTCAGGTTTCACATCTGGTAAATTCTTAGTAGAGGAGATATCACGTGATATAGTTACACAGTCATTGTCCATTTTAGAAAGTTTTAATCTTGGGTCTTTTAACTCCTTCTCACAAGTATTTGATTTTTCCATAGCTTTTTCTAAGCGTGGACGCTTTGAAGGTGGAAACACTTCTTCGTGGGATCGCATATTCATTTCATAAAATATTTTTATACAATTTAATCTGCTTCACTAACTGATGTAATCTCGATAAAAGTCAGCAGAACACTGGATGTGTTTCATAAAAACGTCTACTTATCTAGATTTTAAAAACATTCATGGTTATAGTTAATCATTTAATTTATATGTAGGTTAAATATAAAAATTTACTTATCTAGGATAAACTCAGTAACGGTTTAAGTTAAAAATTTTCTTAACTAGGTTAAAAACATTGATGTTGACTGTTGAGAGAAAATTATCAAAACATGCAGTGTCATTGTTTAAACGAAGAGAAAAATTCAACTTTCTTATCAATAAGTAAGATTAATACCTATTCAAAGGAAAACCCATCGATGATTCATAACGTCACGTCTTACTTTGTTAGTGATTAAAAGTATCATAGATTTAAAATAACACATTTCCAATCATTTCTCTTGTAGTTTAAGTAACATATAATAAATACATCACATTTATTTCATCATGTTTTACATAATTTCAACAAATTCATTCCCATTTTGTCTAAGACATTCAAAATGTTAAACAGTAGTTTATGTTGCATTGTCAAACTGTTCAAAGTAATTTACATCAACTAAAAAAAACAAAAAAACACTATACTTTTTCATATTAAAACTATTTATTAATCATTTAAAGTAATACAAATCAAATAAGCCTGTCATATTGAGCTGTAATCAATTCTAATTTCAAAATTTTTTGTAATGTCCAATTAAACACACGTTCTGTGAAATCTTCAAATCCGTTGTACAGCTTTAGAAAGGCATTCTCAACATGTACATGTATGTTTTGTTCTGTTAATTCCAGTTCACTTTTGGAAAGGAAAAAGGGGGTTGCTCTCTCTAAGTCACCATCCTGTGATTCACGATATACATCCACTTTAACGGCTGCATACCATTTTATTGACTTTTTCATTTGCAATTGATAATTTAATTCGTTTAAAACATCTGATCGAACACTGTTAAAAAATGAACGAAAGTCTTTTTGATTCATCTCATTGGACACAATGATAGTTTTAGTATAAATATTTCGCACATCCTTTTGTCTTTTAAAATGCTTCACTTTTTCAAATAACAAATCTTTTGAATAGGGTGATTTCACAACTTTATGAAAAGTATCACAATGTTGTACTAAATCTGATTCACAATCAAACATTTCGCTACACTTTGTACATGACTGTTGTTTACGAATCTTATGAGTCTTCTTATGTTTCAATAAGTCAGCCATTCTTGAAAATATCTCGTGGCAATCACTACACTTGTATTGTTTGGGCGATTTGTGAATCTTTTGATGATTACGTAAATCACTCTTTTGTGAAAAAACTTCTGCACACACCTCACAACGAAAAGACTTTTCTTTTAAATGACATTTCATGTGAAACATTAAGTTAACTTTTCGAGGAAATGCTTTGTTACACGTCTTACACACATGGGGTAACTTCTGTTTCTTTAGTCCTGATGAGGTGGGTTTCACTTCATAATTCGAAACGAGTCCTTCTTTGGATAAAAGTGTAGAATCCATCTCTTGATTATTTAACTTTGGTGATGAGTGTTGACACTCCAAGTTGGTTACGTCACCAACATAAGAATTCATAACTCGTTCCATAATAACTTAAATGAAAACTAACTTAACGAAAAATACAACCTATTACAACGATACCAGGTTACAGTAGAATGTTATGAACTCGTTTCATTGAAATTTATATAGTAATAGAGGGCGCTCGTGTAAAAAATACTAACTTTTTATTGGTTTAAAAATATTGACATTTTATTGGTTTAAAAATATTGACATTTTATTGGTTTAAAAATATTGACATTTTATTGGTTTAAAAATATTGACATTTTATTGGTTTAAAAATACGTCACATGATTATTTCATCCTATAATGTTATAAGTTCAATAACCACTTAATTCTTGCACAATGATTTAGAAAGTCTTACCTATCAGAAGTTCGTACATATGTAAGTAAAAATCCTTATTACTCTCGTAATCTATTGCTTTTATAAATAATATTTTAGTTATCAAACCACTTAATTTCTAAATGATGTATTCTAAAACGCTTTTTATGTCTTATGTATGTAAAGTCTACTAAAAGAGGGGGAAAAAAGACGGGGTGTGAAGTATTTGTAAAATTGAAATACGTTACTTTATAAAAACTAGATTCCATTCTCTTTTTTAAAAATGTTCGTTGTGTAAAATCAAATATAATGAAAATTTATTTTAATCGTATAACTCAAAACAAAATACCCGCTCTCTTTAATAAGTTAAACAGTCACTAAAAATTGTTCATTTGAAAGAAAAAATTCTTTAAAATTCTCTTATTGTATGTTTTATGAATAATATTTTGCACGTTAAATCACTTATTAACTAAATGGAATGATCTAAAATGTCTTATGTAATGATCTAAAATGTCTTATGTGTTGTGGATGGTTGGTTATTTGTTAAAACCGATTATCTACGCTTGGGATATAGGTCACCTCTAGGGGTCATTCTAAGGGCTCCTAACTCGTATTGACAAGTTTCGAAGAAAACTCCGAACGGTTAGGTCGACGAGCGCGAGAGAAGTTTAAACCCAAACGTCTAGCAGCTTTAAAACCAGAACCTCTCAGTCACTGGTCTTATGTGTTGTGTTTTTATAAATAATATTTTTCGTGTTTAATCACTTAACTCCAAAATGAAATGTTTCTAAGACACTTTGTCATGTCTTAAGTGAAACATATATAACTAAAGAAGGATGTAGTATTTGTGACAAGTTATTCTACAGTACCCTTTTAAGAAAAAAAAAAGAAAAAAAAGCTATATTACAAGTCAATTAAAAAAATTATATAATTAAAAAGTATATATATATTGTTTAAGTATCCTAAAAACGATTATTTAAGTTAGTCCACAAATTTGTAAACTTAAAAAACGGAAGATATAATGTAACACAAAGAAGTATGACAAATTTTTCCCCCATAAAGGATTAGTCTCAATGACTTGAATTAATTTTTTCCCTTAAAAATGACACATTACTTTTAGTATACAAGTTTGTGAAACGGCTTTTATAAGAAAATATTACGCTGAATACAATATTAAGCCTTGTAATTTAATTCAATAACATAAATGCGTGGGTGTATAGCTTATATTTACATTTTTTAAAATCACTTTGCTTTCGTTTTTAAAATGTATAAACACGTTATTTTTCGTAACAAAACTCTATTTCGAATATAATGTTAATACAAGAAAGAATTAAGCATACTATCTTCGTCAATCTCTATAAATAAAATTTCGTATAGAAAGTAAAAATTTTCCCTCTAAATTATTATTTCGAATATTGAAGTGATCTGTTGACAGAGTGTTGTGAAAGAAATGTGTTTGTAAATTAAACAAATACATGTAATAGCATTCATATTAAACCAAAACTCTCGAATTACTCAATAGCTAAAGAAAATTTCGCCCTATTACTTTATCTCATTCAGTAAAAGTACAATAAATGACCGTAAAGATATCTCAATACATGTCTGAAGTCCCCATCTCTTGCATTTAAAGAGATAACATTACAAGTTCCCGCTAGCACAGTGGATAAACACATTGTTCTTCCACATAGAAGATAGTGGGTTCAATTCCTTCCTGTGCCAGCGTTGAAAAATAATTCTTTTAATGAGCAATTACTTCTAAAATTGGTGTCACTAAAAATTAAAATGATAGAAAAAAATAATTTATAACGGTTTAAGAATAAATAAAATTCAAAACACTAAAAAATAAATAACATCTAAAAATAATTTAACCCTCTACAAAGAACAAAATCTATGTGTCTAATCATGCACCTTCTTTATCTCTCTCATCTTAGTTACTTCCGGTCTCACAAACCACCTGTCCTGTTCCAACAAGCTCCCAAACATGTTCCTAAAACATGTTTACTGCTTCCTGAAAACCCTTTTTGGAAAAAGCATGTCTAATCCCGTTTCCGATCTTATTTCCTGTCGCGTTTCCAGTCTAAAAATAAATTTCACGTTAAACTTTTATAAAGTAAAACAAAGTCAGAAAGATTTCCATTTTTATATTAGGTGTTAGTTAGCAAATAAAATTTTTATTTCAGGTGAGAAAAAAAAAAAAAAAAAAATCGAACATTTTGCTAATATTACTTTCAAACTAAATTCATTCTGATAGCAGGATTTCTACAACTCAACTCCACTCGACCAGAAGGATTAAAACCAACAAAAAAAATTAAGCCCCCCACAAAAATAAGCCCTCCCCCTCTCTCCCTTATCGCATTCACTTCCTGTCACATTTCCGGTTAAACTTCCTATCTACACTTCCTATTCACTTCCTGTCTCAACATGCCTGTTATCCCCACCTGCTACATCCGGTGTCCTTCACAGCCCGCACAACTTCCGGTGCCCACACCTGTCCCTTCCGGTGACCTTCACAGAGCACAGAGGTCGACTGCGCGAACTGCGCTGATGTAGAACCGGCCTTTCTTATCTACTACTGCTGAAAAAAGCATTAGATTAGTATGATATTTGGAAGGTATGTTGGGGAGGTACCCGGATTTAATTGTATACCTTTTGATTAAATTTGGTTGATTCGTTCGGAAAATACAGAACATTTTCTTTTACGCCACATTGCTTTTATATGAGAATTCAGACTATTTACAGATTTTACCATTCATTGAAAAGAAAAATGCGCATTTGAATAACTGATTGATTTAAATATTAAAATATGGATGCTAAAATTTCCCAGTGGATGTCTTAAATTATTCCAAATAATTTGAAGTTTCGTCAATACATTTGTCAAACGTTTTAAAAATTAGTTGTATAACTTTTAATGGAATTTTGTACATCTGTTCAAAAATTATAAAACATTTTGTTTTATCACTTTACTTATTTGACATGATACATATTTCATTTTCTCTCTTTTTCTTTTATCAGTTCCCTGGCTTACATAGCCTGTAAAAATATCATTAAAAATATTTCGATTACGAAATATTAAGTAGAAAGTCTGGTTGGTGGAAATAAAAGGTTAGTTAATATTTCGTAATTGGGTCTACAACATATTCGGTTTGCGTGATGTTTGTTAGTAATATTACAATTTAAATTGAATGTGAATACTATTAAAAGACTGTCATAAAAACCACTTTACAGCGCCAAATCACGTTTTCTAAAATAGTCAATTGGCAGTTAACATAATTATGGAGGATTACCCAATAGGTTTAAGTCTCAAAATTTTCCTTATTTTGGGGGCATTTTAGTATGTTATTGCTATCGAGTAGATTAGGGTGTACTTAGATAAGATTTTATATCTAAATATTATAGAATGGCCCCCAAACTATTTTCCCGAAACAAAAATTGTACAAACATTTGATTTCTAAATTAGATATAAGTATACTAAATTCAGTTTATATTTCCATAAGTACCTTTCGTACACGATATTTTATGCAACTTCACCAGCAGATGCAGAAGTTTTGTTGTTGGCAGGTAAGAAAGTATTGCTATATTTGGATATTATGATAACATACAATCCCTGTCCAAACTGATGCTTATCCTAATAAAATCACAGTTTAAATGAAATCCAAGATATATTACAATCATGATATAGCATAATCAATAGGAAATTGCGAATGTAAAATTAATGAGACTAGGGGGATTCAAGGGGGCCGAGTCCCCCTCCCCCTGTAGAAATGTACTTTTCTTTCAGAAAAAAAAATACAAGAATAAGAAGTTCATCAGAATATCATTGCATAAAACAGTGTTTAATTTGACGCTTCTAATTCCCGGCATTTTCGGAGAATCTTTTACGCTTATAAATATATATACTATATATAATTATAAAAATTTTAAATTGTGGATTGTACGATAATAAATATTATGCAAAGTGAGATTAAAAAACAATGACTTGCAGTGCTGACGTCGAGGCCCCTGATCTGCAGATTTACTAGTTATTTATTAATGCATGAAAACGAATTATTCCATTATCCATTGTTTCGTAGAAACAGCTGCAATATCTTTTTATGTAAAAATTTGGCACGTTACATTGTTGCTAGGTATTGTTTGTGAATTTTTGGCACGCTAACACAAAAAGTTTTCCCTTAACAGTCGGTCTCTAAAGCAGTTTTCCTATACTTTTTATTATTATTTTTATGCATATAAGTTTAATAGTTTTCATGTATCATTATTAAAAAAAAATTGAAATTCTGCACATATTTAAATTTCTGAAAAATAATAAACACATAAAATGTTGATAGTCGACCATTAGTTTTTACTTATATTAAATAAATAAAAAACAAGTTGGAAATTGTACATCAAACGTGACAAATGAGGTGCGTTCGTACTGTTATTATTTCAGTGAAATGAATTATATTGTATGTTATCATGATATGATTAATTTCCGTAATAAAAGAAGTACATTTTAAGTTGTCAACATTTTATCTTTTGTTGACATGTACTGAAAATTCCAATGGGAAACTTAAGCCAATGTTTGAAAATTTCAGAACTTGAAATCCATATTTAAACTCTTTTTCCATTTAATATCTATTTCTCCGGAAACATCTATCCAAAAAAATATCGGTAGATTATATGATTGCTATAATTAAGCAATTTTAGTATACAAATTCGGTTTTTAAATTCAGTAATACGGAAATAATATGACTCCATCTTAAATAAGACATAATCACCATGACATTACCTAACGTGGGATAATTACGTATGATATGATTTAATAGAATGAAGAATGTGACTATAACTTTGTCATATGGGTTATAAAATGTCATATACGTCATATATGACTATAACGTCATACATGTCAGATAGCTTGGCGATAAATCTCGGTTGCTTGACGATTAATACTCGGAAGCTGCTATACAAGAAAGTACCGATTTTAAAAAAAATTCAAATTACTTTATAAATACAGGGTGTCCCAAAAGTCTCCGTACAACTTCAAAAATTTATTACAAAAAAAAATAGGCCTACAGCAAAAATAATTACAAAAGTGCATAGAGTAACTTAAAAAGTTTTTTTCTACTGCCTTAGTAAACTTCAACATCAGATCCTTTCGTAGCACGAAGAATATCAAGACGATATTCCAATTCAATCCACGAACGTTTTTCATGCTAACATCAACAGTAGCTACTGCTGTTTGGATTTTTTGTGTCAATTCCATGAGACTATTAACTTTTGTTCAGATTTCATCAGACAGTTGTAACTACTGTTGATGTTAGCATGCTGAGAAGCACGTGGATGGAATTGAAATATCGACTTGATATTCTTCGTGCAACGAAAGGATCTCATGTACAAGTATACTAAGGTAGTAGAAAAAAACTTTTTAAGTTACTCTATGTACTGTTGTAATTATTTTTGCTGTAGGCCTATTATTATTATTTTTTTGTAATAAATTTTTGAAGTTGTACGGATACTTTTGGGACACCCTGTATTTTTATTAATATCTTTTCAAGTTTTGATTCGATTTTCATAAAATTTAAAATGACTTGACAAAATTTTGCAACGATTATATATATTAAATTTCAAACCATTCGGTTGGGTAGTTTTTGCGCTGTTGTATTCGGACGGACGGACCAGACGCCGACTATAGGTGCTACGTATTTATATAATTACGAACGCACCCGAAAATCTCTATGATACACTCATAGCACATTTAGATGCCTTATCTCTTTAGTATACTTTAAAAAGAAAATCTAAGATATCGCAGCGTCACATTACGCGGTTATCTAATGCGTTACTGACACATTAATTGGGCATTTTTTATTTTTACATTATTGCACATATTTTATTAGTTTCTTCTTTTTCTTTTTTTCACAGAATACATCTGTTTCGAGTTCGCAACTGTTTTCACATTCGATTACAAAATACGGCAAAAGTCTTGAAGTTAATTTTCAGTCTCGCAGCTGACAAAGTTGCCTTGAGCGGTGCTCTTGGCCCGAGATCGCAGGGAACCTTAAACTTGCCAAATTCTAGAGGATTCAAGCGTTGAAAGATTAAATAAGTCATCGCTTTTAAAATAAGAAAAGAAAAGGTAGGGAAAACAGATTGGAAAATCCTTATACTTTTTCCCTCTGTGGAACCTCAAGAATTACAGGTGAGAGTGGTAAACAGACTGAATATTTTTGTATCTGTAGAGACAATTCTGCTCATAACGGTGAATTTTACATGTAATCCATGATAAGCTGTGAAGGATAATGTTGTTGTCGTGCTGCATCACTCATTTTGAGTGGCTTAATGATTTCAATAGCTATGGACAAATTGGATTAAGTTTAAAAGCTGTGATAAAAAGTTTCCATGTCAAAAATAAGCAAGGATCCGGAAAAACTGTGAGTAATCCATGAATAATCATTTTTAACTTGTTTTTGTGGGATTTAAAGCGTGTATTTAAACAATTTACGTTGATAAATCTTTACGTAACGTTAAAAAGCCAAATAATTGAATAATAATAATAATAAACTACCTTTGAGGTGTTTGAATATCAAGAAACCCCATTTTGACCTAAATTAAATTTTTTTTAAAAATTAAATTTAATTCTTGACATTAGATAGGTCATTCATTTAGCTTTACTAAACGAGTTTACTTTTATACCTTCATTAATTATAACTTGAAATATTATGTCATACTTGGGATAATCTATTCTGGAATACAATATTTTAAACCTGAATCTAATTCTTAATACTAATTTTTGCTCATAAAATGATCACATCCAGAATGATAAGTAAATTATCATGATTACATTTTTAGGAAGGTTCGCGAGTTTTTACTATGCATTGTTTCCTACAGGATGTGTCAAAAGAATTTTTACCGTGCAGATATTTTCAAAGTTATGAACTATTATTAGGATATTAATGTAGTAAATTTGTCGGATATCAGGTGGTAAATTTTCGATTAAGTATAAAATTTTTAGTTATTAATGAAGTCTTAAAGTTTTAGTAAGCTTTCTAGAGAAAAGTAAGCCTAATTTATTAGCAGCAGAGTAGATGTTATTTTCGCTTGTTGAAAAAGAATTGTTACTAAAATTTACCAGGCATTCTAATTATCAAAGATTCCTCAATTTATTTCAACTTTAAACACAATTCTGCTTATAACGTTGAATTTTTCATGTAGTCTATGATAAACTGTAAAGGAAAATGTTGGTGTGTTACATCCCTCATTTTGAGTGGCTTAATGGTTTGAATAATTGTGAAAAAATTGGATTAAGTTTAATAGTTGTGATAGAAAGTTTCCCTGTCAAAAGTAGAAAAGAATTCGAAAAAACTATGAGTAATCCATAAATAACCATTTTTAAGTAATTTGTATAAAATTATGTTAAATCCATATTTCAGTAACTTTGGTTTAGAAAGCTTTAATGTACACGAAAGTCACGGCCTATAAATTTTCAAATCCCTGTAAGTTTTCTTTTGCATTTTCCTTGTCTATTTATTTCAAAGGATATTGATTTTGAATATAGTTTTGTATTTTAAATTGTTTACAGATAAATTACAGCTATTATGATTTTATGACATGAATTTTAACAACTTGATTTAAATCATCCCTATGTATTTTTCGATTCTAGCGATAATTCCGCGGTAAGAATAATTTATATACTTTTTTTCTATCAACTTTCGATAGTTTTCAAGAGATATATGCGCAAATTTACCAAAAGAAGTACTTAAATAGTTAACTAGGTTTTTAAAACTTTCTGGAGAGTTATAATTATAATACACTGGTCGGCAAAAAATAAAATCTCTTATCAAAACAAATACATACTTTGCGGTTCCGTGCGATTCCATCTTATCAGGTTTTACTATGCTATATTTTAATAATATACGATAAAATAAACTTTATATTGCTCACCCGCAAGAAATGTAACATAACTTAAAAATACTATATTTCACAGAAGCGGCAAAAGAAGGTTTGCTTTTCTTTACTGTAACATAAAACTATAGCATTTAGTTCTGCATGCAGTCGTAAAATTGTGCATAAAAGCGTGGAACCCTTAAGAATCAAGACGTAAAAGTGATCAGGATGATTGAGTAAATTTATTCCCCCAAACAATTTGCCCCTCCTTACTATGGTGGCAAAATGGCATGTAGCATAATTTAGAGATTCTCCGGATAACTATACTTACAACACTTTTCCTGTAGCAAGACGCATCTATAAGTCAGACTTCTTAGTATAATACTACGCAAAATTTTGCGGGTAAGCGATATGATGAAGACATTTTAAATGAAGTTTACATAAATTTAAATAAACAAACTAATAATGATTTGTAGTGCAATTTTATGTAATTCAAGATCCCCCAGAAAATTATTTTACAGTCGTACATTGAAGCCCATAGCGTAAATAAAGAAGATGAAGATTGCAGAATTTTTAGTTATTATTGTGGTCACTATTAAAATACTCATTCTTATTATAATTGGTTTGTAATTAAATGCAGTTCATATTACACTGCGCAAAAAAAAAAAAAAAAAAAAAAAAAAAAAAAAATGTTGATTTTACAGTATAATACTGGCATCCCAGCTGCTAGTATTATACCATAAAATTAACAGTAATAAAGAGTAAAATAAGCAGTAATATATTTCCGCGCATGCGCGGTAGTATATTGCTGCTTGTATCATACCATAAAATTAACAGTAATAAAGAGTAAAATAAGCAGTAATATACTTCCGCGTATGCGCGGTAGTATATTGCTGCTTATTTGACTGCTTATTACTGTTAATTTTACGGTATAATACTAGCAGCTGGGATGCCAGTACTATACTGTAAAATCAACAATTTTTTTTTTTGCAGTGTAGTTTACGTTTTGTTATTATTAAACAATAACAATTTTACTTTTGTTTATAACTACAGACATAATTTAGTTTTACAATCAAATTGTAGACATGCATCAACGGTTTCAGTATATGAATTGCCAAGAGATTTAAATTTACGCGGAAAAAGTTTTAAAGCGCGGAATCATCCTCTATTTTAAGAAGTTGCGGTGTATTTACACAGTGGTGTGTTGCTATTTAGTGAACTTTTAAGCTGGAGAATGAACTTATATCGGAGAAAAAATGAACTTCCCGAGAAGTTCACATATTTTATTTTCTTCGTGACAAAAATAAAGCCTACAATTCCAAACATAATTTAAAAGAAAGAATCAGTTAAAAAAATATCAAACAAGAATAATGTAATACATTTATCAGCTGTTTTGTCTCTCTGCATAAAAGAACTCTGTATTTTTCTTTTTGTGTAAAATAACGGAAATATCCGTTTTCCAATTTTTGTCTAAAATTAATTTAAACAACCTTAGTATATTCTGAGGACATGTCGTAAAGATCCAATAATTAAAAATGTGCGGAAAAAGCTTTATTGCATCTTTTTCACTTTAAGGGATTCTTAGTTGCTTTCTTTAAATTCCTTTTTCTGGATTTGTGTTAAGTGCGCTCGTAATTATATATAAATACACAGCACCTATAGTCGTCATCTGGTCCGTCCGTCTGTCTGTCCGCATATAACAGAGCAAAAACTACCCAACCGAATGGTTTGAAATTTAATATATATAATCGTTGCATAATTTTGTCAAGTCATTTCAAATTTTATGAAAATCGAATTATAACTTGAAAAGATATTAATAAAAATATTTATTAAGTAATTTGAATTTTTTAAAAATCGGTACTTCCTTGTTATATCAGCTTCCGAGGAGTAATCGTCAAACGACCGAGATGTATTGCCAAGTTACCCGACATATATCACGTTACATTAATATATGACGTATGACGAAGTATATGACATTTTATAACCTCTATGACTAAGTTATATTCACATTCTTCATCCTATTAAATCCTATCTTTCATAATTAATTCAATAATATCCCATGATAGGTAATGAGTCTAGGTTGATATGGTGATTACGTCCTATTTTAGATGGAGTCGTATTATTTCCGTATTACTGAATTTAAAAACCGAATTTGTATACTAAAATTATTTAATTATAGCAATCATATAATCTACCGACAGTTTTTTGGATAGATGTTTCCGGAGAAATAGATATTAAATGGAAAAAGAGTCTAAATATGGATTTCAAGTTCTGAAATTTTCAAAGCTAGGCTTAAGTTTCCCATTGAAATTTTCAGTAAATGTCAACAAAAGATAAAATGTTGGCAATTTTAAATGTATTTATTTTATTACGGAAATTAATCATATGATAATAACAGACGATATGACTCATTTCACTGAAACTACTTATAGTACGAACGGACATCATTTGTCACGTTTGACGTACAATTTTCAACTTGTTTCAGTATATCAGTATGATCAAAATGCTAAAATTTCAACATATATTTTTCAAATGACTCACTGTTATTATTATTATTATTATTATTATTATTATTTTTAATGGCTTATCTTTAAGATGCACTTTATAACATTAAGGATAGGGATATAATAAATTATAACACCTTGTAATAATGTATTTCTTTTAAATGATAAAAGGTGTAAACTAACAACATAATATACAGTAAAATGACTTTTATTAGATTGTTGACATGTTTCAGCCATTATCTTGTATTATTTTGCTGTGTAGTTAGTTTACACCTTTCAATTTTCATTTATTTTATTTTGCATAAAGCATAATTTTATTTTATATTTAAGTTGAATACTCATACTACTATTAAGAATTTAATTTCTAGATTCATATGTTGTTATTTTATTTGTAAATAATTTTATATAATTTTATTAGGTAAAAATAACTTCAATTTTATAAAAGGTCTTAAATTACTATTATTATTATTATTATTATTATTATTATACTTTAAAAATTAAATTTTTTATTTACTAATATTTCAGTTTAACTTAATTTTTTCTTTAAAAGATCCTCTCTTTTTTAAATAATTCAAGCAGCATAATTAAAAAAATATATATAATTAAATTAAAATAAATAAATATTTAACATGTTTCAATATAGATGGTAGCTCCAAAATTATGAGTTTAAAATACTTAATTTGCATCTAAATGTTTCGGTATTTAATTACTTTGAAGTCTGTTCTAATGTTGATTGGAATTTGTAATTTGTCAATAATTGGAAATAAATGTAATTATTTTTTTTCTAATAATTTTGTCTTATTTAATATTTATTTAAATTTATTTAATATATACTTCTTAACTAATTAATAAATTGTATTGCTAGATTTCTTTCTTTCTTTTTTTTTCTCTCTTTCTCATAGATGACGCTGCTATAAAATGCATTAATATATCGCAGTCAATATTCAAATAACATTCAATGTCGTTTCATTTAATCCTTTCGTGCTGTAAGCTGTTAATATTTTAATTAAAAAAATCCCTTTCATTAATAATATTATTATTTAGATTGGATATTGTTTTGAATATTATAAAAATTATTAATAAGTGTATATGAATTATATTTAAATTTGTAAAAATAATTTATTATTTTTAACTGTCAATGTAACTGGTATATACAACGCGCATTTCTAACGGATAACGTAGTTTCTGAAAGCTAAATTGTCGCTGTTGGGCTATGTTTTACTGCAATTTCTCTTTTTGTCTAAAAATTCCTTTTAAAATATGTTTTTGTATTTTAATAATATTCACTATTAATTAATTTTGAACATATCATGTTCAGGTACTCAATATCTGTCCATTTTTATTTAATTATCTTTAAATTTCATTTGGTAATTGATTGGGCAATTTGGGTTAATAAATTAAGCTCATGGCTATTAACTCAAACAGAAATCAATTACATTTTACTTATATTAATGGGATATTGCCCTTGAAAAAGTGTTCCACTATATAAATTTCTAATTGCTCTTGTAATAATTTTCACTTTCTGCATATTGGATTTTTTTCTCAACATATCTTTAAGTATTTTTCCCACTTTTTTTTTTTTAATTTTGAGAATCTTAAATTTTTGGATATATTTATGTATTGTATTGTAACTATCGGTTTATCTATTGTCGATTATTTATGTGATTTAATGATTATTATTTAGAAAAGTTTTATTATATATATATATATATATATATATATATATATATATATATATATATATCACCCGTTGCCAAATAATATTCACTAATTCAGTAGAGAGTTACTTAAAGTTGGTATGAATGATTCATAAATATTTAAGCTAAATGTTAAAACCAGAATTAAGTAACATTAAAGAACATGCTGCCACCTATTAGCTGTTCAAGAAAGAGTATTATTCAAAACAGGTGAAGAAGAATCCTAGACACAGATATGCCATCTAGTGTTAGTTTAAGATACAATATTATAATTTAGTTATTACAATGGAATTTTAAAATTTAAAGATAGTGCCTAATGATAATTTAATAAATTAAGAAAATTTAATGTAAATAATAAATGAAAAGTATAGAGGAAGGTGAATTAATTAATAAATTATGTAAAAAAATAAAAGAATATTAAATAAATGAATTAATACGTTGTCAGTGTATAATAGTATTATTTCTATAAGCGAATAATAATAAAAATTAAAGGGGTGAAGGAAATATTTAAATAAGACAAAGGTAGTTATTAAAGAAAGAGATGATTGATGAAGTTACTTAGATATGACATTTTGCTATATAAATCAAAGAAATTAATTAAAATTCTGTAGATTAAATTAAAACTGCATACTAGTTTTATGAAATCATTACTATTAAATAGAAAGGAAGTAACCTGAAAGAATAATAATTAATGGAGAGGAAATAATTAATAAAAACAAATTTAGATATAATAAACTGTGATGATTGATAAAGTGATGAAATGACAATGTCCCACACAAATAAAAGAAGTTAATAAAATGAAATTCTGCATAAAGTACATGCTATGAAACGAATTTTGTTTAAAAAAAAAAAATGAAATGTACAGAATTAGCAAAAGAATAACTTGTTAATGAAAGGATGCATAATAAAGTAATAACCCACTCTCTCGCCTTTTTTGTAATTAACCATTGCATTTTAATTATCCATACAGCACCGCCGCCCCTCCATACTCTAACATCTACCCTCCCATCCGTCCTATTTTCTTCTTTTTATAAAATATTTTTAATTTTTGTAATTTTTTATTTTGTAATGAGTTAATCATTATATTTTTTCTAGACAACACCTCCCTTCTCCATACTCTATCATCTACTCACCCATCCGTCCTGTAGATTCGAGCATGGACTAACTATTATATCAAAGAATATATGAATTTTTTTGAAAAAAAGATACGTTGTAATGCATCATAAATTAGTTTTTTCATATTTTTATTTATAAGATGAGTAGCGCAGTCGCAGAGTTGCCAAGTCTCCGGCTTTTTGCACACCAGTAATTGTTTAGAGAAAAATGTTTTACTTTGAAATCGCAGCATGCTACAATTAACTAAAACAACATTTTCTGTATTAAATACTGGTATCCAAAAAGCCGGAGACTTGGCAGGTCTGCAGTCGTTTTATTCTAAACAAATGATTAAGAAGTATATTACGGTAAACTGAAATATGAAGATATGACTTAAAGTTGGTAAATGTACTAACTTTGAAGTTAAATTATTTACATTTGTCGTATATGTCTGTAATAATTTTGTTATCGTGCAGTATAAATTTTAGGTCTAAAAAGTGAATAGTATTATTAGATAATAGGTTTTCCGTCTTTCTAAATTAGTAGGATAATTGACCGTTTGAATTGAGAAACGTGTGATTGGTCGGTATTAATTAATATATGATGTTATCAATATAACGATATAAATGAATATTACTGTTACAAAATATACGCTCATAGTGATTGATATACATAAAAGTATGTAAGTAAACTAGATGTGCATATACAGGGTGGTTATAATATAAGTATCTCTATTTGGAGCTGTCTGTAGCTTGAAGGAATAACCGGAATGAAACCAAAATCGGTACACTTACTATTCGAGAAGGAGGAAGAAGAATGGAACAAAAAAAATTATTTGAAATAATCACCGACAGATGGCACTTTTGAGTGTGACATGTAATGTGTAATATTGTGTACCGTGGAGGTGTCGCAAACCTCAATGACTTTACCGCATATCACAACCTGTGCGAAACATCACTCCTGATGCGTTACATCCCGCTGTTGAGCACGTCATGCACCGCCTGGATTGTGTCCTCCAGCACAATGGCCATATGGAACCTGAACATGATCGGCACCGCCATACGAAAGCGTAATCACATTCACTGTGACATTTTCCAATAAATTAGATATGCCATCCGGTTTTACTACTTAATTCTTTGTCCTTGTATTACACATTTCATTTCACACTCAATAGCGCCATCTGTCGGTGATTATTGCAATTATTTTTTTTGTTCCATTCTTCTTCCCCTTTCTCGAATAGTAAGTGTGCCGATTTTGGTTTCATTCGGATTATTCCTTCGAGCTACAGACAGCTCCAAATAGAGATACTTATATTATAACCACCCGGTATATATACATATATAGTATATTTAAATAAAATAGTTGCAATGATCTCCTTAAATTTAAGGTAAAAAATCATTTGACAGATAAAAAGTAAAATAAATTAAACTGATAATAATAATAATAATAATAATAATAATAATAATAATAATAATAATAATAATAAATTAGCTTTAACAAAGCCATTGACCTTTAAGTTGCAAGCAGATGAAATCAAATAAATATTTCAAAAAGATGGAGTAAAATGTTTCCTTATTCATAGCTTCATTTTCTTTAAAAAAAAAAAAAAAAAATACGTATTGTAATTAAAATAGAAGCATTTTTATTTTTTCCACACTTTCGATATTTTAATATGCTTTCGATATAGCTAATTCTATAAAGGAAATAATTAATCGAGAATTTATAACTAGAGATAGCTTTTTATATCCACTAATGAAAAAAATCTTACAATCGCTTATTTTACCACAACAGAGTATTTATAAAAATAGCGATCATGATTCTTGTAACAATAGTTATCGGACATCTTTATGGTTAATTAACTTTTGCTGTGACGACGGAATATGTGATAATATATATATATATTTTTTTTTTCCGTGAAGCAAAAGCATCAAGTTTTTGTATTTCGTTTCTTTACGAATTTTCCTCTTGCTTATATCTTATTTCACACATGTATTTTTGAATTTTTTTTCTTATCTTTTCTTTTTTAAATGACATTAAAATTAGAAAAAAAATACGCAGAATTTATTTTACCTGAACAAGAATTTAGAATAAGAAAATAAATTATAATTTAAAATGAATAAAAAATAATTTATTAAAGCGTTTTAAATTTAGATTTATCAGAAATATGATTTAGCGTACATTTCAACATTGCTTTAGGACCATGATACGGTGCAATACAATAAAAATAATAGCTCAGTAGTCACACATATAATGAACATACAATTTTTTCAAAGGATGTACAATTTTAAAGCTGATTTTTTAAAAAAGCACGAAGAGATTTTGCAGCCAATTTCGAGGATTCTAAATGTGAATAAAAGCTTGTATTGTGTGAAAACACCTGTAGAATTAATATATATATATATATATATATATATATATATATATAGTAATATCTGCAAAAACTGCTCCGGTATATAAACTATCCGGTATGCTGTGTAAATTTAGATAGTGGGAATTAGTGTTTATTTAAAAAGAATTCAAAATGCACCATGATTCACACGTATCGTATTTTATGTAAATTGGTGTTATTAATATAAAATTCAAATATACATCTCCGTGTTCATATACATATTTTGGGGTCAAGTGTGTAAAAAATATTACTTTGTTAAAACCGTTAGTTCTTGCAAAAAAGTATAACATTATTTATAAAATAATCTTAATGCACATAAAAAATTTAGCACAGTTATGCATCTCCCTACTGATAATATTTAAGTAATTGTGCACAAAATTTGAACCTGCATAAAGGCAACTAATTGTCATTTCTATTCAGGCACAGATACGCATTTTTGAGCTCACGCTTATCAGATGTATTTAATGTATATAAGATTCTGATTGAAATATGAAATTCTGTAAAATTCTGTAGTAATCTTTAAAAATGTCATACGATGTAAAATATTTTTTGTCTCCATTTATGCTCATATCCCCGAGTTATCTAAAATGTATCGTAAATGTTATAATAATAATAATAATAATAATAATAATAATAATAATAATGATAATAATAATAATAATAATAATTATTATTATTATTTATTTATTTATTTATTTATTTATTTTTATTTAAATGTTATTTTCCCTGGCAGAGTTAACACGCATAAACCATAGAGCTCTCTTAGCATAAACCATAGCTAGAGAAGCAGAGCACCAGCTCAGCTTAAGCCGACCTTGTACTATCTATGGGGGGAAAAAAGTTTCGAAGAAATCCATATGTTTAACAAGATTCATCAAAGTATATATAGAGAAAATCTTGAGTAATGTTTTAGTTGCAGATTTCACTATCTACTTTGAGGAGATTCGAACCGCGGCCCTTTGATTTGTAAACCAGTGTACTACCACTACATCAGTGCAGCAGTTTTTCTGTCTTTTCATTACTTTCTGTATCCTGAAATGTGGATGCGGGCTACTTATAACTTCACTAATTCATATTATACGGAATATTTTCTATGATACAAATTCCTTTATGCGTGGTAGGATTTTTCTTTTAACTCACCGTGAAAATATGAATTTATTCATAATATACAGGGTGTCTCTTCTTATGGTTATCCAAAAACTAATTCCTAAACTGTTAGTTTTGGAGGTATGGTTCCAATTGCAACCATGTTTCAAGTGTTGTTCTTCATTATACCAAAAGCTTCATTACGTCAAAATAATTAACTTTTTAAAAAATTTTTAAATAACGAAATTAAAATTTTATTACGGTCTTTGATCTTATAAAAGTTATGTATGCTTTAACAAGTAGAACAGTAAAAACTCCATACGAACAAAACATACATAATTACTGTAACTGTACAGAGTTGTCAGCGTTTTCATTAGTGCCAGAAAATGCCGAGAATTCCTGAAAATAGCCTTCGGACGAGTTTCAAAGCCAGATTTGTTAGAAGTAATTTTTTATTAAAAATTCTAATTATCCGGACTAAAAACAAATAAAAAAATGTATTCATGAACTGAAAGAACCGATATTTCCGTTTTAAAAAACAACATGCAAATATTCTGTAAAAATATTATGAATAGTACATGTACAAGTACACACACACACACAAATATATATACTTGAGAAAAACGAACTTTGTTTTTGAAGATTTTTACTGAAGTATTATAAAACAAACTCATAAGTCAATTTACGGTCATCACAGGCAATAATAATAATAATAATAATAATAAAATTCTTTAATTTTGAAGCATCTTGGCAACCAAGAATCTGTTTCATGTACGGTATTTCAAAATGCATCGTAAGGGGCATAATTTAACTTTGAGATTTATTCTTAGTAAAACTTAACTACTAATAAGAGTGGTATTTCTCTTGGGGTGTTTGGCAGCTCGCCCGTGATGTCATTTTCTCCACCATCACTTCTGACGTAACAGACCTTTGGCGTGCTTTCGCTTGACTACTTTAATACCGCTGTCACGCTTTTTACCAGCTCCATATGCTAGAAATTTAAGAATGTCTCGGAATTATCCCCCACCCCACCTCGCCCATCCCCTAGAGATATTTTTAGCCTGATATGAAGAACGTAATAAATGGATTTGTCTGGATGCGCATGAACTGGAAAAAAGAATGTGTCTATTAAAAAAATATATATTATGAATTAAGTAATGAATAATATAAGAAAAACTAGAAAAACCCGCGGCTTTGCTCGCGTAATTGTTGAAAAGTGCCAAGTGGTATTCGTGAGCCTGTTTTCATTAGAGGAAATTTTATTGCCACAGATAATTAAAAAATTACTAATTTAGCCACATTTCGAGTAACCTTCATTCTTATACTGCATTAGCCGAACATAAGACTTAAATGAATAAGAAGAGCTACAATTATTTCCAAATTAGTAGTAATTTAAAATATATTTTGAATGTTGTTTGCTCATTTAATTTTTCATAAGAAATTTAGAAATTTGTAGAAACTGCGAGTATTTATATCTTAAAAGTAAGCACCATACCAAATTCTAATCTTCTAGTTAAGCAAATTTCTGTAATAACTGTATCACAGAAATTGAAATTTTAGAACTTTTTTGTTCCTGCACACATTTACATTTCTAAATTTTTAAAAACTGTTCTGTGGATGAATTTGTGTCTCTAACGTAACAGGCATGTCAAATTTTAACTTTCTATCCCTAACAATTAAAAAAAAAAAAAAAAAAAAAAAAAAAACATAATTTATAAAGTTTTCCAATCATTTTACGCCTTTAAACTTCGTTTTTTTAATAAACCGTTTATACCGACCGACTGCATCTTAAAAGTAACTTCTATACTAAATTCCAAGTTTCGAACCCGAATAAATCCAATTAAATCAGAATGTAGAACGTTTTCCGCTCATTTCAGCCTGTTAAATTTCGAATTTTTTAGAAACCAGCCTTAGCGAGCATTTGCATTTTAAGAGTAACCACCATGCCAAATACGAAGTTTCTTACCAACTGTACCACATAAATTGCAATTGTAGAGCGTTTTTTTTTTTTTTTTTTTTTTTTTTTTTTTGCTCCAGCTCTTTTAAATTTCGCATTTTTAGTAAACTGTTCTGGGTGATCATTTATGTTAGTAACAGCCCTGCGAAATTTCAAGTTTCTAGTTTTAACAGTTACAAATAATCGTAATTTAGAGCGTTTTTAGAACACCTTTCGCTCATTTCATCCTTTTAAATTTCGAATTTTTTTACAATTTGTCCTTAGAGAGCATTTACATTTTATAAGTAACTACCATGCCAAATTTCAAGTTTCTAGCTCTTACAGTATAAAAAAATGGCAATTTGAGAACCTTTTTTTATCCTGCACCCCCATGGGGGTAGTGGCACTGACATAAAATATAGCCTATGTTGGAGCAGGGATTGTCACCATCAATTTGCTACCATCACTTTTGAAATCAGTTCAGTAGTTCCAGAGATTACCCCTACAAACAAACAAACAAACGTTACTTCTTTATAATATTAGTATAGATTACATAAGTAAAATTTAAACTGCCGTCCTAAGACTATAATTGCTTATAGTTCAAGATGTAATTCATTTATCGAAAAATGAAAAAAAAAAACTATTCCTGAACTTCAGTGACAAATCACTTCAATAATCATGCCTGCAAGTAACATGTTTTTATGTTTAAAAATGAGTCAGAAAGTTTCGAGTTGTTGAGAGGGGAAAAAAATATTTTTAAAACCGCCTTAATCCCAGAAAAAAGACTGACAAACAAAAGTTTTGTTGATTACAAAAATACAAAATTTATATAACATTAGGTGACATGGAGAAGGGGGAGGGATTTTAGAGCTTCGTGCAATATGTACTTGGAATGCTGCATTATGACATGACTCTAGCAATTCTTTTATTTTTCCCTTTTATATATTTAAGCAGATCTAATTCCTTTTTGTTTATCATTCTAATGCGCGCAAAAAAAAATATTTTTTTTTTTATTTACGATCCAACTAAACAAATAAAGCTAAAATTTTTTCATGCTAACTTTTTCCAAATTCTAAATACTAAAATTTATAAACTCTAACTATCCCTTGAATCTCGCACGCAAAAAAAAAAAAAAAATCTAACGTCGCGAAAAGTAGAAACGCGCAACCAATACGGAAGATTTTCTCCTAAATTAATACGATATTCAGTATAGAGGTCTGCACGGACCGAAATTTCCAGGCCCGGACCCGGCCCGATACAAAAATTAAAAGTTCGGCCCGAGCCCGGCCCGGCCAGATTTAAAAGTTAAAAGTTCGGCCCGAGCCCGGCCCGGAAAAAAGTTAAAATCTCCGCCCGAGCCAGGCCCGAGTAAATTTCTACAAAACATAATTTTTACGTCGATTTGGTTAAAAATTTGCCTCGTAGGAAGAGATCTAACCAAAAATTTCTATCTTAGCCTTTTTTTTTTTTTCATGTGTATAATCTTCATTTTTACAGAGGTGCCGCAAGCTGGAATGTTTATTTTTTTAATAAATCTCTATTTGTTGTATGTATGTGTTTAAGTTATCATCAATATTGTTAATCCAGATTCCATTTATTGAAGTGTTAAAAATCAGAAAAATACTATACAGTAAAATCTTCTAAGATGGAATTGCATAGGGAAAAAAATGAGTTATAGACAATTTGCCTTCTTATCAGGTATAACTGTATTATGTATTCTTTTCTTACGTATTAGTATATTCATTTTTAATGGATCAACACATTTTTCAATTTAAGACAGGATTCCGTGATAAGCAGGTTCTTTTTCACACGTTTTACTATATTTTAATTTAGCCATATTTTAATAAGTGTATAAATCTACTATTCTTTAAAAATAATAAATTTTAATGTTTCATTATAAAATAATGGCGATTTAAAAATGTATGCATGTTTTGCAAAGATTTTTATGCCAGATCTTATTTTACTGACCTTCGAACGGACCAGGCACGCCGAGACAATGATTTTCATACGGGTCAAAACCAGGACTAAAAATTTTGAGGCGAAAAAATTAAACCAGTCCCGGCTCTGTACGGAAAAAATAATTTAAGGCACGGCCTTATCCTTCAGGAAAAAAGTAAGACCCGGCCCGGCCCGAGAGCCGTGAAGAAAAATAGGCCCGAGCCCGGCCCGCGGGTCGGGCCGAGTACGGGCTTCGGGCCTTGGCCCGGCCCGTGCAGATCTCTAATTCAGTATACCAGAGATTCTCAACCAGTGTGCCGTGAGCGATTCTTAGGTGTGCCGCAAAAAATTATCAAGATTATTGTTTAAACAACCTTTGAAATAAGTTGAAAGCTCAATGATGACAGAGGATCACATTTAGAGTTTTATAATCGCGCATATTACTAGATTTTCGTTTATCTCTCAAGCTACTATTTTCTATTTTTTTTAAACATTAATAAAAGGTGGTTATATATATATCTTTGTCATTATCAATGTCATATTTCTATGAAGTAAGCTTTTATGCAATACCAAAATAAAAATGAAATTCTATGAGAAAAGCAGTGGAACTCCTTGGGAAAAAATTTAAGAGTATGCTGCCCCCAAATTATTCTTGTAAAGCAAATAGTGTAAATAAATGTAAATTCAGTAACTTGTATAATGTTCAGTAACTTCATTAAATCTTAATTTATAATAAACAGAAACATTAGTAAATGGAAAGCATATTTTTTATACAAATTTTGTTATATTTTCATATAAAAATTTAATATATTGCTTAATTTTTTTTTTTAATGGTGCACTGTTTTATGTTAAATAAACAAATAAATTACATATTATTATTATTGTTTTTTAGTATCATAATTTGGGTCTGCCGCAGAAATATATCTATAATATCTATCAAGTGTATCTTGACTTATAAAAGGTTGAGAAACATTACAGTATACAACAGTGGCCTAATATGAATGAAGGAAATATCCTAACTAACTGTGGATTTAGAAAAGAATTGACTCTTTCTTGAACGTCTGTACACTGGTGAATATTAGTTGCTTTATTTCTAGGGAAATGTTAGTAAAGAATATAATGAAGAGAGCCGGTCAGCTGGGCTTAGTTTATCTGTTGATATCATAACAGAAATAAAGATGGAAGAAATATTTTTCTTAAAAGAAGAAAAATTAGCGTTTATTCTCTTGATTGTTCCTAATTTTTGAAACACCGTAGAAATCAATATTATAAAAGAAAAACATGTTCGTGAACAACGCTGACGTCATATTGATCGTGGCAACGATTCGACTAATAAATTTAGCTTTTACTACAGTTTTTTTTAAACTTCTAAACATCGCAAATTTCAATTTTTACATTATCAAATAGAAAGACAAAATGCAATTTTAAATACAATTTCTTTGGAAACTATATCTCAAGTTACTAATTTTTTTGCGGTTTTTATAAGAATTTTTCCGCATGAATTTTTAAAACTTTTATCTCTATCGCGTACAACCCGATTAGGAAAGTCTAACCCGTTTGCACATAAAGCAACGTAAAAAAGTTCAGTATTTGTTTCAGGCTAATAATCCATAACGAAATTAAAAGTTTATAAATAAAGAAATAAATAAGTATAACACAAATTTAACAGATATGTAATTGAATTATGTACTTAAACGCTGAAATAATCAGAATAAAACAAGCCGCAGTAAATAGTAAAATCTTTGGCAATTTCTTCAGCTATTAACCCCTGACATGCGGCTAATACGAAAAACCTTATAGTTTTTAATAAATTTCAAAGCTTTATTTGATTACATAAGCAATATTTTACATATAAAAATGCTTTTTGGTGTTGCTAGTGACGAATTAAAAAAATATATTAAGTATAAAAAATCTATTACAGTTTTCAACTAGAAATTTTTTTCACATATGTTCTGTAACCAGGGAACCCGAGTTGGGTCGTCTTGGTAAATATAAAACAAATGTTTGTCAATTTTTGTACTTCTCATTGCCATTTATTATAACCTGAGAGAGGCATGGTAAAGAGGGTTATGTGTTTATCGTCTATTTTATTTATATGCATGTACTCAGAAATTACGCCCTAAACCGTGATGTGAAACCTTTTTACATCCCCATTACGAAAATTCACGAATAATACATTGCAAAAAAAAAAAAAAAAAAAAAAAAAAAAAAAGTTTGATTTTACAATATAATACTGGCATCCCAGCTGCTAGTATTATACCGTAAAATTAACAGTAAAATAAGCAGTCATACGCTATCGCGCATGCGATTTTTGCAGTGTATTGATGAACATTGCAACGTGCCAAACTTTTACATTAAAAAAATTGTGTCATATGCCGCTTATACGAATCAGGGGTTAATTTTCCTGTGTTAAATAACCGAGAACATAAATCAGAACGCGATTTTTTTTTTTTAATCAGCCGTTATTCGTATGAAATTTTGATTCACAAACATGGTTCATTCCAGCGGCATCTATATTGTAATGAAGAATACACTTTTACAAAACTTTTATTGTAATAATTTTTAAATTCATCATAAATGCATGTTCCTAATCGGTGTGTGTGTGTGTGTGTGTTTAATCTGATCTAGACGAATAAGACATTTATTACATTATATTATAGCACATTTTTATTATAGTACATTAGGAATTTAGGACAGCATAACCAGTTAAACAAGTTTGTCAAATGTTAACGTCGCCACTCCCGCCAGCACGTTCTCTCAATTAATAAACTTTGATATATATATTAGCAACATACATATGATGTGATACGCATGTGTCACACATGCATGTCGCACGCATGTGTCATGATGTCATACATATGCGTTGATACGCATATTGATACGTTGTTGATACGCATGTGAGCCAAAACATACAAAGTGTAGTTATTTTTATTTATTAATTGATACACTGTAGAAAATCAATTTTTAATCGCAATACAAATTTTTGTGCCAATTTAATAAATAAAAGTAAAAACATCTTTGTTTTAGATTTTTTCCAAATTATTTTTATTACAAGAGAGAAACTCCAGGAATCTCTTAAACGACGCATCAAACGAGAAAAGAAAATCTAGTCTACCTAAAACTAGAAGCACGCATTCATATGGGAAATTCTCTTAAATCAATACCAAGATACAGTACGTCGGTGAATTCTAATATGAATGACGGAAATGACTGTGCATTTAGAAAAAGAATCGACGCTTTCTTGAACCTCTGTACACTCATGAATCAGAGTTTCTTTATCACTGGGGAAATCTTGGAGAAGAATTATGAAGATCCGGGGTTAGTTTGTCTGCTGACAGTATAACCGGAAAAAAGGGAAGAATAAATATTTTTCTTGTAAGAGGAAAAATAGTATATTTTGTTGATTGTTTCTAATAAATGAAACACGAAAGAATCAATAAATATAAAAGCTATTTTTATTAATTTAGTATTTAAAATTTCCATCTATTTTCCTTTCTTAAAATAATAATAATAATAATAATAATAATAATAAAAATGAAAGTTTAGTTTTAGGCTTGAAATTTCAAAATTTAATTTGATATGAAATAGAAGTCGGATTGAAAAAGAAGAAGGGTGAAAGAGAGTATGAAAGAATATTTGCATTGAGTTTTCAAAAAGCCATTTGTAGCTACAGTGATGTCGAATTTGAACCACTGTCACTACTTGATGAAAAACATCGCAATCAATCGCATTAATCTCAATTTTTAGTGGCTGATTGGGGGTCTGCATGCGAACAAGGATAATTTTAGAAAGCTTACATTTAAATTAACCAGAATATAATTATATGCATTTTGAGGAATAATATTGAACCGATTAAAATTGCAGGGCCAGGAATTTATTTTCATTGAAATTGACCCATTAAATCAAAATTGCGCTTGTTTGAAAATCGATCTACGAATTTCGCGTTTTTTTTCCACTTTAAAGCCTCAGAAAAAATAATTTTTTATCAAAACAGATAATATTTTAATATTAAATATGTTCATGATCCTCGAAAAACGATTATTTCTCAATCCCGACTGATATTTTGATAATCGATTCGAACGGTATAATGTTGCACCGCGTGTTCATAAACATGGTTTAAAAAGAACCATGCAACTTTTACTTAGTTTTACAGTCGCACGGTTCAATAAAAAACGCCATAACAACTTAAATGATTTGATTAATCCACAATCGTTTCAGGCACGTTTTCTACACACTTCAAAAACCCAAAATATGTTTAAAAATCGTTTTTTTTTTTTTTTTTTTGTCATCAAAGTGGAATCCGTCTTAAATTATTTCCATGTTTTTATAACACTTTCCAACCTAGTTGAAAAGTGTTTATGACTTCGGTTTGTCTGTCTATCTGTCCGTGCGCTAACTCCCGTAAATATGCTCGGATTGCCTTGCAATTTTTGTATGTTATTGTCGTTATCTATAGCATGTTCCCTATTTCAACTGAAGTGTGTAGCACTTATAGTTTTTTTTACAGAGCCACTCAAAAGAATTCCGTTACATTACGGTCTATGAGGAAAAATCCTTTGCGGTTTATTTTAATGATGTTACACAATTTATATCACGAAGGTGCATTACAAGAAGCTTAATATGGAATAGGGTGTGCATAGCACTTATAGTTACTTTACAGGGACAGTCAAAAGAATTCCGTTACATTACGTCTATGGAGAAAAATCGTTTGTGGTTTAATTAAATAATGTTTCGCTATTTTAAACGCATTGAAATTTATATATATCACTAAGGTGCATTACAAGAGGCTTACTACAGAATAGAGATGGGCAACAACGTTTCTTTTAGGGAATCGTTCCAGCCGGAATCGTTCACCGAAAGGAACGAGTTCTTTGGAGTCGTTCCTTTTGGAATCGTACCGAAAAAAAGGAACGATTCCGAAATAAAAGGAACGAGTTCTTTGGAGTCGTTCCTTTTGGAATCGTACCGAAAAAAGGAACGATTCCGAAATAAAAGGAACGATTCCGAGAAAGAGGAACGATTCCGAATAAAAAGGTTTTCGAAAAAAAAAACACTTTCGAGATAAAAATAACGATTTCAAGATAAAAGTGATAATTTTGAGAAAAAAGGAACAAATCCGGAAGTATACTCCCTGACTTTATGCTTTATGGCATTAAACTCAATTCCTCTTGAAAATTTACCCCTGGATGACCTTTCATTTACCGCTATAGTTTATCAAAGAAATTTTATTGTAGCTGTTTGTTTTGCCCAACAGGGTGGCGACCCATTCGATTTTTAGTGTAACCGAGTTTCCTCTTGAAAATATATCGTTGAATGACTCTCCATTTATACTATTAATTATTTTATGCAGGAATCTTTATTCTAGTTCTAATGTTGGCACCAGGGTCTACGCAATTTTAAACCTTATAATTAAGATCCCTCTTCAAAATCTACCCCAAGATAACCAACCATTCATTTACATGTCAGTCCTCGGAACCGGCCGTTTTCAGAGTCACTCCATTTCGATACGATTATTTGGAAATCGGTCATTTTCTCAGTCTGCCCATTTCTAAACAATTTCCAGGGCTATCTCCTTTTAGTATTAAGTTCATACGTGAATAGAATCTTTTATAAAATCAAATTCGGATACCTGTCGATTTGGGAAAACATAATTCATTAAACGAAGTATATTTGAGAGTCTTAATATATAACAATATAACTATGTCCTTTCTGACTGCATTATCAATTCACAGCCGAAACCGAAATGACTGCACCTGAAAGCGTAAAATTTTAGTTGTAACTTCCTGTTATGACATAAAAATCCATTGAAAAGGTGTTTTCTGAAATTCAACTGTTAGGTGATTGAAAGTTTTTGAAAAGGTATACCAGTATACTTAAATTTAGAAATTGCACATAATTAGAACTGCAGATATTGAAATAAGAAACAAAATCATAACTATAGTTCAATACGCTTCAATAATTTAACTAACTTTCGTCAACTTTATAGTTCAATACGATTTCAAATACACAAAATAAATAAGAAAATACAAAATACGATACTCTTAAAAAAGATTTTATTTCAAAAATAGGAATATATAAAATTTGTTGATTTGGTGAAATCCTAAAATAATCCGAAACAAAAAAGCAGGCTAAAATGTTAGTACAACAAACAATTCAACAACAGTTTCATGATAGTAAAGAAAATTAACACCAATAATATAAAACAACCAGGAATGGTTCTAAAATTTTTCATTCATTGGCGTAAACAATTTTTTTTGTAAATCGATTTTGTTTTCTAATAATTTTTGTCCAAAACTTTATCTATCTATCTATCTATCTATGTCACTTTTTTATTCTTCATTATATTATATAACTTAAATTCACTTATATTATATAATTTCAATAATTCTGCACAAATCTCTTCCAAACTGATACATAAAATCAAGGGCATAAAATCTCGGTCAAGTTCGTTAATGGGCAAAATCGAACCAAGGGGGGAGGGGGGATGGGGAGGCTTTTTGTGAAAACAGAAAAAAACCCATAACTTTCTTAATTATGATACGTATCGATCCATTTAAAGTTATTATTAATTCTAGGTAAAGGGCCGAAAATTTATGTATGACAGATTTTTGATATCATTAAAAATGGCACCAAAGGGGGAAAAAGGGGGTTTTCAGAAGAAAAAAATTCACAACTTCGTCAATTCACAAGATATGATATCAAATCCGTTTAAATTTATTATAAATCCTTTTAATATTATATAAAACTTTCATCCGCCTGCAGACAAGATAAATTTCGAAGTGGGCGGTCCCAACTGCAGCATCATGGCAAAAAAGTCATTTCTTCTGAAATTCCCAACAAACAGGCGCTCCACTGTCTGCGTCTTCGAAATCTACCTGTGTCTGCTGGTCGAGCCGTCAGGGATTTTTTTATTTTTATTTTGACAGAGAGAGAGGATCCTCAAATTAAAATTATGGTTGATGAAAACATATGAAACAGTGAAATATACACGAAAGTGCGTAACCATGCAATTATTAGAATTGATCGAAAATCAGTTCTTTCAGATAAAAAAAATCAGTTATTATTAACTTATTAAAATGCAATTGTTCAGGGCATAGCGATATATTTCTTATATTATTCAAAACTGTTTCTAATCAGATTTTAAATATATACAGGGTGTCCCAGGATTATTGGGACAAACTTTAAGGGGAGGTAGAGGACATCATAAGGATTCAGATTTGCATAGCAACCCATGGTCGGAAACAGCTTCGTTCGTTGTTCACAATAGCATTGGAGCACCTCTAACATCTGCATATTATCGCATCTTTTTGTAAGAGGTGGTACCAAGCTTACCTGACACTATGCCACAGCATATCAGAAGCCATATGTTGTTTCAACATCATGGGGCACCTCCCTATTATGGCCGATGTGTTCGTGAACATTTGGATCAGGTGTTTGGTCACCGATGGATTGGTCGTGGTGGACCGGTTCCCTGGCTACCACGCTCTCCTGATTTACGCAGCATAGATTTCTTTCTTTTGGGGTGCACTGAAAAGTGCTGTGTACGCAACGCCTGTGGATTCCGATATGGATTTGGTTGCAAAACTCGTCTTTGCTGCTGCGGATATCCAACAAAATCCAGGTGTATTTCAGTAAATCAGCCAATCCATGGTCCGATGGTGTAATTAATGCATGCATCGCTAGCAATGGTGAAAACTTTGAACATCTTTTGTGACGTTTTCACATATCATATACCACAGCAGATGTAATATCTTTGACCAATAAATTATTTCAGATGATCTCAGTCTTGTGCGTTTCTTATCCCTGTCATACTACTTTCCCATGACGTTTCGGATCATGTTGAAACCACATATAGCGTCTGACATGTTGTGGCAAAGTGTCAAGTAAGCTTGGTAGCACCTCTTACAAATAGATGTGATAATATGCAGATGTTAGTGGCTCCAATGCTCTTCAGAACAACGCCACCTAACGGCGAACGAAGCCGTTTCCGACCATGGGTTGCTATGCAAATCTGAATCCTTGTGATGTCCCCTACCTCCCCTTAAAGTTTGTCCCGATAATCCTGGGATACCCTGTATATATTTCCCACTATTATTTAAACAAGCATTTACTTTACATTATTTTTTTTCTTAATTTTTTTCTTTCTGATCAATTTAGCACAAAAAGTTTCAATAGCAATGTAATTAAGTCGCAGGTGATAAGTACATAGCTAAATAATAGACAATATTTTAACTGAAGTACAATAATATACTTCTATTTATCTTAAGATAAATTTAAGAGAAAGTTTAATAACACAGTTGTAGTTTATTAATCAATCGCCCCCCTCCACCTCCCTTACTTCTCTCTTTCTCTCTCTCTCTCTTTTATTATTTTTTTATCACACATTAGAAGGATTTTTTGGCCAGAAACTCAGCTTTAATGGAATCAAAATCTGCTATTTTAAAATAAAATAGCATATTTTAATTTATTAAAACTGGCCAGTCTACAAGAACAAGGACCGATTCCGAGGACTCGATCTTTTCGGAGTTTGTACATTCAGGACCGACTCCGAGGAATCGATCCTTTTTGCAATCGGTATATTTTGGACCGATTCCTAGGAATCGTTCCTTTTCGGAATCGCTACATTTTGGACTAATTCAGAGGAATCGGTCCTTTTTGGAGTCGATTCTGAGGACTCGGTCCTTTTAGGAGTCGGTACATTCTGGACTGATTCCGAGGAATCAGTCCTTTTTGGATTCGATATGTTTTGGACCGAATCCGAGGAATCGTTCCAAAAAGGACCAAATCCGAGGAATCGTTCCAAAAAGGACCAAATCCGAGGAATCGTTCCAAAAAGGACCGATTCCTTTTTAAAGACTGGAATCGTTCCTTCAATTTCGCTGCCGGAGTCATTCCTTTGGAATCGTTCCTTGACAAATGACACATCTCTACTACAGAATAGTGTGTGTATAGCAGTCATCGTTCATTTACAGGGACACACAAAAGAATTCTCTACTGTCTGTCAACAGTAATTCCTGGAAGTGCGTTTTAAGTTGCTGAAAGCGATGTTAAATTTAACTCACTTTTTGTCTATTATTTGGTGTGTATAAATTCTGTAGATCATATACAGGGCAGCACAAAAGTTTTCGAACACATTTCCGTTTATTGACAGAAACTCCAGAAGGAGAATTTTAAACTGCACTACTCGTTTCCTAACTAAACTAAAATTTAGCATCCTATGTAGTATATATACAAATCTATAAGTCATATACAGGGCTGAATAAAAGTATTCGGATACTTTTCCGAATATTGTATATGTTGGAAATTCCTGAAATTACGTTTTTAAATATGTTATGCTTTTTTCAAATTGTTTACTTAGATCTTTCAGCTTATTAAACGGTAATGATTTGTAAAATTATTTTGGACGCGTTGGAAAGTGTTACATAATCTATGCTTGACGCAGGATTTTTCGTTCTTGTTATATATTTTATTTGATTTCTTCTGTCGATGATGGTCGAGAAACGATAAAAATAATTTATGTACATCTTTTTTTATACAGAACTTTCACTTGAAATCGACTCCTCGAAATATATTTATATTTTTCTTTTCGTCGTATTTGCGCATTAAAATTTTTTTTTTTTTTTAAATAAACCACCGAAAGAGAGAGATAGAGACTTTAAATACTAAAATGATTACGCTGTCTAATGGATTTATATTAACATGAAACGTTTATTATCATGCATAAAAATAGAAAAAATTGATTTTGGATAAGTCGAAATGACGTGATTTTTACCATCTTTACATTTGATACGTATTTAGATTATGGTGTCAGTTTTATCACAATTAAGCTTCAGTTTCAAATCATAGTTTAGCACCAAATATCTAATACATATTTCTTTTTGATCAATGTTAACATTTGTTGTCATGATTAAAACAGTTTTATCTCCCCCCCCCCCCCACTTTATTATAGAATCTTAAACAAGTTTAAGTTTTCGAATGGAAGCAAAAAATCCTAAAATACTAACACTATTTCCTATAAAACTAAAGGTTTATAATCTCGAAATTTCCTGTTCTGTTTGATTTGGAATCTTGTATGGCAAATGACTTAGTTAAACAAGGAAGAAATTATTTATATTTTCCCATTAAAAAAAAAAAAAAGAGTTTAAAATTTTCTTTAGTTAAACTGTTTTTTTTTTTTTTTTTTTTATTTTTTTTTTTTAAATTTAATATTATAAAATGTTTAGACTTTTATAGATCTAATATGTCTTAAAGGCAGATATATATATATATTGATAAAAGTGTGTATTTTGTGTACCTTTTAAAAAAAAATCACAGTTTTTTGATCGCCTAAAGACTTATACGTCAGACACGAAATGATAAGATTCTTTTTTTGGATTTAAAAGGAAGTTGCTGTTTATATTTTGGTATTTTGGGTAAGATTGCCGCTTCCCTTTCTTCTGATAAGCCGCAGCTCAAAAGTGCAGCGGCCATTCTTTTCCTTGCAAGGAAAAAAAAAAAGTTTAATTTTGCTTAACATGGAGGTATTTAAAACGCGCAATGAAACAATTTGTGCGTTTTTGTTCACCTATTATCTTCCGAAAGCCTATCAACATTTGATTGAAGAAGGATACATGTAAATTTCGCGGATTATTGCAGAAATGAGAAATGTGTCAGAAACCAGAGAGTTATGATTAGAGATCAACCGTAACAGGTTTTTAAGACCGAAACAGAAACCTACTTTCGGCCGACACCGAAACCGAAACCGAAACCGAAAGTGTAAAAAAAATGTAAAAATTGATTAATACATATGTAACTGCATATAATTTTAATAAATAAATAAATAAATAATTACTTAACAATAACTAATTACGTTACTAATTAATTTATTAATTATACGTGTATTGAACCACATTTCTAACAAAAAAAAGTACATATATATGTGTTTGTATAAGTTTCAAACAAAAATGAAACATAATTAATACATCTTTTATATTTTAGTATTTTATAACAACCAATAATTATATGCATTTATCAATAATTAATTAACAATGTAGTTAAATAATGTAAAACAAATTCAATAATTACTATTTAATTTTTAAATATATTAATATTTTGCATTTAAATTGATTGAAATAAAGTACTTAAAAATTTTTTTTTTAGGAAATTAACATTGAATATGCTTTAATCATTTTATAATTATAAATATTATTAATTTAATAGACGTTTAAATATAGATATATATTTTAATATTTTAAGTATACTTACCTCGATATATATTTTGTAATAAATTTCATAAAGCTTCATATGTTTTAATAACACCTTTCTCATAAAGCATTCGAAAAAATCTGGAGTTTCAAAGTAAAAATTTTCTATCATTGTTAAGTTTGCAGCTTTTAAAGATCACGTGATCTTTTAAGTTTAGTCATATGTGCATTGCTTGCTTTATAATTTAAACTCGCATCATGAATCAGTCATGGCGGGTAATGATAAACAGTGGAGTTCACAACAATAAACAGTGTCTCATTTGAGCCGATACAACTCATATCAATGAGTAAAGTTGAAAATTTCCGAAAGAAGGAACGGGATTTTGAAATACAGATAATTCCGGCCAATTTTCGGTCTTGCCGAAATTTTGGAAACAGTTTCGCCGAAAACGAATATTCGGCGAAATTCTAATTTTGCGCCGAAACCGAAACCGAAATTTCGGTCGATCTCTAGTTATGATTTGGATTCAGCTTTCCCCTTTAAAGTGATTTATCAAATGAAGAATTGTGAGAAAGAGTTCCCTAAACTTTTCAGGGGCAAGTAATTCAATGGCTGAATTGACACCAGAATTTTCTAAAAATTTTATTTAAAAATAAGGAAATACAATTTTACCGATTTTTTCCCCTCCAAAGTTTAAAAATAAAATTTTGTTCAAAAATTCTGGTACAAATCTTGATTATAATTAAATGGTATAAGATTTTTTCCACTGCCCTTCAAGTGGTTAATTAGGCAGATTTTAAAGCAATACAATTCATATCACAATATTTCCGTATACGCCGTATAGCTTTCTCTTATAAAATAATAGTAAATAAAAGTTTTGTGGTATATTTCTCCTATTAGCTGCAAAATTGTCGCTATTTCTTTCAGATAAACAACGAAAGTGTTAGTGTAAAAAATTATAAACTATACATTATTACGCAAACTTTTTGATATTGCTTATAGAGGCTTTGAATAGGTGGCGTTTCAATTTTCAATTGGAAAACATTAAAAATCTTGCATCATCTGTAGATTTTTATTGACGCATCAGAATGGGAAAAGTATGTCTTTCAAAATTGAAATTGTATAGTATTTATTAATCTTAGCCAGTCTCGGGAGTAAATAAAAACAGCCAACAGGGTATTTAAAAAAAAATTTCTCTCTTTATGTTAAAATATTTAAAGTATTTATTAAGGTGGATAGAATTATAATGTGATTTGTGTTATGCCAGTTGTACTGACCCGCGTAACGGTCGAATAACTGTCATTATGTCTTATTCTGTGCACAATTATGAGATTTAATATCCAAAGTTAGTAATAATATGGATAAACATAAATTAAAATTATCATAAATTTATTACATTTAAATGTTTCATTTTAAAGTAAAAATAACTAACTACCTTTGAAAGTTACTAAAATTGCATCTCTCTCTCTCTCTCTCTCTCTTTTTTTTTTTCTTTTTTTTTTTTCTCATTTTAATCTATTCACGACTAAAAATTCCAGTTATCGGGAAAAAAAAATCCATTTGAAATTGCTTCCTTTTGTACAAATGTAAACATCCCGCGTCCTGCAAAAAAAAAAAAAAAAAAAAAAAAAAAAAAAAGCATAACAGAGAGGAGCAGGGGGGCTCATAGGGTTCGAGACTTCCCTACTCAAAAGAAGACAATATTTTAAGTTACATGAATCAGATGAGCTGTTCCCAAGACTGTAATTTTTCGCGTTTGACGCTTGATATACTTCAGCTAAAGAAAAAAAGGCTTAGATGCTTTACACTCACGCTAAAAAAAAAAAAAAAATTATCGGTTAAAAAAAAGAAAAAAGTCGCCAAATTTAGGGGATTTTTTTCTTTAATGGCAACCTAGCCATTGTATTAAGTTATTCGTTTGGCGCAGTCTTGGAAATCGCGCCAAACAAACAGTCGCCAATCTTTTGTTTACATTTTAGCGTGATAGTAACACATCTGTTCCGAAAAAAACAACCTGGTATATAAAGAAATAGGGAAGAGTAGGGTAAAACCGGGTAGGCGGGTCAAACGAAGTACCCTGTTTTCTCGCTAATGGGTGCTGCCTTGTGAGCAACACCCGCCTTAACTGTATCTCTTAGCGTCCCGTAGCAGTGTGCCATCGGCTTTTAACCCTTTCCGGCACAGACAAATTCTCTTCGTAAAATGTGAAATTATTGATTGACACCGGAATTTACAAACGAATTTTTTTGAAAATAAGAACTCTTTATTTTAAGCTTTCATTGTAGAAGCAAAATTTTATTAAAATATTCTTGGTGCCGAATGCAAGTTTGGAATTCCAATTAAGTGTTCCCGGAGTGGGACCACTGTGCCGAGGGTTTAAAGTGAGTTAATCTCTGTGCCCGTGCAATGCTATTGCAAAGAAATTTACCTCAAAAGTTTTAATTTTTCGCCGTCTTTTCTGCTCTTCAAATAAATCTAGCCTGATTTAGGTAAGTAAACCACTGTTTTTTTTTTTTTTTTTTTTTTTTAATAGTTTTCGCACGATATTTTTATGTTAAGTAGAAGTGTGTATGTCCATCTATCCAGGAGAATGACCATATTGATTTTTGGCCGTCTGTTGTGGCGAAACCGGATACCCATGGTTTTGCATATTCTGCAATGAATTGTTTCTTCATTCAACGGGTGGTGAAGGATGGATAGAATGTTCAGTCTGTAAAGAGTAAGCGCATGAAGAGTATAGCGGATAAGAACAGTAAAAGCTGAGAAAGCTATTACATGACAACATTAAAAATTGCTTGAAAACCTGAAAAGAAAAGCTACTAATATTACAAATTGTATATATGTTTTAATGTTTGATTCCAAATTTATTACAATAAAGCATTTTGCTACTGGAAGTGTAAAAACTTAATTTCTGATTTGTAACCGGTTTTACGCAACCACCAAAATTCAGAGCTGTTTCAGGTGGTCCTAGAAAACGCCCTTTTTCCACAGGATGAAGTTTCCTGTGGCAACAGGAGTGTTTTTTCAATAACCCAGATATCCCCGAACACTTTTGTAGGCTGTTCCAATTTTTCCGCCCTTCTAGACTTTTGTCAATAAAGGAAAACCGTTAGGTACCCGGTTTTACCTACTTTTCCCTGCTATAAACTCATTTATTTAACATTTAAAACTCTCAACACGTAGTTCCATTTCTTTGATATTGATATTACTATAGTTTCCGGTAATTTCATTGTTGTGAATTGTAACCCGGAATACGATTACATACTGTATGTACTCTAAGACTTTTTTTTCTGTGAAAACTTTTTATTATTAGTATATCAGAGATATTCTACCCCTACAAAATTCCCCATTTTTCATTAATTTGATAATCATAACTCTCTAGATTTCAGTATCTTGAATATTTTATCTAAAATAATTAAAGTATTGATTTCGTGAAAATAGACAATTATTATCATAAATATTTTATTAATTATTGATTTGTTTAATTTATTTCAAAATAACTACTTGAGTCCCTCCCGTATTTTTATTACTGCTATACACGCTACACCATTGTCTCTTTGAAATATATTCTTTAATAGAAATAATGAAACACTTTAATAATTTTAATGCTACTTGCGGCCTTAAAATAACCCGGTTCAATCCGAAACAATTCACGAATAAAGAAACAAAGAATTTCATGTATTTTCTGCCTTTCGCAACCCAATAATGTTTCGTAGTCTGCTCATGCAAATTTCACAGTTGATCACATTTACATTTTTTTTTCTGCATGGCTTCGCCTCAAGAACAGAGATTTCCCAAAGCATTTCAAAGCGGATGACGAAATAAGTAACTTAACTTACTCATGGCAAAAGAAAGAAAAATTACTCTGCGTAGGCAGCAATCATAGTCCAGGCAAATAGTTAAGCGAAAGCGAAACTAACTAAATATAAAAGAGTTAATAGAGAAAAAGGTATTCCTGTATAATATAATCACGCAGTACGCTGTTGAATAAAAATAATATTGCAGTGTATGTAGCATAGTATGGAAAAGAAAATTATTACATGAAGATTATATTAGAGTGAATAAAGAGAATATAGACTGGATTCGTTCGCTTTATTTTACCAGTCTGTTTATGTTTTTCTATAAAACTTACAATGTAACATACTGAATTATTTGATCATTAGAATCCCACGAAAAAGAATTGCCTTAATTTTTCGTGTATGGCACCCAATTTCCCCATCCCCGAAAAATTTACTTTAAAATTCAAGGTACGCATGATACACGAGTATTTGAAATTTAACTGGCATCTGTGTGGATGACCATTGGTCACTGCACAAGATCGTTGGACAGCAATTTTGTATTTAAATTCGCGAAACTATGAAACAATGCATTGTGAATACTGTGATATTTTAGTACTAAGTGTTAGATTTTATAACAGAACAAAATTTGTTCGGAATATTTTTCTCCTTTTTTTTTTTTTTTTTTTTTTTTTTTTTTTGGCAAATGAATTATTAAAAATCAGGGTGCGTGTGTGTGTTATACGAAGATGTGACGTATCCGAAAAAAATACGGTATTTCAAACGATGTCTTTGAAAATATGCATAATACATTTTTAGTATTTAATTTTAATGTCTTAAAGATAAAACAAATACAATTGTAAATCACATTCTGAAAATTCTTCCTTTTTCTTCTTCTTTTCTTTTAATACTAAAACTGTTAAAACCTGAAATATGTTTGAAAAATAAAATACAAAAAGTAAATTTCTTTCAAATACAATTTTTCATGTTTCCTCAAGTTTTAGAATTTCTCTCGTTGATGTTATTTTTTATATATTCCTGACATTTTGTGATTTTGACTCGTACTGCACTCTATGAATAAAACTAAATATTGAGGGAAAATGCCCCATGTGATACGGACTTTAAGTAAAATAAAAAGAAATGGTTTATTTGAGATATTTGAGACGTTTCGGAGAGTGGAAAATAAGACTTAAAATGTTTTAGAGAAAAAGGAACTTAATGAAAAATTTTAATAATTTTAATCATCTTAGCTAGAATACAATTAAACTAGTAAAAACTCTTACCTACGTAAATGCAGTACACAACCCTCAACCTTGTCCTGGCCTCGCTCAACCGAGCGCAGGACACTCTTAACATGTCATGATTTCTAGTATTTCTATTGCTCTTTGATCAGCCAATCTGGTCTGGGAATTTGCATTTTACAACTTTCTAGCCGGCTCATATTTATCGAAAATTCAAGAATGATAACCAAAGTCATTCACGCTGAAATTTACGTTTGTAAGATAACTAGTTCAATTCATTTTGTAAAAACATATTATAAAATCCGCCATTAGTTAAGGGAATTCGAAATTTGCAAAAAGACATCCTAGAAGCTTATATGACGATTAAAGCAGGGGTGCAAAAATCTAGGCGTCAATGGGCTGATTCCCACCACTAAATTTTATTAGTATTCTTCGTCAAATTTTATTAGGATACTTCGCGTAAATTTTATTAGTATTCTTATTAGGGGAAGAATACAAAAAATTTAGTGGTGGGAATCGGCCCATTGGCGCCTAGATTTTTGCACCCTGGATTAAAGTATGTAAAGATTATATAAACATACAGAAAGTATTACTGTGTAAATTATTGTAGAGGAAACCAAGAGTTAAGTTTTACGCGATACTTTGATGTATTCAAGATATACAAATATTTAGTCATCTAAACTGAAAAACAAATCTTTATTTCAGAAATGATATTATTAATATTAACTGGGGATTAATAATATATAAAACTATATCGTCTTTTTTCTCTTTATAAGGAGTAACTTACTCATTATACGAATTAATGAATACATATATATAACCATTAAATAAACGTTACAACCACCAATAAAAACTGTGAAATTAGGAATAAAATTGAAATAACTAATTGACAACAAAACAGATCCCCCGTATATATATATATATATAAATATATATAATACAAAATTTATTGAAAAAGAAATTGGGTATTACGCATTTAACCATATCATTTACATAACAATATCATTTACACAACATAAATAATAAACGCTTCATTTTACTTACACACTGTACATGGCTAGTTATTGTACTACTATCTTCCAACTGCATCTTTATTAATATTTAAATTTCATTTAGATCCTCTAGTTTTCATCACATTCTAAATTTTATTTACATTAATTACTACTTTGTTTAAAATTTATTTGTTTTAATTCCACCTTCTTTTCTTTCCTAATAGAAGACAGCACCAGATTTATCATTTAACCAGTCTGTAATTTCAGTTTTTCCTTTTATTTTTATGAGATAGTTGGCAGCACCAAACAATTTTATTTTCCTTTCAATCATTTCTTTCAATGCAATAACTTTGTGTTTTTAGCAGTCATTTTGAGTTTACTGGTGATATGAAGCGTTGAAGTCTTTTAAAGCACTTTTCATCTAGTTCAATCTTCCTCAATCTTAGTTTTTTTTTTTTTTTTTTTTTTTTTTTTTCTTGGTGAGTTTCGTACATTGCTTTATGATCTAATTTATATTTATGTGGAATAATAGTTTATTTATTTATTTATTTTGTTATTTGAACTTTTCATTATTATTTTCTTTCTTATATATGTTATTAAGGGGTTAATATTGTCAATTTTAGGCATAATGCTGACAATATTTCATGAAATAACATATATTTACTATGAATGTTCTTATGAAGTTCCTCTGACGATTCCATAAGATATTCATAGTTTTCCCTTTTTGATTTTTCGTTTTATTAAGTGTTATTCCTGCACTATCCTTTCCATTGCTTTTTATAATATCTCAACCTTTGTTTTTCACATTTGTTTTCATATATATATATATATATATATATATATATATATATATATATATATTATATTCCAGGGATAATTTGAATCCTGTTTAAAATGATTATTCAACTTAGCCCATAAATATTATAGTCTTATTTTCGTTTGAAAGTTGTACTTTATCAAATAGTATCCTGTCTAAGCAAATATACGTTTTCTTCAATTCTTTAAACAGAAAAAAATCGAATAGGGAGCAATACCGAAAGTTAAATTAAATTAATTTTTGCAAACTAAATAAAAAAAATTAACAAAGTCATAGACTTTTGCAAGTTATCTGTAAACAAATTAAAAATAAAAAGTTCATAAGTTTTACGAACTACTTTTATGTTTATTATAATTTTGTTTAAGTAAATATGGTCTTCAAATATTATGTACTTAAATCTTATTTTTTAAGCCTTGCTTCTTCATTTACATCTTGAACATAAATTTAATAATTTAAAGTATTTTTGCAGCAATTAAAGTCATTAAAAAAAGTTTCTCAATGGTCGTTTTTACAATTTAAAACATAAATTGATGAACTTCTTAACAGGACCGGAGGGAGATATCTTGACACCTGAGGAAAATACCATTTTCCAATTCATTCAAAGTTGTGCATTAACTTTGCTTTACATAAAATAATATTAAAATAATTTATATCCCTCTAAATATGCCACTATGAAGAGTCTGCCATGTCATTTCATGCCTAATGCTGGTCTTATTTTCAAACTACCCTAATTATTATTATTATTAAAAATTTAAAAAATATATTAAAAAATATTTTTTTTAAATTAAAAATTATTTAAAAAAAAATCTGTTAACAGAAATAAAACGTCATAAAATTTCAAACAGAATGCTTTTAAGAATTATGGACTATGTCTAATGAGCTTCTCTTAAAAATAAATAATGGATTATTATAATTTATTTGATGATTCCTAGCATTTTTTCAAGTAGTAGTTAACGCATTTTAAAAGTAAGATTTAAAGGTTAAAACTTTACAACAATTCTTAAAAAAAAATAAAAAATAAAAAATAAAAAATAAAAGTACATTTCATTAACATTACATAAAATCTTTAATAGGTGGTAACTATGGCTATATCAAATTTTGGGAATAAGATATACTTAAACAAAACTTCAGTATCAAAATCGATAAAATATCACGTTACAATTTTATAAATATTATTACATTAGCAAAATGTAAAATGCTAGATATAATTTTATTGTGCGCACCATTGAACGTTTATTTGTATATTTATAATTTTAATTATATTATTAAAACGGTTTTTTTTATAAATAATATTTTGTGTTTTTCAGAAATACTGAAAATCTTCGCAAATTCATTTTTCTTTAAGCCTTATAAATATTAACTTTCCTGTGACATAAAAAAATGTACTGTAGATATACAGTAGATACATTATTTACATTACATGTAGATTATCATGCATTACATGTATTATCATACATTACATGTAGATACATTTATTGCAGTACCATTTAATAATTTCAAGCATTAAATAACTTGCGGAGACTGAAGAAGTTTTTTTACATCACATGATTTTCAAATTCATAGTAAACAACTGAAGTAGCGTAAGATATTTCTCTGTATTGTTGTTACATGAAGCGTAGTAAAACGGATTTATAGGCGTTTCTTAGTGATTTGTATTAATGTTACGCGCGTCTTTTCTTTGACGTAACATAACCTTTTCGGAAACCCCTCTTTTTTGGCCTGAAAATTTTTCTACAAAGGTTAAAAATAAGTTCCTATATTATAAGGTTATACTATATTATTATTATAGGGCTGAAATTGAAGGAGCCGGTTGTAGAATTATTTTGAACCCAATTTTTCTATTAGGCATTTTAGTTTCGTTGAGGCTCGAGGGTACAGTACCCGACCCGTTGCACTCTCATATTGCCAACTTCGTGTCCTCTAAATAGAAATAAGATATACTAAAATTTTAATGATAGAAAAGATTAGTAATAAATCTTAATTAAAAAATATATTATTGAAAAGATGCGCCGATGGCTACTGGCGATATCTTAGCTAGGATGACTGATGCTAACAGAAACTATAATAACAAATTGTGAAAATATTAATTTAATTCATAGTAATAGAAATAAAAAGTTTTTTACCTTTTTGATAAAGTAAAAAATAAAACATTATTTTATTATTATATTTATTGTTTTTATTTTATTTTATTTCTTTTTTGTGTTTAAATTAATTTGTTTGTTATAATGCAAATGCAATATTTAAAATGTCATAAGATGGGACTTTTTTGGACGGAGAAGGCAATCGTTTAAAGTAATCTTAGCTTTTTCATGATACAAATTTTGAAGTAACTTTAACTGTCCCGTAATGAACGTGCTTTACACCTTCTTCTTGTAGTAAGTTGTTCGACGTAAAGCGCGCGCGCCCATTTTGGGACAATTAAATTTACAGAAAAATAAATCAGGAACAGGAGCTACAATTTCCTGTATATTTTCTAATAATTACAGCATAGCATGTCTCAAAGACTATCAGTTATCACTTACATTCACTGACATTCACTGACTGTCAGTTAGTGAATGACTATTCAATTATTTATTTTAACTAATGTTATAACGGACTAATGCTGTATATACTGAATCTGCGCATTCCCTAAAATTTTGATAGCTTGTATATATTTATGTCTATTGTTTAAATTTATATGTATACGTTGTAACTTAAAAAAAAAAAAATACCGGTGAAGTTCTATAAAGCCATCAAATTTATAAGTTGGCTTCTCCATTCGGTCTGTGTTTTCTGGCTCTAATACATTAAAAAAAAATAATTAACACAGTTAATAATTCCCCTAAAAGTATCAGCTAACACGTAATTATTTGTTATAGTAATATTTTAATTAATCTTTTATTTATTTATTATCCAAATTTTTAATTGCTTTGTTCGTAAATAAAAGTTTTAATAACATTTCGAGGTAAAATATGAAAAGAAATATATTAATATTTTATTACTTTCTCATTTTCAAAGATAATAAGTTTTTTAAAAGTCTATTTATATAGTTGGAACCTTTTTGGAAAAAAGCATTTTATAAATGAACAATTTCTTTTTGATATCCAATAATATGAAAGGATTAGTTTTAGAAATTTTTAAAAGTAGGTCTACTAAACACGCACTATTTCGTCTTGGTATTTACTTTAATATGGCATTAAGTGAAGCATTGAAATTTGATTGAATAAATTAAGATATTAGGACCTATTTTTGAAATCACTGTCTTGCGTTTTCTACATTAATGTTTTTAAACTTTTAATTTAAAAAAATAAAGAAAGAAAGAAACCTCATTTTATGAATGCTAGCGAATTGGTTCTTGAAAGCCGTTAATTAAAAACGATTTTAAATTCTACTAGAGATTATGTAAATATGTTCAATGAAAAAGGCTTGTTTTCAAATTTGACAAATTTGACAAATTCAGGTATTTGCTTTCCTGAGGAATTGTCTCTGCATATTTATTTTTCGTGGAACTTTGAATGTCCAACGGTATTTATCTAATTAATGAACTCCATATTTTTATGTTTTTATTTAATTATTTATGCTTTATTTATTCGCTCATAAATTTGCATGGCCTTGTCTTGAAAAATATATTAAGTAAACTTAAATGTAATTTTAGGCTGTTTCAATAACGAAAAAATAAATTTTTAAAGTTGAATACAAATTCTGTTATAATTAACGTATAAAATCATTATTTTTTCTTATCAATAGTAAAATTGCGTACCTGAAAAATCATAAATGCATGGTTGTTTGCTAATGATTAATATATCTGAAATGGTAGGAAATAAAAAGTCATTAGATTTCAAACACAAATTCTTGAAACTTTTTTTAGGAGGAGTGGAAGTTAAAGGAATTTTTCTCAACAGAGTGAAAAGTATACGGGCCCAAACACAACCAAGATTCCAGGTTCGATTCCTGGCTTTGATACTTTTACATCTGTTGGGGAAATTTCGGTAGGAAATAGATGTTCAATTCTAATCTAAAATACGGACCCTTGTTGCTATAGTAGTAGCACAATTCTTCATATTGTATAACAACAACAAAAACAGAATGAAAAGAAAATTGGTTTCGAAGGATTTTCAACCATGTTAATTTAAATTATGATATAAAATATATATGTTTCTATTTATGAATTTTTAATAATTGAGGGAGTCGGGGCAAGAGAGTGCTAAGCCACATTTTTGAACTTCTGAGATATATCAACTTGAAAGTTAGATCAAATACTCAAATCAAATATATATCATAAAGTTTTTTTTTTTTTTTTTTTTTTTTTTTTGCCAATTTCTTGGTAACATTTGAGATATTCTGAATAACAATACGGCATTACTTTAATGATATACACTTTCTTTCATATGAAAAAGTTCTAGAAACTTGTCAGGTTTCTCTCACAGGGGAAAGAGTTGAAAGCTATTCTTAAGGGATTAGCATATTGTATGTATTGTATCTGTATCTATTGTGTACCGTTAGAGTCTGGTTTAAGAAAAATCTTAATCCGAAGGGTGGCGACTTGGACATAATGAAAGGTATTTCCATTGCAATGCGATCTTTGATAGATAAGAAAGAGAGTGCACCCTTTTGTTTAGGAAGACAGATCCGTCAAGAGGGAGGAAGGGTTGTCAAGGACCCTTGGAAACAGAGGAGAAACCCCGTAGAAAGGAGGGTGTTCTGCAGTTTACGAGAGAGAGAAAGTGGGTTCTAACGTAGGAAGCGAAGGTGTAAGGTCGTTCAGAGTTGGAGCTCTGAGACCGGTGTTGAGTTCGGACGGAGCAGCGAAGTGTGAAGGTTGCTCGGGGAATGAGCGCTGAGAGCGGCTGTGAGATGAATAGAAATCTCAGCGTGGAATAAATGAACGTAGTCTAACGGTACACGTAAAGCGTTTCTATAATTATTTTGATTTAATATTAAATCGGATACTTTACCTCCGAGTTTAAGTGTAAATATTGTTAATAAAGTGTTTGTTTAAGTGTAATAGAAAGAGTTAGGTTTTTCTTGAATATACATCACGTATTGTGTCCGATATCACGTATTCATATCGGTGGTGGCAGCATATCAAAAGACCGGATTATATTTCGAAGTTGTGTGGACGGAGAAGTGGAATCCGACAATGTTGGCAGCGACGGGATCTGAATCACCGAAGACCAGTGCCAGTTAACCGTGTTACAGAGAGTTTGTGCCGGATCGCCCAGCGGAAGTGTTTGTGCCCTATCGTCGTAGACCACCAGTGCCAGTTAGCCGTGTTACAGTCAGTTTATGCCGGATCGTCTAGCGGAAGTGTGTGTGCCCTATCATCGTAGACCAGTGCCACCTAGCCTTGTTACAGAGTGCCTTGCCGGATCGTCCAGTGGAAGTGTTGGTGCGGTGTGTAGTGTTAGTTCCAGTGTTTGTGTGTAGTGTTTGTGGACACAGTGTTTCAAATTACAGTGATTGTTGCCCGAGAGTGCAAGATTTACCCTGTGGAAAAGTGAGCAGAGAATTGCCCCAGCGAATGAAGTACGAGGTAAGGTGTTTTGATCATTTTACTCTACTGACATTCTCGAACCTATTTTTTTTTATTTTATTGTGTATAATTGATGGTAATTTGGGTTAATGTTGTGGTTAATTTATAATAATTTATGTGCAATATAATAATTGGTCTAAATCAAATGAGATATTAACAACCATTTTACACTATTGTTTTAAGAAAAGGATCTTATATTAATTACTAGAAGTGATTTTCTAATTATTTTAAACGGATAAGATTAATGATTAAAATTAATGCATTGTGTTAATAGTTGGAAGGAATAATTGAAATTTCTTAAATTTAAATTATTATTAAAGTAATATTTAAATTAAGTGATATTGTTTGCTTTAAGTTTGAAATATTGATAGTAAATGAGGAAAGGAAATTTGTGTAGAATTTAAATTAAATTGAAATAACCTTCAAGGAAGAACTGAAGGCCCAGAGAAAAAAAAAAGTGCTGTGATTTACTTTTTAATGTGAGAACTAATTTTGAAACTGAAATATTTTATTGAGATTAAATTTAGGAATTTATGTGTATTTCATGCAAATTTTTGTTAGGTGGATATTTTTATGTAGTGATTGGTATCAGTGTTTTATTCAAATTGCAACGTATCAGTATTATTGTGTAAATTGTATTTTATTATTTAATGGTATAAATTTAAAATCTGTATTGCATAATAGTCAAATTGAGATTATTGTTACTTTGTTATTGGAAGCAAGTTGTGGGGTATCATTGTCTAAGGAAATTTATTATTGTATTATTACTTATTTGAAATATGTTAAATAGTATAATATGTGGAGGTAACTTATGAGGGTAGGATTTGAGGAAGTATTAATTTGATATTGTGATTAAGTATTGTTGTAGGGTGGTGATAATTATCAGTAGAAGGTATGGCTTTCTTACTAAAAATAAAAAGGGTGGATCTTCAGGCGATATGTGAAGAGTTAGGGATTGAAGTTTCGGAAGATGATACCAGGTTTAAGCTTAAGAAAAATATAGTGGAGAGCGACGAATATGAAGAGGGGGCTGTTATGGAATTATCTAACACTATTGTTACGGAGCGGTTAGAAAAGGTAGAAAAGGAGGAAAAGTTACAACGAGAAACTTTAGAAAGGGAGGAAAAGTTACAACGAGAAAAGTTAGATAGAGAAGAAAGGGCTGAAAAATTGAGATTGGAACATGAGTTAGAGTTGAAAAGGATAAAAATTCAGAGTTCGGCAAATAACTCTAATGGGACTAGAGAATCGAATCATGAGAGTAGCCTAGAGAAATTGATTAAAAGTGTTAAAACTTTCTCTATCAAAGTCCCAGAAGGGACTGAGGGATGGAATCTGTTTTTTAGCAGTTTAGAACGAGCATTCCAAACAAAAAATGTACCGGAAACCCAGCAAGCCGAAATTTTACTAAATATGTTAGGAGATAAGGCCGATAATTTGCTAATATACACGACTAGAGAACAAATTGAGAGTTATGAGAAGTTAAAGGAATTAGTTCTAAGGGAACACGAGCCGACACCGAAGGCGTGTTTGAAAAATTTCAAGAAGGCTAGAAGGAATCAAAATGAAACTCATGTATTATTTGTGTCACGTTTAATAGCAACGTGGGAAAATTACTGTAAGATTAGAGGTGCAGATACGTATGAGAAGGTTAATCAGTTAATTGTCACGGATAAGTTGTTAACTACGTTAGATGAGGAAACCGCGACGCATGTTGGATTAACGCAGCACAGTAATTGGTTAGAAGCTTCTAAAATTGCTAAAGAATGTGATAATTTCTGTGATGCTAAACAAAAATCTTATGCGGTAACTTATAAGGGTTATAAAGGTAAAGAAAGGTATGTTAATAGTGAAGATTCTAGAAGGGCAAAAGATGAGGGATTTAGTAGTAATTGGAGACAAAATGGGAATAATGAAGTTAGTCCATTTTTGGGTAGAAAACCGGAATATAAGAAACCTAATGATACGATGCCTATCTGTTTCAAGTGTTCTCAACGAGGACATGTTCAGCGATTTTGTACAAAAGGAAATAATGAGGGAAGTAATCAAATTAATAACCGACAAGAACCAAGGGCTAGTATCAATAATGTCTCAGTGCGAGGAATTAAAGAATTACCAAGGGGAGCGAGTATGGCAAGAATCGGAGCAAGAGGGAATTGGAGAGCTAAAGTTATTGGAGAGAAGTTAAATAATCTCGAGAAAGTGGAAGTTAGTGTAAATGGGAAGATAACAAAAGGATTGGTGGATTCTGGTTGCCAAATTAGCGTCGTTCATAAAGATTTAGTACCAGCAGAGAAACTAAGAGGGGCTGGTAGCATCTATTTACAAGGGATATTTGGTAAGGCAGTCAAATCGCCGTTAATTCAGTTACCTTTAGCTATTCCAAAACGCGGAGAAACTGATGTAATTCATCAGGATGTACTTTGCGCGATAATTGATAATAGTAAGGAACAGGTAATTTTACATCCTGACGTGGCTAATGAATTGTCAGGGTTAAACAACGAGAAATCATTAAGAGAATATGTAGAAAGGGAATGTAAGGAAGATAGTAGGAATAAAGTGAAAGAAGGGGAAGGGATTAGAAATGGTAATAATAACCGTTATGTCGTAGAAACGAGATCGGAAAATTTACAAAGTCAGGAGAAGGAAAAAGCCGAGATAGAGACAAGTAAGATTAATCAAGTTACGGAAAGTAGATTAAATGTATTTCAGGAATCCCAAATGAGTTGTAAAGATTTAGAGAAAGCTTGGGAATTGGCTGAAAATGAGAAAGGGTCTTACTATGTTGTAAGTGGGTTATTGTATCATAAAGAGAAATTAGTAGATGAAACTGTAGCTCAATTAGTATTACCTAAAGTTAGAAGGGAGGAAATTCTAAAACTAGCGCATACCTCCTTATATGGAGAACATCACGCGGTTAAGAAAATGTTAGAAAGAATCAAGCATTCATTTTATTGGGAAAATATGGCAGAGGAAGCTAAAGCGTTTTGCGAATCATGTGTAGAATGTCGATTAACGAGGGAAATGAATGGGAGTGATAAGGAGAAAGAGGAAATATGTCGACCTGCAGTTATAGTTGAGTTAGGGGACGGGAGTAAGAAACTGGTGTATCAAGATGAAATGAGAGCATTTATGGCTAAAAATAAAGTAGTCGATATTGTCTTGGATAGTGACGGGGAGTTTGAAGACTGTAGGAAAGATCTGTTGTTAGACCGAGAACAACCGGAAAATAAAACCAGGAAGGGATTTGAAATAAAAGGGTTAACCAATATTCAAGTTGGGGACATAAAATCAATCTTAAGGAAAAATAAGGAATTATTTATGGGTCCTATCGAACTGGTAGAAATGGAGAAAAATCGGATTGGTCGTAAACCGGAGAGGGGTAAGATAAGGCAGAAATTGTACAATGTCTTTATTACGTACAAAGAGGACTTGGACAGGCAAGTGCCTGATTGGTTAGAGGAAGATTTAATTGGGACATCAGAGGCAGAAGTTAGCCATTCAAGCGGGTGCATTGCGAAAAGGGATGTACCAATTAAGTTAACGAGGAAGCACTGGAAGGAAAAAGTTCCGCCTCCAGCAATCTCAGCCTAAGGACTGACATTGAAATGATATAATACTAGTGTAACTTTATTTTTTTTGTGTATTTATAATTGTATTTGCATCTTGTGTTTATAACAATGTATTAGCATATTGTATAAATTTTTTTTCTGTAGTTATCACATTAGTATATGATTCATTAGAGATGTCAGTAGTTAAATTTTCAGACACCTTGAAATATTTATGTAATTGTAGTAATGAAGAAACCTATCAAGGAACTGTTGAACTCTTCTCAGACATTACATAGTTTGAGGAAAATTAGCCCCTAAAAGGCATATTTTCCGCTAAGGTGGGGGGGTGTCAGGTTTCTCTCACAGGGGCAAGAGTTGAAAGCTATTCTTAAGGGATTAGCATATTGTATGTATTGTATCTGTATCTATTGTGTACCGTTAGAGTCTGGTTTAAGAAAAATCTTAATCCGAAGGGTGGCGACTTGGACATAATGAAAGGTATTTCCATTGCAATACGGTCTTTGATAGATAAGAAAGAGAGTGCACCCTTTTGTTTAGGAAGACAGATCCGTCAAGAGGGAGGAAGGGTTGTCAAGGACCCTTGGAAACAGAGGAGAAACCCCGTAGAAAGGAGGGTGTTCTGCAGTTTACGAGAGAGAGAAAGTGGGTTCTAACGTAGGAAGCGAAGGTGTAAGGTCGTTCAGAGTTGGAGCTCTGAGACCGGTGTTGAGTTCGGACGGAGCAGCGAAGTGTGAAGGTTGCTCGGGGAATGAGCGCTGAGAGCGGGTGTGAGATGAATAGAAATCTCAGCGTGGAATAAATGAACGTAGTCTAACGGTACACGTAAAGCGTTTCTATAATTATTTTGATTTAATATTAAATCGGATACTTTACCTCCGAGTTTAAGTGTAAATATTGTTAATAAAGTGTTTGTTTAAGTGTAATAGAAAGAGTTAGGTTTTTCTTGAATATACATCACGTATTGTGTCCGATATCACGTATTCATATCGGTGGTGGCAGCATATCAAAAGACCGGATTATATTTCGAAGTTGTGTGGACGGAGAAGTGGAATCCGACAAAACTTTTGGACAAAAACAAAACATGAGACATATGCTGCCCCCTAATGACATTAGGAAAAAAAATATGTAGGATTATAATTTACAATATTAAGCAACAATTTACAGTGTCAGATTTATTTCGCCAAAAATGTGGCTTGGCACTTTCTTGCCCCGACCCCCTCAACTGTATTATTAATTAATATTTAGTATTTAACAAAAAAATATTTAGAATAAAATTTGGTCGTATTTTGTGTTTGGGTCACTACAAATTATCATATAAAACATAAAGTAACAGAATAAATAAATAATTCTTCTAGTTATATCAAATGTCGATTACAACATTTCTCTTCAATGTTGCTTGGTTTATATTTTAATAATTTGTATTTCACTAACTAATCATTAAAAAATATTAAAAATTTGTATTTCCCTCTTTTTTGGTCTGCTGTATTTAAATATATAATAAAACAGGGTATTACTATTAAACATTTATAAGAACATTTACGTTGAATTTTAATAAGTAGATGACCTCTTATGACTAAATAAACCCTATCTAATATATTAAATCGAGAAACAAAAGTCTTAATTTTTGAGTGCACATTCGACCTTACTGCCCATGCCTCAACCTTTTTTGAAGGGTGAATAACGCAGGAAATAGAATTAAGAAGAATCAAGAGGGTTGGGGAAAGAATAGCTCGCCTATTGGCCTTTACCACTTACAACACTACACACAACACTACCCCTAGGAAGTACCCCCTTCTAAATTCTTCTTCATTCTATTTTTATTCACCCTTTCTGGAGGGAACATCCATTATTCCACCTGCTTTGTTTAAGAGAAGGGTGAACAAAAGGGAAAAGGAGGGATGCGCTTTCACTTTTTTGAAGGCTGGAAAGGGAAATGGGGGGGGGGGAATCTCCCCTTCTACATAATTTGAAAAAGGGATCGTTTTCTGGGGAAGAAAACATTTATTTTACAATCAGATAACAATATTTCTGACGTAATTTTTACACTGGCTGTAAAACCTGTATATTTATAACCATTAAAATTTTCAAAGGGTTTGGACAACAAAGCTTTTTTTTTTAATGTGTTTTTTACGAGCACTTTTATCACTAATTATCAGTATTTTTTATTTGGAGTTCATTTAAGGTTTAATCATGGACACGGCCAACGCCGGGCGGGTTAACTAGTACATTTATAAAGATCATTTCAAGAATAAAAACGGTTCTTTTTTTTTTTTGACTCCTTGCATGAAATGTAATTACAATCCGTGTTCGGATTTTTTCTTATTGTGCAAATTGCAAGAGAAAACATTACTCATCTAAATATATTAATGTAGAAAGAACTATAAATAAAAAAAATTGTTAAAACCGTTAAACATTTGTGTATCTAAAGACCTTCGCAGAAAAAAAAAATTCTAGAATTTGCAAGATTGTGTAGAGAATATAATAAAGAAAGTAAAATAGTTAGAGCTTCCATCTTTTCCCGAAAGAGTAAACTGTTGAATTGATCCAAATTATTTAATATGCTTAGTTCAAATTTCAGCGCTTGGTGATTATGGACTAGAGATATCTAAAATTGAAACACATGGGTGTAAAAAAGGTACGAGAAATTCTGTTGAACGTGAATATGGTACACAAAATATCTTTTTGAAATTGACAGATCTATAGGCTTTTTATATATATGAAATTGATAACTATTTCAAGAATTCAAAACAGGACTATTTGAGATTTTTAACCAAAATTTAACGCGTTTATTCGTACGAAATAATATTTTTACAATAATATTTTTACTTTGCGTAGGCTTTAATCTTTTAAACAAGTGATAACATTTGTATATTTAAAACCCCAAACTGTAATTTTAATGCGAAATAATATTCTTTTCCTTTTGCATTTATACTGCTACAAATATGGTATATCAGCTACTTTTGATGAAGCATGTTTGTTGTATGTAATAATATTGTCTTATTAGTACAAATAAAAAGTTTTTATGTTGTTTGTATTTAAGAAATTGGTATAACATTAATTATGCATTTCATGGATGCCAGCAAAACGAAATGCAGGGAGGGGCAAGATTTTCGAACAGATATACCAGGGGTCCGCAACATAGGCCTTGTTTTTCAAAATGAAGAATATAAACTGGAACCAAGTTAAACTATTTTTTTAATCAAAACCCCCATGCAAGATAATTTTTAAATACATCAATCTAAAAAACAATACAGAAATGAAACAAATAAGGAATAATTAAAATCCAAAAATCAAAATGGAGAATTCAAATATTCTTTTCCTATTTTTCGTCAGGGGGACACTGTTCTTCCCCCTGAACTTACCATCTAAGATAATTTTAAACAGATAAACATATAAGAAAAACATAATTAAACATTGTTTTCCACAAAGAGTTCAAGATCCCCCCAGAGCAAAAAATTCTTTAGTTCTTTTTGCAGTTAATTTTTAATTATTTTATGTCACTTAAGAAGAATATTACTTTTTTATCCCTTTCCAAAATCGATAGAGCAAAACAAAACAAAAAAATAGTTTATATTAAATTTCAAAACCTAGGGAGAGGCAATGACTCTGTTCTGCAACCCCCCCCCTCCCCCCCCCCCCCACACACAGACACATCCTTTGCCTGCGCTAATGATACTTTTAGATGAAAATTTTCACATACATATAAACGTTAAACTTAAATATTAATCCATGTATTATTGAAACGTTAAATTTTCCGAAGTAACTCGACTCCCCCCCTCTTTGAAATGTCTTATCTCTAAATCAATATAATTGTCTCATGTTATGCTGAAACAGGCTTTTTGAAATTAGGCTCAACCATATCAAATAGGAAGGACCATCCTAAATTTTTGTGGCTTCTGCTCCCTTGTATTCTTACTGGGTTTAAGCTTTCGCCCTCACAGTAAAGAATTTTAATCAGTAGATGATATTCACGTAGATGCTTGCTTAAAGGAGATTCCTCTTAAAAATGCACAATTCCAAAATTAAAAGGAGGTTTTTTTTTTCTTTTCTTTTTTTAGTATTTGATAGTTTTGTACATGCGTATGAGAAGTGTTATATAATCATTTTTGCACAGTTTTTACTCAAACTTCAACTGGAATTGTTTTTCTAGATCGCAATAGAAAGGTTACAGAGATGTTGGAAATACTTCAAAACAGTTCCAAGGATAAATTTATTTCCATTTCTTGTTTGGAATAATTTCGTTTCAATTAAAAAAAAAAAAATGCGTTTTTAAATACAAACTGAATTTATGTATTAACTTTTGAAACGTTAAAATATCTTAAGCAAATGGCTTGAGTGAAAGCATTTGATTGCAGTGAACAAATTAGCTAGCTTTTCTGTAACATTTTATATTATAAATAATTTTTTTTAATAGCCACAAGAATTTACACATTGTTCATTACATTAGGAGTTCATTGTACAACTATATTCGTCAGATATCAATAAATGAAATATTCGTTAAACTTCCTTAAAGATTAACTTTTGTGATTTGCATAGCTACTTTTAATATTAATAACTTAAATGTAATTTTCCCCCAAAATTAAATATATATAAATATATTAAAACGCATGCTTTTCTATATCTTTATGAAGTATTTCTGAAGTTTATACCTTATTAAGAAGTGAGACAAATTAGGCAGACTTGTTTCTATTTTAAATTGTATGCGCGTTCTAGAGTTTTAGAATTTTTACTGAATTGCACGTGTCCACGCATGTTTAAATATATAACACAAGTTAAACTAAATAATCGTTATTAGAATTTTAGGAAATAAATTTTATTATTTTGCGATTAATTAAAAAAAAATCCATTGATTAATTAACCTAACAAAAATTCTGAGGAAAAATTATTTAATATATTATGTATAAAGAGTATAAAATTATATGAATTCCGATTCTGTATGAATTGTCTGAGTAAAGTCAATTATTCAAAAGTGATTAGACTTTTCAAAGGTTATTTCGAATGCTGTATGTTGTTTGGCACTTAGAAATATACTTCATAGTAAAAAAAAAAAAAGAGTTATAAGAAAATATTGTGAATTTTATTCATTTTATTGATATTTTACTTAATCCCCGCATTCGAAACAAATGAATAAATAAATAATATATTATTTTTAACTTTACTTATTCAGATCTTCAGTTTTTTTTTTTTTTTAAATTTAAATATCTTTGATCGAAACATAAGGACAATTTTTTTAATTGTAAAGATAAATATGGAAGGTTTTTTTTTTTAAATTACAATTACACAATAAAAAAATAAAATAAAAACAAACATATTTAATTTTTTTTTTTTTTTTAATGTTGTCAATTATGTATGAAAAATTTATTTTTACATATAAATTTACAGTTTTGGCAATTTAAACGACATACAATGAGTGGTGTGTGTGTGTGGGGGGGGGGGGGGGGGGGAGGGGGGGCATTGCCATTCCCTGGATCTTGAAATTTAATAAACTAAATTTTCTTTATCTATGATGATTTTTTTTTAAAAAAAAGTAAAATTTATTCTTCCCATTTGATTTTAAATTAATTTAAACACTAAGAGAAAAATGAACAAAGAATTTTTCGTCAGGGGCGCTTTTTTCCCGCTGAACCACCAGTAGAAGATGATTGAAAATTTTGTTTTCGTTTTTATGTTCATTTGCTTCACATTTATTTTGAAAAATGGATTCAAGAGGGTGGGGCGTGATGTGGCTGCCCCATTCTGACGGAAAAAAATAACTCTTTTAATTCTTTATTTTGAAAAATATTGATAAAAAAAAATTTTTAAATAAAATTTTAATTAATTTTATATAAAAATTTATTTTTTATTATATTTTTTATTAATTTTTTTATATGTTGATGTGTTTAAAAAATATCTTGCCCGGGAAGTTTTGACAAAAATCTTGGTTTAGCTTATCACTTTTATATTCTCCATGGAAAAAAAAAAGGAGAAACAAAAACGGACTAGGCTGTGGCTCACAGACACACCTGTTTCTTGTTTCAATATCTTGCTCTGTACATTTCTTTCTGTCGGCGCCTATACCACATAATTTTATAATTAAACGATTTACAATTCTCTCGCCTAAATTAGAAGTAAGAATGTTGAAATTCTTTCTTAGCCTACTCAATAGATGGCGCCGTCCGCTCTCTAATTTGCGGTCCTTCTGTCGTGCGGTCGCGCTGCAGTTTTGGTTGCAGTCGTCTAAGATGGCGACCTGCGTCTGTATCTGGGTGCAGTATCTTGCCTTGTGGGAACATTAATTTTAAGGAATATTCCACTTCTTTTGGAGTTGCGGTGCACATCTTTTTACGTTATGGAAATTTCTGTTCGAAAGGGATTAGCGGTAAACAAGGTAAGTGTTTGTTGTGATACCTACGATGAACATAAAGTCAGCTGTCCTGGTGCTCCCAAATCATCTTTCTTGCATTGTGCTCAAGATATCTTTCAAATATATGATTTCTTTAAGTTAAATTAAATTTTTAAGGACAGAAAATGTACACCTCTGTATGCCCCCTGCTCTATTATACCGTCGGCCAAATATACAAATTAACGGGACTAGTATGTTTAACATTTATCGATTTATCTATGTATACCTTTGATTCTCCAAAAGAGAATATTTATTTCACTTTAATCAACGATGTTAAAATGTATCTGAAATATTTATCTATCGAGATTTATATATATATTATTTTTATGTAATATGCATGAGTATTTTTTGCACCTGCGTACTAGGCGCAACCTTTAAGTGGACATGCGTTGGAGTTGGTGTCATATTTACAAATTTACTCTAGGTCACATGTATTTTTTTTGTTTGTTTGTTTGTTTCTTTTAAACCCCTTTTATTTTCATTAGGCTCTTATTTTAAAGTATTTGTTTGAATTATTTTACTCTGATCACCTTTTATATAAAACCTTTTTATAAATATCTTTTAATTTCTAGCAAAATAGGAAAAAAAAATTCTTAAAATTTATTGCAAACTAATGATATCTGAGAGAAAAATACTTAAAAAGATTCGTTTTAAAAAGCAATTAGAGAAACATACATTTGCGTGATAGGTAGAGCTTCCCTGCTTTTTTTGTGCTATTTGAAGACGGAGCAAAATCGAAACCCAAATAACGAAACCGGAAAATCAATCGCACGCAGCTTTTTGTTCGCCGTGAGCGGCAACGCGTCTGAATTGTAAATAATAAATGCATCTACTTTAAACGCAAATGTTTTATTTTGAAAAATGGAATTTCTTTCACATATTTTTTAACCCTTTTAAGTCCGATTCTTTTTAATATATTTTATTTGTGGGAAATATCTCTTTTAGGTTTAAAAATTGAAAAGCTATCCTCATATCCAAAGTGAAGGTTAGCGAAAGTTAAACGAATGCGTCATTTACCAAAATCTAACAAATATAGTTTTTTTTTTTTTTTTTTTTTTTTTTTTTGTACTGTTAATAAGACAGTAGGTTATGGAAACATTTGGAAAATGTCGTATTACAACAGGATTAAACAGACATAACAAATTTTCCAGTATGTTTTTCTTTTTTTAGCCATTAATTATTTGTTAGGTCTGGAGTCGGGTCGGGCTACCAGATTTTGCCCGATCCGCGGTTCGGGTCGGTTTGACGCTAATTTTTTTCGGTGCGGGTCAGGTTGCCTTTAAATGTTTCGGGTTTGGGTTGAGTTTTGATTTTTTCGGGTTGACCCGACTTTTCAAACGAAAGTCGGAAAATCTTTTTAATGAACAAAAACTATATATTTGAATATTAATGAGTGTGTATGTGTCCATTTTTATACAAAAAAGATAAAAATGTTACTACAGATATATTTGTATACTGCTTTTCCAATAATTGCATTAAAATATGGATTGATTTTATTTCACTTTTTGTTCTGGTTTGAATATTTCAAGTTCTGTTGACATTAAGCAAAATTTTCGGGTTTGTGTGGGGTACCTATGTAGGACTCTACTTTGGACAAATAACCCCTATTTTTAAATTTAAAGAATGAAACACATGTTTGAAATAAAAATCTCAGTAATGGTGTATACTGCTTAAAGCTTTTATTATTATTATTATTACTACTAACTAAATGTTGAAACATAAATGAAGTGGTAATAGTAAATGTAATGCACATACTACGGCATATCATTACTACAGGTAGATAATAACAAAGATAATTGTAAAGACAAAATAATAATAAATGTAAAGGCATGTTCTATTATTAGGAAGCCAGACCCGAAAGAGTTAACCAAGTTATCTATTTTTCATTACATTACAAAAATAACCATATTAAAAAAAAAAAAAAACAAAAAAAAAAAAACCTCCATATCATTTGTATTATTATATATTTTGTGAGTAAAACAAATGAAAATCGTTTATAGGCTTTAATAATTTTATTTCAAAAGCAATATAATCAACTTTGAAGAATGAAAGAGGAAATCTATAACTTTTCCACTCTTTATATTAAAAGGAAAAAAAAAATCAAGTTAAGGCATACTCTTCTTTATGTATCACGTAATTTAAGTATAATTTGAATTGCGCATTATGATGTGTAAAATAAGCATTTTTCAATTAAAATCCTAGAAACATTATCATATTATTTGACAAATAAAACAATATTTATTGGAAGTTTCTTATAATTTAATCGTACGTAATATAAAATAATAATAATAATAATAATAATAACATTTTAAACTTTTAAAGAATAACTTCTTAAATTATAAGAATATAAGTGTTTAAATGTGATATATATATATATATAAACAAACATATAAAGACGTGCATTTACTTGTCTAACAATTTATGAATACCATATATTTTAATAAATAATAATAATAATAAACCATCGGCTGAATTAAGTTTTTTGAAAAAAATATTTTTACGCTATAAATTATATTTGCACATTTGCCTTTTCGTTGGTATATCTCTTCTTGCAAAAAATGTTCTCATTTTAAAATATAATTATGGAAATCGTTTAAGGAAATAAGAAACAAAATGGCGGAAACAGCTTGGATTATTTACCTTTGAAATCGTCTTCTGAATCCCGGTACACAAGGGGTTTACAATGCAATGAGTCATAGTTACTAACTAAAGCTTTGACATCGTTTCAATTTATTTGAGATAAATGCAGATTTTTTTTTCGTTAATGGCGTCATAAAACAATTTTAGAAATTGTAAAAATTTTAAATTATTTCTCAAGCGAGCAATTGTAATTTGTGATTCATTGTTAAAATTTCGTTGTTAAAAAATCACCTACAGTTAAACCTCGATGTCTCAAACTTGAAGAGAACTACAAAAATATTCGAGATATCAAATATTCTTGATATCAAAAAGCACTAATTGTAATGTTGTTAGTATTTTAGCCTGCTTATTAACTGTGTTTTTTAAAAACGAGGACAGACTGTATTTTTATTTACATTTTATTCAAAATAGTTATATTTCAAGAATTTCTAAATTTATAATGTAATATTTTTGAGATATAAGTTTGAGAAGAAAATATTAACTCAGATAAAATTGCAAGAGGTTGAAAATGAACTAATGCAACGAAAAAATTGCTTTTCTTTATTTTCTTATAATCTCCATTTAGGGGTCATTCATTAATTATGTCACACAATTTTCGTCGTTGTTTGACCACTCCCTCCCACTATGTCACAGGCTGCCATATTCGAGTGATGCATTACTCCTACCCTGTTGTGGCATTACATTTTCTGAAACTATTAATTTACAGCTGATTTTATGCAGAAAATAAAAAGTTACACACAATTTATTACCGCCTGCCATTGACATGAATACGATAAAGCCATCAAGGTATTGCATGCTTCTACTTTAAGCTGTTGAAAGTCGAAGAAAGAAGGAATTACATAACAAGTTTTACCTGAATAAAAGCTCATACTTTTTTTAATGAACTTTATTATGTTGCTTGCTAGGGCCGGCGCAACGTCGCGCGGGGCCTTGTCAAATCATCCAGCAGGACCCAACGTCTTTAACTGCAATACTGAGTTCATAATTTTTTTTTTTAAATTGTATATATGGTAGAATATATTATAATTTAGATTGTAAAATGTATGAAAAATATCATGCAATTTCTTTAACATGTAATGTGCATAATTATTCTGAATTATTACATTTTTTTTTTTTTTAATTTCTTTTCTTGCATTCACGGTTACTTTTAAGATCCTCAAATTTATTTATACATTCCCTGACAATTATATCAATTCTGGGTGTAAGAAATGAGGTTAATATTCGCTTTTTTTCACACACACACACTCAAAAAGAAAAAAAAAATCATTATTTTACACAGATGCAACATAATTTCGAATTGTATAAAGAGTCCCGGAGCCCCTAACAAGACCACAACTGACGCGGGACCCTGTTTGCCCGATGGTTGCGCCGGCCCTGCTGCTTGCAAATAACACCAACTAATTATTTTCATATTTTCCACGGACGATCTTTATAAAGATCGGCCGTGCATATTTTCGGCGTGACGTCACAGTGTCAGCCCGATCCTTTGTCATGGATAAGCAGTTATCTTATGGGAAATACTTATTTTATCAAATAAAAAATAACTATCAACTGTTTTTTTATAATTAACCCTTTCATGCATGGAAATCTCACATGAGCTTGTATTGCAGACCTCACCCTTTCCCCAGGAAAACTGTGCTTATTGTATTTTTATTTCTTATCGTATATATCACATATGAAGTTCAATAATGCTTGTAAAATATAGCAATAGATAGCTGTCCAAAGTTTAAACTATCACAAAATCTGTGTACTATTTCTTGATAATAGTTTTTTAGTGTTTCTAAACCTCATGTAAAAATTTTTGTAATTTCATAATAAATGTTTATTTATTTTTTAATTGAACGTTATTTGAATGGATTATTATTGATCTTAATAATTCATTCAAAATCTTATTTTTAAGTGCAAAATATGTTTTCCATACATTTAAAAGTAATTTAATACATGAGTGGATTAAAAATAGCAATATTTTATCCAACCCTTTTTATGATGGTGTAAAGATTAATTTTTGTCTTACCTAATTACCGAATGTGCAAATAGTATGCCTCGTTTCAGTATAAATATCTATGAAAATCATTTTTATTGATTTAAGTATGCTCAATCTAGTGTTGGCTTTAAAGTTTAATTTAAACTAATTTCTGTGACAATTACTTGTTCATACCTGCCAACTTGCAAGGTTGCAAAGTTTAACATTACAATGTAAGGATTTTGCTCAAATTGTAAGGTTGTAAGGGTGACAAGTATATATTGTAGGGTTTTTTGGTAAAACTTGAAATGATTCTTCAAATATGTTACTTATTGAGTAAAATAATAAAACTGATGCACACAATGTGTTTGTGTTACATAGATGAGTGTAATTAGCAATATGTGCTACGTCACGGCACACAGCGAAGAAGGTACACGTTATTTGAAAGGATTATTATTGTTCTTAATAATAATTCATTCAAATTCTTATTTTTAAATGCAAAATATGTTTTCCATACATTTAATAAAATCGATACATGAGCGGATTAAAAATAGTAATATTTTATGCAATACTTTTTATGATGGTGTAAAGATTAATTTTTGTGATACCTAATTACCGAATGTGCAAATATGCCTCGTTTTAGTATAAATATCTATGAAAATCATTTTTACTTATTTAAGTATGCTCAATCTGATGACGCAAAATCCTGGCGAAAATTAATTTTCATGTGTTTTAAAGTTAAAATCATTGTTGTTAATTTACTATTAGCAAACACACTTAATTAATGTTATATATGCATAAATGTATGTATTTAAATAAATAAATAAATCTATAATACAATGTTTATTTAATTACAAACCTATCAACAATTAATTTTCTCTTATAAAAGAGAAAATTAATTGTTGATAGGTTTGTTTTATTTACAAGTAATATTTAATTAAATGTGGTTAACTTTACTACACATAAATGTTTAATTATTTATAAAAAACAATGCATATAATATATATATTACTTGCATTTAGTATTTGCCAAAGTTGAGTCTCTATAGTATAGAGATGCTGGGTTTTGAGTGTTTTTAATAGGTGTGCAGTCCTCCGAAAAACCATTGATATCTTAAAACGGCAACAGTATGCGGATAAAAAAAAAAAAAAGCCTTCAAAACTATAACCAATGCGATTATAATTCAAAAATGATCCAACAAACCCCGACACAGCTTCAAAGAGCTTTGAATATATTAGATAATATATTTCAATAAATTAGATCTGAAAAGGCTTAATATACCCATTTTCAGTTTGAATAACTTTTTGTTATATTAAAAGTTAAATTATTTAAATGCACATGTCAAAGTATACATTTAAACACAACAACAAAGCTGAAACAACAAAAAAGCATGTCTTCTCACAAAGAAACTTTCACTTCAACTGAGGCTAGGAGCCACCGGATATGACTCATACTCCTGAAATACACATAGATCGATGCATCAATTAGTCAGCTATTATAAAATATGCTTTTTAATATTGTTGAGCAAATTTTAATTGCTGCTTTTTCGGCCAGGATTTTGCATCAGATACTCCACTGTGCAGCAGCCAAATAGTAATTCACAGTACGTTATTCTATGCCAGGGAATGTTTAGTAATGCTGTATATTTAAAAAATTTCTCGCAACAATGCTGAATGCAAAACTAAAATGGAAGTTTTGAGACTTTTTTGATTAGAAATTTATTAGATTTTTTTTTCTTTTAGATTTTAATAATAATCATGTGAGAAGATCGCTATGAATAAATGTGACAAAGAATTGTCGGGTAAAGCTTAAAAAAAAAAAAAAAAAAAAAAAAAAAAAAAAATCAGCCTATTTATCAAAAAAGAATTATCAGTGCTAATATTATTTGGGTTATGTCTTTGACTTTCTTTTTAAACCTAAACGATTACTCGTTTAATATTTTTGTATTTATCAGTAAATTTTGTATCAAACCATGTAATACCTTACCAGATGCCTTACATAAACTCCTTTTACTAAATATATATATATTTAAAGATGCACAATGAAGTACGTTGGGAAAGTTATATGGTTTTTTGAATAGTCATGTTGGAAGGTATGAATGTTGTTAGCATGAACTCTATTTCTATGTTCATGGCTGTTTAGAATGCGTTTATTTAGTTATAGAGTAGGGATGTAACGAATATTTGGTCACTATTCAGTATTCGGCCCCTTTGCCAAATATTCAGTTGGTCGAAGACCGAACACTATTTGGCCAAATGTTTCGGAAATATCCCTAACCGAATATTGTTACATAATTAGCCAAATATATTCAATATATTGGATTTTTTTTCTGCATTGCTTTTTTCAAATCTAAATGGTCTAATTTCTGATACAGTCACGAAGCTATTCTTAAATGCACGAAATCTACAGTTATTCTTATTCATGTACTTCATGTACTTCATTGTCATTCTTATTCGATTGCAACTGAAGATGTAATACATTTATAGAAAAATGAAAAACGCTATTCGATCTAAAGCAGTTGGATATTAATGTTTTCAAATTTTATGCATATATATATATATATATATATATATATATATATATATATATATATATATATATATATAAAGCTTTTTGAATGCGTCAGAAGGATTCTCATTTTTAAGCATTTTTTATTATTTTTTTTAAGAACAACTCTTAAATATATCTAATGCAAAATATTGCAGCAGATTCAAGATCATTCATATTGTTTTTCTTAGTTCTGTGCATATTTTTAATATGTGAGGAATAAGATGTAAAACTTTCTATGTTGTTCTATATGCTGGTTCAATTAATAAAGATTTTATTAAATATGTATTTTAATTTAATTCATAATTTAAATTATAGAAAGTAATTTGAGACGGGGAGGTAGTTTCAGAAAAGAGGAATTCCTAGAACTTTGTTGATCAATAGGGACACAAACTCCACGCAATTAAATTTACTTAACCAAGGGCTATTCCACTAATAAACTGCCTTTACGTCCTATTTGAGATGATATATATTTTTCACTGAATCAATTTTTTTTTTATGCTGCTCGTTTATTTATTTATATTTTTTTTAAGCTAAAATGATCCCTACTACCATACATTTTTATATAAAATTTATATAATAACTTTTTGTTTATCATTTTTTTTTCACTCTTCTATTTGTGAGATATGTTAAATATTATTTACTCTAATTCTTCAATGATTCTTCGTATTCGTGTATGTGCTTATGTCATGTTAAATAAGACCTATTATCTATGTGTTTATGTATTTTCACAGCAAAATATTATAAGAAATAAATCACAATGATGATTCTTAAATTACAACGAGTTAACACCCCTCCCCCCCCTTTTTTTTAAGGCAACGACAATAAAAACATTGCAGATTTTCTATTATTAAGTGATAGATTGTTCTTAAGAAATGATAAGTTCCTTTTCTTTTTAATTATTCCCAAATTTTATATGTAATTTAATGACTATAAACAAACAAAATTGAGCTATAACGGGCAAAACTGGGAAATTTCATTAACAACCAGCGCGCAGTAGTAGCAATTTCAGTAGTGTTCACTTTTTTAAACTACTGGCCATTTCGTTAAATTTAAAAGTATTTATCAGTACACTTTTATTAAAATTTCTATAGTTAAGGTAGCCGTTGGCAAATAATTTTTTTAATGACCACTTTTTTCAATTTATAGCCCTGTGGCAAGTGCCCGCCATTAATTTTCTTTATGATTTTCCTAGCATTTAATACTTATGAATTGGTGACATCTTCTCGGGTGTTTATTTATCAAACTGAAAGCAAAAGTCCTCTGTATTACTTTTCTCACTGCTTTTTGGTTCTTTTTTAATGCAGTAAAGACATCAAAAGAAAGAAAGAACGGCTTCTTTATTAAGCATCTGAGTTGTTTCTATTTCTCTCTTGTTTTCTAGCTGCACTATAAAAAGGATTCCTGTATGAAGCCTTAAAGGAAATGTGTACTAAATTACTTCTGGTTATTTGTGCTTTTCATTTAGTTTATTTTTTACACACTCCGTAATCTTAAGTGTGGATGCTCTTTTGGGCTATAATTTTATTAAATCCAACCCTTATGCAATATTTTAACACAAAAGTGACATTTTTTACAGCTTTTTATTTGTTTGCTTCAAAATATTGAAAAATGAAATTAAACTTTTAAAGTTGCCTAAAAACATTTTTTGTCACTGATTATATAATACTAGGGGATCCAACCCAGGCTTCTCGGGATACAAAATGTAGATGAAAGACATTCTTTAAATTAAAAACTTTTTTACATTTAATATATGTATTGATTGCTCACTAACAATACCAAAAATCATTTCTATATGAAATTAAATAAAAATCACGCACTCGTGACATCATAATTCAATTTTATTATTTAACAGAATAATATGGATACTATAATTTGTGACTCGTGCTATAGCCAGTCTGGACACATTGCCGTTATAATTATCTTTTTACAGCTTTTTATTTGTTTGCTTCAAAATATTGAAAAATGAAATTAAACTTTTGAAGTTGCCTAAAAACATTTTTTGTCACTGATTATATAATACTAGGGGATCCAACCCAGGCTTCTCGGGATACAAAATGTAGATGAAAGACATTCTTTAAATTAAAAACTTTTTTACATTTAATATATGTATTGATTGCTCACTAACAATACCAAAAATCATTTCTATATGAAATTAAATAAAAATCACGCACTCGTGACATCATAATTCAATTTTATTATTTAACAGAATAATATGGATACTATAATTTGTGACTCGTGCTATAGCCAGTCTGGACACATTGCCGTTATAATTATCTTTTTACAGCTTTTTATTTGTTTGCTTCAAAATATTGAAAAATGAAATTAAACTTTTGAAGTTGCCTAAAAACATTTTTTGTCACTGATTATATAATACTAGGGGATCCAACCCAGGCTTCTCGGGATACAAAATGTAGATGAAAGACATTCTTTAAATTAAAAACTTTTTTACATTTAATATATGTATTGATTGCTCACTAACAATACCAAAAATCATTTCTATATGAAATTAAATAAAAATCACGCACTCGTGACATCATAATTCAATTTTATTATTTAACAGAATAATATGGATACTATAATTTGTGACTCGTGCTATAGCCAGTCTGGACACATTGCCGTTATAATTATCTTTTTACAGCTTTTTATTTGTTTGCTTCAAAATATTGAAAAATGAAATTAAGCTTTTGAAGTTGCCTAAAAACATTTTTTGTCACTGATTATATAATACTAGGTGATCCAACCCATACAAAATGTAGATGAAAGACATTCTTTAAATTAAAAACTTTTTTACATTTAATATATGTATTGATTGCTCACTAACAATACCAAAAATCATTTCTATATGAAATTAAATAAAAATCACGCACTCGTGACATCATAATTCAATTTTATTATTTAACAGAATAATATGGATACTATAATTTGTGACTCGTGCTATAGCCAGTCTGGACACATTGCCGTTATAATTATCTTTTTACAGTTTTTTATTTGTTTGCTTCAAAATATTGAAAAATGAAATTAAACTTTTGAAGTTGCCTAAAAACATTTTTTGTCACTGATTATATAATACTAGGGGATCCAACCCAGGCTTCTCGGGATACAAAATGTAGATGAAAGACATTCTTTAAATTAAAAACTTTTTTACATTTAATATATGTATTGATTGCTCACTAACAATACCAAAAATCATTTCTATATGAAATTAAATAAAAATCACGCACTCGTGACATCATAATTCAATTTTATTATTTAACAGAATAATATGGATACTATAATTTGTGACTCGTGCTATAGCCAGTCTGGACACATTGCCGTTATAATTATCTTTTTACAGCTTTTTATTTGTTTGCTTCAAAATATTGAAAAATGAAATTAAACTTTTGAAGTTGCCTAAAAACATTTTTTGTCACTGATTATATAATACTAGGGGATCCAACCCATACAAAATGTAGATGAAAGACATTCTTTAAATTAAAAACTTTTTTACATTTAATATATGTATTGATTGCTCACTAACAATACCAAAAATCATTTCTATATGAAATTAAATAAAAATCACGCACTCGTGACATCATAATTCAATTTTATTATTTAACAGAATAATATGGATACTATAATTTGTGACTCGTGCTATAGCCAGTCTGGACACATTGCCGTTATAATTATCTTTTTACAGCTTTTTATTTGTTTGCTTCAAAATATTGAAAAATGAAATTAAACTTTTGAAGTTGCCTAAAAACATTTTTTGTCACTGATTATATAATACTAGGGGATCCAACCCAGGCTTCTCGGGATACAAAATGTAGATGAAAGACATTCTTTAAATTAAAAACTTTTTTACATTTAATATATGTATTGATTGCTCACTAACAATACCAAAAATCATTTCTATATGAAATTAAATAAAAATCACGCACTCGTGACATCATAATTCAATTTTATTATTTAACAGAATAATATGGATACTATAATTTGTGACTCGTGCTATAGCCAGTCTGGACACATTGCCGTTATAATTATCTTTTTACAGCTTTTTATTTGTTTGCTTCAAAATATTGAAAAATGAAATTAAACTTTTGAAGTTGCCTAAAAACATTTTTTGTCACTGATTATATAATACTAGGGGATCCAACCCATACAAAATGTAGATGAAAGACATTCTTTAAATTAAAAACTTTTTTACATTTAATATATGTATTGATTGCTCACTAACAATACCAAAAATCATTTCTATATGAAATTAAATAAAAATCACGCACTCGTGACATCATAATTCAATTTTATTATTTAACAGAATAATATGGATACTATAATTTGTGACTCGTGCTATAGCCAGTCTGGACACATTGCCGTTATAATTATCTTTTTACAGCTTTTTATTTGTTTGCTTCAAAATATTGAAAAATGAAATTAAACTTTTGAAGTTGCCTAAAAACATTTTTTGTCACTGATTATATAATACTAGGTGATCCAACCCATACAAAATGTAGATGAAAGACATTCTTTAAATTAAAAACTTTTTTACATTTAATATATGTATTGATTGCTCACTAACAATACCAAAAATCATTTCTATATGAAATTAAATAAAAACCAGAGGGCCCGTGCGAAGATTTCGCACTGAAATCTAATATTTTTTAGGTACTTCTCTATTAACCCGTCGACCGCTTTTCATAAATGCAGTCCCATTTACTTGATGTCAGAATCATTATGCGTGTTTGTTACGTCATCTAGTGGTATTACATTCGACATTTGCGTGTATTTTTTATTATGTTTTACTGATTTAGTAGTTATTTTATTAATTAAAATAACAATTGTATCCTTAAATTCTTATATTTTATTTATTTTTTGATATTCCAATGGCAACGTTCACCCGTTTATTTGGCGATAGTTTTTTGTTATGAGAAGTGGTCGACGGGATAATAGAGAAGTATCATTTTTTATCAATATGTAATAATTATTAGATGCAGGTTTAAACTTCTAAAGAAAAAGCAAGGATAAAAATATCTGCAAACAACATTTAGTTGTTAGTCAAGCCAGAATATCAATTTATTCCATAAAAGTTAGACTAAAAACTGATCCAAGATTGCTAAAGGCACGCGCGAGAAAAAAAAAAAAATTAGCAATCGTATTTTGACTGCATTAGAGGATGACGTCATCCGCTTCGGAAAAACCATGGGACTTAGAAATAGAAATCTAAACATTTCAATTTCAATTTCGCTTTTTAGTCATAAGTATAAAATAAACCCGTGCGGTGTTTTTTATAATAATTGCTATGATCATCATATAATGTGGTATTTTATTTTTTTGGCAACAAAAATTTCAGGAATACCTTTCATTTCTTTCATGAAAACAATGCCGATTTAATTTTTTAATTTCATCAAATTTTAATCAAAAACATGTTTTAACGAATTGTTAAGCGGGCTATGTCAGAAGCCGGTTCTAAAACCTTTCATATGGTATCTCATTCGTTGTTCTGCGTTTCATATTTTCTGAGTAAAAGGGATGTTGACAGGAGAAATAATATATAAGGATCACGTACTCGTGACATCATAATTCAATTTTATTATTTAACAGAATAATAAGGATACTATAATTTGTGACTCGTGCTATAGCCAGTCTGGACACATTGCCGTTATAATTATCTTTTTACACGTGAAGGTTTCGCTGTGGTACTCCATTGTGAAATTTGATAATTTTTGAAAGTCAATATTTGAAAAACGGCATAATCATTAGATTTGAAATTTATATCAAGAAAAATACAATTTTTTACTTTTCTAACGCATTTTGTCTAACAATTTTCTGACAAATACTTTTCGAATTATTAATTTTTTCAGTAACTTCAAATGTTTCATTTTCCGAGATTAATCTGTGGCAACGATTAGCGAAAATCCCAGTCGTCAGCAACGCATAGCTTTTTATTAAAGATAATATTTCTGAAGCTGATTTCTGCTCTTTATTGTATTTCTTTACCAGTGTTGAAAAAAAAAATATTGATATTCCATTTCTTCAGACTAGATTAAAATACAAGTTACACTGTTAAAAATTTGCAGCAAACTGTCCAATCATTCGACCGTTTGTATAGAAAACGGTTGCATAACCGTAATTTAACTATATTTTAACCATATTATTATCCATATTATGGTCAGAATAAAGTTAAATTACGGTTATGTAACCGTTTTCTATAAAAATGGTCAAATGACTGGACAGTTTACTGCAAATTTTTAACAGTGTATTCTAACATACATAAATTGAGCCAAAATAACGTACTCAACGGATCTGACGTGTGATAGAATAATTTTGATTTTAGATGCAATTTTTGATCCATTTTTTAAATTATTATTTAAGGTAAATGTTTATGCATATTATATAAAATAGTATTTCTTTTTATTTTAATCTTACATGTTATAAAAACAGGAAAACTTGGATGAAATAAATACTATTTATTATTTTTCTGTAATTCTGGAGAAATAAGTTGTTGTGTCTCATCAGGTTTTTAAATAGTGATAATCAGATTCCTGAACCGGAAGTGGATGACCTAAAAAAAGGTTTAAAAAATGTACTAAAAATGCCACTGAAATGTTCTTAAGATTTTGCAAAATTTCCTCAACATCTGATGTAGAAATTCCCTTAAAGCAGTTGAGAAGTTATAGCAACAACGTTCATGAGTGGATTTGGATAACTTATTTTCAAATGATTTTCTTTAAAAAATTACTACAAGAACATTAACTTAACTGGTAAAAATGTGTTTTAATAGTAATTTTAATAGTATTTACTTTTTAATTGACACTGAATAAAGTATAAATCCGAATTACAATGAAAGCAAATTTTTCCCATTTGAGAAGTTTCTTTCAATGCTTACAGTTATAATAGGGTTATATATTTAAAATAAATATAATCACCCGTAGTTAAATATTCCTCAATTACAGACATTTTTCTTTCTGCTGTTAAAACAACGTAGCACGTAAGCTTGTCTCAAAGGTTCTTAAGGTTGAAACAAGAGTATAATAAGGTACTGTGCTACTGATGAGTAAGGTTTTTCAAAATCATGTTAAATGCTAATTTTGAATAATATAAATTACTGATTTATTTATCACAAAGTACAATTTAGTGAACAGTTCTTATGGAATAAATCAATAATAATAATAATAATAAAACTTGAAAATTTTAAAATAATTGAAAAATCTATGAAAAAAAAATTCTTAAAATATAAAAAATGGTCTAATTATCTAATTATCTTCAAAAATGCGCCCAAAACAGAGACAATACCTAAAAATTCGATGTCATCCATTTTCGAACCTCGGTGATAAACAAAGTATCTTTTTATTTTTGTATGTGTATGCTAATTTTAACATACATAATTTTTTAAACAAAATACCACATATTTTCTTTAACAAAGACAGAATTAAAATAATAATAATAATAATAATAATAATAATAATAATAATAATAATAACAACAATAAACAGTTTGTAGAATTAAATCACCCCAAAAAATTCTTTTACATTCAGTTTTATAGTAAGATGCATTCTATTGACGCAAATGTTATTTTTAATAATTGCTCTGTTTCTTTTTTAAACGTGATGTTTAAAAATTAAAAGATTCGCTAATGTCACAGTCAGCCACCCACGTTTTTTCTTGCAGATCTAGACAAAGAACTCTGGGCAACGCGAGCCAAGAATAGGAAGCAAAAACGACCGCACCTTGCACCCAATTTCCTAAAATAAAGTAGCTGTGGCACATATAAAGTGACTTTGTGAAAATAAGTTCTTTTGAATTTTCATTCAGCTTTAAAAAATTCTTACGCCTTGGCGACGAACTTGAGAAAATACGTACAGGAGTAAAACTAATAGCTTTGACACGAGAAAGAAACACACGAGTTTATAAGTCTGAAAAGCTTTTGTTTAAGCAACGCTTTCAGATTTGACGAAGGAAAAAAAAATAATATAATGACACCTAAGCTGGCTTATATTTTAAAAGAAATTATTCTACTTTAATTAAAGTAGATTAGTTTTAAAGTTTATTTTCACTACTTAATTTCTTTCTTTCTTTTTTTTAAATTTAACTCTTTCAGGTCCAATTCCCCCCCCCCCAATTTTTTGGGAAAAAAACTATTTTTACGTTAATAAAATTAAAAGTAGCTATCCAATTCACAAAAGTTAAGGTTTACTAAAAAATAACGAATATGTCATTCAGTGAAATCTAACGAAAATAGTTATTTTGCGACTCTCATATGAAGGGTGTAGATTGAAAATTTACCACTCTCCACATAACCTAGTTTTTAGAAAAATGCAAAAAACTGATTATTATTAATAAGCATGATATATTAGCACAAATTTTTTTTTTGTGTGATATATTTGTTGCCACAACAACTAGTTGCACATAGTCCTAAACCTGTAATAATTGTGCTAAAGCTAAAATTTAAATTTAAATATGGAAAATGTGAGTTTTGCAGTAAACTTTTATGGGTAATGTTAGTTATAAGCCAAAATAGTTATGAATTTAAAACAACAAGAACCAAAAAGAGAAAAAAATCTGAACATTAGTTTTCATTATGTTATGTTGCAGGGTAATAAACAACAAAAATCAAAAAACATTTATTAAAAATAATTTATTCAAAAATTTTACTATTAGACATCTCTTAACTTTTTCACTGTCATTAAACTAGTACAACATTTTACACTACTTCTTATTATGTACCTCCCTGATTGGCTGAAATGGAGAGTGTGAGTTTTGCAGCAAAACAATTGTTGGATAATGAGAGCTATGCATCAAAACGAGATTTTCCGCATTTTTTTCAACCTTAATATGTTTTTTATGGTCCAAATCATTTTTACAGTCCGATTTGCCTTAAAAGGACGAACACGGTGATATGAATAACTCAATACCTTAAAAAAGTGGATAATGTGACTTTTGCATCTGCACCATTCATATAACGTTTACAAGCATTGAAAAATCATTATTAAGAATTATCAAATATTTTTTTGCGATAATTCCTATGACAATAGGTTAAGGAAGAATTTTTGAAAACGTTTGGGAAATGTCGAATTTAGAGATGTGGGAATGGTAAATACCCAGTTTGTAGGTTTTTTTTTTTTTTTCGTATATACCCGAATATTTATTTACCTGCGCCTTGGGTCAAAATGGGTATTTTCATAATTTTATTGAAAAAAAAAATATGATCCTAAAAAAAATTCTTATAATTATAGATGTCAATGTGCAAAAATGACAGCAGCTTTTACATTAGTTAAAGAAACATATCCGAATGTTGTTCCATTGGGAGGCTTTGCCCATCTTTTACATTTACAATGGTTTTATAATTTATAATTCAAGTCAATTAAGTATTTTTTTTTACAAATGTTATTGATGTAGTAAAGACCATCAAATAAAATAACTGTTTGCATGCAATATTCAATTGTATTCAAGATTAAGAAGAAGGCAAGAATAATGATTCCTTGAAAATGCTAGGAAAACTAGGTCAGGAAGTTATTTATATTGTCTTAAAAGATTAAAAGATAATAAATTTATATTACAAACTATGTCAGTTAGTGAAAAAGCTCAGTTATCTTCTCAGCTATAGGAAGAACTTTTAGATGATGACATGTTTTGGATTTGTATTGAAAAATGGTCTCCATTTTTAACCCTCTGATGCGTGGATTATTTTAAGTGTATGAAAAACATATTTTGCACTTAAAAAAGATTTAAAGTGGATTATTAAGAACAAATAGCGTTGAATTTTTAAACACATTTATTACACAATTAAAAAACGACTCTCATATAACGTTTGCAAGAATTGAAAAATTATTATTAAGAATTAATTATCAAATAGTTTTTGGTGATAATTTAAATTTTGGACGCTTTATCACAAAGTAAAAAATAAAGAAACAGATTTGGTCATGTTTCTGTTCAGATTCAGAAATTCTTTGAAAAAAAAAATATTTTCTAGTGCTGAACACACACACACACACACACACACACACACACACACACACACACACACACACACACACGCAAAATAAATAAATAAAAAAAAATAATAATAATCAACAAATTAATCAAAAATCAAAAGCGGATTTCCTACAGAATATTCGAAAAGGAAACGACTGTGTTATCTATTGCTTTATTTCATAAGCATTGTTTAACTTTATTTGAATGGATGTTCTGGAAGAAGGACCTATGTTATATTGGAAAGTTGGATTTTTTATTGGAAAAGGGCTTATGTGTAATGATTAATGATTATGAAGTGTTAAAAATTGCAACTTCATAATATATAAGTTTGTTTACTTTAAATAGAAAAAAAACAAAATAATAAATTAAAAACAATATTGTTACTTTCCTTACCACTAACTAGTTTTTTGTTACTCGACAAGACAAAAGTGGAGAGTAATTAAGATCGGACTCAGTTTCAAAATTTCTGGTAGTAATTGAATAAAAAAAAAAATTGAAGTTTGACAGATATGCTTCTGCGCATGCCCGAATGATTCATTCGAATAATCAAAATAATCGTTATGCCCATCACTACTCAGAACATCGTTAATCAATGATATTAATAGTTTTTTTTTCTCATTTCTCGAAATTTTAAATTTGTAACATAGGCACTTCTTCCAGACACTTATTCATTAGAAGTTTATATGCGATCCAGGAATAAAAATAACATATGCACGGTTCTCTGGGGATCTTTTTCAGTACAATATCATATGGGATTGCCATACATTAGAAGGTTAAACAAATTGTAGAACTTATTGAACCCTTTCAATCAAATGAATCTGAGATTCATTTAGTATAGAATAAGCTTAATAATTTAATATATTGTCATAACTATACTTCTCGTATCTTCATTGAAAAAACAAAAATGAAAAAACAAAAAAAATATTCTAGACAAATGTAATGTGAGAAAAGAAAAATACATGTCGTTTATCCTCTCCATTTTGCAACAAATATTAAGAATGCAGTGATGCAAGGTGGTACCTTAAATACCTCAGATTTATTTGATGATTTAACCTTTAGTTATGAAGTTGGTCATCATATAAAATTAGATAGTACCAACTTAAGATGTATAAAGTTAATTTCAGATTTAAAAAAAAGGAGGTGAGGGAGGGGGGTCTCTGGGAGATAAACATCTTGCTGGAAGGATTAGAGAACATACGTCCTCTATCATGATGGAGAACGTTATGTGGCACTAATATATTAGCTCAAATGGCTATGTGCATCTTAAATGCACCTGTTACATCTTTTGCAGCGAAAATAACCTTCTGCTATTTTAACTGGATCCACAGTAAAGAAAAAAAGAGGCATTTGAAAGAACAGCAAAATTCACATATTTGTCGTATAATTAGGAGCTTCTACATAATGAAGGAAGTACAGTGATACTTCTGTTAACAAAGATAATTCGTTTCTGAATCTCATTCGTTAGCCGAGATATCCGTTAACCGAAACACGATTTTCCTTCAATTAAAACAACGTGGCTAGGCCATGTTATATCAGTGCGCCCATCCAATAAATATTTGTTTGTTATCGATAAGTTCTTAAGTAAGTAAGATTAAATTAGCGGAATGCATGTTTGTTAACTAACCAAATCATTGTTAACAGAGGGATTAATTAGCTGGGGTATCACTGTAAACAACAACCACAAAAACAACAACAAAATGCGTATGAGACGAATGAGAACATATTAGCTTAGAGAATCACCAAATCATAAAGAACACGAAAATGAAGAATTACTTTCAAGTAACGACATCTTAGAAATGGATGACTCGGAAAATTCAGATTATGAAGTTTTATCTGACTAATATGAAACTACTCTCTTCAACTTAAATTGCTGAGTTGAGAAGATTATATAGTTTATTTTGTATATTGCATATCATTTATACATCATTATTTTCTTTATATCATTCTGTATTTAATATCGAACTGCCCTCTTCAACTTATTACTGAGCACAGAAAATATATTTTTTTCTCTTTTTATAGTACATATTTATACATTATTTATATGTAAATATTTTTTCTTATGTCAATTTGTATTTAATATCGAATTGCTTTCTGCAGCCTAAAATTACTGAGTAGGGAAAATTACATTTTTTTACTTTGTATATTATGTCTTTGTATACATTACATATTTGTATATTATTTATCTATCAGTATTTTCTCGTTTAGACTTATTAATAAAAAAAGGTAAAAAATTTATATTTTTTGTAAAAGTCTTCTCAGTAATATGTTAGATTTTTTTACATTCATCATTATAATTAAAAAATACATTTAAATTCAATACTTACACATAAAATGTTGAGTTTCTTTAAAATTTAAGAGTTGTAAGAAGCCTGAAGTTATAATTTTTCCCTTTTTTTACACGCATCCATCATAACTAATAGCTAACGATCTTTGATGTCACCTTGATCACTGAATTGATAGGACATTGAGAGCTATCCTTATATTTTTTAATTAATCATTGGAACATCATGCTAATTGATTGCATTACAATAAATAAAATTCAACATTTTTGTATGAGTTTTAAATCGTGTAAATAATTCATTTAAAAACAATCAATTAAATTCATTGATTACTGAATTGATAGGATATTGAGATTGATTCTTAATTTCTCTCTCTCTCTCTCTCTCTCTCTCTCTCTAAATCAGTTTTCTTTCATCATATTAAATGTATGTGAATTAAACAATCACTGACAAATACAGTAGCAAGTTAGTTAAGCATTGATAGTCTTTGTTATAATAGAAAAATACTTTTATGTCAATCAGTTTTCACAAATGATTCTTAACTTAGCAAATGTTTGAGAACGCAACCCGCTGTTAGCTGAAATGCAGTAAAAACTCGAACTAAAACATTGGGACATCTTACTAAATAACTGCATTACAATACATAAATTTCAACATTTTTATATGAATTTTAAACTTCGTAAATAATTCATTCTAAAATTTTAAAACAACTTCAAATACATTTTTTAAATTTACGTCTTTGAACTTGGAATCTTCAGAGTAAAGATGGTGACTTAACTATTGTGATGTAAAGATATTTTAACCATTCTACTATACGATAGATGGACAGCAATTTAAAATATTCAAGCAATCGCTACACTGGAAAAAAAAAAAAGTTGTTATTACGGTATAATACTGGCAGCTTGGGTGCTAGTATTATACCGTGATATCAACTTTTTTTTTTTTTTTTTTTTTTTTCAATGTACCTAAATTATTACATTAAAGTTTTTAATGCCACTTTGAAAAATATTTATGCAAAATAAAATGTCTGTAAGTGAAAACAATCTGCTTTAAAAATGTCACACTAAGACCTATGAAGATCAAGATGGTAAAATTTTAAGATTATTTACTAGTTTTTCATAAAATTTTCCGTGTTTTAAGAACTTAACAATGAGTAGCAAGTTAATAACATTATAAGTACGAAAATTTAAAAGAGGTTGCGTAGCCTGAAAAATTGTTACACTTGGTGTCCTGCACAATAGTTCCATGAGACGTACCTTCTAACCTCTAAAAATCAAGTCGGGACAGCTGGCAGTTCTAGTTAACACAGAGGGTATATAATAGCAGAAAAGTAATATACAGAAAGTGGCAGAGAGAGAGAGAGAGAGAGAGCAGGTCCTGACTAATTCAGGGGCATGCGAGGCCCCTATTTGAAGAAACCCCATGGGCATAGTCAGAATTTTTGTTAAAAGGGTTCCAAATGGTTAAAATTGGCCAAAAGTGACCAAAATTCTTATATTTTCAAAGATTAAGGAGGTCCTCCTTGTCCCCAAGAGTAACTGTAGTGTTGACTCTAAGCCATTTTAGCAGGGCGCAGCGCCCGACGTCCCTTTTTATTTCTTTTATGCACCCGGCGTCCCTTTTTATTTCTTTTATGCGCCCGGCGGCCCTTTTTAACCTTCCGATGCACCCGGCGGCCCTTTTTAATACTTCCTATGCGTCCCGTGGCCTTTAAGAGAGTTTTACAGCACCCAATTGCTTTTCTTTATAATCAAAATCCGCCATTTTCTTTCCTTCTATCAGCATTTGCACGAAAGCAAGTGCATGTTTTTCTGCCCAGTCCCAATCTTAGCAATATGTTAACGAGAATTTCGAGCATGGGAATTGAACTAATCGGGAATTGGATCGGATTCGGATTTTTTTCCGCCAAATTTACTTGAACTCTTCAGATTTTGCGTGAACACTCTAGGGAAAACATCGCAAATTCTATTAGGGGACTCTAAACAAACAAGTTCAAAATATTTTTTGTAAACAAGGTACAAGTGTGCCCTTTTTGACAAAATATGCCCTTTTTTTAAAATTAGTGTTTCCTTTTTGAAAAAATGTGTCTTTTTTTAGAATAGTACTCCCTTTTTAAAAAATTTCCGCCCGGTGGCCCTTTTTTTTTAGGTTTACACTATAACTGAAAGACAAGTATTTACACTTCAAAGGTACACATGAGCCCTTATATGCCTATACAAAAAAGTAGTGTATTTTAATGATCTATTCAAACCACTCTTACCTGTGATCATCTTTCATACAGTGAATTATACTTGGTACAAAATTTATGTATACATACAACATATATAAAGTTTAGTACTAGTCTAGTCACTTCAACATAATTCACGAACAATTTTTATGGATTAATAGAACTCCCCCCTCCCCCCTATTGATGGTTGCCTCGGGGCCCTAGATAGTCCAAGTGGGGCCCTGGACAGTAGATAACACAAACAGACAAGTATAAGGACCGAGCCAGTATCCAGAGAAATTAAGGCCACTTCTCAATACCCCAATAGTTCGGTCAGGTTTGTCAGTCTATTTTTTTTTTTACCAAAAAGAAAAAATTAACAGGTGAATTAAAAACATCGTGAATTGGGCACAAAAAGTGGGACAAGATTAACCGTTTGAATACTTCAAGATGGCTATTCCCATGAGATCAGTTATTGCGAATAAAATTATAATGGTAAATCACAAATGGAGAAGCTATTTAGCTGTGAAGAGAGTTATATTAAATAAGTAAGTAATGCTTTAAAAACATATATTTTATTAAAAATTTTACTTTTTGGAGAGCTTTTTCTATTCCTTAGTGTAGTGGTAAAATTTAGCATTCGAGTATTGCACTTTAAAATGAACAACTAATTGGATATCAAAATATTCACCACAAATGAAGATATGTTCTTTGCATCAGATCATTTTAAGTTCATCTCAGAAACTACCCATTCGAGATTTAAAAGAAATCTATTTTTATATTTTATTTTTATTTTTCTGGAAATTGTTTGAAATATTAAGTGCATTTCTGTGCCGCTAAATCTTTGGAATTTTTCGTAATGACATTAAGATAGGGTTTCAGCAGACAGATTAATTCCTCATACTGCAGTATCACTCTTTAGATGCTAAAAAAGAAATAAAGTGTTATGTGTAAGGGACAAGCACAAAGAAAAAAAAATCGGGAAATTAACTGCCCCATGCGAGTCACTTAAACTTAGTTTAAAAAACGAGGTATCTGACAATCTGAGTTTAGGTTCAAAGAGATTTTTTCTTCAGACGAGACTAGATTTCAGCAAAAACGTTACAAACTTAGTACATCTAATTAATATCTAATTATCTATTTGAAATTTTGTCGGTTTTGAATTTTAACTGAAATTCAATATATCTAATAGGGAAATACATCATTTTACTCGCCACTGGCGAATGAATTTTCTGACAGGGCGGGTAGGCACAGGGTAATTAGGCAATCTTTGAAAAACTGCAGGCTATAGAAGATATACGAAAAACTTTATTATTATTTTAAAAACTAGTTAGCTATATTTTGTAACTTTCTAAATTATCACGATATAAACATGGTACTAACAAGGAAGGTCTCCATAAGCGCATACTCAGAAATTTTTGAAAAAATTACGGAATGTTCTTCTTATGAGGATATATACGTCTATAAAAAAAAAATTTCTGCGGAACCTCGATATAACGTCCGTAAAATAATATGAAAATTTCGTTTATTTGGCGATTTATCATAGGTTGGCGACGGAATGAAATTAACCCTTTCAGGGGCAAAGTACTTATGTTCCTAAAATGTTGAAATCATTGAGTCACCACCGGGATTTAACCCCTTGGGGACGAGCGACACGTATACGTGACGCATAAGATGCTCAGAATCATCGATTATTCCCACTAGTTATTTTTTAGTGTAAACGTTGCCTTATTTAATGGTAACATTTCTGCGATTCAGTTAGGCGAAAATTTCTGTTTTAAAAAACCGGTGGTAAAAGATTAAAAATTCCGTAAAGGACGCTCATCGCGAAGAGGTTAAAAACAAATTTATTTCCAAATAAGTAAAAGATTTTCTTCACGTATATTATAAAAGTAAAATTTGATTTCAAAATTCCGGTGTCATTGTGGCATTTGGGAATTAAAATTAAGTGAGATATATTATATCCCGCCGCCCTTCAAGGGGTTAAAAAATACGCTTTTATGACAAATATTCTTTAAGGAAAAACATTTTCATACTGAACTTGTTTATGCATGTTTAACTTACATAATAAATAAATTTTTATAACTACAATTTTATGTACACATTTATATGTATATATAATGGAATTTAACGATTGTATTTTACGATTTAAAACAAAATTTAAATTGATTAAAATTGTTTCAAGTTCAAAAATAAGCCCCAATTCTGAACATTGTCAATTCAAGAAAGTTTTTGTTGCTATGGAAACAACGACTTCTTCGATATAGAAATGTATAACGAATCCGTTTGTCATCGGACTTTTCCTTTTAAAATACATTTAAAAATTACTTGTACAACCGTTGAAGCCATTTAAATTAGAAACAAGAACGAAAAATCATGCGTCAAGTATAGATTATGTAACACTTTCCAACGCTTCAAAAATAATTTTACAAATCATTACCGTTTAATAAGCTGAAAGATAACATCTAAGGAAACAATTTGGAAAACGCTTAACATATTTAAAAACGTAATTTCAGGAATTTCCAACATATACAACATTCGGAAAAATATCCGAATACTTTTATTCAGCCCTGTATATGATCTATAGATTTGTATATATACTACATAGGATACTAAATTTTAGTTTAGTTATGAAACGCGTAGCACAGTTTAAAATTCTCCTTCTGGAGTTTCTGTCAATAAACGGAAATGTGTTCGCAAACTTTTGTGCTGTCCTGTATAGGATCTACAGAATTTATACACACCAAGTAATAGACAAAAAGTGAGTTCAATTTAAAATCGCGTTCAGCAACTTAAAATGCACTTCCAGGAATTATTGTTAACAGACAGTAGAAAATTCTTTTGTGTGTCCCTGTAAATGAACGATGACTGCTATACACATAATATTCTGTAGTAAGCCTCTTGTAATGCACCTTAGTGATATATATAAATTTCAATGCGTTTAAAAAAGTGAAACATTCTTTAAATAAACCGCAGACGATTTTTCTCCATAGACGTAATGTAACGGAATTCTTTTTACTGTCCCTGTAAAGTAACTATAAGTGCTATGCACATCCTATTCCATATTAAGCTTCTTGTAATGCACCTTAGTGATATATATCAATTACAATGTGTTTGAAATTGTGTAACATCATTAAAATAAACCGCAAATGATTTTCCCCCATAGACCATAATGTAACGGAATTCTTTTGAGTGTTCCTGTAAGAAAACTATAAGTCCTACATACTTCAGTTGAAATAGGGCATGCTATAGATGACGACAATAACATATAAAAATTGCAGGGCAATCCGAGCATATTTACGGCAGTTAAAGTACGGACAGACGGCAGACGGCCAGACGGCCATACGGCAGACAAACCGAAGTCATAAACACTTTTCAACTAGGTTGGAAAGTGTTAAAAATCGTGGAATGGAGAATAAAACAATACGCAAACTTTCATTCAATCGGTAATAAATAGAGGAAAAAAACGTGAGTGATTTATTTAATCTGATTTAAAAAATATTTTAAATTAATATTAATGCAAACGTACAGAGAGTTGAAAATGTTGAACGCAAAATGCAAACGATTCTGAACAAGATGGTATGGTATCATGAGCCATAGAATTAACCCATTCGTATAATTTTTAACACTTTCCAACCTAGTTGAAAAGTGTTTATGACTTCGGTTTATCTGGTCGTCTGCCGTCTGTCCGTGCTCTAACTTCCGTAAATATGCTGAGATTGCCCTGCAATTTTTATATGTTATTGTCGTTATCTATAGCATGTTCTCTATTTCAACTGAAGTGTGTAGCACTTATAGTTTTTTTACAGGGACACTCAAAAGAATTCCGTTACATTACGGTCTATGAGGCAAAATCATTTGCGGTTTATTTTAATGATGTTACACAATTTCAAATGCATTGTAATTAACATATATCACTAAGGTGCATTACAAGAAGCTTAATATGGAATAGGGTGTGCATAGCACTTATAGTTACTTTACAGGAACAGTAAAAAAATTCTGTTACATTACGTCTATGGAGAAAAATCGTTTGCAGTTTAATTAAATAATGTTTCACTATTTTAAACGCATTGAAATTTATATATATCACAAAGGTGCATTACAAGAGGCTTACTACAGAATATTGTGTGTATAGCAGTATTTGTTCATTTACAGGGACACACAAAATAATTCTCTACTGTCTGTTAACAATAATTCCTAGAAGTGCGTTTTAAGTTGCTGAACGCGATTTTAAATTTAACTCACTTTTTGTCTATTACTTGGTGTGTATAAATTCTGTATTTCATATACAGGGCAGCACAAAAGGTCGCGAAAATATTTCCGTTTATTGACAGAAACTCCAGAAGGAGGATTTTAAACTGTGCTACGCGTTTCCTAACTAAACTAAAATTTAGCATCCTATGTAGTATATATACAAATCTATAGATCCTATACAGGGCTGAATAAAAGTATTCGGATATTTTTCCGAATATTATATATGTTGGAAATTCCAGAAATTACGTTTTTAAATATGTTATGCGTTTTCCAGATTGTTTACTTAGATGTTATCTTTCTGCTTATTAAACGGTAATGATTTGTAAAATTATTTTGGAAGCGTTGGAAAGTGTTACATAATCTATGCTTGACGCATGATTTTTCGTTCTTGTTTAAGCTTATGACAATTTTAGGCTTTCAAATTTTACAAAAATCTCATAGACAGGCCTCATAACAAGAATTTCTTCAAACTCTTCGTTACTTTAATATGCCTTTCAGATTCATATATTTTTTAAATTTCGATTGTTAACTAAAAGTGAAAATAAACATACAGATTCAATAATTCAATAATACACATAACTTAAATGTCAGCTTCTCTATAACATAAAATAGATATTTGCAGCTTCCAAAACATAGAACATATTTTTTCAATGGTAAAAATAAATAACAGCAAAAACAAGCAGCTTGCATATATTATATAAAAAAAAATAAATGTTTCATGGTTTAGGTTTAAATTCATTAAATATTGCGCATTCGAATAATCATTTTACAAGCAATTTAAAATGCATTAAAATCGTTTGCGTTTGGCGAAGGAAAAATTTTGCTAGCCAAATCGTGTTTTTCCGCCAAATACTCGAAAGTATTTTATTTTTTTGCAGATTTTCTACTGGGATTCCGCAGCTAAATTTCACTGTTCTTTTATTACATACATGTGTACTTTCATTAGAATGTTTTTCAAAATTTTCTGAGTATGCGCTTTAAGGAGACCTTCCTTGTAACTTCTATCCTATACCAAACTTTCCTCCGTTGTATATATTTCTTAATTTTATACAAAAAAAAAAAAAAAAAAAAAAAAAAAAAAAAAAAAAAAATGAAAATTCATTGTATTAATTGTACTTAACTGTTTTTGCAATCGCATACAATTTGTCCTAACAACTTTTAGCTGTATGGTATGTTTTACATCTTGCTGGCTGGTAAGATTTTCTGAAAGTTCCCTAACCCTGCTAATAGATATTCCTTTCTCAAAGAGCAGAGATAAATAAATGTTTAGCTTCTTCTTTTTATTATTTTTTTCATATTATGATTCTTTCTTTTCAAACACAAGTAAGAAAAAACAATGTACGAAGGAAAAAAAAAAAACTAGTAGAAATATTTTCTTTCTATATCCTTGTTAAATCACATTCCTGTTTCACGTATCCTTCAAAGTCTTAGTATATCAGGAAAAACAAAGGCATTGTTTTCTGCTAATATGCCTGATATAATAAAACAGAAGCTGTCATTTACATAAATGCTTTCGCAAATTGTGTTTTATCCTTACCGATTTGTGAAATGCTGATTACACTTGTCATTCCGACTATTATTCATATTAATGTTGCAATTCCCGTTTTCGGTTTAATATCTGTTATCACTTATTGTTAACGCGATGTTGCGAACGTTTCGGTGCTTGTTGATATGATTTATTTTGAGGCCAGTGATGTATTTTGAACTTTTGTTTCGGGTATCATGATGGATAATTAAATATGGCATAAGTTAAATAGATGTTTTTTACATTTTCTTTCATCAAAAGGCGTTAGCATCTAATCCATTTCCGTGTTACAACTTGTGAACTTCTGGATTTTGCTTCAACAAAATGCATTTAAAATTGTAGTTTCAATTTTTGTAACCTTTTCTTAAAGTCATTAAAACATAACAGATTTCATTCTGTGATAGGGAAAATATATGAATCATGAAATCATTAGATATTGCTTATGTTTTAGTAAGTTTTATGAAAGTTACGCTTAGAATAAAACGGGGTTGGCCAAAAAAAAAAAGTTTTTTTTTTCAACCCCTCCCCCCAAATAACAACAAGAACAAGAACAACAACAAAACAAAAAGTTTTTTTTTTTTTTTTAATTTAAACCAGGTTTTTTTTAAAAATATAATTTTCTATTACAAATGCATGCATATTTGTTGATAAAAATAAATATTGTTGTATACTATATACGAAATACAACTTCATTTGAAAATAATTTAAATGAAGTAATTACAGTCAGTTGTGTAAAAAATTCGAATCATTTATAATTTAAGCCTTATTAGTAACAGCTGTGTTCAAAGGATAAACTGCTCTACATAGTGTAATATTGATACATTGGAAATTATTTTGATTAATAATAAATAAATATTAAATGTAGTTTCATGAATAATTTAATTTCCGGTGGCTATTCAAAGCATTTCTCTTGAGATTGTTATCTGGGATGTCTGGTTTTCCTGTGAGAACACCAAATGAGCAATTATGATATTTTCTTCAAAAGGAAGCCTTCTATAAGGAATTCCTGGAATGATTTAGCATTTAGCACTTGAATCTTTATGCATTCTTTCGGGAAGTATTATGTATTTTCACTTGACACTCCTCCTCTAAAACTGCCAGGTTTAAAAAAAACAAACAAAAAAAACAGTAAAATAAGCAGAAAAAAAAAAAAAAACTAGTTGGTTTAAACCCTGCCAACCCCGGAATAAAATACTTGATTAGATCATTTATATTCTCATGTAAAATATTCTTAGTATTCATTTCAGTGCCATATTGAAATTCCAGTGACATTCCTTACATTTTCCTTTAAAGTTACAACGAAACAAACGAAAGACCATTAACCACACGATCATAAAGAGACTTGATCACTTTTATTAACAAATTTCTGCATTGCATTGTTTGTTAGCTACGCATTTTTTAATATCAAAAGTATCCAGATGAATATTAACTATGCAAAGAATTCCGTTCAGCGCTTTCTTTTTTAAGCGATTTATTCAAGGAGTATTTAGATTCCATTTAGGAGAGAGAGGTTCTCTTTAATCAGCTTTTCTTTTCCGCGGCTACCTATCCAATCAGTTACTAAGACCTCTAAGTCATGATGGAAATTTGTAAATACTTTAGTTCTTTTGCAACGACGTAACTGCAATTGTTTTGTTTCCGCCCGTTGGTTTCTTGCCAGAAGTAGTTACTTGCGGGAGAATTTATTTTACATGTTCATTGTTTTAATATTTTTTCTATGAGTTAAATATAAAGTTCCTCTTTTAGTTTGTTAACTAAACGTCACAGTCTGCAGACTAAGTTGCATGATAAAATATGTAATTATGAATTATAAAGAGTTGGCATAAATAGTTGCATTTGCTGCTAGAATAAATTTATTATTATTATTTTTTTTTTCATTAAAACATTATTGGCTATTTTTCATTTATTTGCTTCTTTGAACTAAATTTACAATTTAAAAAAAATTAATAAAATCAGATTCAGATAGACAAAGTTAGGACAATGTGATTAAAAATAAATAAATGAATTAGAGTCCCAATAAGAATTTGGGCAATTCCATGAAAGTGTCAACATTTATCAACTTTTTTTTTTTAAATAATTTTTATAAATTAAGTTAAAAAATATACTGAAATATATTCCAAGTTTTCAAATTAATGTTTTAGATTCAAAACATTTAGTTTATAGCTGAAAAATAAAATATTTGCAGTTTTGTACAAATAGTATCTTCGAAAAAAAACAAAAAAAAACTGTGAAAAAGAATGTAATTGTTATTTATTTTGTATTTTCTTAATAAATATTCTTAATAAATATTCTTAGTAAAATATTTAATGGTTTACAATAGTCTTAAAGCCATATACTTGATAATAATGCATGCAAAATAAACTACGTAATCGTGCTCGATGTGTATTTGAAAAAGCTGTCGCTTGTAAATAGTTATATAATTAAATTTCTTATGATCATTCCGGATAATAAAAAAATATATAAAATTTATTAGTTTAGTCGATTTTCTTTTAATAAATGTTTAAGAAACTTTCCATCATTCCATCACAGTCATTCCGTCACGTCAAATGATAGTTAATAACTACAATCTTAGGACAGGTAGGTTGCTCTAAATTATAATTTTATATTGCTTATACATCATATTTAATATATGTATCACTTTAAAAACTGAATGGCTTCTTAATTCACAAAAGTTCCCAGTTTTAAATACCAGGTTAGAGTCATGGTAGCAAAAAATGTTATTCCGTCACACTATAAGAAATTGCTAAAAAATAAAAGAATAAAATAGCTAAAAAAATTGTTTCATATATATTTTTTACTCTTTTAATCAATAACAGTCATTTGCAAACTCAAAAGTCAATTTTCATTTGAAAATAGCTTCAAGGTAGTTGCTTTAACTTAATTCTATAACTCAAAATGTCATTCCGTCACACATGGAATTGCTCATTTAGAAATACAGCACATTTCTATTCCATAAAATTTAATTTCTGCGAACAAAACAAATCCTTAGTAGCACAGCACGGAATTAATTAAACATAGCGCTTTTTGAAAAGACTAACGATATCTGTATGTTTATCAAACATTCAAAAATGGAATTTATACAGCGTTATTGTTAAAACTGTATTAATCTAGTACTAACAAAACAATACAAACATGAACTTTTGACTTAAAGATCGAGACGTTTTTCTACAAATTACCAATATTTTAATAAATGAAACTCATCAATCTTATAATGAAATTCATATAATAAAATGTGACTGGTATTGCTGCATCTGCATCCACCAAATATCAGTCATGCTGACATCTCTTATTGTTTTAATAAACAATCTGTCACAAATATTCCATTCTAAAACCTATTCTAGTCTTCATAAATTAAATCTTCTTATTTTTATTAGAAGTTGCTGTATTTTGAAAACTTGAGCAGGCTAACAAATAGTACAGTAACGCATAAAATTTAAAAAAAATTTGTGTAATATGAATAATTGGAATCTTCGGCGCTTTGTGCAGGAATTCCAAATAACAGATCTTTAGGATCTTTGAATACCGAGATACCTAACAAAATTACAGTGAGCATACTTCTCAAATGATATTATCGATATTAATAATAATAGTAATAGATTATGGTTTCTATTTTTAACAATGATTGTTGCCTATTTTATAAAAGCATTACTGTGAATACTTAACGAAATAGCAATTAATATTTTTTAAAACATAAAAGTCTGTAGTCAATTGTTATTGTTTGCATCACAGCATGCACGCGAAGAAACTATAAAAGAACATAGAGAATCTGCTATTTGTTACTATTAATAGTGGCATAATTAAAAAATATTGAAAACAAATTACAGGGTAAAAAACATTGATAAGCTGAATGTAAATATAAATGAGAATATACATTATTAAGATATAAGTATTATAATGCTATTTCGTTACTATGAAAATTCCATTTTCTAGGGCAGGAACGGTGAGCGTATGGCAGGCGACAAAATATTTTCGGCACGGCGTTGATTGAAGTTCTAAAACAAAACAGAATAAAATTAAACAAATGCACGAATTTTAACAAGCTTGTCTTTCCAACTTTTTTGAAAAATTTTCTGAAATTAGGGAAATTGAAATGCAACTGATTTAATTCCAATCTATTTCAATATGGGCTCAATAATTTATGAAATTAAGGGAATATTTGGAGAATATCGAAAAGAAATATCACCAGGCATTATAAGCAAAAATGCAAATGGTGAAATTATAGCGACTTGGTATGAAATTTGCCATTTTGACAATTTTCCTCTCTATCTACTATATGCCTGCGAGTCAGTATTTCGAAAATAAAATGTTATGAAAACTCAAATGGAAACCCCTTTTCAGATGATTTAGAGGTCTGCACGGGCTCGGGCCGGGTCCAGGCCTAACTTTTTTTTTTTTTTTTTTTTTTGCAAAAGGGATTGGAATTTTTTTTTTCTCGGACCGGGCCAAGACTTCATTCTTCCCAGAAGTCTGCTTGGGCCGAAATTTTCAGGCCCAGTCATGACTCAGCCCGTATGAAAATCATTGGCCCGGGCCGGCCTGGTCCGTGCAAAAATCAGTAAAATGAGGCTCGCCACAACATTTTATGAAAATAAATGCATAAATTTTTAAATGGGCATTATTCTTTAATTAAAATAATTTCTATTAAAAAAACTATTATTATGTGTAATAAATAAGTATGTGGGTATTATGTGTATACCCACATGTATGTTACCCCCATATTTATTTTTTAATCCTAATAAACAGAAATGTAAGTAATTTTGATTCATTAATTTTGATTTACTATTTTTGATTTACTATTTTTGATTTACTATTTTTGATTTATTTATTTTATTGTTAGCATGTCTTGCTCACGTAAAATCTTTTTCGAAAACATTTGACCCGCGGATGTGAAAACGTTCGGCGTCCATCTTCTAGGGCATGCTGGATAATTTAAAAAAGGAAATTTAATCGCGGATAATTACTATGAATTTCTACATATTGAAATATCCATTCTATGTGATGCAAGTAATCTGTACTATTATTTCCATTCAAGATTTAACATGATTGACAAAATTTTTAAAGTGGAATTTTAAATAAATTAAAAATATTTCTTCCCAAATGACATTAAACAATAATAATAGAGTAATAATTGTGATATGAAAGTTAACGGCAGTTTAAAAATATAAGTTGGCTCAATTGTAGCCATTTATTAATTAGCGCGCCAGATGAAATTCTCTCTTCCTGCGGCTCTATAAATGACATTTAATTAAAACAAGTATAATTTATTTCTCCTTCTGTCTTTTAATTCTTCCCATTTGCGCTTTCACTTCTTCCTAATCTCCTTTATGCACACATATGCCGCATGACTGGCTTTAATTATTACATAAATTCATTCGCCCCCCCCCCCCCCCCTTTAAACGACAGAGTTGGTTATTACTTTCAATCGCCGGAAAAAAAAGTTGTATCATTTATCATAACAGAACCTCAATTGCGGGAAAAAGCATTGTTGTAACAATTGTTGTGGTATGGATTAGGAATTTGGAAAAATTCTCTTTAGTCACTATTGCTTTTATTGATTGAAAAAAAAAAGTTGTTACTTATATTGTAGATTTTCCAATGGTCTCCTTATTTAGATACTACTTTTTTCAAACGATAATCTTCATTTTAGATTTTTCTTGCAAATTTCCTAGAAACCTACACCGAAGATTATTTTTATTGCAAAAATTATTTATTGGAATTACTAGTATTAAAAAAACGAACCATTTGGAAGCCCTGATATTGTATGTACACTGCAAAAAAAAAAAAAAAAAAAAAGTTGAATTTACAGTATAATACTGGCATTCCAGCTGTCAGTATTATACTGTAAAATTAACAGTAATAAAAAGTAAAATAAGCAGTAATACACTGCCGCGCAATTTTTTTTTTTTTTTTTTTGCAGTGTACAAAAATCTCTACTGAGTTACAACCGATTCCGGAAAGCGTTCCTTATCTTTAGAAACCTCAGAAACCAATTATATTTTCGAGATTTAAAGAAGCTTATGCAAAAACCATAGCTTTTTTTGCTGCCACTGATTTTCGGAAAGTTTTCCGAGTTGTTTGTATAGTGTATTAATGAGTTTTCTCAAACCGGAATATCTGTATTTTGGATACTATCAATTCTCGATCAACATTTTCAGCTGCGTAATCGAATTTATACATGCAACAATGACAAAATAATAATATTAATTTTAATGTTAATGTTAGTGTAGTTAATTTAGCATGTTTGTCTGTAAAACATGTTCGTTGAACATGAAAAAAGTTTACTTGAGAATAGATGACATTCGAAAAACCTAGACTGCAAAAAAAAAAAAAGTGTTGATTTTACAGTATAATACTGGCAACTGGGGTGCCGTCTTAGAACGGTGGTTAGAAATCGTGGTTTTCAGTTAAAATTTGAACTAATTGATAAAAATATTCATATACAAATATTCATATACATAATCGACAATAAGAGAAACTGGCCTGAAATGGGGCATGACCTGTAGCTCAGAACATGGTTAATGCATGGGCCTCTTGGGTTTTAGCGGCCCCGGTTTTAGCCACACATTTGTAAATGAATTTGTGTGTAAAAATGGTGAAATTATCTTAGTTATTTTAGTTGATCTTAGTTATTTGTTATAATATAATTTTACGAATTATTTATTATCTTTCATATAATAAATACGAATGTTTTCATAGAATAAATATGAAAAAAAAATTAGTTGTTATGTTTTTATTATAAATTTCACTTATATATTCACTTACATTATAAATTTCACGTTAATTTATTATAAATTTCACTTATATATTCACTTATATTATAAATTTCATGTTAGTTTATTATAAATTTCACTTATATATTCATTTATATTATAAATTTCACGTTAGTTTATTATAAATTTCACTTATATATTCACTTATATTATAAATTTCACGTTAGTTTTAGCACTAACTATTAGATTTTAATAAAATAAAATATGTTTTCTTTCCAAATGAAGTATTAAAAATTAGAGTGTGTGTGTTACACTAGGGCACGGCATACATGAAAATATACGTAAGGCCTTTAAAATTCTTGTACTCCTTAGAATTTTTCTAGACTTCTTGGATTTTTTCTTCTCAAGTCTGTATGAATCCTGGAACGCTACGTCCGAAGTTTATGGCACTATAAGCGATCTCATCAAGTAGCACATAGCCGCTTTACTAAATCTAGACACTACGTTCATGACTACAGCTGTTGCCGTTCTGAATTTAATGTGGGTGTGTACAGAACTTTTGTGCACCCCTACCTCCCCTTATATACTCTTTTATATTCAAATATATAGTTTTTTTTTTTAATCTTAAAAATTATTGCGGACATTCTTTTGAAAAAGTGTTACTGAACCCGACCCAAAATAATCCGAAACAAATTGAATTAACCCGACTCGCAACGGACAAATTATTGCCAAATCAAACCGCGGTCGATTCGAGTTCGAGTAAACCGATCTGATTCAATACTGCAATCCACATACAGAACGAGTTCATTCCAACAAAAAGATCCCTGATGGCTCGGCCTACAGGCACAGGTAGATTTCGAAGACGCAGACCGTGGGGCGCCTGCTTATTGCAGAAGAAATGACCTTTTCGCCATGATGCGGCAATTGGGACCGCCCACTTTGATATCTACATGTGTCTGTAAGCGGAGCCGGCAGGGAATTTTTGTTTTTAAATTTAATTTTAATTTTTTTCTCCTGTAAGGGTTGATCCTATAAAAAACTTGTCAATATAAAAGTTGTAGATAATATTAAGAGGATTTATAATAAATTTAAGCGGATTTGATATCTTGTGAATTGACAAAGTTACGAATTTTTTTTCTTCTTAAACCCCTACACCTCCCCCCCCCCCCCCCCCTTGGGGCCATTTTTAGTGGTAGCAAAAATCTGTCTTGCATAAATTTTCGACACTTTTCCTAGAAGTAACGATAATTTTAAACGGATTCGATAGTATCATAATTAAGAAGTTTTTTTTTCTGTTTTCACCCCCCCCCCCCCACCTTGGTTCGATTTTGCCCATTAACGAGCTTGACGGAGATTTTATGCCCTTTGATTTTATGTAACAGTGCAGAATTATTGAAGTTATCGTGTCCATAAAAAAGTGATATATAGATAAAGTTTTGAACTGGGGGTGGTTTTGAGTTCTGGAAGTCATAATCGGCGTAGATCTGCAAAAATTTTCCAGAAATTACAACATAGGGGAGAATGTAACAGGTAGTATTTCTTACGAAATCTACCTAAAAACGTAAAGTAATGCTGTGTATCTTAACATCATATTAAAATTTCGTGAACTTTGGTCAATTTTTACGAAAGTTACAGCTGCCTATACAGTCAAACACAGTTATGAAAACAGGCAGACAGACAAATATCTATGTATATATATATATATATATATTTCATAGATATTATAATTATATATATATATATATATATATATATATATAATTTTTTTCCCTAATGATATTGAAACGGGACTATCTGCAAAGCCGCACCTTTTTTTTTTTTTTTTTTTTTTTTTAAAGTCTGAAAATCGGACCATTTATCTATTCAGGATTTATGCGTGAAAAAGATACAAACGAATTATATAACATTCGTCCAAAGTCGTTTAAGAATGAAAATTATTTATTTAGTCAAGATGATGGTATAATTAATCTTAGAAAATTTAAATAAAGCAAAATAGAAATACACATTGTGTAGGGGAAATTATAGGTCCCTAAAAAGAGGGAAACAACCCTCTTCCTTACTGCATAAATCCATATCTGATTAGGTATTTTGTTAATTATCAAATTAAAAGGGAAAATTTTAATGAAATTTTAATCCTTCACAATCGTGAGAAAATAAATTAAAAAAAAAACTTTTTATTAATAATATTCAAATTATTCTTTTAGTTTATGAATTGTGTGACTGTTAAGCTACTGCTCTTTAAAAAAAAGTAAAAAAGAATCAAGCTTACTGAACCGTTAAATCCATAAAGAACACAAAAATACCAAGTTTTCTTGGCATTGAATATAATTCTTGGGTTACAAGTTTGGAAACCTATTACATCATATTCCGATCGTCTTCCAGAAAAAAAAAATATATATATTACATGTTATTTCCGTTGTCCTCCAGAAATCGTGCTTTACAAAATGGGGAAAAAAGTCGTGTTTAATGAAACGTATTATTAGCTTTTCCTGTTTGTTGTGAAACAGTTTGGCAATCAGGAAACAAATATTTCCGATCGTAAACAACAATTACCATTCTAAACAAACCGCGCTTACTCATTCATTACTCTTCGAATAAGAGTTTTAGACAGGTGGAGCGTTAAAAACTGGGACATCAAATACAGGTCACTGAGATTTAGAGACATGGGTACCCGCAGAACAAAATCTAGGCAGGTGCAAGATTTTGGAACAGATACAGTACGCTTTCAAATGTACCCCCCCCCCCCCACACACACACACCCCGCTTTTTTTTTTTTTTTTTTTTTTTTTTTTTTAACGGAGAATATAAACATGAAATAATCTAAACTATGAATTGTTTGTCAGACTGTGACGTACATTTTTTTTTTAAATGCCAAAATAAAAACCTATATAGAAGTGTAACAATCAAGAAATATTAAAAATCCAAAAAGAAGCTTCTACTTGCTTTTTTCAAAGTGAAGAATTGTTTTATTAGTTGTTTTTCATGAGGAGGCTCCACCCTTCTGAACTCTCCGTTTGAGATAATTTTATAACATGAACGTAAATATAAAACATAATTAAAATTGTCTTTCATGAAGAGAGAGGGGTGGTGGTGGGGGGGGGGGGGGGGGGAGGTGGTTGCCCGACGAAAAATTTTTAGTTTCTTTTTTCTTAGTGTTTAATTATTTTAAATCATTTGGAAAGAATAAATTTAATTATTTTTTTCAAAATCGCGAGAAAAGAAAATTCAGTTAATTAAATATGAAAATTCAGGACTGGGCCATCTCCACCCCCCTCCGTTGTCGGCGCTAAATAAACCGCGCTTATTCCTTCATTACTCTTTGAATAATACTTTTAGTCAGGTAGAGCGTTAACTGGGACATCAAATGCGGGTCAGTGAGGTTTGGAGAGCAAGTATGAGAAAAGTGATGCGGCACATCCAATGCACAGATGTAAAAGGGTGATAGGGTGATAAAAGTGTTGCATTGTTTTAAATTCTCTCTGAAATCGTTTGAAAGAAAGCGGTTTCCGGTGGTGAAAGTGGGTAACGGATGAAAACAATGGGATTTCGTTACAGCCAATAAAAGCTTGTCTAACGTTGATTGACTTCCAGTGACAAATTTCGATGTTTCGTGGTATTGAAACATTTATTATCCTCTTGTTTGATATATATTTTTTTCTGTTTGCCTGAAGACAGCGTGGGAGAAAACTTACGTATTTTGTTTTCATGTTAATAAGCTTATATATATATATCAATTAAAAGTAAACAAAAAAAAAAAAAAAACTGCAGGATTTTGTTAGTTAAAATTTCTTCAGCAGATGATGTTACCTAGTTTTAAGAACCGAATACATGGCTTAATTTGAGTTCGAAATTTCTTTACAGAAAAAGATTAAATCAGAAAAAAATGGGTTTAGCAAAATGTTAAAAATTCGAGTCTGCTTCAAATATGCACTTCTTCACTCATCTCGATGTCTTGGATATGTTTCATTTTCATTTGAAACTAAATATTAAAAATTAGGTCATGTCATCATGTCATCTTTAAATGGAGGATTTCACAAAGGATCTGAAAAATTCCGTTTTAAACAGGTTTTTGTCTTGGCAAGTATAGTTACATGGTGTTCCTTTCGTCATCCCCATGAAAATTTTCCGTTTGAGGCAAGATTCTATTATAGATTGCTTATGTTTTCACAAAGTTTACTGTATGATATCATAACGATCAATAAATAATGAAAAATAGTGTCTGCTCCTCCTAGCTATTTTGGGTCCTGTGGCGATTCAGTGAAAGATGTTTCTGTTTTTGTTTTAGTAAAAAATAAATAAAAAAACCAAAAAAAAAAAAAAAAAAAAAAACCTTTTATTTTGTTTTTGCATTTTGCTAAAATTGCGATTATAGCTGGAACTCAGATAGACTATGATTTACATACTGATTAAATGTGTTGCAGCTTCACATGAGGGGTTAAAAACCTAGCGTGACATAAATAACTAAACTTATAGATGACCTCCTGAAAATCTTTCTTTGGAAATTAAGCTACCAATACAAAAGTAGAAGCATTTCTGACTGTTTATTTATTTTACAGGAATGTATTTTTCAACAATGTTTTACAAAATAAAACCATTCCAAAATATGTTTTTTTTATTTTTTATTATTGATATCAGAGTTTCACTTTGACATCATTCATAGTTCTTAATTTTTTAGAATTAAAAAAAAATCGATTTACTCTTAAATGTATTTAAATTATAACAGTTGATTTTTAAAATAATATTTTTTTTAATTAAAATGTTTAAATTCCAATAAATAAAAGTTATTAAGTAACTAAACTAATTATTAATCTATAAATAAACAATATCCGTCAAAAAAAATTAATATTTTGAAATGGCGTTTAATCTAATATAGAAAGATGCTTTAAATTCGTTATTATTTTTTTTAATTTTGTAGCTTATTACATATACTATATATGGCAAAAAGTCACCGGACACTTACGACTTTAGACATTTTTTTAAAATATCTGGAGAAATACTTGACAAATTCTTCTGGAACTCACGAATATAAAAAACATGTCTAACTTCATATTTTTCAGCGAAACTTTGATCAATAAGGCAATTAGAAGGTCAACAAAAAATCCAACTAAATGAAATTATATTTTCAATCACTCTGTAAAATAAAAAGCTTGAAATGATCTGTACTACATGACTACATGAGATCATTGCAATATTTCTGTTTATTTGTGTAACAATAGCACGTATATTGAATGGAGCTATAGAGGTTCTTTTAAAAAATTAAAGAAATTTCCACATGTTTTTTGTTTATAGCATGAACGGTCTTCAAGCAAATTTAACGCCACTTTCAGAAAACTGTAAAAAATACAGTAGAAACAAAATACTACAGTTATAATCTAAATATATTAATTATTTAATGAAATAAGAGTATTTGTATAAAGTAATTTTTAATTACACATTCGCTAAAGATATAACAAAACGTGTTTTGCGTAATTTAGTAGTCCACTAGGGCAACTTATATAAAAAGGCCAGTCGAATATCGTGAAAACTTAGAAAGATATCGGCTGAATTTCAATCCCTCTCGAAAAGTAGCTGAATGATAAGGGATTTTCTATTTCTACCAATTGTCATTTTTTTTTATTAATTGGCTTCCAACAAAGGAGTATTTAATTAATGTCTTTGGAACGGATACTTCAATTTTGATAATTCTTTTTTTGTTGGAATGGACTCGTTCTGAAAATTTTCCAAAAAGCACTAAAACATTAAAAAAAGAAAGAAAGAAAGAAAACTGACAATTTGTGATAAATTCTTTATTATCCTGCTACTTTTAGAAAGCAATTGAAATTCAGCTCGCTAAATCGCCAAAAAGAGCACGCGCAGTTAAAAAGTATTTCATACAAATTATCATATTTTATTAAATATTTAATATATTTTCTATATTCTAACTGTAGTATCTTATTTTTACTGTACTTTGTCAAGTTTTCTGAAAGTGGCGTTAAATTTAGTTTAAAACCCTGCATGCTTATATATATATAAATGCGGAATATTCTTGATTTTTTAAAAGAAATCTTTATAGCTCCATCAGTATACGTGCTATTCTTGCATAAACGAAGACAAATGTTGCACAAGATCCAAATAATCATGTGCTACAGGTACGGATCATTTCGATCCTTTTATTTTACAGGGTGATAGATTTTTTTTTTTTTTTTTAATTAAATTTGTTGTTGGTACACTAATTGCCTTAGTGATCAAACCTTCGTTGAAAATTATGAGGTCAAACATGTTTTTTATATTCCTGAAGCTCCAGAAGAATTTAACATGTATTTCCCTAAATGTTCGACAAAACGTCTAAAATCGAAAATGTCCAGTGCCATATACTGTATACTAACCGAAATTATATTTGCTTTTGCATTTGCTATTATTTAAGTGCACTGCAAAAAAAAAAAAAAAAAGATTTTACAGTATAATACTGGCACCATATTCCAGTATTATACCATAAAATTAACAGTAATAAACAGTAAAATTAGCAGCAATACGCTGCCGCGGTATATATATTGTATTATTATACTGTAAAATCAACAATTTTTTTTTGCAGTGTTTCATGCTTCATATGAAAAATAAATACCATTCGTTTATCAGATACAGAAATTTTGGTTAATATTTATAAATTTATTGAAATAATAAGTTGTTTATATTACATCCAACTCTACTGGAATAGTAGATTATTATGTGAAATCGATATATTTAATGCGCTAGAGTCTTTTACGCACATGGAAATAAAATATTTGTTTTAAAACTTCCTAAACACTTGTGATAATTCTCAACTCCAATCTTTTCTATTTCATTTATTATATACTTTTCTGTTGTTTTGCAAAAGATGGATTGTCTGTTGAAACCAATAGTTTAAGCTCGAAATCCTATTCTAGCTGCACATTTTGCATTATTCATAACTCCCCCCCCCCCCCCCCCCACCTCCCTCCGTAAAAAATACTTTATGTGTATTCTTCTTTTATTTTTGCTTTCTGTTGTTTTTCTTTCTTTTTTTTTTTTCTTTTTTTTTTAATACTCAGGAAGTTTGGGAAAATCTGGGATTAAACAAGTGCATTTGTCTCGATATTCTTTTCACATCTGAAATGTATATATTTTTTTTATATTGTATTCGGTAATAAATTATGATCAATAATTTCAGTTTTCAAAAATGAAAGAAAATGAGTTTGAAGAAGTATTTGTTATTGTTAAATTACATTACATTTGATGTGCTTATATTCAATACAAATAAATGGTGGTAATAAAAATTACTGAAATTGATATTTACCATGATATTAAACGATAATAACAATAAGAATAAGAATAACTTTATATATATTTTATTCATCAGTTTGATTGAGCTATATATATATATATATATATATACACATATATATATATATATAGAGAGAGAGAGAGAGAAACTTAAAATATGTTTACTAGCAACCTATTAATTTTTAGTTGAATATAGAAATATAGAAATATAGCTCGAATGATTTCCAATCTTTTTGAATAAAAAAAAGTATTTCGATTATAATGACATGTTTTGATTGACAAATGTCTGTCATTTACTTTTCATTTTATTATAAAGGAGGAAAATTCAGAATTGTTTTTTTTGACGCTATGGCATGAAGGATGACAATTCTTTGTCGACTAGTCTGCAATTTGCGATAGATTATAAGGTGTCGATTTAATGTATATTACAATAAATTGATTATTTCAATTTTGTTTTTTTATATTATATTCGAGTTTTTCCTAAAAAATATTAGAAAAACATGCTTCTTAGTTTTTTGTAAGTTAAACAAATTAGAATTCAGCATTTTACATTTTTTTAAAGTGATGAATTATTAGGATAATTTAACTTATGTAACTAAAATTTATTTAAATACCTTAAGAGATTCAATTTTTGAAATTTAAAATAGATTGGGTAGTTCACTCACAGGAGTCGGTGCAGGGTTCTTTTCTTGGGACCCATTTTGTGAAAAATGAAAGTTATTTTTGTGAAATTTATTATATTTTTGTGAAAAATAACATTTTGCAATGAAAGATGAAATCTAGAAATTCAAATCAAGCATTTATTATTAATAACTTCTTTAAGTCTCTCTACTAAAGTTTTCCTTTTTGGTGAATTTGTTTTGTTGCCAAATTACGAATTTTAAAATCAAACAAATTAAAAATAATTAATGAAGAGTATGTTTTTATGGAATGGAATTATGTGAAGGGGCCTATTTTATAAGAGTAATTTTGTGAAGGACCTGTTTTGTTAAATGGATTTTTGTGAAGAGACTCTAAATAGGCCCCAAATTTTGTCTAGATCGGCCCCTGACTCTTTAAAAGATAAGATTATGAATGTAAATATTTAAAATTCCTTAAACTATACGATCACTACGAGGCCAGTAAGGAAAACAGTTGGTTATTTCGACGGCTCTCTTGTGTTTATTTTCTTATGCCTTCATTTGCTTTGGGTTTAAGGGATTGGAGTTGGCATACTGACATAGCTCACGTAATTCTTGTGCATCTTAATTTTTATTCATTATTTATCTCTTTTGATAGGGAAAATATTTTATTGAATACGTTGTTTTAGATATTATTAACTCTTTTTCCTTGCTCTTGGATGGAGTGTTATTTTCTGCAATGAAATTAAAGTGCACTCAGTTTACTTGGAAGGTAAATCTCTTATTTATTTATTTGCCTTTAGCATCTGTGTATGTCTTGGGTACTTTAAATGCTTATGATCAAGGAGTTTGGAATTAAATATTAGAGTGTACATTTTAAAGTTATTGCATTTCTTATGTTTCATTATTTGACAGAGGAAAACACGAACCGAACAATGCGTATTACAATAATTTGATTATTTTATTTTTTATAATATGTTAGAGATTTTCACAAAATGAGTAGGAAAACATATTTTTTAGTTTCTTTGTAGGCTAAACTAAAACTTATACATTTAGTAACTGGGGATAATCTAAATCGGAGGTCGGCAAGGCTTTTTTGAACGTTGACCTTGATTCCCATCAAGAATTTCTCAATGGTTTATTGACTCCCCTCTACTTTACTATTCTCAAATTATAACATAATCGTAAAGAAGATGGCTATGCAATTTTTAGATTGTTTATTAATATTTCTGTTACACACGTTTAATATATTTGTATGTAACTTCAGATGCATTATAATGATACTTTCATTAAATTTTAAAAATGGATTGACATTGTGAATGTGATGGATATTGTGGGTGATTTTTGACAAGATTATGAATGTTGGGTTGAAAACTCACGAGTTTCAACCTGAAATTTCTATGAAATTCAGTATTTAAATTTCTTTTTTGTTTTGTAAGGGTAGAATTAGATTGAAATCAAATTCAACAATACACATTTTTTTTTCCATTGACACCCAGTCGACCCGCGATTCCGAATAGGCCCCTTTATCTGGGAACCCCTACAGATTGCGTTTATGAACCTCCTGCATGCCTTGCATATGAATATATACTTAATACAAAATAGCCTCCTCGTGGGGCTCTTTTCAGTTTAGACAGACTCGCTACAACTGTACCCGTTATCTACCCCCCTCCCCCCCCCTCTCCTCTGCCCACCTGTACATGCACCTAGAAACTACTATTTATATTCTGCGGATGAAGTTTTGAATATTAATCTATTCTTGATTATTATTTTTGACATGCATATTATTTTTTCAAACTAGCTGGATTATATTTTATTACATTTTATATTTCATTACATTTTATTTTATTACATTTTATATTTTTCTACTTCCACTCTAGATAACATCTGTGAATGAGGTAGATTTTTAATGTTTTTAATCCCAAATTATAATAAAAAAATTCCAAACTTCCATAAGTGTTTGTAAACTTAAAATGACAATGTAACAATTATTGGCTATATATATATATTTTATAACAATCCTGTCGAGAAAAAAAAAAAAGTAAGATATATAATATATTGGCAGATTTTATTTACACGGCTAACATAAATAAACAATATTTAATTTTTAAGTTACTCCCATACTTGATTGCTTTTTGTCTTTATACTTTATTTCGATATTTTTATACAGACATACATCTTACATACGTACATCTAACAATGCATGTAATATACATACAAACAGACATACGTATTACATACTTACGAACATCTTGCAGTACACTGCAAAAAATTTTGCAGCAGAGTAACAGGTCAGTCGAGCGTTTTCTATAAAAAAACAATCGAATGACCGTACTTAACCGCATATAACCGTAATTTAACGGTATTTTGACCATAATATTGTTCATATTAGGGTCAGTACACTGTTAATTTATGGTTATATATAGCCGTTTTTTACAAAAACGGTCGACTGACCTGTTACTCTGCTGCAATTTTTTTACAGTGTACATACAACGTATATGCGTACATGCATAAAACAACTTACAACACACACAATGCATAAGATGGGTGAACCAAAGACGGCCAGTGTTCTTAAGGTAGCACATCCCACAAAAGTAAAATGAATTTAATTTTTAATCAGAAAATTCTGCTACTGCATTGTCAATCATGTATCTGCAGTGCACGTGGCTGAATTTAAAGCGATCACCTTGATCCTCCGACATTTTATGCAGTGATTTCCCTTTTGAAGAGTAGTCGTTCTAATTTCCTGGTAAAAAGATATTTTAATTTACATGTGTTTAAATTATTGGAACTTTGAGTTATGATATGTTTTCTGAAAGCTTATTTTTACAAAGAAAAATATACTTGATATGTGTTAGAGATAAGTGTAAAATTTTACAAACAAAAATTCAGCCACACACACCCAACTAGAAAATTATAAAAAAATTCTCAAAGCTTAACTATGCCCACCTTTGGTTCACCTACCTTACAACATAACATTGCTTGCAACTTACAATCATAAACTACATACAATAACGCTTTATCAACAAATGAAGGTAATAGACACCGCTCTATCACTAATGAGGAATTTTCTATAATCGGATGAGTGTCTTCGGATCGGAGTGTGATCGAAACTCAGTGATGCACCAGCATTTATGAGTATAAAAATATAGCGCATTTCTTTGAATTTAACAAGAAGTTACAATGATAAGTGATTAATAAAAAGCATAGCACAACACTATCCCTTATTTGGTATTTAAATTCAAAACTAGATCAACATATATATTTGTAATTAATAGCATGAAATATAAAATTTGGTGCATTTCTATCCTATGTGAATTGAAAAACGGAAAACACTAGTACCACCTGTTGGACAATATGTATCAAAATTTATTCAGCTCAAATTTATGTCAATGCCTAACTGAATAAGAAGTTTGATGAAATTCCGTGCATTATTTCTTGAGATATAAATAGCATATAAATATGAAAAATACAGGGTAATAGCGTCACTTATTGGGAGATATACTCCATCTTACAATGCATATAACATACATACAAACAGACATACATATTACATACTTACGAACATCTTACAGTAATGTCATACTCATACATCTTAATTGATGCCAAGATTTAAAAGAATGTGATAAAATTCCGTGCATCAGTTCTTGATTTAGAACGGGTAGAAAATTTTTGTTACTTGTAATTTTTGTATGCTTATAAGCATACATACAAACAGACATTTTCAAAAAATAGCCAGACCGTGTTTAAGACTTCCCAACACATATAAATGCATCAAAAACGGAAGTAAACAATTTTCATGTATCCAATACTTTTAACTTAATGTATAAAATAAAGAAAAGTAAAGAAAAGAAAAAAGCGGAGCTCTTTTATATATATATATATATATATATATAATATATAAACGAGGGACATCTTTTGCTCGCGCTATTATCTGATATCACATTCTTATGAATGACTCACCGCTCGCTGTCAGCTTTCCGTGATCCGTAAGCATCTTCCGCATCTGCTGTCATCACGATACTCACCAGATTTTCATGATGTTAGGAGGAATCTTTCTTATACGATAAAATCGTCCGCATAAAAGATAACACCAATGATATAACACCATTATAATACTAAAGTCGATGCTGTGTTGCATTTTTTTCTACATTGTTTGCTAATTTTTATCTAAGTGTTTAATGAGTGTATTAATTTTTTTTTACGTAAGGAATTGATTTTTGTTTTCTATTAAACTGCTACTTTATAAAATAATCACTTATATTGTCGCAATTTTGATATTCTTTTATACGTTTCCTCCTGCATAAGATATTTTCAGAATCCCGTAATAGCATTTTTTTTTTTTTTTTTTTTTTTTTTTTTTAACATGCGAGAAAAAGTGCTTCAAATTATTATCATTGGTTTTCTGACTATTATGAGATTATAGAATAGTAATGTATTTCGAGTATTCACAAAGAAAAAAAAAATGCATAAAATGTAGTCAATCTTGTAGTTCAATTCTTTAAAGCTAAAATTACAGCCACTTTATGTATTAAATTAGTAAGTTTATTGAATATAATTAAAATGAATTTAATTACGAATTATATAAATTCTGTGAAGCTTTAAATGGTACTTTGTTCTGATTCTTTTAGTGTGTTTGACGTGAATAAAATCCTCTGTTTTAAAAATACTTCAAAATACACTGTTATTTCTATAGTGCTCCTTAAATTTGATTCCCCAGAAAATCTAGAGAATAATTTAAAAGCATTTTTATATACTATATATTATGCATTTATATTTTCAAATGCTGTGTAGAAATTAAATAATAGAAAAATGTGTTACAGTCAGGGTTGCAAAAAAGCCGGCTAAAATTAATAAAAGCCACACCAGCGGCTTTTATTGGTTTTAACCGGCTTTTTTTGGCCGAAATTGGACTTTTTTGGCCAAAATAAACTTTTATACAGTGAAGCATTTTATTTATAAACTGTAGATTTTTAAGTGTTTTTTAACTAATTTAAAAGACGTTTTATTGAGTTAGAATTTAATAAATAACAATTTCTCAATAATGAAGACAATGTTGGGATAACAGATAGCTGACTGGTGATTTGAGTCAGAATTGTAAATATGTTAGCTAAATTTTAAAAAGGCATACTAATTGCTTAACTATTGTTATACTTTTTAAATAAAATAGCTTTTTTTAAAAAAATACACTTTTTAAAAAGTTTTACTGCTTTAAATAATTAAATAGGAGAATAGTTGTTTAATTACATATTTTATTAATCAACTAATTTTAAGGGCCATTGACCCACTAGTAGAAATTATGCAACATGCAGAGGGCACTGCAGATTTTAGAACATTTAAGATTAATCTAATAGCTTAAAAATGTTGTACTTAACAACAACAACAACAACAACAACAACAAAAAAATCGAAATTTTACTTTGTCTCTGGATTACTGTAATATTCTTACTGCATTTTCTTTGTAGTTGAAAATTTTGCTTATTTAATGAGTTTCTATTATTTCTTGTGGTAGTAGACATTTTTGTGTCATAGATAAATTTTATTTTGCTGCAGATTGGACACACACACACATAAAAAAAAAAAAAAAATTAGTTACTGGGGCTATTGATATGCAAGTTTCATTTGTTTTCATAAATATTTAAAATCATACATAAAGCCATTTAATAAACACAATTTTTCACTGTTAAAAACAGTAATATGAATAACATATGCTTTTCAAACTTTAATTTCAACGAATTTTATTTTGAGATTTTTTTTTAAAAAATTGTTCTTTTTTTTTATATATACACTTACATCTACTAAAATCTCCTCAAATATTATATATTCTTCCTAATTCCTCTTTCAACATTGATCATTCTATAATTTAATCTCATCATATGAACTTATCTGGAATGAGTTATGTAATTGCTTAGTAGAATTTTTTTTTAATTAAAAAATATTTTTATAAGATATTAGAATACTGATTACTAACTAAATATGGATGCTCTCAAGTATTATGTATGCCAATTTCATTTATTAAATATATAAATTATTAAGTTTTAATCAGTTTTAAAAGTTAAAGCAGTATGTAAGAATTTTTCATATTTGATGGTGATGTTTTGTTATTGTTTAATTAAATATAATCTATGTATAGTATGTTATATGTCGAACTATGTAATACAGAATTTCAAAACACCACCTTGCAGTTTAATTTAATATACTCTTTTCAATGTGTATATAATTTTCTTTTAGACATATAGCCTCCATAGTTGTTTTCTAACAGTTATAAAGACTTGTTTATTAGATAAAGTTTAATAGAAGTTTATAAATTTTTTAGAAGGAAATATTTATTAGTGCATTAAAAATAAATTAATGAAAATTTAATATGAATTAGCTGCAAACCACTTTTTTTAATAAAAGCCGGCTTTTTTTGGCCTGGCTAAAAGCCGGCAACCCTGGTTACAGTTGCATTCGTTGAAGTCAGACGTATTCAAAAGCATAAAAGTGAGAGGTTAACGAGTCCAATTACAGGCTAATGGATCTGAATAAAAATCTCTCTCAATTGCTGTGTAGCGTTTAAAAAGACCGCGTTTGTTTTAATGCATTAAAAAGATATCATCCTCACTTCCATAACCATTAATTAAGAGGTTCAGAATCAAAGTGGATCAAGTCCATAAAATATTATCTAGAGATATTTGGAAGTAAAATTATTGGGCTTTCATACATTTTATTCAAAATCATAGGAGGCTTTGGATAAACGAAAATCGCTTTTACAATTTTCCGTTCTTCTTCTCTTAGTGTTGATAAAACTATTGAAGGAGCCGCGCTTCCGCCTGTATCATGATAGGCCCATTAAGTGTACCTCCAAATAGCTCTAGATAATATTTTATGGACTTGACACACTTTGATTCTGAACCCCTCAATTTATCATGTACAATTTAGGGGTCAATCCAGGCAAAAATTGGGGTCTCTTTTGTGTTGCTTCACAAAATTCCATTTAATAACACAGGCTTATTCATAAAATTCCACTCCATAAAAGCAAACTTTTCATTACTTATTTTTATAGTATACCCTCGATATATCACATTTCCTTATATTGATCATTCGGATATATAGCTCATTTTTCCGTTTCTGTTCCCCCAGAACAAGTTTTACTTAAACTGCAATTTAAATAACTCTATGAAATGTCAATTACAATTAATATTCTTTTGGCTCGTCGATTTTGTTTAAAAAAATTGTAATATGCATTTAAATAAACGTTATGGAGACAAATATAAAACATTTACGCGCATCTTTCTAAATTATTAATATGCTCGGTATATTACACATTCGCATATATATCATGCTTTCTTCTTTTTTTTTTTTTTTTATACCGCTAACCAGGCCCCTACCTGCCCGGCATGAATGCCTAGCTTAACGGGTTAGTACCTGGGTGCGGGGCGGAAATCGCCTGATCACAGCATGGCTGTGATCCACCTGACTATTGATTTGTTCACATCGCTGCTGTGCTTGCTCTCTTGTGATTTGCTACCGCTATCTTTGTTTGCCGGTTCAAGGTTTCTGTTTAACTTTGTTGAATTGACAGATTTAATAGGTCTCGTAATTTAGAACCTTGATCAGGTGACGAGACCCTCACCTGACTAGGCACCCCCAGAGGTATTATTCACAGGTAACTTGGAGGGCTTTGCACCCACGACGGATTTTACATGCACCAGGTGCCATTAGCGTACATAGATTTACATATTTACCATGTCTGTTGGCTTGTCACGTTCATGGTGGGTTGTCGCTGTAGTGTTTATCGCCTCTTTTATGGGCTGATTTCCCTTCTTGTTGTATTTGTCTCTGTCAAGGCTTTTTGGCGTTTTTATAGGCTCGCCCCTGTTGTGGGTTGTTTTTTGTCTATCATTCATTGGTTTTTTGTCTCTTTCTTGATATATTTTTACCTCTAGCTTGTGCTAGAGCTGGTTTTCCCATTTTGAATCTTGGTCTTCTTTCGAGAGTTTCACTGGTTATTATGTCACTATCGTGGGTTTTGTCACGTTGTAACATTTGTTACTGGTGGTTGTCACATTGTAACTTTTGTTACTGGTGGTTGTCACATTGTAACTTTTATTACTGGTGGTTGTCACATTGTAACTTTTGTTACTGGTGGTTGTCACATTGTAACTTTTGTTACTGGTGGTTGTCACATTTAACTTTTGTTACTGGTGGTTGTCACATTGTAACTTTTGTTACTGGTGGTTGTCACATTGTAACTTCTGTTACTGGTGGTTGTCACATTTCTGGATGTTGCACACTCATTTTTGTTGTCTTTGTCACTTTATCTCACCCAAGCATTGGGGATTTTGATTTTTTTTTTCCCTTCGTGAATACGCTTTTTGCGATCAGTCCATTGAATCCTAATGGCTGTTATCACTGCTTTTGAATTTTGTGCAACTTGTTGATTTGTTGTTTGAGAAACTTGTCGCACTAATGGAGTGGGGCTTGTTCCGTGGCCGTTAGTCCGTCATGTATCTATGAGGCTGTATTCACTTGATTTGACACTGTTTTTTTCCCCATTAACTTTCTTTGGCAGGTGTGCTTTGTGCATTCACCATTTAATTATTTTGTTCACTTTTTGTTGGCTATTTGCCTTCATCAGTTGGTGAAATTCAGTCCGTCACAGATGACTTCCACTTCTCACTAGTGCTGAAAAAAATCGATTTTTTTTTGGCGTAGCAAAGAGGTTCCATTGCTACTTTTTTTTTTTTTTTTTTAATTTTTAATTTTTAAAGATATATTAGAAAATATACTTACCAAATGGATGGCTTTTGAGAGTGGGATATGCTTTTGAGGAATCTCGCTGCTGGGAAGGTGTATTTATTGTGATATGAGATCGATGTTTTCTACTAACCATCTCATCACTGCTCTTCCTTTTGTTTGTACTTGTTTGTTGTTCGCTAACTGGTTGTGCCATATTTTTTCGTTGTTCGGTGTGATGTGGATCAGATGTAGTGTTTGGGTTAGTGGGCAGTCTGTTAGATAGTGTTTGGGGGTTCCCAACTCCCCGCATGAGCAGTTTGGTGCGTCTTTGCGCTTAAACCTGTGTAAGTAGTCCGGGAATGCTCCGTGACCCGTGTAAATTTGACTTAGTAGATTGCAGCTGATGATTCTGCGAGAATCTACTTTTGGGAAGTATTCATATGTCTTCCTGCCCGTTTCCCCATAATCCCACTCGAACTGCCATTGTTTGATAGTGAGTTCTTTTAGTTTTCTTTTTAAGTTTGATATCGGTCTTTCTAGATGGTATGGAATTTCTTTACTTTGGTTTTCTGCAGCCTTTTTTGCTAATTCGTCGGCATCCTCGTTTCCTTGGATACCCACATGTGCTTTGACCCAGCTAATTTTGAATTTATTGTTTGAGTCTTTTACTGTTTTTTGTATTGTATCGATTAATTTTACTACATTGAAGGGTTTACTGAGTGATTGGATGGCTGACATGCAGTCCGAGCGAATGCTGTATTCCTTCCCTGTGCTATTTCCCCATTCTGCTGCTTTTAGTATAGCCAGTAGTTCGGCTTGGAAAACACTGTTGTACTTCCTTAATGGAGCTGACCATGTTTTTATTTTTTGTTCATTTTTGAAAGCTACGAATGCCGAACCCGTAGCGCCTGTTTCCAATTTTGAACCGTCCGTATATATTACTATGTCCTTGTAATTATGGCCTATTCTTGGTTCTATGGTGTCCGCGGGATGTGTTTCCCATACATTAATCTTTTTTATATAGTCTGTATGGTGGATAGTGGTTCCGTGTATTTCTGTCGTTTCTCTTAAACGAGATATTGTGCCGTATTCTGCCTCGTATTTAACTTGGAGGTGAATTGGAATCAGGCCAGCAAGTACCTGAAGGGCCGCTGTTGGGGCAGTTTTATATGCCCTAACTATAGCCAGCAAAAAATGCCTTTGGCATGTTGTTAGTACTTGTTTACTTCTTTGGTTTAGCTTATGTCCCCATATTGAGGCTGCGTAAGTCAGTGTTTTCTCAGCTACTGTTCTATACCATATTTTTAAGATGCTTGGTTTCAATCCCCAACCCCGTTTGGCCATTTGTCCCATCATCCAAAACGCTTTCCTTACTTTGGCTGTTTGTGCTTGGCAGTGTGTTTCCCAATTTAGGTTTTTATGTATGATTACACCTAGATACTTAATGTTTTCTTTTCCTTCAAATTCCCTTTCTTTGAATTTAATTCCTTCAATTTTATATGTGTCTGCTGTTGGTAGGTTTCTTGTGTGTGTTCTATTAAGGTACAGTAGTTCTGTTTTGTCCCAATTAAGCGTTAGGTTATTTTCCGTTACCCATTCATAAAATTCTTTTATTATTTTGTTTGCTAGTTTTACTAATTGTTCTTTTGTTTTTGCTTTTATTATTAAAATAAAGTCGTCTGCGAAGGCCTGTATTCTTACATTTTTACCCCAGTTTTTCTTTAGGGCTGTATCTGCTATTAGCAGCCACAGCAGTGGTCCCAGACAGCTGCCTTGTGGAGCAGCCGCCAAATGTTTGTTTTGTTACTTTAATGCCGTTTTCTTCTAAGGATACGTATCTATCTTCTAAAAAGCTTAGTATCCAATTTATTAAGTAAGTGGGGCATGGTGATTGTTTTAAGTTTTCGGCTATAATAGGCCATCTGATATTATCAAATGCACCCTTTATATCCATTGCTATTAGTAATGTTTGGTATTTGTCTTCTTTGTCTTTCTTTATTGTTTTTATTAGGTTATTTAGTGCGTGTTCAGTTGATAACCCTTGTTTGAACCCATATTGTTTGTCGCTCCAGTATTTGTTGATTGTTAGATGATGTGATATCCTGCCGTGTATTATTTTTTCTAGTATTTTACTAAGTGTAGGTAGTAAGCATATGGGTCTGTAATTTTTTGGTTCTTTTGGATCTTTTCCCTTTTTATGAAATAGGACTACTGTGCCTATTTTAAATGATTTTGGGAAGTAGTTGAAGTTAAGGCATGTGTTATATAATGTTAGTAGTAGTTGTGGTGCTGCTGTGTGTATTCTTTTCACTAGGTTATGGTCTATGTAGTCAAAGCCCGGAGCTTTGTTTTGTTTTATGTTTTTGATTATTCTGTTAAGTTCTTGTTTTGTTATAAGCTGTGGTTTTGTTTCATTAAATGTCGGTGTCTCTGGTTTTAATTCATGTTCTATTGATGGATCTGTTAGATATAGGTTGTTTAGGAAGTGGTTTAATGTCTTTTTGACGGTTACTTCTTGATTGTTGGGCATGATGTTTTCTAATCGTGATGGGCTTGTTTTTTTGCCTGATGCCAGTTTATATTGAGGGCCATATGTATTAGTGACTTCCTCACAGTATTTTTTCCATGTATCTCTTTTGGCTTTTTGGACTATTTTCTTTAATTTTGCGCGTTCTTTTTTATATTCTATATGTTGTTTGTGTTTTAGTTCCTCATCTTGTTGTTCCTGGAATTTTCTCCTGAACGCCCTTACTCTATTTCTTGCTATTTTGACTTCTTGTGACCACCATGGTGGTGCCATTAATTCTGGAGTTTTTCTATGTTTGTAGCAGGCGAATGCTATTGCTGTTATTTCTCTCTGTAATCTTAGAGTTATGTTGTCTAACTGATCTATATTTGTTGCTTTTCTTAGTTCTTTTGTATATTTGTTTCTGATTTGTTTAATTTTCTTCTCGAATTTTGCGTGTTTGCCGTGTTTTGTTTCTAATCTATGTCTTTGATAACACGTATTTTTATATTTTATATTAAATTTTATGTATTTGTGATCACTGTTTGATTCGTCGTCGCTTACTTCCCAGTCTGTTATATTTTCTCCTAATTTAGCTGTTGCTATTGTTAGATCCGGCCATCCTTCTAGCTTCCTTTTACCTCTCATGGTGCTGAACGACGCTTTTGCGTGTGGTGGGTTTTGTACAAAGAGGGCATTCAGGAGGAGGAAGTCTGTAAGTTTTACCCCCCTGTCATCTAAGTTCGCATAGCCCCATTGTTGAGAGTGTGCGTTAAAGTCCCCCGTCAGTAGTACTTCGCCCTTGGCTATTTTCAGAGTGTCTTCTACCTCCTGCAGCACATCTTCGAAGTCTTCTACTGAGGGGGGTGCGTATACATTGATTATTGTTATTGTTTCTTTTTTATTTTCGATTTTTATTGCTGTTGTATATTCTTTTTCTGCTATTGTTATTGGATTGGTGCCTGTGTGAGTTACTATTGCTGATCGATTTCTTTTTGTTTTTGTTATTTTCCAATTACCATTATTGAAACCTGTTATTTTTCCTGTTTTTTTATTTTGGTGAAAGTCTTGTAAGAGTCCAATATTTATTTGTTTGTCTCCCATATATCCCATAAGTGTTTGTGTTGCATGGAGACTGTTATGTAGGTTTATTTGTATTAGTTTGATGTTGTCTTGATTTTTATTGTTGGAGTTTTCTTTTGGATTTTTATTTTCATTCAGGTTTGGATTGTCTTGGGTGCCGCTTAGGCACGCGTCTGTGTTAGCGGCGTTGATATTGAACATAATTCAATTCGTGTGTCCTTTGTTGCCTGTTGTTAAGTTCCTCCTGTGACCTCCTATGCACCCGTGTCACACCCCTAGTTGTGTTTAATGTGATTTTGTCGTTTAGGACATCATTACCTGTAGTTAGTTTTTGTCTTCCTTGTTCAATTTCAATTTGTCTAATTTTGAGGAGCTTTCTGTACACCCTGCACTGCCCATCATGAGCCGTGTGGTCTATAGGGATTTGTGCCGGTAAGTGCGCCTTATTCCATTCGTTAAATGTAGTGCAGATGATACACCTCTTCCTTCCTTTTGGGCAATCTTCGTATTTGTGCCTACCTGCACATATCGGGCAGTACTGACTCTGCTTGCACTGGTGCGCCACGTGGTCAAAACCTTGACATTTGTGACACCTTTGGATCGTCACATAGTTTTTTATCGGACATTCCTTGAGTCCCAGGCAGATCGTTCTCTCCTTGAGAAGGTGATCCGCCAGGGGCTCAGGGAGCGCTACCGGTATATGCAATCGCCCTGCTGGTGCCCGTAGCGATTTTAGCAACTGTATTTTGTCCTCGTTTTGTTCTATGTCGATGCCTAGTTCTCTGCATATTTTGTGCTTGATTATGGCTGGCTCCACCGACTCCGGTACATGGAAGATGATAATTCCCTTCTTCCTTAAATTGGCTGTTTTTACTTTCAGACCACTGTTACTCTCCTCATTCTCTGCCAGGGCTTCCTTTATCCTCGTAGCTTCCGTTGCGTTTTCGCAAACAATTTTTATGCCGTTGCGAATCCGTTTGACATTCCTGACTCCTTCCTTGTTTTCTATCGTATTTGTTATTTGTTGCTCTACTTCCTCTGCTGTCCGCTCTTCTGTAGCCTGAATAATTACAGTTGCCGTCGCGGCTTTGACCGCCTGTGCATAACTGTGAGCAACTGCAGTCTTTTTTGTTGCCTTTTGTGCTGGTAGCGATGTTGTCTCTTCTTCCATTGGTTGGGTTCCTCTTTTTGCTGTTACTATTTCCAAGGCTTCTGCCTTTGCCTCGGCATGTGTTGCCCTCAACTCCATCTCAGTCAGTGAGTTTATCACTACCTGCAGAGCTTGGTCCATGGCTTCACACGTCGATGCTGGTATCTTTGTTGATTTTGATTGTATCATCTTGATGTAGCTTATTGCCATCATAGCCCTCTCTATCTCTAGGGATCTCTTTTTAGATCCATCTGGTATGTCGCAAAGGGTTATTAATTCCCCTCTTAACCTCGTGACTTCTGTGTCTTGTAGTACCGCAGTTTCTTTATCTGGCTCTGTCATTACACTATCCACATCTGAATCTGTCTCTTCGCACGTATCTTTCTTTGTCAATTCGTAAAATCCCTCAATGTCTGTCATCTTTAGTTTTGTTTTTCCTACTTTTTCGGAGGTTTTTGCTTTGCTTTTTACCTGCTCTTTCTGGGAAGTTCCAGGTGTACTACTTGCTCCTGGCGTTTTTTTTGTGTTTTTTACTTCTGTTTTTGAGCCTTTTGAGCCTTGGGTGGTTTTTGTTGACGCATTGCGCTTTTGGTCTATTGGTGTCATTGTTTTTTCGCGGGAACTTGCACGTGTGCTTAGTTTCATTTTTTGTATTTGGTGTCTCTAGTTACCCTTTTATTAGTTTATTTATGTTTTATTCCCAGCAGGGGGAAACATGAAAATAACATTACAATTATAGACATCTTTTTCTAACGGTGTGTGTGTGTGTGGGGGGGGGGGGGGGGGGTTAACTGAAAGATTATACTTTAAGAGTTTGATCTGGGAGATTAATGCCTTGGGGCTTTAGAAAGTGGGGAGGGAATAGCTGGTAGAAGTAGGGATTAGTGGGTGATTGACACCCAACAATGAGCTAGTGGTTGCTGTAATGAAGTTAGGATTATTGAATGATTGACACTCCCTTCTTTTAATCTGCACTGGAATGTTGAATTCACTTATGTGAGCATTCTTTAATGTAACTGAAACTTCCTATGCATAGAGAAATTGTTGCTATTTTGACTTGAGATTTTTTTTTTTTTTTTTTTTTGAGGGCGCTTACCTGTTAATTTGCTTATTAAAGTAAATTGGATGTCTAGTTAGACATGTATGGTTACAGAAAATATTCTGGGGGTACTTGAGAAACTGTTTAGTTTCTTGAATTTTTTTTTTTTTCCCGGGGTTTTATTTAGATATTTATGAATTATTTGATTCTTAGCTAATTAAACTATAAAATGAGATTAAAACTGAGGGTGGGGAGGTTAGATTTTACACTTTAGCTTAGTTATGTAAATGCTTAGTTGAAGAGATTAGTTTTAAATTGTTCTAATGGGAGGATTAGAGAGGAATTACGATTTAATTATTAAACTGCTGTTTAGGCTGTTTAGTTGAATTTAATATGGATGGGGGAGAAAAAGATAGTTGAATACGCTAAGGACTTAAGTTACTATTAAAATAACAAAGGGCAAATATTTATTTATTTTTTTTTTGGGGGGGGGGGAAAGGGAGTGGGGGGAATTATTCATTGAATTAAGGATTGCTAATTGATATGATGTTATGACTCGTTGAGTCCTAAACTTTTGAGTTAGAACACTGGGCCTACTTCGCGATGAGCAATTAGGTAAAGGACCTAATTAACCCGAGATGGCTGGGGATGTAGCTTCCAAAACTGCCGCAATCAGTAAATTAATTCACTAATTGAGATCGCTTTGGCGTACCCATCAGCCGCCAGTGTTTAAAAGATGGTCAATTAAGATTTATACTTACATAGGCAATCCCCGCCAGGTACCAGTTACCTTAATTACTGCTGCTGCTGATTTCTTCCTGCAAAGAGCTGCTATGTTGATCAAGGCAGGTGTGGCTGTTCCGTTTCTACCGGGCGAACATCTTTCTCCCGCGGTCCTGTCTGCTAGCGTCTGTCCGCAAAGACGAGAGTGTCCTTCCGCTAGCTCTTTCAACACGTGGTCCCTTGATTACACTAATTAGTACATAACTAATTAACCGTTGGTCGCACAATTGAAAAATTAATGTCCACGGATAGGAAATGTTTTTCTCTTTCCGGGAATTCAAAAATCTGAAAAAAAATCTCAGGAATTCCGGTTTTAAAATTGCAAAAACCAGGAGCCCAAAAACCCTTCCACTGAAGTTATCAAAAAACCCATGCTTTCTTCTTGTCTTCCGACTGGCGCAATATAACGAGGGACTACTGTATTTTGTTAGGATTTCAAATGTGTTATTTGCAAACAAAACAAGTTCACTAAAAAGAAAAACTTCAGTAGGAGGATTTTAAAATTTATTATTTATAAATGCTTGTTTCAATTTGAGTAACAGTATTTGATCTTTCGTTACAAACTTTATTTTTACAAATATATATAATAAAATTCACAAAAAAAAAAAAAAAAATCACAAAATGGGGCTTTATTCAAGGAAAAAACTGCATCGACCACTGTAATTCTATTCGATGCCTCTTTTAAATAATCTTTTTAAAACGCTTGAACAGTTATTTTCAACAGAATTTCAACAGCACATTTTAAACAAGCGCTCGATTTTGGTTTTGTATCTTTTCGAGCAAGCATGTTATTGCATTATTGCATTAAAAAACTCATGATTTTTAAATCAGCTGAATCTTGACTGTTTCCTCTTTGAAAGCAAAGAAAAAAAATCGAATGATAATGCAAGGTTTGCATGTTATAATGCTTTCGGTAAAACTCGAAAAGTTGGAAAATACTGTAAAAAACCTTTTAGATATCTGAATTTGAGGCATTTCCCTGAAAACTGTTTTGGAATGCTGATCAAAAACAAGTATAAAATTTTTACCATGATATTTTTTATGAAAAATCTATGTGAAAGTTTTCGTACTTTCACGGTGTATTTTTTCATAGAATTGTTGTAGTAAGTAAATGTATTTTCATGATCATATTTTGAATATTTATCGTCGAGAGCAATAAGATATTTAGTTCGGCAGGAATTACCGATCACCGATTTGAATGATCCTTATGCAATATATATTTCAAAATATGACCATTAAAAAGTTAAAGAAAAAAAATCGCGCTTGATTGAAAACTGAATTGTTTATAACAAAAATAAAAACATAGATACATATTCTAGTTAAGGAAAGTCTTACTATTATCTTGTCTTTTAACTTTTGGATGCCGACAGCTTATAGTGATAAAAATTGTGTCTAGGTGTGGTAAAGTGACTATATATATGTTCTTCGGCGGTGATTCTCATAAATATTTTATCAATTATTGATAATCGCAATCCATCAATTTATTTGAAAAAGACTACCTGAACCCGCTCCCATAATTTATGATTACTTACGCCACTGTCTTAAAATTATTGGAATACAAAATTTGTTGTCTTGTAATTCATTTTAATAAATGTGCCTTCTTTAATAAGTACATCTGTAAAAGGTTTCTTTTATCCGTTGTTATAATATTATAGGGTGTGGTCCATGAAAAAATGTTTAGTGAGTACGTGGGAGATGGTCGTTTTCGTCGCAGTCTTAGAATATATAGACGAACGCCGTTCGCAGAAAAAATTCCGAGTTTGCAGAAAATTTTAAGGAACTAAATCAATTATCCCTTTTCCCCCTTTTTTCATTTACTGGTACAAACTCAGATAGTTTATCTATAAAATGAATATTTTTGTAAGTTAACTGAAAGGCGTTTTACTTGAAGAAATAATCAGAATATTTTCTTAGATTATCAATCACTTTCTTATAGGCAAAAGTTAATTTCCTCTATGAATAGATTTATTGGATTTTTTAAAGAGTAACTTTTTAATTCATTGTACGATCCATGAACAAGTTTATTAAATAAGCGTATTTATGTTTAAAAATTAAATTTATTGAATAAGTTTATTTTCTAAACGTGTGCGTGTGTGAGTGTTGGTGCATAAATTTAGCAGATTTTTGCAGAAAATATCTAGAAAATTGTTGTGTTCGCTGACAGCTGTAAATTTTATACGAGGGAAAGTCATTAAGTAAGTCACAAAAGATAATTAAATAATTACTTACAATGATATTCACTTCGAAACTATTCTTATTTCTCAACATATTCTCCACCAATATTTATGCACTTATATCACCGCTTTATCAGTGCCACAACACCAGCTGCATAACATTCTTTGGGTTGCTGTCTCAGCCACATTAGGACTTCAAGTTGAACCTTTTCATCATCTGTGAACATCATCTTGCAACTTCATCAACATCCACCATACAGCTTCGACCTAGCCCCAAGCGATTTTCATCTGTTTAGTCCACTAAAAAAACATCTTGGAAGCAAGATGATGGTCACAGATGATGAAAAGGTTCAACTTGAAGTCCTAATGTGGCTGAGACAGCAACCCAAATAATTGTATGCAGCTGGTGTTGGGGCACTGATAAAACGGTGATATAAGTGCATAAATATTGGCGGAGAATATGTTGAGAAATAAAAATAGTTTTGAAGTGAATATCATTGTAAGTTATTATTTAATTATCTTTTGTGACTCACTTAATGACATTTCCTCGTACTATTCTGGTTATTGCTCTGAGTCTCTTAAAATCTGTTCACATTGAATGAAATTAGATTCTTATTACTTCAAAGAAAGAAAAAGAATGGGAAAAAGCTTCGATCGGGCTCATGTATTTATGAGAAAACGAACATTTGTATGTTACATTCCATTTATACATTGCTATATATGCTATGTATATCTTTCGGTTTTCAATAAATATATAACCAGTTTAACGAAATCCTATATTGTGTTCATACAATTATTATTGCTTTCATTGTTGCCCTAATGAATGTACAAAAATCCTTTTTTTTTGTGCTTTATTAATCCTTTATTGTCCCTTATCAAATGTTTTGCTCTTTGAAATTGATGAATATTTGTACAAATCTATTATTTTTTATTGTGCAGTATTTTCTCTCTTCCCTTTAAATGTTACCTTTCCTAACTCAAGGATATAAATTTTTACCTAATTAAGTACAAGCATTATATTATCCAGCGATTGGAAAAGTACCTAGAAACGTTAGTATATTACATTTTACTATAACTGATCTAAGTATGAAACATTTAGATATTTATAATTAGGTACTTAGATATTTATTTTTTCCAAAAAATTTTCGATTATTTAAGAAACAAGTGATTAACTAATTTAAATTGTAAATTTAAATATCGTTAAAGAGGAATTCAAATGAATAATGGCATTTAAATTTAAAAATAAAACTGTAGTAGTTATTATTCACTTTCAATGATGAGCATTTCGTAATGTAATTCAGAAATATCAATCAATTTTCGTTCTAAATAATGTAAATAAAGTTGATGAAATAAGAAAGCATTCTACCATCGTCTCAATTATTCTGTTATTTTTTAGTTGCTCTATTTTGCGATATACCCCCAGTTATTATTACTTTTTTTTGTTCTATATTTATTATTATATAATTCTTATTGATATTTAAATTCCGATTAAAATGGTTAGGATAGTCTGCTTTTATATTCATTGGCTAATTTTTCGGACATATTTTATTTGTATTTTAGCTGGAATGCTATGCTAAAATATAAAATGTGAAACACAATAAAAAGGGTGGGAAATTTTTCTATTTACTTATAATCATCTAAAACAAAGATAGCTGCAATAAAACTTAAATTTACTACAATACGTTTTAGAAATTTTTTTATGCAATTTTGTAGTTAATTTTATTGTTGAATCTATCTACCGATAAAAAGTTCATTGGAAAGAAAAGGGGATAGAGTAAAATAATAATTGAAAAATGGTTCTGTCCTTGGTCGCCTTCGGGAGTGGCTCAGACTAATGTCCGAAAGAAGGTCAATAGCAGAAAGACCGATTATCCGCATATAATATAAGCGAAGTCTAGTTTCTGTTACCTCTATATTGCTTTATTATGTTGCCTCTATTTCATTAGGGTCTTCACATCGACGTATGCTTCTACAGAAAATAAGTTATTTAGGTTAGGTCGCGTGACAATACTCCATTTGATGATATTTCATGGACGTTCTAGAATTACAAATAATGATTTTCTCACTGTCACTTTCTCTCTCTCTCTCTTTCTTTCTTTCGCATACTTATGCATATAAAGGATTACCCAAAAGTATCTTTGCGATGTTAAATTTGAATAAAATAAAAAAATATGTTGGATTTTTTTTTTTTTACTTCTAAAGTTTGATTATAAAATAAGATTCTGTTCTCATATTGTAAAGATGAGTTCTGTTTTCCAGTAATTTTGGAAAAGGATTTCAAAACAGAAAGTGAGGATAGACAAGAGATATCCGAAGGCTTCTTTACGTTACTAAACATTGTCCGTACTAAGACTTCAGAATCAGATAGCATATTTCCCCTTATATCCCATCAATAACAAATTATCTCTTTCAAAACTGATTTTTAAAGGATTGTAAAACACTTTAAGAAACTTAGAATAGATTTTTGTTTTTCAAATAATAAGTTTTATTTTTATTTTTTTCAATTTGTGAATATATAAAAATTTCACTTTGAGCCCGATCCCTCCCGAGCTCGAAGACCGATTTAAATATCACTCAAGTCGAGCTCGTCTCATTTCTAGTGTATACATACACGTATGTATATGTAATGTATGCATAAATGAATATTAAAACGAGAAGAATTATAATAAAAATACATTGCACGTTACTGATAAAGGGTAAAAGTATTTATATAACCTGTATTTCTATTGCAATAATGTTTTCTATATGCTCGGAAGCAGAAAGAGCTGTGCACTTAAAAGCAATATTAAAATCATTTTTATTTTCATAAAAAAGAGAAGTTTGGTGTTATTCTTGTAATTCACTATTCGTTAGTTAGTTTTTAGTTAGTTCGTTAGTTCTTCGTTAGTTATTATATTGAACACAGAGCTAAATAGGTATACATTTCATGTAGAGTTATTTTCGTTAAAAATCTTTAACGAAAAAAACGCCTGTTCGATAGCAGTTTAGATCGCGGTAAATTAGTTTTAATTTTTTTGGGACGAGCGTCCCATGTACGACTTTTTATTTTAGAATATCACTATTTCCGAATATATTCGCTTTATTTAATCGCATAAATTCTGCGATTTGATAAGCCAAAGATTACTATTAGGAAATAATGGTTCTTGAAAAACAAAACAAAAAACAAAAAAAAAAAACAGAGAGAGAGAGAGAGAGAGAGATATTCATACACTGTAAAAAATGATCAATGTTTCTTATTTTATGAAAATATACTATAACCACGAATGAAAATATAATATAATCTTCCGAGTTATCCAAAATTCCGAAAAGCGTGTTCCATTGTCTTTTGAATCCCCAGAAAGCAATACATTTACAAAATTTAAAGAATTATTTATAAAAACAAAATTTCTCTAGCTGCTGCCCGTATTTTTCAGAAACGTTTCCGAATAGTTTTTATAGTGTATTAAACAGTTTCCTCAGCCTGGAATACCTATTTATCGAATGTCATCCATTCTCAAGTAAACGTTTTCAGCTGCATAAGTTAATTTATACATGAAAGAGTAAAGAAATAATCTTAATTTTAATGTTAATGTTAACGCTGTTAATTTTGCCTGTTTGTCTGTTAAATATATTTGTTGAACATGAAAATGTTTACTTGAGAATGGATAGCATCGGAAAAAACTATTTTCCGGGTTTAGAAAACTGATTAATATACTTTAAAAGCTACTCGTAAACGTTTCCGAAAATTACGGGCAGCTAGAAAAATTTTGTTTTTCCAAATGATTCTTTAAATCTCGAAATGTCATTGATGTCTGAGGTTTCTAAAGATAAAGAAACACTGTTCCGAATCATGGTTAACAAGGATGAGTTTATTATAAATTTATTCGTCATTATATTATATTTTCGTAGATTCAGAAACATTCGTCATTTTTTACTGTGTATTTTATGTGTCACGAGTTCGTGACGCTCGTCATGAAGGGTTAAGAAAACAGTCCAAGTGTTAGATGATGCCGGAAATACTTTCACAACCAATTGTAAACGTTACTCAAGAATACTAAATAAGATTTTTTTTTTCTTACGAGAACTTTATGAAATGGACCTTTCAGATTGTTTCACTTTTTGTCAATAGAATTGGTGCAATACCGCACATTATAAGGCAAAATATCTTTTCCCAGCTTTACGTTTGAAGCTGAATTTTTAAATGTAGAACCAATAATTATGTGGGACAATATTATTGAGAAGAGCTATTGAAAGATAAACTATCTAATTTAGATAACCAGTTATTTACAGCTTCACTAGAAAGAATCTTTGCTGGTTGTGGTTTTAGTTTTAGTTTAAACTGCACAGCATGTTAAGGAATGAAAAAGCAGACAAACTTACATTTATGTTAAAATTTTTCAATATAAATTATTCTAAATTTTGCTGTATAAAGCATACATTTTTCATAGTACTTGATACTGAATCCAGTAGTTTGTTTTTATGAATGTAAAAAACGAGTTGTTTAACTTTTCAGGAAATTGTTTCTGTTATCAATTACTGTATCTTCAGTTTTGTTGTAAGTTAAAAAGAAAGAAAAATACATTTAGTCTATTGTTTTATTAAGTTTTTATGCTAAGTGCAATATGTTTCAGTTTCTAATTTATATTATGTCTGAAAATATTTATAATCATCAGTAAGTTGACAATTTTGAAAATATCCGATATATACAGGGTGTCCCAGGATTATTGGGACAAACTTTAAGGGGAGTTAGGGGACATTACAAGGATTCAGATTTGCATAGCAACCCATGGTCCGAAACGTCATGGGAAAGTAGTATGACAGGTACAAGAAACGAACAAACACAAGACTGAGATCATCTGAAATAATTTATTGGTCAAAGATATTATATGTGCTGTGGTATATGATATATGAAAATGTTCAAAGTTTCCCCCATTGCTAGCAATGCATGCATTACACCGTCGAATTGCGAAAAAATTTGCAGAAATTTCAATATTCAGAAATTTTATAATATTCTTTTAAAATATCATTGTACAACTATAACAGAAAGATATGAGTTCTGTTTTCCAGTAATTCTGGAAAAGGACTTCAAACAGAAAGTGTGAATAGACTAGGGATATCCCAGGACTTCTTTATGCTACTAACAATGACAGTCAAAGGCTTCAGAATCAGATAGAATATTTCTCCTTATATCCCATCAATAAAAATTCAATTTCCTTTCAAGTTGATTTTTAACAAATTGTAAAACACTTTAAGAAACTTAGAATAGATTCCTGTTTCTCAAACAGCAAGTTTTGTTTTTCATTTTTTCAATTTGAGAATGTATGAAATTTTCACTTTGAGCCTGAGTCCTGAAGACGTATAAAAATCGAGTCCGAGCCCTAAACGGACTCGGTCTGACCTCGTCTCATTTCTAGTGTATATATACGTATGTATATAGTATATATGTAGGCATAAAAGAAGATTAAAAGGGAAAGAATGCTAATAAAATATACATTTTCACATTAATGATAAAAGGTAAAAATATTTATGTAACATGCATTTTTATTGCAATAATGTTTTCTATATTCTCGGAAGCAGACAAATCTCTATACTTAAAAGCAATATCAAATTTTCTTTTATTTCCATAAAAAAGGAGAATTTTGGTGTTACTCTTGTAATTCAAGGCAAGCCTTAGATTGAACACGTAGTCAAATATCAATACATTTCATATAAATTTAATTTTCGTTAAAAATCTTTAACGGAAAAAAACTTGTGTTGATATTAGATTTGGATAGTTATAGTTCTGGTTAGGTAAAAACAAATCAATGCTTTATACTACGTCATTATTGAAATGTAAAGATTCAAAGAAAATATTCAATAGGACAGTATCACGTTCGGGAATCAAAACCGATTTCGATGGTTCTTAGATGTTTTATTTGCTAACGTATGTGCTGTATACTTTTTTGTGCAGTTTGGTGAAGATTTTCAAAGATATAATCGAAAAAAAAATATTTACATTTTTAAAAATAACTTTTCATTAATCATGTCATCGAAGAAAATTCATATTGCTTATTGAAATATCGTTAAAATAATACAGAGTCCGAGTGTGAGTTCGTACAATTTTTTTTTTCCTGGCGAAAATGCTGTCATGTTTATTAGCAGATATACTTTTTATAATCGTATTACACATTAAAATATTTTTTAAATGGTATTTGGAGCCTGAAGTGCGTAAAAAAAAGTGCCCCATGCAGTAAAATGACGCCACGCACAAAATAAGCCCTTTCATTCAAATATCTGAAAAAAATTAATGCAATTGCTTCAGAATTACACATTTTTCAATTTTTTTTATTCCATACTTACATAGCTTATGGCATCAAGTTTCTCACAACTAAGTTGTATTTGTAAATTATTTATTTGCCAATATCAATGTAGTCCTCCCTCTTTATTTTCATTCTTCATGAAAATGTTTTCTATAATAGTTTTTACTGTTTTTTCTTTCTTGTTAGATTTTTTTTTTTCAAATATGTTAGAAATGTAGACTGCAAATCATAAAATAAAGTACTTTCTTTTTTTTGAAGAAAATTAAAATTAATCGTAAAAATTTCCGTGCTATTTCTAAAAAAATATTTTGTATGATAAGTTTATGCAATAAAAATGAGATATAGTATGTGAAAATAAACACGTTGTAAATTGTTGTGTGAAAGCGAGGTTAAAACCCCTCAGTTAAACCGGTGTTTTTTTAAAGTATTTTAAGTTCATTGAATTTTTATAAAAGTCCAGTGTGCTGTAAAGTAGACAGTTATTATTATTATTGTTTCCCGCTCTTTATAAAAGTTGACAGGGGTGAAATGTGCTTAAAAGATTCTAATTTTAGAATTACAACCTTTTCCATTTTCTTATTTATTTAGGATTATGCGATAGAGTAATGAGGCTTTTTCTAATTCTTTTTTAGCTATTATTTTATCCATATTATTTATAGTAAAGTCTGTTGTCTTATGCAATGAAAAGAAAATTAAGTCATTGGTAAGAAATTAAAAACATAAAAAGAAGAGTTTTGTTAAAATATGTGTACACTATTTACATAAAAATAAACCAAATAAAATAAGAATTATAAGTAAAGTAACAAGTGTAATTTAATTCAGTATCCTTAATTATACGATTTAAAAAAAATGTGCTTAGATGAGAACAGAATCGTATAAAATTACAAACTGCGAACAGAAACTTGCAAGAATTATATAATTTAAACGAACAAGCAGTTTTGGACGTCCGGGCAATTTCTAAAACGGCTTAAATGATTTTCACGGAAATTGCCTCCTGTATTAATTCGAGCACGAGAAAACGATCTATCTAGGTCCTGAATTCGGGACAATTTGTTTTGATAGGTTAAAATAAACTCACCACTGAAAATGCTGCTGCTATAAATCAAAAATGTTCTAACGATTTTGACGAAACGTGTCTTCTATACGCCTTGGAGCACGTGAAAATGATCCAGCTAGGTCGTTGCATAATGTCGTTTACCGACTTAGAATTATCTGAATATATACTTTAAGAAATTCCAATTAAACATAAATTTTAACATTGTCATAAATAGCAATTACACAAGGAAATGATATTTTTATGAAACAAGGATACAAAATTGGCATTTAAAGATTTTTTGTATTGTAATTTCCTGTGATCTATCCGGATATTTTGCGATTCGGATGACTGAAGTTCGGTTAATTAGAATTTTACTGTATCGTTTTTAAGTAATTAATTGGAAGTTTATCCAAGGTACGTGAAACAAAATGTTTCAGAACGATTGTTCTGGACACATTAAAATTAAGTGATTAAGTGATGTTACTATACTTTATTATAATGGTTCATTATGTGCTGTATGCTTAATTTTTCTTTTTTCTTTTTCAGGTAAGTGTGGAACGTTTTCTTACTGAGTTTTCAATATTGGAATTTTAATGTCCTTGGAATAACTTGGTTTGAGGTATTGTTAATTGATTCATATTTCATTTTCTAAAAAATATCAGACTGTTCTTTTTTTCCCATTTCGAAGTTATTTTAAGCAATCTGTTTTGCTAATTAAATGAATAGACGCAGTGTTTTCTGTCGCCTTTCTTCTATCTCTTTCCTTTAGGAATAAATGCATTGGGATTTAATGGATTAAAAAAGACTAAATACTTTTTTACGAATTGACATTTTCCTAACTGAGTGGAGCAGTGGAAAAATGTCGAATGTCTTGGCTGTCAGTCCAGTGCAAGACTTTTGGCTTAAATTGTCAATACTCTGCTTAAAGGTGAAAATAAGGAATTTTGCTTTGTAGCCAGATCTGTTGATTAGTGCCAAGATAGCGTACACAATATTGCACGTACGAATTGTACGTAATATTTGGATACAACCCCTCATCTTTTTGCTTCCTTTTGGGAACAACGGATTTCGAGCTTCTTCTATCGACGATAATTTTCAAAATTTTCAAGCTATGATTTTGAGACTTTCACAAAAGTTGCTCTATATACTTAGCTAATACATTATGCATATTATATTTTGATTGCATTCGCGCATGCGCAGTGAAACATTTTTTAGTAAACCTGCTCATTTTTCATCCAATTTTTATTATTTTTTAATTCCGATTGCAGAGTATTATGTACAATGTTGTTTGACATATTTCCTCAAAATAACTTTTTTTTATATTAAGAACTCTGCAAATTATAAACAAAAAACTTGGCGAAATTTGAGTTGGTTTTTATAAAAACCTTAATTTCTCTTCGAATATTGATGCTATCCTCATAAAAATTAACACAGTATATTACAATAAACCACTTATTAATAATCTCGAGTTTGAACAATTTTGCTACATTAGTTTTTACAGGGTAATCCAAAAGATATTAGTTCTTTTTCAATTTGTTGACAGTCCCCTATGGGGTTTCGGGAAAAAATATTCACGGAAATATATAAGCTATACTATACTGTTTACACACCTGCAGTTTCAGGTTAATTCCTCATGTATTTTTCTTGATAGTTAACAAAACGTCTAAAATCGCAAGTGACCAATCACCTTTGGCAATATAGTGTACGTACTCTCATCCACATGCATTGAAAAGTATGGACTCTTTTTTATTCTTTGAATTAGTCTAGATTCAATATCGGCAGACATGTCACTAATTGTTTGAGAAAGGAATATTTAAAACTTGTTTCACATGTTCTTCACCAAACATACATTCGACAGCATGTTTGATGCAAGGATATATCAAATATTCAGCGATTATATGATTTTTACCACTTTTAGCAATATGATAGCATATTCTGTACGATGCTTCAACAGCATTCTCATTAGCTTTGTTTGTAGAAAACACGTAAGATGCTATATTAAGGCCGCTTTATAATCGCTGAAAGAAACTGACATCCTTTTGTTTATAAATTGGATGTTTTGTCTCTAAATGGCGCATTAATAAAAAGGGTTTCATGCTACCACTGGACAATATCTCTCCACAAACAAAGCGTAGTGGTTTTGGAAAATCTTTCGCTCCCGTGAATGAAAATCCATATTTCAAGTACTCATTATTATAATTTCTTTTCTTTAATGGGACACTGATACTTTCAGTTTTATTTAAAGTATTAGGTTTATCACTTACCAGAACAAGCCTATTAACAGCTGCACTCATGTTGTCTTGCACTCCTAAATAATCAGATTGTTTCAAAGTACTTGCAGTTCCTGACTCACCAGGTTGAATTTCAATCGCAGTTGCAGTTCTCTTAAGAGTTCCGGAATTCAACAAATTATCCATTTCAAACACAAAATAACCCGTATAAAAAATAAACACTTCAAATTAAATCCTCATCAAAATGAGGGAATATTTTTATTAAAATACGTTAGTGATATAACTACGCCTATTCGAAAACGAAAATAACGACCAGCTTTTCAACACATTTTAACAAAAGACATTAAACCCAGAAGCTCTGACTGACGTAATTTAGGCTGTCTGCAATTATTATTAAAAACGGAAGAACAAAAAAAAGTGGTGAGAAAAGAATATGCTATAATTATTATTGAAGTTTTCGGGAAGATGGGGAAAAATATATAAGTATTCATGTAATATGCTTAACAGTGGGCGGAGTAGTGACATTGCATTATCAATGAATCATTAGGTTTAGTGGACTTTTTCTTTTTTTTTAAATGTAACATATTTGATTTACACATGAGACTAACTTTGTAAACCAAAACTATCAATTTTCTTTATGTGTTTTCAGTTAAACCATTTTTGTGATTTCCGCCATTACCGATGTTATTTTCACGTACCCCCAGCAGCCCCGCCACGTACCCCCAGGTTGGGAACCGCTGATATAAACAAATAGAAAAGTTCATCAAGTTAGGTTAATATCATTTGTCAACAAATCACACTTTCTGCAGCCCGAAAAGCTTTTTTAAAACCCTCTCACTGACAAGCCCTTGTTAATACGTTCACTAAACTCCAGGTTTCACTGCAATATAAGCATTATTTAAAGTAATAAAATTCTATTGATTTAATGCATTTTTTATGCGCTGAGCAATGAATAATACTCTCAAGGATTACATTCATATTTATAATTAAGTTTTTTATATTCAATGTTGAAAAATTAGTTTTTCTTAGCATTTAAAACAAAATGCAGAGGGAAAAACATTACAGATTTGCCCTTTTGCAAGACGATCAGAGGGTTAATATGAAAGTAATTTTTTTTAAATAAAAATTTTTATAACAGGTGGATTTTTGCATACTTATAAAAATTGTTTTCAGCTAAATTTTTCACAGAAATTCCTTACATTCTCTTTGCAATGTTTATTTGTATACATTTATATTAAAAAAATAATAATAATACAGTTAGACAAATCTAAGAATCTTTATTTAAAGAAAAGAAAAAAAAGAGTTTGAAAAGAGTAAATAATTTCAACTGCATGCTATTAAAAAGGAATTTTATTCTAATAATAGTTAAATATTTCTGGCGATTACCATCTGATTACATGAAGAAATGATGCCACGCCAATAAAAATAAATGCATGTTTCAATTTTACATTAAAATTTCAACCTACCATTTCTATTTATTATTGAAATAATTTTGCACATGAATTTATATTTTTAACAAGAGAAGTTGCATTTAATTATCTTACTAGGAATCCGCAGATTTTTTTCACAAGATCCTGTATTTTTGGAATGTTTAACTTTTGTATATACTTGTAAAAAATGTAATCATAATTTTTTTAATTAGCAATTAACGTTATACTTAGGTTCCTGTTTACATATTTTTATTAAGGTCCTTCGTAACTGTAAACGGTTAGATAATAGATTCATTGGTCGCTGTTATAGGACAGTTTTTAATCATTAGATGTTTTAAGGGGGAATGGGAAGTGTCCTTTAAAGGACTAAGTTCTTCCTAAACAGATCCCTAACTTACAGATAAGATTTTCCATGTGAATATTTTCATGTGGGGTACTGAGCATGAAAAAAATATAAGAAAAGTATCAGAGTGTAGCTATTATAAAAATTTTAATGCATTATTTTATAAATGAAATTTCAATTATTCCAATTTTTCCAAATTGGAAAATAACCCCTTTGGGAAAAGAAAAAAAAGTTTTAATTAAAATTTCTTTAAAATTTCCTGTTTTTTTTTTTTTTTTTTTTTTTCCGAGTATTCCTAACTCTAAATCTATCACAATATGTACGGTATATTTTTAATGTATTCTTTCATAGATATGGAATTTTTTCTATTTGCTTTTCTTTCTGAATTGTCAAGTTTTCATGTTTTATAAGTCACTGATATCCGCTGTATGTTTTCTGATATTTTATTTAACGTGTATATCAATATCATGTATCAATATCATGAAAATTAATAGTTCGTCCTTCTTCACAAGGGATATCTTTATAAAGCAAAATGTTTAGTTACAATAAACATGTTCTGGACACGTGTAATCAGTAATAGACACGTGCTGTTTCTTTTTCTGAAATATATCACGAGCTGTTTTTTTTTTTCTTTTCTTTTTTTAAAAAATATATCACATTCTCGCATAAAAGAAATTTCTCAGATATGCTTACTTATACTCTAAAACAGTCTTTCTATGATAATGGGAGTCTTTAGGATCTATATTTACAGGTTTTCTTTAGCATAATTATATAAAAGAAGATACTTAAAAAAGAAATGGAAAGTGGCATTTACTATCGTTCAGTGAAATAGGTTTTTACTCTACAACAGGGTGACCAAATTTTAAAACGGGACTGTTTTTTAAAACTTTCATAACTTTTTAAGCTTTATTATTATTGTTTTTATTTGATCCCACTTTCTTAACCTGTTAACCGGGGAATAAACTATAGTTCAACTCGTTTCACAAAGGGGACTTTTTTCTTCACAGTGATAAGTAATATCATTAGAGCCTGATTACCAACGGGGCACACTTCCACCAGTAAAAAATAATAGAAATTTTTTCTTTATTCATGGCAGTAATTTTGCATGAATAGGGCGTTTTAACACGACGAAAAATTCTATTAAATTTTACTGGTGGAAGCGTTCAAAATATTACGGCAAATTTCCATGACGAAAAATGTCGCCACGCCCCTTGCAATAGTAGTTCGTATATGACGAAACATTTCGTCATACCCAGTTAACAGGTTAAAATGTAATAAAAGCTTAAATAAAAAATTTGCAGGAACTACAATCACAAAATTTTGAGGACATTTGGTCATTTCACTCTGCAATGAAAAAACTAGCTGAATTTTAAAAATGAATGCTTATTTTAGCTGGGTCTTTTTGTGATCCCGGGCTTTTGGGCATTTATTCCCATTGCCCTCTCCATTTCCTGAACCTTGAGGGATGGTGTGGATCAGATATGTTATTTAAGATTACAGGATGCAACTTAGGTTGCACATAGGATAGTATAAATATATTCATGTGCGTATGAATACTACAGTAAATGAATTAAAAAAACTTATACATGTGTTATGAGATCTTAATTAACATTAATTTGTGTAAGACAAAATGCTATGTTTCTGTAATTCAAAGAATTGTTTTATAGCTTTCTTAAATAAATTTTTCCTTCGCATTTGAACATAGAATTTTCCAGTCTTTATGTAAATAAATAACCTATATGTACAGGACTGGCCATAAGAATGATCTGAAAGATTCCCCCCCCCCCCCTTATACGTCTGATACAAAACGTATGAGCTTCAAAAGTTTTTACACATGGAGCACATCTAGCCTTCTCCTTATACTTCCTCCAATGCAAATAGCGGTTACTTGACTATATTATGAAGGTATTATGACCATATTATTATCCATCTTGTGGTCAAAATCAAAAATTGTGGTTAAATAATTGTTATCTATAAAAACGGTCGAATGACTGGACAGTTTGCTGCAAATTTTTAACAGTGTAAAACATATCTTTCACTGAGTATTATTTTGTCTAAGGCAAAATGTTTTATTTAAAAGAAAACCCATAGCAAAAGCTAACTTTCTATTAAAAATCAGCTCAAATATATTTAACAATAAATGTAATTTGCTATTTTTATAAACTCAGACATACTATTATTTAAGTAACTCGTACGAGTCCTATTAATAGGACATGTCTTTTCATTGAGTATTATATGTTGTCTTAACAATTATTTTTGCTATAAATGTTGTGCATGTAGTAATGATAGTATAAATACATACATTTATTATTAAGACTTCATTTATATTTCTGTATAAACATATGTTTCAATATTTAAATTTAAAACTTTTCCGGATGAATAATTTGTTATGAAACTAAAAATATTAGAAAGTTGTTATTTCTGTTTAATTCTGTTGTTATACGACATTTCCTAAACGTCCTCAAAAATGCTTCCTTAGCCTATCCTATAGTCATATAAATAGTGCGCTAAATAACTAGATTTGTTAGATTTCGGTACAAGACATATCTGTTAAATTTTAGAAAGCCTTAATTTTTGTTATTTGGATAGCTACTTTTAATATTACTAACGCAAAAGTAATTTATTACCAAAGCTGAAAACAAATTCGGACCCGAAAAGTGTTAAGGCCTCGAAAATTTTCTTCCATCCGTGTCCCTTTATAGAGAAGGCCAGTCTTGTATATGTATTACTTATTTATTATTTCTGAATTCTGCTGTGAAAGGCAGAAAAGCCTACTCTTTCTTTCTTTTGAACTCGGGTAAGAGAAGTTCATTAGCTAAGAGCACACACATATATTTTTTTTATTCAGATGAAAACGCCCACTTCTTATGGCGTGGCCTTGAGTGCTTGGGCAAGGGCGGTTATGATTTCTCGCAAGGTAATTGTGTTACCGTAAGTACAAAATCTTCTTTGCCAAAATGATTTTTATGGACGCATCCCAAAGAATTTCATTTCTTATTTTGATCGTACCGCATTTATAAATTTAGCAATTGAATATAAAACTTTTTTTTTTTCATTATTATTATAAATGCATTAGTGTTTTAAAAATCGTACGATGAAAAAAAAAAAAAAGAAAGAAAGAAAGAGAGAAAGAAAGAAAGAAAAAGAAAAAAAGAAAAAAATGTTAATTTTACGGTATAATACTGGAACCCCAGCTGCCAGTATTGTACTGTAAAATTAACAGTAATACATTTCCGCGCATGCGCGGTAGCGTATTACTGCTTATTTTACTGTTTATTACTCTTAATTTTACTGTATGATACTGGCAGCTGGGATGCCAGTATAATACCATAAAATCAACAGTTGTTTTTTTTTTTTTTTTTTTTTTTTTTGGCAGTGTTTGTGTTTGGTATAGATTTTCTCTTTAAATGTTGGTATCTACAATTCATGATACAAATAATTAGAAAGTATGTGGATATAAAAGAGGGGTTATATTAGTAACCACAGAAATTCGGCCTTGAGAAAACAGTAATTCAAAATAGTTTTTTCTTTCTCTTCATGGTATTTTAAGCAAAACAAATTAAAGTAGAATTTGGCTGCCGTTACAGTATTCAATTTTAGGGGAAACACAAAACATGTTACGAGATCAGAGTAATACAATAATAAATAAATAAAATGAAAAAATAAAATAAAAATAATAATAGTAATAATAATAATAATAATAATCGAATTATAATTAAAACTCAAATTTTAAAGTTCGTTTAATGAAGCTCTTTGCATCAATGCTCATTGTTTATGATTTTCTGTATACTTATTGTAATTTTTTTTGAAGGGCCGTATACACATTAATTTTTATACGAACTTTGAAAAATCTTAGTAAGAACCAATATATTTCTTTCTTTCATTTGTTTTTTCATGCCCTATGTACCTAAATACATATTTTCATTACTCTATTTTGAAAAAAAAAAAAAAAAAAAAAAAAAAAACCCCGCTAAATATGAGTTTAAAATGTGTTCGGGGACTGTGTTACTTTTGAGGAATGAATTTTAAAGACTGGGCGATATTGCGGATAAAACTATTAAAATAAAATCATAAGAATTATTTGTTAAAGGGAGTAACATTACGCCTGAGGGAATCCATAAATACATCGTTGACTTGCTGTATCGTGCATACATGAAACAGCAGAAAAAAGATTTTCAACTTTAATCTAAACATGGTCTCTTAAAGATGCAAATTTTATATATTTTCTAATAACTGGACAACTAATTGTCTGAAGTGAATGAAAATTTATTTTGAGGAGGTGGTTTCGACTGTACGAATTCTAATGGTGACAAATATATGTATATATCGTCGGCGCAAAACGCACACCTTACGATTTGAGATTGTATTTTTCTATTTTTAGGTATATTCGCCGCATTACGCCTCCCCCCATCTTTTTTTTTTTTTTTTTTTTCAAAGAAACCATCACGAGATATATACAGGGTTGGACAAAAATATAGAAACACCTAAAAAAAACCTATATTACCATGCCTAATACGGTGTAGGAAAACCGGTGGCATTCAAAACAACTTCCAGTCTTCTCGGAATGGATAAATACTGGGTCCTGTATGATTTCCAATTGAATCTTATACCATTCTTCCTGAAAAATAGAGGCAAGTTCAGGGAAAGATGATGAAGGTGGATAGCGATTATGCACGTTTCTCTCCAAAGCAGACCATAAAGGCTCAATAATATTGCGATCTGGTGACTGTGGTGGCCAGGGGAGATGAGACAAATCACCCTCATGCTCACAAAGCCATTCCTGGGTGTGTAAACAGGGGCACTGTAGTCTTGGAAAACACCATCACCATTGGGGAACAAACATTGCACCATGAGATAGACATGATCGACCAAAATGGTCACATACATAATCCTTGCCAGCAATGCGACCTTCCAGAGCAATCATGGGGTCCATGGAATACCACGATATAGCTGCCCAAATCATGAGCAAACCCTCGCCATGCTTTACTCTTGGCAGCAAGCAGTCTGGATCGTAGGCTTGGGGCGGCGCGCGTTCGCCAGACGTAAACCCGGCCAGAAGTTGGAAACAGTGTGAAACAAGACTCATCCGACCAAATGTCTGTCTTCCAGTGCTCCATAGTTCAGGTTTTATGGCTTCGACACCACGTTTTCCTCCTACAGACTTTGCATCACCGATGAGTGGTTTTGGAATTGCACCTCGTCCTGAAAATTCCTGCTTATGGAGCTCCCTTCTTATTGTTTTGGTGCTGTCAGGCTTTGTGAGTCCGACATTCAGTTCAGCAGTGACTTTTGCAGCTGTCGTCTTCTTATTTTGTGTGACAATCCTCTGCAATGACCGTCTGTCACGATCATCCAACACGCACTTTCGTTTGCGTTGTGACTCAATGGATGATGTTTTTCCGCGTTTCCTGTATGCGGTATAAATCTTCAATATGATTTCTTTTGAAACATGAAACACTTCGGCTACTTTGGTAACGGAAGCACCCACCGAGCACCAACAATTTTTCCACATTCGAATTCATTTAGCTCAGACATAATGCACTCACAACTAGGACACCCTGCCTGGACGCCAGCCGGTGGGCATATGAACTTATGTCCAGGCGGTAAAACCCCCACCACTATTCAACAAAACCCAGCCGCCGAAATCGGACAAAAGCAACGATCACTTATACATAATACGTACACAGTAAATTATATGTATATATATATATATATATAATAAAAAAAATGGCCGCATCACCAGCGAAATTAAACTATAACAAAATACTAAATTAAACTAACTAAATTCCTAAAAGCACAAACTGAATTTTAAAAAACACAAGCTCTTTAAAACTATGCTGTAACTAATAAAATAACACTAAATCCTAAGTACATAAACTATGATAAATCATATATCATAGCAAATCATAAAATTCACACAGAACACTGTTCTGACAACGACTGACACTTGCAACGTATTGAGGATATTGTGCAGGTGGAGTTAGTGGCCAAATACAACAGCACCATCAACAGGCTTGGCTAGAATCAGCATTTACGTCCAAGCATGCGTTTCATTAGGTATTTCCATATTTTTGTCCAACCCTTGTATATCATGAAAATACAATAAAGAACATTAAAAAGTATAATAACTAAGTACAAGCATAAAGAAAATAAACAAATGCGAAGCGAGGACATACGCTACTAGCAAACCTATCTGCTTGAACCCTCACAAAGCATTCGGAATCGTTATTCTCGCATATTCAAATAATAACGCCTTCTTCTTTTATTCATTAATAATATAGAAATATCAACTCTTATGCTTAATTTTTAAACTTTAATTTTTATACCCGGCGTATAACGCGCGTCTGTAAATTTCGATCAATTTTCTTGTTTCAAAATTGCGCTGGAATATTACGGTATATGTTTCTATTTGTGAATTTTTAACAATCGCATTATTAATTAATATTTTATAAGCATTTTGATGAAAACTGCGCATCATGTTTGGACTTTTACAAAGCATCATATACGACAAAAAGTAATGTTATACATAAGTTATTGTTAGAACTGTGTCTAAATTTCGGACGTTTCTCTTAAACTTGTCTGGTTTATTTTACAATAATTCATATCTGACTAATCATTCAAAACTGGTGAAAATTTTATATTTCCAAGATTTTTGGTATGCAGAACTTAAATATGTAATATAGTTATGATGTTGTGATTGAACTATTAAAAGTTAAACTCAAATTTAATATATAGATGACACTTTATGGCGAAATAATTTATATACAATTATTTAAATTGATTAGTGAGTAAATCTTATCTGATATATAATCCTGTGTCTTTACTTGCTAAATTAATTTATTTGCCTATGAAATAAAGTGAAACAAATAATAATGATCTGATTTAATTCAAGCCTTTGCATTCTAAAATAACTACCCCATTTATATGAAACTCATATTTCATGATAGGATTTTCTTCCCAATGGCTTGTGCTTTTCGTCTAAACATCAGGGAAATTAGGTGGAAAAGCTTTCGCTCAAAATATCATTAACAACAGAAATCCGATAACTAAATTGACGTACAATTCGCGTTAATTAATTACCTTTATCTCTCTCTCTTTCTATTGTCTGTTTGTTGAATATACTGTATTATGTTATTTTTATTATTGTTGTTATTATTGTTATTACTTCGTGATTCTTTTGCGCATGCAGTAAAGATGTCTTTCTGTGATCCCCTTCAGAATATATTCCATTCAGTTCAGTCTTTTGTACAGATATCAAGTAATCACATAAAAAAAAAAAGGTTATTAACATTTCACTTTCTGTATATGTGTGTGTTTACGATAGTTTAGGAAGAGATGAATCAATTTTATAACTTTTATTTCATTTGAAAACACCAGTTCTTCAAAGTTTTGTGTATTTTTTACTTAAATATTACTTATGAATAAAGAATAAATAAATACTAAATACACATATCTTTGAAAATAATCTGCAGACTGAAAGAAAAATCTACGACGTACATCTCTCGTCTCGCATATGATGCTACTGGATTCTGCCATAATGTCTCGTAATTAATATCACATTGAACATCCTATTACTTTTTATTATCACAAGCCAACATCTACTAGATCAGCGTTTCTTAAACTGTGGTCCGCGGACCCCCGGGGATCCATGAGCTTATATCAGGGGGTCCTCAAGCCCACTGTTGAATATAGATTTTTTCCCTTCGGGGGAATTTCTGTAGCTGCGAAGGAGGAGAGATTTGAAATTCTAGTACTTCTAATGCAGGTCATTAATAAGCATAAGTGTGAAAATATTAAGAACCGATTAATGAAACATGTACAAAATCAGTCCTTTTTTTCGCATTGCCAACTAGATGAGCGTTTAGACATTTGTAATACTGTAAGTTTGATAATTTTCGTTCATTATGAATTTGGTGATAAGATACGTGGCGATTTTTTGTTTTGCATATCCCTTCCAACTCACATAACACGTGAAACGCTATTCAAATGACTAAACGGTTTCATACAAGAAAAAGAATTAAACTCTTCAATATGTGTCGGAATTAGTACAGATGCGGCTCGAGCTATGGTGTGAAACTTTTAATGGTTCGATCAGCTTAGTTAAAGCTAACGCACCACATGTAGATTGGGACACACTGTTAATCGTGAGTCACTGGTTGCCAAAAAATGCCTGGAGATTTGAAGACTAACATTCAACGAACTTATTTCAGAAGTAAATTATATCAAGGTTCATTTATTGATTGATTTCAGAACTTTTTTTTTAAATAATGTGCGAAGAAATTGGAATCAGCACAAATAGATACTTTTGTATACAGAAGTTAGGTTACTGCCACGAGGATTAAATTTCATTTTTGCACTGCGTCATGAAGTAAGACTTCTTTTAATGTACCCCAAATTCTATTTGAAAGATCGGTTCAATGATTTCTCCTGGCTTGTCAAGTCGGCGTATTTGACAGTTATTTTTAACTTTCTGAATAAGCTGAATTTTAGCTTACAATCAACTTTGGTACACATTTTCAAAGTCAGAACTAAGTAGAATTAATAACAACAAAATAATTATTTGAGGGTAAATCGACCTGAAAATAATATTTGAATGATTCTCAAAATTATTCGATTTCTGACAAACGTCTGTCGACACAATATCCCCTGATATTATCGAAAATTTGGTTATACACCTGAAGCACATGAAAAAAAATCTTATAGATTTTATTTTCCTCCCTCAAAGTCAGAAAATTAGTGGATGAGGAATCTATTTCATTTCCAAGAAATTAGTAAAATCAAAATCATGGGGCAGGAACTAGATGCGGAATTATTGTGCGACGGTTCCATGAAAATTGCTTTCAAGTTATTAAAGAATTACTTCCATTCTGCACTATATATTTTCGTAGATAGACTTTCTTCACCCTTGTACACATGAAGAACAACTGTAGAACTTGACGGAATTTCAAACTAGACTTACTGAAACACTGAACGAGATGCTGCACATCTAGTAGCAAAAGATAAGCAGCATACTTCTCTTAGCAAATAGTAGTATGAATATTTATTTTAACTGTTTACAAATGTATATTATAATATATTTTTATTAATGCAGCTGACTTTTCTAACACCGTTAACTAAATATATTATATGTCTAATGAAATTTAAATAAGGTGTATACATTTAAATAATTTCTTATCTTGTATTAAGAAGAAAATTGTTGGGGGTCCTCGAAATGCATGTCACATCAAAGGGGGTGCGTGAGCTCACAAAGTTTAAGAAACACTGTATACTAGATAGATATACGATCACAATTTTTGGTCTGGATGATTTCTTAACTTAATTTAGATTGTGATGTGAAATCCAAATAAATGATTCCTACAAGATAGTATATTATATTTAAATAAATTATTGGCTAACCCCTTAATGCAAATTTTAATATATAATGTTGTTGGACGACGCAAGACTTTTGAATAATGCACTCAGTGCTTTTAATATTTAAATGGCGAAAAATAAATTTAGAAATAAAGGATGGCGCCGAGCCAACTGACACAAATCAAATAGTCATAATTACAATATAGATATGGAGAAAACGATCAAAACTACTTATAAATACATTGAAGCACATCATTTATTACATAATTTTATAAAAGGTCGGTTCTTAAAAGGTAGTTCTTAAAATTACATCTGGCAGATAAGCCTACGTTTTCATAAGTGCACTTTTCAAAGCTATGCACTCGTTTTCAGGTTTATCAGTAGGTGCAATGGCGATAACAATTGTTTGTTTAAAATCTTCAGTATTCATGTCCGAAACGCACAAGGATGATTAGAGTCCTGAATGAGATCGGGTAACCCGATTTTACCCGAACCCGGTCGGACCCGTACTTCGGCTCAGATCGGGTTGGCAATAACTAATTATTCGTTGCGGGTTGGGTTTACTCTAATTATTTCGGTTTCGAGTTGAGTTTTGACTCTTGCGAGTCGGGTTCGACTTAATAATTGAGCCTGATTTATCAAAGGAAAGTTTAGAATTTTTTTTATCTGAAAATATATAACTATATGGGAAATAATTAAAATATACTTATGTGTATAAGTATATTTTAATATGAATGAGTGTATATATATATGTATACTTATTATTATTATACTGCTAACCAGGCCCCTACCTGCCCGGCATGAATGCCTATCTTAAATATGTAACTATGTTAGTACCTGGGTGCGGGGCGGAAATCGCCTGATCACAGCATGGCTGTGATCCACCTGACTGTAGATTTGTTGACATCGCTGCTGTGCTTGCTCTCTTGTGGTTTGCTATAGTTATCTTTGTTTGCCGGTTCAAGGTTTCTGTTTAACTTTGTTGAATTGACAGATTTAATTGGTCTCGTAATTTAGAACCTTGATCAGGTGACGAGACCCTCACCTGACTACGCACCCCCAGAGGTATAATTCACAGGTAACTTGGAGGGCTTTGCACCCACGACGGATTTTACATGCACCAGGCACCATTAGCGTACATAGATTTTCATATTTGTCGTCTCTGTTGACTTGTCACGCTCATGGTGGATTGTCGCTGTAGTATTTATCGCCTTTTTTTAGGGGGCTGATTTCACTTTTCGTTTTTATTTGTCTCTGACAGGGTTTTTGCCGTTTTTATGGGCTCACCCCTGTTGTGGGTTGTTTCTGTCTGTTATCATTCGTTGTATTTTGTCTCTTTCTTGATATATTGTTACCTCTAGCTTGTGCTAGAGCTGGTTGTCACATTTTGAAACTTGGTCTTCTTTCGAGAGTTTCACTGGTTATTATGTCACTATCGTGAGTTTTGTCACGTTGTAACTTTTGTTACTGGTAGTTGTCACATTGTAATTTTTGTTACTGATTGTTGTCACATTGTAACTTTTGTTACTGGTGGTTGTCACATTGTAACTTTTGTTACTGGTGGTTGTCACATTTCTGGATGTTGCACACTCATTTTTGTTGTCTTTGTCATTTTATCTCACCCAAGCATTGGGGGTTTTTAAAAGATTAATATTCTTTGCTTTCTGGTTTTGAATCGGCTTTGGTTTGAAGTGTACCTGGTTTCCGGTCGATGAGAATTTTCTTTTCGGTTTGAGTCAGGTTTCGGGTCAACGAAATTTTTTTTCTAGGGACGAGTTGTGTTACGAGTGTATTTCAAGTAGAATTTTCGGGAGCCGTCCCAGCAGGACTCTAGGGCAGATTCAACTCAGGCGTGGTCAAGTCTGGGGGGGGGGAGGAGTTTTTAATGAAGTGATATTTATGTATTAATATGCTTTTAAATGCAAACATATGTGTTGTTTTATAGAAATTGTCTTCATTCTAGGTTGGCATCACTGGCTTTTTTTTAAATCCGCTCTTGGGTAACCAAAGTCTTAGAACAGTTTTTCTACAGTCTAGGTCATCACGTAAGCTAAATAATGTCGCCGTTACGATAAATAATGCTGTGTTTCTTTAATAACATATACGCTGTCGTCGACTTTATAAAATGACATACCGTTCCTTTACACTTGGATTACAGAAAATTATTTGGTAGAAGTTATATTAAAATTTGAAATCTGCAAGTCGTTTTCCTCCCACCCTGTATATCTAAAAAAAATAAGTATTCCTTTAGAACAATTAATTACAAATCATTGGTCTAAAATTTCCATACACAAATAAATAAATAATGTCAGAAATTAACATTTTATTGTCCAGAGGATTTTCTTAAAGTTGTGCCCAGTTTGTTGAACTGTTAGAGGATTTGAAATTCTATTATAAGCAACCATAGCAAGAAGAAAAAGTGCGGTAGTAAAGAGAGTCAATTGTTTTATTTTCGCTTCTTTGCACTTAGTTTTATATTATTTCTTGGCAAGATTTTGTAGTAATGGCTGTCATTATCATAAAAAACGGTTATATTGCTGTCAAAGAAGAGTGAAATGACCTCTTACTGTCTTGCTAAATTCCCAGACAGCGAGCTTGTTATCATAAAGTTTTAAGGTTTTGTCTCTATTGCTAAAATCAATCTAGTGAAATCGTGACTCCATTCAAGAAATTATGCCCGCTAAGTTTTAAATCGCAATCGAAATTCCGTTTGGGATTCTAATTAAGTTCATTAAAACATTTATATTTTTAAAAATTGAGCTGTTCACTTAGTAATTCGCTTATGAGTTATGGAATTTACAAATCGTACTATACCTTGATGCAGTTTTTTATGTCTTTCTATGTCAATGACAAATTTGAATGAATATTCAACTAAGCACACTTAAAAAGGTTTCATTTTTTAATTTCGTTTTTTTTTTTTTTAAATGGAAGAACTATTAAAATAAAGGAAAACTCTCGAAATGTTTTCAATCAGAATGTATTTAAATATGATAATTTTTCAGTAGATTTTAAGCCTATAATTTTTAAAAATATCCTCTCGTGAAATAACTTCTCATATCTCTATAATAAAACTGTAAGTCATGTGACTGTCCTCAACAGTTCCGGGATGCCGCATCGCTTTTTCATATGCCAAGCGGCCATTTTTATTCAAAATTATTTTTTCGAATAAACTGCATAAAAGTTACATTTTAAGAAAGATCGTTCAAAATAAATTAATATTTGAGAGATGACTTGCGTTCAATTATGTATATATTCTGCAATAACTTCAGTCGAAAGATTCGCAGTTCAAATTCTCTATTCATAAAAGTAAACAAAAAAAAAAGATTGATTCGTCGTGAACATTTAAAATATTAAATCATGGAGGTAATCATTCGCAAAGCAAGTTCTCCGCCAATGAATTTTTGGACCGCTGCCTCGCGTCAAAAAAATAATTCGCACCAGTGAGACAATCAAAGTTTACCATAATTATGTGCTATACAACTCAACTTTCGGACTTTTTCTTGACGTAAATTGAACTCATGTAATAATATTTAATGAATCAGATTTTTAGCATTTTTAAAATCGCTAATACAGCTTTTATTTATCGCGTGTACAAATTAGAAATGATACTTTGATTTTGAAATCAAATGTTTTGATTTATGATATTATTTCTTATTTATTTATTTATTTTCTCTTTTAAATGAAAAGTGTGAAGTATTTTAAATTTATGTAATATAAGCATTTTAGATTAAAGTTAAGTATTTTAAATGAAATGAGTGACAGGTTTATAATTTAAAATTAAATTAATTGTAGTATGAATGACGGTGATGGGAACGATATTTGGCGAATTATCATCTGCTCCCGGCTAACAAAAATACTCATAATTAAAAAAAAGAATAAAAATAAATAAATGATAGTTTGTTGTAAATAAATATTGATATACATATCAAAAATAATTTATAGAATTAAAATAAAAAATAAAAGTAAATAAACAACAATTTCCATAACAAAGTTTTCGCCAAATTGGCGGGGGAGGGGGGGGAGAATCGCGCCAACGTGCGTATGTGACATTTGTGCCCAAAAAATATGCGAAATGCTACCATGATCGCAAAAGTTCATGATTTGTCTATTAGAATCTTCCGATTTGGCGAAGGATTAAGGGAAAATTAAATTATGAATAAATGTAACGTGTTGCAATGTTTAACATACATTTAAGGGAGACCAAACTGGTCGCCAGTGGCGGCTAGTATGTATATATGTATTTATCTCTTAAATCCAAAGAGCTAGAATTCGATGCTTGAACAAGAAGAAATAAAACAGAGCAGTGAAGATTTTCTCACCAAAATTTACCAGTGTCCGAGCATGATGTATCAGGGAATGGCAATATTATACAAGCTATTAATTTTCTTTTTCATACCGTGCAGTATGATTTAATTTTATTTCGGGATGATAACTATCATCCCAAGCTCATCCTAAAAGCTTATCTGATGTTCTCCTACATTTTCTTGACTTAATTGTTATAACTCAATTATTCAATCGAATTTTTATTTTCTTTTTTCTCTTTTCTTTATAATACACTTAAAATTAAATCGCCATTTTACAAAAAAATATTTTATTATCAAGGGTTCGGAAAAAAAATCCGTTTTTCAAAAAGATTTCCTAAGTTAATGAGCTTCATCATGTAAGCGCAATTTGACTGTATTTTGAAACTTTAAATATTATATATGTAACGTTTTCTATTTAACGACAATAACAGTTAAAAAAAAAAAAATAATAATAACAAAAACAAAAACACTGTCTTTTTGTCAGATGTTATTTAGGCGTCAAAAAGTAGACTTACAGTAAAAAAAAAAAAAAAAAAAAAAAAAAAAAAATCTATATTTTTATTATAAAAGCTAAGCATACCTAATTAGACAACCTACTGTATAAGCTAGACATATCAACATATACACATCTACATATCTAAACATCTACACTTACACATCTATATATACGTCTACATAATTTGCACCTACAGCATCTGCACATCTACATTTATAGCTTCTACACCTACATCTGCACATCTACATTACAGAATCTACACCTGTATATCTAGATCTACATCTGTATCCAAATTTAACTAAAACTTGATACATGCACATTTAACTTCCCAAATTGGTGTATCTTATACTTTTTGACAGCTTTTGGGAACCTCGAAAATCGGTGAATCGAAAATGTAACATAAATAGTGGACAAATTTTTTTATTAATGTAGAATATTATGCTTTTAACTGTCTGAAACTTGATAATTAAACATCTATGATTAAAGCCAAAGGCGTACTTTATTCTTGCTCAAATTAAATGCATAATGATAGGCTCTTTCTCTACAAGCTTGTGCAAAAGAAATATATATATATATATATAAACCTTGTTAATATGTTCTATTCTGTTGTAATAGGTTACCTATTATTCTATTTAAACCCTTGATATTGGAGAGGCTGCGTTAGGGGAAATTGTGTTTTCATCTTCGCTTTGCTCTTGAACTTTCCGTAACCTTTTCCTATTTGTAAGATCCTGGTTCAGAGTGAAGATAATTAGTTCGACACACAACTGCTTTTCCCCACCCTTAAGGCATTTTACGTGGATTTACTTCTGTCAAAGCCGAATCGTGACAGTTATTTGTATTATACCTGAGCTATTGCTTCATTTGAGAAGAATGATAATTTGATTATTACATGCTAAATGTATGTTATATAATCAAGTCCATGCTTGAAAGGTCGATTGAGATGTTATGTGTAGTTTATGATGTAAGAAAATTTATACATTTATTACTTTATTACAATTATATTGTTCACTAGAATTATATTGCTTACTTACTTAGTCAAGATTAAGATCAAAATCAAGGTTAATCCATATTTCACCACATATAAGAAAAATTAATATTTTCACAAAAAATACTATTACAGACTAACATAAATATAAAATTCAAAATTTAACTTAAAATTTATTGGTTTTATTTTTACAAGCTCTGCTATACATTTAGACAATATAGACGTATTAGTTCTGTACATAAGACGATGGTAAAATCTACTAGTATAAATTGCGTATATCTGTTTTGCAATTCGTCAACAACTCATGACCTACCACATGATTAAATTCGAAAATAATTTTGGCTCCCTCCTCTCCTCAATTATTTAAATCTCTCTATTCAAAAAAAAAAAAAAAAAAAAAAAAAAAAAGTTACCAATGCTGTAGCTGCCGCAATTCAATCTATTGTGGCCTTTTCACATTCTTGCTCTATTTTGCAAAACGTATTGCATATAGTAAGAGCATGAAAACTGGTCGTTTTATAGAGAAATGTATGGTAAATACGCTTAAGCAGACAGTTTTTAAATCGAAAAATTATTTTAAGCGCAATTTAATGTTGAAATGGGTCAAGATAATTCAGTTACATAAGCTTTCTAGGATCAAAATCTATGCATAGCAATTTAACCCTCTTTTGCAGGCATATACTTGACTAGATTTTGGTGTGCAATGTACAATTGTTTTTTAAATTTGTTTAATTTTTTGAGTTTTTTAAGACTTTTTTATTCAAAATTGCATTATACGAATAGAGGTTTAATACATATTTTGAAATAGGCGTTTTTATCTACTGTTGCGATATTTCAAAAAGCCCAAATAATAATTTCTAAACACTGTATTTTAAATAGAAATATATGTTTACACGTGTATATTAAAAAAGAAAGAAAACTTTAAAATAATTAAATTATTACGTGCGAAAAGCATTTAAATACATTGAAAAAATACTTCATTAAAAGCATTGAAAATTACGTCATATTTAAAAACGATTTATTTAAAACGTCATACTTAAAACGATTTTCTTATAGCGTCTAAAATAAAACTTTTCTTCTATACTTTATAATAGCCAATGACGCAGCAACATTTTTAACTTTACCATTTTATACTAGCTGATTTTTAAATATGTAATTGATCTTACTTAATCAGTCATGAACTGTCACGACAGCAGTAAATGCGACCTTGGGGGCACAAAACCCCCTAACTCAAAGATAAATTAATAGCAACCCGATTTCAAAGATCACCACTGATCATATGTGATAATGTCCTTCAATTTTCCGTAACCGGATAATAAAAAAAGAAAAAGAAAAGAAAAGAAAGAAAAAAAAACATACACACAGCAAATTAGCGTGTTTTTAGAGCCTGCGACGTATGAAGGAGGGAGGGGGGGGGGGTTAGCACGTAAAGGAACTGAGCCCCCTAGTTTAAAAAGAAAAGTCATCTCAGTTAAAACAGTAAAAAAAAAAAAAAAAAAAAAAAAAAAAAATGCCAAATCTAAAAGAAAAAAAAAAGTTATTGAAATGGAACAATTAAAAAATAAATAAATAAATGATAAGTGTCTGTACTTATCAATTTTAAAGCCTATTTTAAGATCCGAACAGAAATAAAAATGGGATGTTATCCGTGAAATACTCAACTAATCTGATCCGTCCGTATACAGGACTATGAAAAATATAGGTTAATAACGCAGATTAATACTGTCGCGTCTCAGTGTCCATAATATAGAAAAAGAAGCTTTTAGGGAAGAATGAATATTAAATTTAGTCGAATACATTTTTGTATAGAACAAACGGTATTGTAGAAACTTCACCAAATTTTCTAATCCTTTAAAATTATATACGTTATTTAATGAGTAGAAGGTGTGCAATATTGTGCATTTAAAAATTAGTAGAGTTTAATTTTTTTTTTTTTTTTTTTACCTTGCCTTCAGATTAAAAGCTGTTAGTTTTGGAACTGAGCCATTACGATCGCCGGGAAGTGTAGCTTGTTGCATTGCAGTCTGTTCGAAGGAATTCTCCACTCTCCTTCTTCGGGTGCAGTGCACCCTGCCGAATTTTCTCTTCAGGTGGAAGTCAAGCAACGAAAATCCTTCGGTATATGCCGGCTTCCTGATGAGGCATATTTTACGCTCGGACGCTCGTAACACCCCCGCTATCTGCCACTTTGGGTGCACATCATTCAAGCGATGTAGGAAAAGTTATTTTCTCTTGTGATGACATTTTTCTAAGGGAAGAAGATTTTGTTACCGGGTTTTCCCGAAGAAGATGGCTTAGGCGCTCTTACTTTATTTAGTACAGTGAACTCCCGTTACACTGCAAAAAAAAAAAATTGTTGATTTTACAGTATAATACTGGCATCGCTGCCAGTATTATACCGCAAAATTAACAGTAATAAACAGTAAAATAAGCAGTAATACGCTGCTGCACACTGGAATGCCAGTATTATACTGTAAAATCAACATTTTTTTTTTCATTGAGTGCGGGCTTTCAATTTTCATTCCGCACTAACCGAAATCTGCATTACACGATGTAAACATTTGAATGGTCTAAAATAATCCCTTGCGTCGTTGAATAAATCGAATTCATTTTTGGCAGAAATTAAATAAGTTACCAACTTTATGACAGAAGAAATAATATTTTCTTTAATTGATAATTTTAGTAAAAAAGAAAATTAATGACAACTTGTTAATACAAAATAATACTATATACTCAAGACAAACAAAATATGCAAATAATTATCGTACTTACTTAATTTAACTTTAATTGAAATAATCTCTCCCCTTTCTTTGCAGTAGTTGAACAAATGATCTTTTTTACATAATTTTCCAGTTTTGCAGCATAGTCGAAAATTTGGTCTGTTACGTCACATTATGATTGGTAATATGGTAATATCGGCAAACAGCTATTAGCGATTTTTGAACATCTCATCTTTTTGGTGTGGAATGTATTGTTTCTGTTCATCAGTATCACTGATAATTTTATGATATCTCAATAACCAAAGTTATACAGCAATATTGTTTTTGAGGAAATAATGTACGAAACCAGTTTTTTATTCTACACCGTCAATTTGTGAAAAAATGGTTGGTACTTACGTATTATTCGGGCCAGGTGTGATATAACTGCGCCAAGTATGGCGCCAGTTATACTAATTACAGTAACCCTTATTTTTTGACAACTATTTAGTTTATTTATTATGATTTATAATTTATTTATTTTTTGTAAAAATTTATAGTTTATTTTTTTTAGTATAGTTTATAGTTTTTTATTATTTATTTATTATTGTTCATTTATTATATTTATACTCATAATTTATCTATACTCTTTATCATTTTTAATAATGTTATGTATTTAATAATATTAAATTACTGTTTTGAACATAATTGGGAGAGATAAACAAGATTGGGAATTATTTTTGACGATTTATGTCCTAATACGTTACAATAATTACACCGGACAATAGTTACACTAAAGGGATTTTTTTTATTTTACTGTATAATACTGGCACCCTAGCTGTCAGTATTATACCGTAAAATCAACAATAATAAACAGTAAAATAAGCAGTAATACACTGCCGCGCATGCGAGGCAGTGATAGTGCAGAAATGCATATCAATTTTATTATGTTTGAAATAATGTAATAACATTAAAATACATTGCAAACGACCCCCCCCCCTGGATCATAATGCAACGGAATTCTTTTTCGTGTCCCTGTAAACGAACTATATATGCTACACATTTTCAATAGCGAACATGCCATGGTAAACCTCTCAATGACATATATGAATTACATGGAAATCCGAGTATATTTGCGAGAATTAGAATACCGAAGTCATAAGCACTTTTAATGTTGAAAAGTGTTAAAAAAAAGAACTGCATGAGTGGAATTAAAGAGCTAGTTTTAAAAATAATAGTTTTAAAACTGTCATAGCAGATCTCCCTTGCAGATTTGCTTTTTTCAACTAATGACGATCACTATGAAGTTAATGTTGTCCAAAATTAACCGCTTATATAACAGATTTCTGAAACGTTAAGGAGGTTTTTCGTAATTCAACATAATTATTGTCGTTTCTATTATTATTATTTTTTAATGTTTTTTAAAAGTCAATTTGTTTTGAAATTTATGACAAATATCATTCTTTATAGAATTATATTCTTTATATTCTTTAGACAATTTCGATAGCATTGAAATAAACCAGTGCAATTTATTTTCATTTTTATTGGTTTAAATATTTATCTGGAGAAAATATAACATTAACAAGTGAAATCATACTTTCTTCTGCAGTACCCAGAATATTTCTCCCGAGTTTGTGAACTTATCTTTAACATTGCATTATTCTTTTATGTTACTTGCAAACATACTATATTTCAGCGAAATTTATTGTGAAAGTTCTATTTGAAAAAAGTTACAGCTGGGAAATAAATTTCGATTTATCTGTGAAAGAAAATTTTCTTCTTTACTTATCCTGATTCTCCATGAGGTTTTCTGTGAAAGCTGGAAGAAAAGTTTTCTCCATGGAGAGTAGAATATAAATACATATATGATGTATCGGTTTATTAGTAATTTCCGTGACAGAATATTTTTTGTATTGACTGGAAAATATAACATTTTGTAGTGACCGTATGCAAATAACTTATTGAATGTAAGCTTTAACATAAGTATATAAAATATTCGGAGCTTTAGAAAATTACATTATTAAATTATAATTAAAAATTTTTTCCATAAATGTCATGTATTTAAAGATGGAAATTTTATAAATAATAGTATCAAAATACAGTGAAACCTTGCTTCAATGACATCCTTTAAAACAAACCCATGTTTTACGTGCAATTTCCTGATTATCAGATCACTGATAAACCATTGTACGTCCCCTCACTAAACATTCTATTAACTGGAAAAAAAATCGAGTCCCAATACTATCTGCTTTACTCTGGTTTCACTATATTTTAATAAAAATATTTTACAGAAAATTATATTGTGACATTTTTTATACTTTTAAACTACCTATAGGATAAATATCATAAGAAAATTATTCTGTCATAAATATTGCCATTGAACAAACGCAAGAGAATTTAATAGACTTTCGACCGTTGTTATCCTCTGCTAATAAAAATGTATATTTGTGAAAAATATTTCTAATTCATTTCAAAATGTATGTTTATATAATAAATTTATACTGCTTTTCGTTTTTTTCATTTGTGTAAACTTATACAGTTGAAACAATGCACAATTTCGTGCTTTTTTTTCTGAACCACAAGTTGTTGAAACGGCATGGCATATCGGGTGTTTTACGAGAATACTCGTATCCTTCGTAATAAAAAAAAAAAAAAAAAAGAATAAAAATCACACGATTCAGTTTAGAGCTAAAGTAAAAAGCGATCAGCTATAAAAGGTCAATTTATCTATTTTAGTTGTAGCTCTCAAAAATAATTATTCAGTTCTGTATAAAATCTAAAATTTTTATTTGGCGTCCATTCAAGAAATTGTTAATCAATTCTAATGGAAATTATGCACAGGGCTGGCGTGCTTCCTACATATTAATACCAATTTTTATAATAATAATTTTCATATAGTGGGTGTACGCGGAGACATTTACCCTGTAACATTGGAATAACAATAAAACTAGTACGTTGTGGCATCCATCGCAAAACTTTATTTTATATAAATCAAATTAATTAAATGATTTAAATAGTACAAGAAATTACATCGATTTAGCAAGTACGTTTTTACACAATGTATTCTCATATTCAGGATGCTAAGCGTGAAATTTTGTTGAACTGTGTGCATTTAAACTGGTGATATAAGCATAGCATATTTCGAACAAATCATCGAATTTCGACGCCCCCTCTTAGATAACCGCAACCCAAATTGAATGTCATTCTATTCCTACCGTTAAGATTCTAAATTTGATGTTTCGTTGAATTCTGCGCGTATAAACTGGAAATATAAGCATCACATAAATCGAACGAATCATCGATTCGCGGCACTCCCCTTCTTGGGGAATTTGCTTAAAAGCGAATCAGCACCAGTTCACATAAGGATAGAACTTCATATGAAATTTTATCCTATTCTACGCAGTACTTCGTGAGCTAGAGCGCCCACAAAATTTGTGCCACATGCACACAGACTCACGGACAGACATTTCCTAAGCACAGTCAAATCTTTGTCAAAACCTTCTAAAACGTATAAATTTGTCGAAAACCGGAAGTCGAAATTTTTTACGAATCCAATACTTTCTTCTTGTATAGATAAAAGAAAGTAAAAAAAAAAAAAAAAAAAAAAAAAAAAAAACAGCTAATCATCTATCAAGTAACACTAATAATTTATACAAATTCTCATGTATTGAAATTGTCAACATTTGAGTATAATAGTGAAATGAGATATGAAATACACAAAGAACTAAGACTGATGTAACTATATGAAAGTGGCCCCTTTCAATCTTGAACACAAAAGTTTCGCTTTTTTTTTTTTTTTTTTTGTATATAAATTATAAATTATTTGTTGCATCTATTAAATGTTATATAATATTTAGGTTCACTTCAACTGTTAAATAGCTTTTTTTTTGGTAGTCAAACTTCGCTATATTTTCCACATTTTTATTATTTTCTTTTACATTTCATCAATTTCTCCCACTCATCCTAATGAAGGTACCATTTCGATTTTGATGTATGTTTATGGCAGGAGTATAAGGATTTATGAAACATTAAAATAAATTATTTGGTACCTCAAATAGCTCATATTTGTAAAAACAAAAACAAAAAAAAAAAAAAAAAAAAAAAAAAAACCTTTTTCATTTGCTATTTTGTTTGCTGTTTTTTACATTTTATCTATTTATTTCACACAGACCAAATATTGGTACCATTTTGATTTTGATATATATTTATGTTAGGACAGTTGTAAAAAGATTTATAAAATGCTAAAATGGCATAGGTATCTAAATTAGCTCATGCATGAAAAAAGAAAAAAAAAACTTTTTCTTTTATAAGATAAATAAAATTTATTATATTATATTTATATATATTTATTTTATAGATTTTTATATATTTTTAAAAAATTATATTCATAATAATATAATAAATAAATTATATTTTTATAATGTTAAGAAATAAATTATTTTACTATAGTTTATATCAAGTCATTTTTTGTACCCCTTATATATTATATATTTTTGTAAAATATTTTGAATTGCGTTTTGCGAATTGATGATAGCTTTATGATATCTTCAAAATTTACATGGATGTCGGTAAGGGCCACCTTATAGGCCTTAATAAACGTAGAGTCCTTTATATGTGTATTCTCATCCTGTGAAAAATAATTTTAGGTTTCATCATTTCACCCATTAATGCGGGATAGAATAGATTATTAAATGATTAATGTAAAAATCTTGATTATTTATTCAACTTTATAGTTCAGTTTTTACATTATAAAACTTATGTTAAGGTGCTATTTATAATCTAAGATATTGCGAATTTGAAATATTGCTTTGTAATTAAATGAAGGCATTTCAGCCTGAGGATTTTCCTGGAATCTAATAATAAAATTTTCTAGAGATAAACTTACTGTAATTAAATAAATTTACCTATTACATAAATAGAAAATACCAATTCGAAATCATTTCCTTGATCACATGGATTTTAAACAAACTTTATGAAAAATGGTATTTGCTAACTTCCATAAAGAATGGGTTAAGGGTCCTCTCTCCTCACGCGAAAAGACCCGCTTGCTAATGTTAATCCTATGGGGCAATATTTTTCTAATATCTCGTTTGTATTTCAATATTTTTAAATGTTTTTTTTTTTTTTTTTTTTTTTTTTTTTTTTTTTTTTTTTCATTGGATAGCTGAGAACAATCTTTATTTCCGCAATTGATTACTTTTTCGATTTTCTTTGCGGATTTTTTTTTTTTACGAAGATACTTTCACTGCAGTGAAAAAAAAAAAAAAATCCGCAAAGAAAATCGAAAAAAAAAAATAATAATGCCCCATAGGATTAACATTACCGAGCGGGTCTTTTCGAGTGAGGGGAGAGGACTCCTAATTGCACCAAATTCCATTTTAACAAAAAAAGTTTTTCTAGATTTAAACTCTTTGAGGCTGTGCTGTTATCTTGTGTGGACTAGAGTGGTTGGGTCATTTTCTAATCTAGCCACTCTACTACAGTCCGGTAGAAATAGCATTTTACCTTACAAAAATTCGGGTAGTTCTGATTTTTGGATATGTTGTAAAGGTTGACCCTCTAATAAAAAAAAACCAAGTTTTCGACCTTCTAAACCTTGTGCGTTTTTCATAATATTGAAAAAAAACAACAATATTTTTCGGTCCTTTTTTCGATTTTTCTTAAATAATTCAATTTTATTGCATTTAACAGAAAAAGCACTTTCACCATTTTGTAGAGCATAAAATTCTCTACACCATGCAGTATTCATGTTTGTAAACTGTCCAAATAGGGGGTAAGATACGGAGCCGGGAAAATAGGGTAAAATTTACAAAAAGTGCAAAAATCCACAAATAACGTTAGTTTTTGCTTAATAACCTACTTTTAGTGCGTTTTAGAGACATAAGTGTCAATATAAAGTTTGTAAAGCATGAAGTAGTCTATAAGTTTCATTTATTATATCATTAAATATCTATAATAGACGCTAAAAATCAGAATAATACAATTTATGGTTAAAACCAAAAAAATACCGCCTGACAAGTCATTAATTTAAAAACGAGCTTTTATTTTTGATATTGATTAAACGATGCAATTAATTAATTATAGTATGTACAATAATAGGTAACTGTTGAATAGTTGAGGGGGGGGGGAGGGGCGAAGTTAACCAAAAAACCTAGTCGGTAGACATAGGTGCAGGGCCAAGAATTCAAAGTCGAAAATAAAATTAATAGCTGGGAATAATGTAAAAAAATACTTGAAACATAAATAAGCTATAATTTAGAAATTTTAAGAAGGAAAAGGAGTATCTAAGGCCGAAACTAAGGGAGGTGGGAGCAAAAGGAGCATGTGGCCCGTGCGCTAGAATGGAATCGATTTTTCTTAAATAACTCAATTTCAGTGCATTTTACAGAAAAAGCATTTTCACCATTCTGTAGAAGATAAAATTCTCTACAACATGCAGTATTCATGTTTGTAAATTGTCCAAATAGGGGGAGGGGGGGGGGGGAGATACGGAACTGGGAAAATCGGGTTAAATTTGGAAGAAATGCACACAAATGACGTCATTTTTTGTTAATAACCCACTTTTAGTGCATTTTAGAAACAAAACTGTCATAATCAACTTTTTAGAGCATGAGATAGTGTATAGTTTCATTTATTAGATAATTAAATATTGGTAATAGACCTTAAAAATCACAGCAAAAAGATTTTGGGTGAAAACAGGAAAATACCGCCTGACAAGTTATTAATTTAGAAAACGAGCTTTTTTTTATATTGAAAACACGATGTGGTTAATTAATTATAGAATGTACAATAAATTAATCAAAAATACATAGTAAATATTATATAGTCGCTTTGTCATATATGTTTCCTTTTTCTGCTGCTTGGCCCTGGTAATGATACCATCGTCTCAGATACTTCATCGTTCGTCTCTGTACGGGACTCGATTGGTTGTTCTAGGTCATCAAAGTCCTCAAGGTCCAGTATAATATCAGGAGCGTTGCCACATAGTTGGTAGTGGCACTTCACACAGATAACTGAACACTTCAAGCCTGCCTTTCTAAAACTGCAATTCGTACTATATATATATATATATATATATATATATATATATTATTATTATTATTTTTTTTTTTTTGCATTGGCAAGATATGAAATTGAGTAGAGTTTGAGGAGCTGGTCCATTCATCATGGTGACTGCAATGAACCCATGACCACCCCACTTCCAGCCGCATTCGAAAGGATCCTTTTCGTTTCCCAGCCATGTCTGAATGCACGATATTCAGCAGCATCACGAGTAGATGGTAGTCTAGCTAAATTTAATTTAATATTGTTAGCTGCTCTATAGTGAAGCTGACATACCGCAATACATTCAAGTTTTGGTTGGGATCACCTCCATACAGGGCAAGAAGTACACCTTCTGTGGCTTCAACAAGTTCGTGCCTCTCTGCATTTGAGTCTTTAAAGATTTGAAATTTTTGGTACAGGGATGGGTTCTGAAGAATTCTGCAATATTTCATTTTTACATGGCTATAGAGCACAGAAGTGGTGTCACAACCACTTACTGCATGAAGAAAAAGAATATTTTGTGCAACTTCCTTAAATTTGAAACACTCTTTGGAGTAGAGATTATCAGGCAACTTCCCTCTCCTGGCCCTTCGGAAATAAACATTGTCTGCAGCTAGAGAAGTCACAAGAACAAGAAGGTTCATGTCTTCACCATTGATAATGACAGCATCGTAATCACGGGCTTAGGAAACAGCTGTGTTCACTATTAGCACATCTTCATCTTCAATGGCCTGCGTAGTGATCGTGCTTTTTCAAATTCATTTCGAAGCATATAAATGAAAAGTTCTTTATTTTTTTTCATTCCCCAACAATTTTTCTTGTGTCATCTGTGGAAACATAGTCTCATTGAACTTAACCTCAGCAGAAGTAGGAATCTTCAAGCGACGAGCACTTTCTGCAACTTTTATACTTTTTTGATTATGTTCAGGATAAGTTTCTAATATTTTCTTTATTTTAAAATTTAAAACTGAATTCAAAACACCGGAAAACAATTCTCCTTTATACAGGTTTCCATCTTATCAGGTATAATTGTTCTTATTCTTTCTGTTGGGACTAACATTCTCAAACTGAGATACATTTACCATCAATGTAAACTTGACTAACAAAAATTAGTGGGACAAATGAATACAAACACGACAAACCAAATCTTCATTGTGCGCCCTCTTCTCCTTCCATTCTAGCGCCCGGGCCACATGCTCCTTTTGCTCCCACCTCCCTTAGTTTCGGCCTTAGATACTCCTTTTCCTTTTTAAAATTTCTAAATTATAACTTATTTATCTTTTAAGTATTTTTTTACATTATTCCCAGCTATTAATTTTACTTTCGACTTTGAATTCTTGGCCCTGCACCTATGTCTACCGACTAGGTTTTTTTGGTTAACTTCGCTCCCCCCCCCCCGCCTCAACTATTCAACAGTTACCTATTATTGTATATACTATAATTAATTCATTGCATCGTTTAATCAATATAAAATATAAAAGCTCGTATTTAAATTAATAACTTGTCAGGCGGTATTTTTTTGTTTTAACCATAAATTGTATTATTTTGATTTTTAAAGTCTATTATAGATATTTAATAATCTAATAAATGAAACTTATAGACTACTTCATGCTTTACAAACTTTATAATGACACTTTTGTCTCTAAAACGCACTAAAAGTAGGTTATTAAGCAAAAACTAACGTCATTTGTGGATTTTTGCACTTTTTGCAAATTTTACCCTATTTTCCCGGCTCCATATCTCACCCATTATTTGGACAATTTACAAACATGAATACTGCATGTTGTAGAGAATTTTATGCTCTACAAAACGGTGAAAGTGCTTTTTCTGTTAAATGCAATAAAATTGAATTATTTAAGAAAAATCGAAAAAAGGACCGAAAAATATTGTTGTTTTTTTTCAATATTATGAAAAACGCACAAGGTTTAGAAGGTCGAAAACTTGGTTTTTTTTTATTAGAGGGTCAATCTTTACAGCATATCCAAAAATCAGAACTATCCGAATTTTTGCAAGGCAAGGCCCTTTTTTACGCTATTGCTACTGGACTACTAGCAGTGGGTCAATCGCTAAGATACTAACTACACTGTTAACAATTTTGTGGTAGTTTGAACCAAAATTTTGGTGCTGCGGTAGCTGCAACCATAAGATGGTGAAATATTGTTCCAACATTTATAGCTATAGTTCAACAGCATCTCTAGATGTTGGTACGAGATTTCATCATCTTATGGTTGCAGGTATTGCAGCACCAAAAGTTGGCTCAAACCAGCACAATTTTTTTTATGGTAAGATTGATTTCAAATTCTTTCACTTGTAGGCGGTGACTTTTTTTTTTTTCTCGTGGCTCTGGTGAAGTATAAATGAAATAATAATGATTTGTGTTCCCAGTGTTTTCAAAATTAAATATCTCTAGAACTAATTGACAGATTTGAATGCTTTTTCATGCTTTTTTTTTTTTCATTTGGTCCGCTCAGCTATACGTACGCTGCCGAGCGTAGCAGGGCCTTCAACAGTAGACTCGTTAAGAAAGATTTTCGTTTCAAATTATAGAATGGCAATGGAGCGGACGTAGCCCGGTTCATCGGCATTTCCCTCCCCCTCATCGCTAGGGAAAACCGATTAGTGTTGCGAGATATTTTTAAAGTAATCTGTAGCAACGCCGGGCGGTTCTGAAGCTCATAATAATTTTTTTAATGTAAATATTAGCAGTATTTAATATCAGTTTACATTAGTATTATAAAGTTTAAACTTAGATAACTCTTCTGGGTTATTCAATTTTTGTGGAGGGTGGGCAAATCTGTTACTCCATCCTTTTTTTAAATAATTTTATCATTTTCTAGTTTCTGCATGTTCTCTGGGAACAGCGATTCGGAGGCAATTTTCAATCTCTTCATTTGTCAGGCTAGACTTGTATTTGTTTTTGATTGGTTACAATCATTTAAATGTTATCTCCCATAGCCATAAAGCTGAAAAAACTAAAACTCTTTTTAGCATAAGATACTAAATTTGGAGCATATTCTACATCTAATATTGAAAAGTTTATACAGTATAAATTCTAAAAATTTGCATTCACTTGCGGTGAATGCCACTGCCTAATAGTTATTCCCTCGAAAAACATTTAATGGATAATGCCAGAATAATTTAATTCTTCGAATTTTATAAGATAAATTTATTTCTGTATCAAATTTTATTAATTTACATTTCTTTAATAGGCGCCGTATAACGATTACATTTTTTATGTGCTCATTAATTATCAGTTTGTATAGATGTGTTTAGTTACCATGGCTAAATCCTGTTCTTTCTTTTCGTATTTTATTTCTGGGATGAATAATACATTTTTATCTCTTTCGGACAATTTTTGTGAAGAACCCGGTGCATTACAAACTTTTTACAATAGATTACTGAGTGAAAGTGAAGGTCTTTTGTTACTTATTCAAGCCGTTTAACTGCTTATTCTGAAAGAATAAATTTATTTCTGTTCTCAAAGTATAATCTTGTTTCCACCTAGATAAACTTACTTTAGAATATCATTTGAAAGGGATTTTTTTTTCTTTCAGAATAAATTATTGCAATTCATACGTGCTGATCTATCATGCAAATAACGAAGGTTCTCTTTTTCTTTTACATTATTCTGCCTTTTTATTTAAAAAGCTTTTCTTTTCATTCTATATAATCTGTCGTTATATACTTGACACTTAGTTTATCACCTCTGTTTTCTGCTTAAAATGCATGATTTCTTTTTAACCTTTTCATTTTTTTTGGTGGGGGGGGGGGGAGGGGCGGGAATTGCTTCTAGGTTTAAGAAATTAAAAGTAGCTATCCAAATGACAAAGGTTATGGTTTACTGAAATTTAAGGAATACAGTTTTACTGACATCTAACGAATGTAGTTATTTTGCGTACTGTTAATATGGCAATAGCCTAAGGAAAATTTTTTGAAAGCGTTTGAAAAATGTCGTAGTATTACAACATGATTAAGTGGATATAAAAACTTTCAGCATTTTTCATCATAAACTACTGGTTCGAACAAGGAGCCACTATTTTAAATTTTAAACAAGAAAAAAAAATCATGCATCAAGCATAGATTATGAAACACTTTCCAACACATTCAGAATATTGTAACAGAATGTCGCCGTTTAATAAAGTGAAAAATAATGTCTAATTAGTAAATAAATTAGAAAACGCATAACACATTTGAAAACCCAATTTCAGCAAGTACCATCTGTAGTCGGAAAAATGATCCGAATTCTTTTGTGCAGTGCTGTATATGATCTATAGATTTGTTACATAGTATGCAAAAAATTAGTTCATTTAGAAAAGCATAACACACTTGAAAACTCCCCTTACGCAGTTTTTGCCAATAAAAGGAAATGTATTCGAATTATTTTGTGCAGCTCTGTTGATCTATAGGATTTATACATACCAAGTAATATGTAAAAAAAAAAAAAAAAAAAAAAAAAAATGATGCATACTACAATTGAAACCACACTTCCAACATTTATGGCTCATAGACAGTACTCTAACCGAATTATTTTGTGTCTAAATAAATGATACCTGTAAATAAACGATAAATTCTATACACATCATAATCTATAGTATGCATCTTGTACTGCACCTAAGTGATGTATATCCATTTCAACATGTTTGTAATAGTGCGACAGCATTAAAATACACTGCAAACGATTTTTACCATAGATCCTAAAGTAACGGAATTCTTTTGAGTATCGCTGTAAACGAACTATAAACGCAACATACTTCATTTTCAATACCGAACATGCCATGCTAAACCTCAATAACATTTTATAATTACAAGGCAATCCGAGTATATTTATGAGAGTTAGAGCGCGTACTGACTGACAGACAGACAGACAAACCGAATTCATAAACACTTTTCAACCATGTTGGAAAGTATTAACAAAAAATCAAAACCATGTTTGAAATAAAGGTTTCACCAACTGTGTAAAGAGATTAACTTTAAACTTTTTTTCTTTGTTACTAAATGCTGAAATGATAACAGTAAATGTATAGACATGTACTATCATTTCTACATGTAGATAATAAAAAAATAATTGTTAAGACAAAATAACAGTCAGCGTAAAGACATGTCCTCCGAACGGGTTAAGTATTAGGTTTAAAAATGATTACAGAGTTGTCAATTATTTTTAAGCAGAAAAGCTAAACTTTGTACTTTCCTTTTAATTTTCTTTTGTAGTTTGTTTGATAATTTCGTAAAGATAGTTAAAACCTGCCAGATATGCCTATTTTTTGTGGAACGTAATCGATAAAATGATTGTCATCGTTTTCCTTAAGACTTGATCGATACACTTCTGTAGCCATGGCAACTAGCTGATTGTCTATTTCTGGTTCATGGTTTGCATGATTATTATAGCTACAAATTTTGTTCAGATTTTTTTCAATGTTGAACACAGTTTTATAATTAAAAAAATACCCGTGTAATAAGTTCCATAAGTGTTCGTTTACTATCTGTCACTCTTTAGCAATTTCCTTTATTATTTTAAAATTCTTATTTAGAAACTAAGAAATATTATGATTTTTCTTTCATTTTTCTTTATTTTATATGCATTGCACTTTTTCAATGCACACTAATCAAAGCTAGAAAATCAGCTGCTGTTGTTTTTGCTGTATTAATAGTAATAGATAACAGCGCCAACCAAAATAATTATGTTTTGTGTAACTTATGCCTTTCCAACACACTTTAATGATTGCTTTTCAGCATTTTTCTCTTTTTACGTGTTTAAATCAATTATAATTTTTTCACACCTGGTTTTGTGCTTTGCATGGTTATTGCAGCTAGAAATTTTGTTTAGATTTTTTTCAATGTTGAACACAGTTTTATAATTAAAAAGATACTCTGTGTAATAAGTTTCATAAATGTTTGTATATTACCTGTTTCTCTTTAAAAATCTCCTTTATTATTTTAAAATTCTTATTTAGAATCTAAGAAATATTATGATTTTTCTTTTATTTTCATTTATTTTATATGCATTGTACTTTTTCAATGCACACAAATCAAAGGTAGAAAATCAGCTGCTGTTGTTTTTGCTGTACTAATAGTAATAGATAACAGCTTTTCCAACACATTTTAATGCGTGCTTTTCATCATTTTTCTCTTTTTACGTGTTTTTATCAATTATTATTTTTTCACGCCTGGTTTTGTGCTTTGCATGGTTATTGCAGCTAGAAATTTTGTTTAGATTTTTTTCAATGTTGAACACAGTTTTATAATTAAAAAAATACTCTATGTAATAAGTTTCATAAATGTTTGTATATTATCTGTTTCTCTTTAGTAATCTCCTTTATTATTTTAAAATTCTTATTTAGAATCTAAGAAATATTATGATTTTTCTTTTATTTTCATTTATTTTATATGCATTGTACTTTTTTAATGCACACAAATCAAAGGTAGAAAATCAGCTGCTGTTGTTTTTGCTGTACTAATAGTAATAGATAACAGCTTTTCCAACACATTTTAATGCGTGCTTTTCATCATTTTTCTCTTTTTACGTGTTTTTATCAATTATTATTTTTTCACGCCTGGTTTTGTGCTTTGCATGGTTATTGCAGCTAGAAATTTTGTTTAGATTTTTTTCAATTTTTTACACCGTATTATAATTAGCAAAATGTCTGTGTAATATGTTTCATAGATGTTCGTTAACTGCTTATCTTTCTAACCTCTTTTATTATTTTTAAATTCTTATTTAAAATTAAAGAAATATATTTTTTTATTTTTAATTTTATTTAATACATTGCACTTTTTAAATGAATACTAATCAAAGCTAGACAATTCACAGCTATTGCTTTTGTTAGTATTAATAATAAGTAACAGCATCAGCCAGAAAAGTTATGTTTATGAATGACTTATGCCTTTCCCACTATTTTTAATGCCTGCATTTCACCATATTTCTCTTTTTACTTGCTAAATCAAGTATGATTATTTCAGACGTTATGTTTCATTCATTGTTAAAACGAAAACAACATGTTCAAAACTTTGATGATGATATTCGGCTGTATATGCATAATACACCAATTAGAAAAAAAATATATTCAATTTACATCATTCGATTTTCTTAGTGCTGTTAGATTACATAATTAGGTTATGTAAAAAATAATGGCGGTTTTTGCAACTAAGCTTTTCAAACTGAGACTTTTAATGAATTTTTAACGGAATGTTACGTTGTTGTGAATTATTTTGAAGAGAAGATTTTTTTTTTACTTATTTAGTATATCATAATTTTGTTTTTCGTCATTGATATATTTGTACAGTGATAGTTAAGGTCATTAAAAGACTAAAACAAGAACGAAAACTCATGCGTCAAGTATATAGATTATCAAACACGTCCCAACACATTCAGAATACTGTAACAAAATTTCGCTGTTTAATAAGATGAAAGATTATGTCTAAGTAAACAATTTGGAAAACGCATACATCAGTATTTGGGATTTGACTGGCCTCTGTATATATGGCCATTAGTCACTGCATAAAATAGTTAGCTGGCAATTTTGTATTCAAATTTTTGAAACCCGTAAGCAATGCGAAAAGCATAACGCATTTGAAAACCCAATTTCAGCAATTACCATCAATACTCGGAAAAATATCCGAATTCTTTTGTGCAACCTTGTATATAATCTATAGATTTGTATATATACTACATAGTATGCTAAAATGTAGTTCAATTAGGAAATGCATGTAGCACAGTTAAAAATTCCTCTTCGGCAATTTCCGCCAATAAATGTAAATGTACTCCAAACCTTTTGTGCAGCCCTGTATATGATCTATTATAGAATTTAAACATGGCAAGTAATATGCAAAAAAAATTCTCAAATTTAAAAAGTCATACCGCAATTGAAAATGCACTCGCAGCAATTATTGTTCTTAGACAGTGCTGTAACCGAATTCTTTTGTGTGCTCCTGTAAATGAGCGACAGATGCTATTCACACTATATTCTATTGTAAGCATCTTCTAATGCACCTCAGTGAGATATATCAATTTCAATATGTTTGAAAATGTCTAACATCATTAAAATACACCGCAAACGATTTTCCCCCCATAAACCGCAATGTAACGGAATTCTTTTGAGTGTCCTTGTAAATGAATTATAAATGCTACACACTTCATTTTCAATACCGACCATGCTATAGTAAACCTTAATGACATATATCAATTGCATGTCAATCCGAGTATATTTACGTGAGTTAGGGTACGCATTGACAGACAGGCGGCAGACAGACAAACCGAATTCATAAACACTTTCAGCTATGTTGGAAAGTGTTAAAAATAAAGGAAGTTCACACGATTTTTATTTATTTTACGATTTTACAATAGGATGGAAAGCCGTGAAAAAACGTTCGCAATATCAACCACACATTTGGCCCCGGGACGATTATTGACGCACAGTTGAATGTTGCGTTCAGAAATTTCGTGGTGGAAATTAGAGTCTTGAAGATGAAGACGGTCATGGTTAAGATTATGTCATTAATAACAAGAATTTAAAAGCAATAGTTGAAGCTAATCCACTTATCATACTTCGAGAGTTTGCTTCTAAACTAGGAATATGTTTAAAAACTGTCCGCAAACACTTAAACAAATTGATTGAAAACTTAAATAACAGAAACCGCCATTATGTTTTGCACAATCCAATATTAATAATTACATTAGTTAAAAGTTATCGGATGAAATAAGAGAGAACTATTTTTTAAGATCATGCGGTTTCTATCCAAAACATTTGAAGCATTTAACATTTTTCACCGCAAAATTTTGTTCTGCATATTCCTTAACGGTGTGACTTATTCGCGACAAGCGTTGCATGTACGTGACGTGTAGGTGGTGAATAAGCCGCTTTACTATAGAGGAAAAGGTGTAAATATGGGCACCCTCTTCTGTTTTTGAAGCCTCAAGTGACTTTCCTTTTGAAAAATTCTGTATTTTTTGCCTTCATTAACAACTATAACTACAGTGGTGGCCAAAAGTTTGGACATTTTTTGAAAGTTTCATGTTTTTCAACTTTGTGTGCTTGTAGAATATATTAATTTTTACTTAAATACAAACGTTTATATATCAAATTGAAGGTAATTTAATGTAGAATTTAATAATAAAAACAGTATTACAATATTTGTATTACAAAAAAGTTATGCTCATTTTAGTAGAACAAACACAAATCGTTTTGAATAAGGACGTGTTTTGTAATAAAAGCGTACTAGCCAATCACAAACACTGTTCTGATGACTAATCAAATGTCTGTAACTATAGTTTAGGTTATTTGGATGGTAAAAGAGTTATTGTTGTGGAAATATTTTGCGGAATGATGCATACTAGTACAATTAAATAGAGTATTGTTGTTTTTGAATATTTAAAGTCCTTTTTTTTAATTAAACTAATTTTAAACAATGTCATCAACAAGAAGAACTAATTGAACATCTACAAAAAGAAGCCGAATTGTCATATTGAGAGAAAATGACCTCTCTTATGCTGAAATTGCAAGACAAGTTGGTGGTTCAGTGACTTGTTCTGGTGTACGAAAGTTCTGTTTACGTTATGAAAAAACGAAATCAGTGGAAAATAAGGCCAAATCAGGCCGAAAAAAATGCACAAGTGCTACTGCCGATAGAAAAATTAAACGGCTATGCCTTCAAGATAGAAAAATTTCATATGAAATGAGATGTGATTAAATGATCGTGTGAAATTAGATGTGTAATGAATGCAGTAAGTTCAAGAACAATAAGAAGAAGGTTATCAGGATTTGGGCTACAAGCTAGAATTCCAAGGAAAAAACCATATTTAAATCAAAAGCAACGCAAAAAACGAGTTAAGTGGGCAAAAGAACACATTAAATGGTCAGAAAATCAATGGAAGCAAGTAATCTTGAGCGATGAGAGTAAAATATCGCTCTTTGGTACTGATGGTAGAAAATACGTGAGACGTAGAGTAGGAGAAGCACTTCATCCTGATTGCATTGAAGCAACTACAAAAAACCCAACAAATGTCATGATTTGGGCATGTATGTCTGCAGATGGTGTGGGCTGAATTCAAGTGATTGATGGCATCCTGAATGCCAAAAAATACATCGAAACTGTCCTGGAACCAAAATTGATACCTTCCATCAGGGATCTCTTCCCCAACAACGCACCATTTATTTTTCAACAGGATTTAGCTCCATGCCACACAGAAAAAGTATGCAAAGCATGGTTTCAGAATAAAGGCATAGATATATTACCATGTCCTGGAAACAGCCCTGATCTCAATCCAATTGAAAATTTGTGGCGACGTTTGAAAATTCTTGTACGAAAAAAACGTCCATCCAATAAAAGACAACTTATTGAAGCTATAATTGATTCTTGGCACCATGTGATTAGTAAAGATGAACTCCAAACACTCGTTCACTCGATGAAAAGATGCTGTGAAGCTGTCTTTAAAAATAAGGGTTATCCTACTAAGTATTGATTGTGTAAGTATCACTTTAAAAAAATGCAAATCTAAGATAGATCTTACTATTAGTTGCATAACTTTTTTAGTAATACAGATATTGTAATACTGTTTTTTTATTAAATTCTACATTAAATTACCTTCAATTTGAAATATAAATGTTTGTATTTAAGTGAAAATTAATATATTCTACAAGCACACGAAGTTTGAAAACATGAAACTTTCAAAAAATGTCCACACTTTTGGCCACCACTGTAGTTTACTAAATGAGAGGAGACAAAACAGTGATAAATATCAATTATTTCAATTCGAAAACGAAGATTTACATAAAGCTTTTAAAAATGCACCAGAAAAAATGAGGTGCAAATATGGGCCCTCTCCAAAAAAAAGTCACAAAAATAGTTTTAAATGTTTTAAAATAGGATAAAACAATACAAAATGGTACAGAATGTATTTATTACAAAATAAAATCATTTACAGAAATCGCAAACAAAACTGGCCACAATCTTAAATGTACCCACATGAGGTACATAACACATTTCACTCACACTTCTCCGCGAGTGTCTTCAGAGAACTTTTCATCACAAAAGATGCATGTTGCATCGCTCGGGGCTGGTTTATTCTCATCGTTGATATCCCGGTTGGTATCATCATCACTATCCACAAGAAGAGGGTCACAGTAATCTGACGAGTCCGATGATGAATCGTATCGTTTTGTGTGTCTAATTTTCGTTCTTTTCTTGAAGTCCTTTGGTCTTCCCACCCCTGCCTCCTGGCATTACGCCATCATGTTAGATTACGCACATTATCAGATATATTATAAAATAAAACTAACGAATGCTTTCAGGATTTATAGATAATAAAATGTCCTTATAATTATCTATAAAGTTTTTATTATTATCTACATCTAAGGTAGTTTTATAGCTCTTTTACTTCAAAGCGTTTGTTAGGTTTATTTTATAATACATTTGGTAATGTGTATAATGTAGGTAATTGCTGTTTTCCCGTAAAAAAAATATTGAAATAATTTATGTTGTTTAACAGAAAAGGTGGTATAATTATTGGCACCTTTTAAATGGGAGCCCATATTTACACCACCCCACCTAAGAAAGATGGCCACTTTCACATGTAACTTAAAGGTGTACGTGAGTAAAGACGTGCTTCTAACAGTAGCTTAGGATCTCCGCTTTCCGGATTTCACTGTGAAATTATTTTAAACTAACCATAATAACACGAAAACAAAACGATTTCAGATAGCTGTCAAAAGTTTGCAGTCCAGAACAAGCACTAAATTCACACTTTTAACTCACGCTGCATCCACACTACTTGAAAGAACGGTTCCAACTGCTTTCTTATATCTCATATCAACATATAACATCATTTACGGTCCTGGCCGTCAGTTTTCAGCACCTCTCATAGCCACTTTGAGAGGGGTGCCCATATTTACACCTGTGTCCGTTTTTACACCTTCTCCTCTACTTTTATACTCCGCATACTGTTTTTCTTACCAGTGTTTTCGTATACTTATTTTTGCCTTATTTAACCACATAATTTCTGCTATTAAATTAGGCAAACATTTTTATTTGAAAATACTGCTGTTAAAAGATAAAAATTGTGTACAGGACGCTCGTCACGAAGATGTTAACATATCATCATATTGATTACATTATAACACAAAATTTAGTTTATTATACAAAATTTCATGTATTTTTCTGGCTGAATATTTGCTAATACATTCATGTATCCGCTATAAAATCAAATTCATTAAGTACATCATTGGCATGATAAAATTTTCATTGTTCAATATAACATCTTAATTTCTCTCTTTTCACCGAAATTTTATGACATTTTTTACGCTTGTCAATATTGTAACTTAAATTTTTTACGCATTGCAAAATTTCGTTCATCTTTCTGGCAGAACATTTCATAATACCTTTCACGTGTTCCACCATTACAAACTAATTAATCAAATAGATCTTTTATTACATCGGACTATAAAAATAATATCTTTCACATGCGTTAAATATAATTAAAATCAGATTCATTTAACAAATTATACTAGTTTTAATTAGTAATATAAAATTTAAATTGCAGTATAGTATAAAGTTCCTTGTAGTTTTTGCTAATACTAAAAAAAAAATAAAAAAATAAAAGATAAATTACATTTAAAATCAAATTCGCCTAATTAATTATGCGAATATATCATAATTTAAAATGTCGTCTCTTATATAATTCCATGCATTTTTTTTCTTGCTATGCTTCTACGCTTCAACTTTCATAAACTGTATTGTATCCCTATCCGACATTAAAAATTAAAACATGTGATAGTGAATTCTTGTGAGAGAATTTTGGGACACAGAACTTTGTAATAAGCTGCGCTCTATTAAACTAGTAATAATCCATTTGGCCTTCCAATGCATCAAGAAAAAGGGATGCACTCCTGACCCGTCTGCGTATAGGCACGGCCAAACTCGATTCTCTCTTCCCTCATACGGCCTTCACAATCACCCCTTAGTTTCGGAATCGTTAAAAGACTGCTTCGCCGGTAGATGGCGCGATATACTTACCATAAATAATGCTTAGTAAATGTTACTTCTATACATAAAAATACAAGAATCTTTGCAATATATTCATTATAAAAGGTATATATAACATATGTATCTTTTGTTTCGGCATTTTCTTTACTACAAACAGGAAAAACTAAAAGATTTAGAGATAAAATAAATAAATACAATGCTTTCAGCAATTAAAAATAGTTTAAATAACACGCTACTATAAAATGCAAAACAAACATTATAAGTAAATTTCTATATTTATATACATTTAAATTCTTGATTACTTGAAACATTGATAATTCTGAGCGTAAAATGCACAATAAAAAATTTAAAAAATAATTACTAGTTTCATAATAGTAGTAAGAAAATTAAGAAAGTTCGCCAATATCCGGCAATGAACTCATATCGATTTTTTTTTTCTCAAAACATGGATTATTTTACACGATTCTTAATTATTTAAAATATGTATATATATATGTATATCCAAAACAATTTTCAATAAATTTAATCATTATAGGTACTGATCTGAAATATATAAGCATTATATGTAACATATCTATCTTTTACTTCGGCGTTTTCTTTACTACAAACAGGAAAAACTAAAAGGAAAAAACTAAACAAAACAAACAGGAAAAACTAAAAGATTTAGAGATAAAATAACTAAATACAACGCTTTAAGCAATTAAAAATAGTTTAAATAACATCCTACTACAAAATGTAAAACAAACATTATAAGTAAATTTCAATGCATTAAAATTCTGGATTACTTGAAACATTGATAATTCTGAGCGTAAAATACACAGCAAAAAATTAAAAAAATAATTACTAGTTTCATAATAGTAGTAAGAAAATTAAGCAACTTCGCCAATATCCGGCAATAAACTCATATCGAATTTTTTGTTTCTCAAAACATGGATTATTTTTACACGATTCTGAATTATTTAAAATATATGTATATATGTGTACATTCAAAACAATTTTTAATAAATTTAACCATTATAGGTACTGATCTGAAATATATAAGCATATAGAAATATAATAGAATTACATATAAAATTAAATATTATATTCTAGTTCTGGAAAGTCATGGTATAAAAGTATGTATATAAAAATAAAAATATACTTTCATGTTTCATAATATCAACAGAATAAGAAAACATATTTCGCCAATATCCGGCAATCAATTCACATCGCTTTTTTTTTTCCTCAAAACAGGGATTATTTAACAAATTCATAATAATTTTTACAGGTTTTATTATTTTAGAGAATGAACAAGTTTTTTTTTTTTTTTTTTTTTTTGCTGTAGCATTATGTACTCCATTTATGAGAGAATAGTTTTTGTGGAAATTTTAGAATATTGTGTGGTTACAGAAATTACAGAATATTTTTTCAGATTTTTAAAATATTAATTCATAAATCTATCCACCCTACTTGTATATATATATGTATCTATAGGTATATGCAGATTCTATTTCTTGATTAGACTTTAAACATTGATAATTTTTACAGTGAAATATACATTAAATATTATAAAATTAAAATTAAGTAAACTTTAAAATTTTTCTTGATAAAGAGTTCTTACATGCAGTTAAATTGGTTTCATTTGTAAAATACCTTGCCATATTTTTTTAAATGATGGGCAAGAATTTTGCACATATTAATGAGCATATATTTATTTTATGCTCGTTTAAGTCACATTCCCCATAAGGGTTTTTTATTAGTCTTGGATATATCAATTCGTAAATAGTTTTGACGAACGAAACGCTAAGATAAGGAAATTCTCCATTAGTAATGGTAAGTAATAGCGCCCCCTACGTTCTTCCGGGGAGAAACTCTTATTCCTCTTGAACAAAGGGAAAATGACTTTTTGTTACGGCCGTATAAAGGGAAGGAGAAAATCGAGTTAGGCCGTGGTATAGGTTACTGAAAAATTACTCATAAACATCATTTTTTGGAAGATCCAGCTCCCATGTATCCACATTGTTACTTTACTGAGCTTACCATTCACCCTATTTTAACAGATTGCCCTGCAGTTAGATATTTTCACAGAGACTATTTCAAAGCATCATTACCTCACTTAATCAATCTCATTGGAGAAAAGCTCAATGCGAATATTTTTATCCTTTTATGAAACATACAGGACTTTATCATCATATACCGTAGACTCCCGCACAGCTTGAGACCAGAAGTTGTGCGAAATTAAGAAAATTAAAATATTAAAAGTAAAGGTCACATAAATAATTAATAATGCATGACTAAATATGCATAATAATGATGAGATAAATTTTTCTTGAATTATTCAATGAAACTCGCCTCGTAAAGGTACACTAGTAATTTACATCAAAACCCTAAAATAACGAAATTTTATTTGATGTTTGGCCAGATTTAATAACCAAAACAGCTTGATTAATACATAAATGTATTTGATAAAAAGATCACGGTCACCACTAATATCAGTGCTATCTT